>CM038147.1:188512155-189712155 GCA_021437245.1 Aegilops speltoides
GTAAGCACCACTTGACTTGTTGTGAAGCTCTTCCTTATCTTTAAGTGTCATCTCATGAGCAACAATCCTTCCAATGACTTCGGTAGGCTTGAGATCTTTGTAGTTTGGCATCATTTGGATCAAAGTGCACACGGTGTCATACTTTCCATCCAAAGCTCTGAGAATCTTCTTGATGATGAATCGGTCGGTCATTTCTTCACTTCCTAAGCCTGCCATCTCATTGGTGATGAGAGCAAGCCTAGAGTACATTTCAGCGACTTCTTCACCTTCCTTCATCTTGAACTTGTCAAGCTAACCTTGAAGAACATCTAGCTTTGATTCCTTCACGGACTCGGTACCTTCGTGCATTTCGACCAAAGTATCCCAAATCTCTTTTGCATTCTCAAGGCGGCTGATCTTGTTGAACTCCTCGGGACACAAAGCATTGAAGAGAATGTCACAAGCTTGAGCATTGTTACAGAACATCCGCAACTCATCCGCAGAGCTTCGCGATCCGGAACTTTTCCTTCCTCGAAGAACTCACCTTGCAAGCCAACACAAATAATGCCCCATGCGCGGGGTTATGTCCAAGAATGTGCATTTTCATTTTATGCTTCCAACTAGCAAAGTTTGAACCATCAAAGTAAGGACCTCTCTGAAATTACCCTCACTAGACGCCATACTCTCCTAGGTTGTGAAACCAAGCTTATGGAGTCAATGCAATGGAAACCAATCCAATGGAGACCAATGCTCGATACCACTTGTAGGATCGGAAGTATGTCTAGAGGGGGTGATTAGACTACTTGACAACTTAAAAGTTTCACCTTTTGATTGGAGTAGATTCTTAGCAAGTTCACAAAGATAACCAAGTCAAGTATCACCCTACACATGCAATTCTAGAGTTGTGGCAGCGGAAAGTAAATTGCACGATAGTAAATGAGAGGTGGAGAAGAGCAAACGCAATTTGGAGACACGGAGATTTTTCTCGTGGTTCCGATAGGTGGTGCTATCGTCAATCCACGTTGATGGAGACTTCAACCCACGAGGGTAACGGCTGCGAGAGTCCACGGAGGGCTCCACCCACGAAGGGTCCACGAAGAAGCAACCTTGTCTATGCCATCATGGCTTACGCCCACGGAGGACTAGCCTTACTCGGGGTAGATCTTCACGAAGTAGGCGATCTCCTTGCCCTTACAAACTCCTTGGTTCAACTCCACATCATGACGGAGGCTCCCAAGTGACACCTAACCAATCTAGGAGGCACCACCCTCCAAAAGGTAATAGATGGTGTTGGTGATGATGAACTCCTTGCTCTTGTGCTTCAAATGATAATCTCCCCAACACTCAACTCTCCTCACTGATTTGGCTGTGGTGGAAGAAAGGATTGAGTGGAAAGCAACTTGGGAAGGCTAGAAATCAAGTTTCATATGGTGGGAGTGGAGCAACTTGATCTCAACACAAGGGTAGGTAGTTTTCTTCTCGAAAATGTAAGGTAGGAGTGGTAGTACTTTCGATGGCTCTCTCCACGAATGAAGAGGAGGTGGAGGGTATTTATAGCCTCCACACAAAATCCAACCGTTACACACATTTGACCAATCTCGGTCGGACGAAGTTGACAACTCGGTGAGACCGAAAGTTCAAATCTTGTGAATGTTGGGATTTTCGTGGGACCGAAAATACAATCTCGGTTAGTCCGATTCTTCCAAAGTCTAGGGTTTGCCAATCTCGGTGGGACCGACTTTCTCATCTCGGTGACACCGATTTGAGTCTGAAGGTTCTGAAGCTTGGCAACACCAATTCGTATGACCGAGTTTGGAATCGGAAAATCCGAAATTCTTAGGGTTTGGCTATATGGTGAGGTGGTTCATCTCGGTGTGGTGGGTTTGGAATCGGTGGGACCGAGATTACTTATGGGTTTATGTTGGAGTGAAAGATTGCTGATAGTTTGAGAGATAAATCACTAAGCACTTTGAGCAACCAGATCATCATCATAACCTCATCCCCTTTTAATAGTATTGGCTTTCCTATGGACTCAATGTGATCTTGGATCACTAAACCAAAAATGGAGTCTTGAGCTTTTGCCAATGTTTTCCTTAGCATTTTGAGGGGTCCACATCATCAGTCATTGCCATACCCATATCACTGAACTTTCTGAAATATTCTCAAGAAATGATTAGTTCAATGATATATATGTTGTTATTAATTACCAAAACCACCCGGGGATTAGTTGCACTTTCACATGGGCGTACCATACTCTGACGGTGCTCCAAGATATTTTGTACCACATCCGGTTGGTGATAATAAACTGTGTCTGATCTACTTGATTTTTCGTCTTGATTTGAATTACATAATGCGGTCACAACGACAAAGGAGGGTGTTTGAATTGCTAGAACTTTTATCTGTAGTGAACATGCAACTATAGGTGTGTTGTCAAAAAAATGGAATTATTCAGGGTTCGTCTGGACATTTTTACACATTAACTTGGTTTTCTAGCCATTTCAGGTGCACAATTCAACATTAAACTACATGCACATGCTCCGGTGCACCAAAATGGGTTGTAAAATCATATACATGTCCATGGGTTTATGCTTATGTCCCATGCAAGAAATGGGGATGAATTTCAAACACCACGGCACCGTGGCTCTCCAGTAAACATTGAGGTACTTGGTTTTGTAATTCTACTAAATCCAAAACTCGTCTAAAATTCATGAACCTTGGCATGCTATCATGGAATGACATCAACATGCTGGGGTAAAAAAACATTGTCCCATTTGGGGCAGGTTATGGTATAAGCTTCTCATAAGCCAGAGCTTCTAACAAGAAGACTCATGGTTCCCGTAGGTAAACATGTCACCTTTGTGGACAAAACGATATTCGGCGCCTCTTCTTGCTTTCAAAATTTTTTTGGTGTCAACATAGAACAACAAGAGTGTCGTGTTAAATTTTGGAATTTTCTGGGGTTCGTTTGGACATTCTTATATGCTAACTGAGTTTTACAGGCATTTATGTGCATAATTCAAAATAGAACTACATGCAGATGCTCCAGTGCATAAAAATGGGTTGAAAAATCAAATGTGTGTCCTTGGTTGCAAGCTTAGGTCACATGCAAGAAATGAGAATGAATGTCAAACACCTTGACACTGTCGCTTGGCCGCTAACACTTACATACATTGTTTCAAAATTCTAGTAAATCGAAAACTTGTCTGAAATTCATGAAACTTGACATGATATCATGGAACAGCATCAACATGCTGTTGTAAAAATATTATCCCATTTGGGGCAGGTTTGGGTATAAGCTTCTCGCAAACCAGAGCTTCTCACAACAAGCCTGATGATTTCAGTATGGAACGTGTCACCTTTGTGGACAAAACGATATCTGTTGCCTCTAATTGCTTTCAAAAAATTTCTAGTGTCAACATAGAACAACAGGAGTGTTGTGTCAATTTCTTTGATTTTTTGGGGTTCGCTTGGACACTCTTATACATTAACAGAGTTTTCTATGCATTTATGTGCATAATTCAAATTTTAACTACATGCACATGCTCCAGTGCATATAAATGGGTTCAAAATTCAAATGTGTGTCCCTTGGTTGCATGCTTAAGTCCCATGCAAGAAATGGGAATGAATGTCAAACACCTTGCACCGTCACTCGGCCGCCAACATCGAGATACATGGTTTTTAAATTCTAGTAAATCAAAAATGCGTCTGAAATTTCTGAAACTTGACATGCTATCATGGAATGACATCAACATGCCATGGTAAAAGTATTGTCCCATTGGGTATAAGGTTCTCACAAATGAGAGCTTATCACAACAAGCCTCATGGTTAGGGTAGGGAACGTTTCACCTTTGTAGACGAAACGATATCCGTTGCCTCTTCTTGATTTCAATTTTTTTCTAGTGTCAACATAGAACAACAGGAGTGTTGTGTTAAATTTTGGAATTTTTTGGGGTTCATTTGGACATTTTTATATATTAACTAAGTTTTCTATGCATTTATGTGCATAATTCAAATTTGAACTAGGTCCCATGCAAAAAATGTGAATGAATGTCAAATACCTTGCCACCGTCGCTCGGCCGCAAACATTGAGATACATGGTTTTCAAGTTCAAGTAAATCCAAAACTCGTCTGAAATTCATGAAACTTGGCATGCTATCATGGAACGGCATCAATATCCGTGGTAAAAATTTGTCCCATTTGGGTCAGGTTGGAGTATAAGCTTCTCACAAACCAGAGCTTCTCACAACAAGCCTCATGGTTATGGTAGGGAACGTTTCACCTTTCTGGATGAAACGATATTCATTGCCTCTTCTTGATTTGAATTTTTTTTCTAATCTCAACATAGAACAACAGGAGTGTTTTATTAAATTTTGGAATTGTTTTGGGGTTCGTTTGGACATTTTTATACATTAACTAAGTTTTCTATGCATTTATGTGCATAATTTAAATGTGAACTACAGGCACATGCTCCAGTGCATGTAAATTGGTCAAAAATTCAAATATGTGTCCTTGGTTGCATGCTTATGTCCCATGCAAGAAATGGGAATGAATGTCAAACACCTTGCCACCGTCGCTCGTCCGCAAACATTGATATACATGGCTTTCAAATTCTAGTAAATCCTAAACTCGTCTGAAATTCATGAAACTAGTGTCCAAACTCGTCTGAAATTCATTGATATACATGGAACGACATCAACATGCTGTGGTAAATTTTTTGTTCCATTTGGGGTAGGTTTGGGTATAAGCTTCTCACATATCAGAGCTTCTCACAACAAGCTTCATGGTTCCGGTAGAAAATGTGCCACCTTAGTGGATGAAACAATATTCGTTGCCTCTTCCTGTTTTCAAATTTTTCCCTAGTCGCAACATACAGCAACAGAAGTGTCGTGTCAAAATTTTCAATTTTGGGGTTCGTTTGGATATTTTTATACATTAACTGAGTTTTCTAGGCATTTTATGTGCATAATTCAAATTTGAACTACATACACATACTGCAGTGCAGAAAAATGGGTTGACATATCAAATGTGTGTCCTTGGGTGCATGCTTAGGTCCCATGCAAGAAATGGGAATGAATTTCAAACACCATGGCACCGTTAATTGCCGGCAAAACATTGAGATACTTTGTTTTTAAATTCTAGTAAATCCAAAAACTCGTCTGAAATTCATGAAACTTGGCATGCTATCATGGAATGGCACCCGACATGCTGTGGTATTTGTCGTGTCCATTTTGAGAGAAGGCACACTCGAATAACAGCCAACAAAGGCATTTTGAAACAAATAGCTGCCACTTTCACATCTCAAACGTTTTGTATTATTTAAATTGTGTGTGTTCTATTAACCATTCACGTGACACCACGCGTCACTCTTTCAATGGCTACGAGGTGCCATGCAGACAGCTGCTTGACTAAATGGGAGATGTGTGAGCACAAGCTGTCCTCCAATGCGCAGGCTCACTGGGAATCGTGCGAGTTGTATGCCGTGCAGGCTCAATGGGAAGCGAGCCCTTTGACTTCCATGGTTGCCCGCCTTGCTCGCATCCTCTCCATTAATGGTGCCCGAGCTGTAGTTTAATACGAGCAACCTTACTGTTCGCCTCCCATTCCCCTCCCGCAGACCTCCACCAATGTGATGGCGCAAAAGGATCATCTGCCACTAGTCTTCTAGGTTGGTGAAGTCAACTCCGAGCCGGAGGAGATAGAAAATAAGGAGGAATGGGGCCTCATGCACATGGCCCTGAACGAGCTGGCCGCGGCAGTTGATGTCCCCGCACCTGTCCCAGCTCCCATCCCCGTGCCCGCGCCACTGACCATCCCCGTAGCATTGACGGGCTGGTCGCCGAGCACTATCGCAGAGCTGTAAGCCGCTGGCGTCAGCAAGGTCTCCGAGGATCCGCGCGAGCTCGTGTACATACCAGCGCCAGCGCCCATGCCTATGTGCGCCCATGCACCCACCACAGTGCTGGTTCCCATGCGTTTGCCTGCACCCGCCGTGCTCGCGCCCGTGTGCGCGCCCCCTCAGCGGCATGGGATGCTGTTGTCGACCGCTACCTCACAGCACCCCGAGTTGCCTTCCTCCCGCGCCCTACCCGTCGATCGCGCGACGACATGGTGTTTGATTTCTAAGTGAAGAACATTATGTGCTGCCTTGAAGATTTCATCAACGACGTCCCGGAGGACGACAACGTCGGCGCGGCACGCCGCCTCCATCGTTGCCGCAAATAGTTTTTTTGGGGTTTAATACTTTATCAGTGTATCTCAATCATATGAATATAAATTTGCAGTGTGACTGAATGAAAGATGTGGTTTGAACGAACTTGCATTTTTCTCTCTGAAATGTAAAGCCTTATCAAACGTTTTTCTTTAAAAACAATGTAATTGGTTTTTAAATATAAAACACTCATCGCAAACGTTTTAGATAGAACACCCGTATGCAAACCGACAGCTTCCCCAGGAAGCCAAGGGAAAATGTGCCGAGCAAGATTTGTGCAGCTCTTGGTTGCAAATGTTTTAGATAGAACACCCATATGCAAACCGACAACTTTTCCAGTAAGCCAAGGGAAAATGTGTCGAGCAGGATTTGTGCAGCTCTTCATCACAAACGTTTTAGAAAGAACACATGTATGCAAAGTGAGAGCCATGGTCTTCCCCAGTAAGCCAAGGGAAAATTCGCCACGTAGGATTTGTGCATCTCGTCAACGCAAATGGTTCAGATTTAAAACGGTATGCAAAGCGAGACTTCGGTGCTAAGCCAAGAGAAAATGTGGCACACATGATTTTTTACATCCCTTCAATGCAAAAGGTTTTTTTGGATGTCCCGTGTGCAACCATGTACAGACAATTTGATAAGATTTGCATCTGTCATATTGGGTATATTGCCATTTGTCAAACTGGAAAGATTGACATTTGTTGATCTAGTAACATTGCCCTTTGTCAACCTTGTAACACTGCTATTTGTCAACATTTGCAGCTAAAAATCACTAGCACCATCTAATTTTTGCAACTAAAATTCAGTAATTAAGCATAGATTTCATTCATAGATTAAGCAATCGTTCTTTATACAAACAGTTCAACTCGACAGCTGAACCGACCAAACTATTCCCCAATTGTTGCCAACCACGTACTGAAATATCTAGTTCAACTATATAAACTACTAATTTGAAGTACGTTGTACAATTCAACCACATCTATAGTTAGATGAACTCAACAAAATAGCTCCTAAATACTACTACTACGGAGGGGCTTTGTACTACTTCCGGCAGCCTCTCCTCTGCCGAGCGTGCTCAGTAAGAGGCAAAGGAGGAGGAGCCTACCGACGAGCTGGACAGCTGCAATACGGTGCCTGCCGCTGCCGCACCTTCAGTGACGCTCACCTCGAGCGCCCTCTACCACTCCAGACAATCCCTCTCGAAGCGGCGGGACTCCTAGTAGATCTCCTGATTCCTCGCCTCTCCGCCGGCGTGTGCTACAGCCATGACGGCGGTAAGGCTCTTTGCATGCTCAACGAGGCGCTCCTCCTCCTCCTGCGGGAACTCGATGTAGAGCGCAAGGTCGCTAACGCACATGCGGGCCCCACCTCCGCCTCCCGCCTTCGTGCGGTGGTGGCGGAGCGGGCGATGACCCCGGCAGTCGATGGTGGACTGGCGGCCACGGCGGCCGACGATGGGGTGGCGGCCACGACCACCACCTCCCACCTTCGGGCCGCGATGGTGGAGCGGGTGATGGCCACGGTGACCGGCAGTGGGGTGGCTGCCACGATGACCACCTCCCGCCTATGGGCCACGGCGGCGGAGTGGGCGATGGCCTTGGCTTTTGATGGTGGTGTGGCAGCCACGGCCGCAGACGGTAGGGAGGCGGCAACAGCGGGCGGCAACAGCTGTCGACGGGCAGCGACAACAGAGTGTGTGGTGGGTGTTCCGCGCACACCCAACAGGGACGCCACGCGCACTACAGTACACCGGGGACTGCGCCGCTGCCGCGGTGTAGCCTCCCACCTGGAGCTATCCTTTGATGATGGCGGAGTGGCTGAGCGACGACGACGGACCGGTGCCATTGGCGATTGTGGGAAAAGCAGACGAAATAAGCTACAGGGAGGGAGGGGAAAATGCCATGCAGGACTCGCCGTCCATGAGGGTTTATATAGCAGGCCGGTAAGCATTGGGATTTTGAGGACTTCACCGAGTTGGGCGGGAAGCTTGCGCGGGAACCTGCGCGGTTGCGCAGGAATGGGCTCAACATTGATTGGCCAAAAGAACGCCCCGCGCGCTGCTCAAGCTTGCGCTCGAAGCCGTCTGCGACAGCGGGGGGACAAGACGTGCGAGAGGAGGACGAAAGGACACGTACGCATATGGTTAATAAAAAAAGTCTGTGATTTAATTACGTACTACCCCCGTCCTGGTTTATATGTCTTCTTTGTATTTTTGTGCCAAATTTTGACTAGAGATTTAACTAATAAAACACGAATACATGTTGCGAAAGATTATATCGTTGGATTCGTATTTGAACATAGTTTCCAGTTATATAATTTTTATAACATGCATTAACATTTTTCTAGTTAAATTTAAGGGCAAAATATGTGACAGAATATAAAGGGAACTAATAGACCAAGACGGAGGTAGTAGCACAGAGCCGCTATCTACGCAGCGTCGCAACTGTGGGCCGACTTGTAGATGACCATTCCCTGTGTGTTCAACTGCTTTATGCGTGTGGTTGCTCATGGTTGAGGCAGCCGCGACATGCTCTGCTCGTGTCCTGCCATGCAGCGCTCTGCTCTCGCGTCCCTCCGGGCGCTCCGCCCTCGTCCCTCCATGCGCGCTGCCAGTGTTTGGGGTCGGCGCACGATCACATACGTTCGTGCTGCCATTATGCATGCGGTTGCACCGGGCGTGGCGCCATGATGTAGTTACCCGCTGCAAAAACTGTCATGAGGACGTGCCGAGAATCCACGCTTCCCGACCCCCAATTATTCCTGTGGCTATTTACCTTCATCTTTTGCGCCAGACGACACAATAAGCCCACACACGACGACACGTACATAGAGGACATCCATCGGTTACAATGGCACTGCCCGTGGCTCCAATGGTGCTCCCAGCGGTTGACGACAACAACGGGGGGCAGTTCACCACGCATCACGTATTGGACACCCACGTGAGGGGGAAGGCCCTCTCAGTGGTGTACATGAACGAGCCGGTCTTGGTGGAGAGCTCTATCCAAACTATGGAGTAGTTGCTTGCTGAGGACAAGTACCAAGTGGTCAGCTTCGACCTCGAGTTCACTAGCGATCGTGACGGGCACGATCAGAAGGTTGTCGTTGCCCAGTTGTGCATGCAACTCGATGTCCTCGTCTACCACTACCACCTGGCCACAAGGCCTTGCAAGCGTTTCTCCAGGTTTATCAATAGCTCCGACTACAGTTTTGCTACGGTGGACACCAGCAACGATCTAAAAGCGCTCAAGGTTTCGGGGTTGACCTGCAAGAATCTTGTCGACATCCATGACCACTACAAGGTTTGGGGCAGTGACAATAACAAACATAACTCTCTGGTTGACCTCGCCTCGGCCATCATCGACCCCTACGACATGAAGATGAAGGATGGGAGCAAGAAGGAAAAGAACACCTGCCACAGTTTTAGGCATCAGAGACTGGATGAAGAACACGTCAAGTACACGGCCAAGGACGTGTACACAAGCTACGAGATGTACAGACAGATCGTTGACATGAGAAAGTGTCTTCTTCCTGACCCAGACGAGGGATCGAGCCATAGATCAGTGGAGGGAGCATCACAAGAAGAAGATGACTAGACAATCGTTTCTCCTAGTTTAGAATGCGTGTAATTGTTTATTGAGGTGTGTGCGGATGATCTGTGTAGTACATATATATAGTAGCATCATTCTGATCCTAGGATCAGAATAGTTATTCTAATCACAGCGGCCTTATATAGGCGCGACACAGATGTCTCGGAACTCCTGAACCGGCTGCAATAAGAAAAAAAGAACCCACCTTCCCCACGCACACTCCCACCCCGAGTCCAGCTTCTTCCCCCTGCACACAACCACCGACACCCCTGCCTCCGCCCCCGGAACTAGTCGCTGCCTCTTCCCCGGAACCGGTCGCTGTAACATCCCAAAATTCTAAATTTTGGAATGTTATAATAAATAGATAGATTTGATTGATTGTTTGATTGATTGAGTGAAATTCGAAACTTTTTGACAGTTAAATGAGAGGGAATAAAAGGACTTTCCCAAACTTTCATTTTTCTTTCTGATTTTCTTGAATTCAAATTCTTTTCAAATACAAAACCCTTGAGCGAAGATGATATGACTTCTTCCATTTAATTAAATGAAAGGGTATTTGAAAATATTTGAATTTCATTTGGAAATATTTCGATTCATAAACTTCATGCAACTCAATGATTTTCATGAGAGAAGATAAAATGACTTCTTCAAATTATATGAAATATGAGTTGGGAGTTTCAAAGAATTAAATTCAAAGTTCTTTTGAATTTATTTTCAATTGGAGTTATTTGGGTTTTATTCAAATTATTTTTCTCCAAAGATAAAATACATGGAAAATAGGGTAACATGATTCCCTACAATAGAAAATTGGAGAGAAATAAATTTGAATTCATTTTGGTATTTTTAAAAATGATTTTGTTGGATTTTATTAGAGCAGTAGCACTATTTGAATTATTTAAATTAGTGTGAATTTTATTTAATGCTAGAAAAATGTTCTTGTTGTAGGAAATATTTTTCTGAAAATTTTAGTATAAAATATGCCTAGGTTGTATTTTTATTTTATACGTATTTGTTTATTTTATTCGTCTGGAAACGGTTTAAAAAAAACTCCCTCTCCGGATCGAACTCGGCCGAAGGCCCAGCCGACCCATCAGCGCCACCGCCTCCTTCCCCGTGCACGACCCGGACTCGCCGGAGTCCAGCGCCGCCCGCCTCCGTCCTCCCCCTTCCCCACGCCACCGCGCCTCCCCTCCTCCCATAAATACGGCGCCCCGGGCCCCGTCTCTCCTCTCCTCTCGCAGATCGTCGTCGCCGCCCTCGCAGATCGCCGCCGCCGCCCACACCGCCTCTAGCCTCGCCGCCGCCGCCGCCTCTAGCTCATTGCCTCGCCTTTCTTCAGCCTTCACAGCGCAGCCACCACCCCCCCTCATCCGCCGCAGATCTCACCGGAGATCGCCGGAAACTGCCGCCGTCAGGTTTTCACCGTAAACCACCCCGAACCGCCCGAACCGGTATAACCGCTATAAAACCCTCCCCGGTTTTTCTTTAGTAGTTGGTTTTATATTTTAGTTAGATTAATTAGCGGACATTCGTCCGTTAGTACTCGGTGGCAAACGATTTCCGTTCTTTAGGTTCTGTTAGCGAGCGTTCGCTCGATAGAATTTTCTTTTTTCTTTTTAATTTCGGCCAGGGACCTATCCGTGATGATTTATTTACAAATTAGCCCCTGATTTTCAAACTACCACTACTTTTCAACCGTTTATCCAAATCCAACGAAACCAACGCCCACTTCTTCGTTATGATCCCCTCTATCCAGTAATCCAACTAAAACATGTTTTTGAAAATTTAAAATTTGACTTAGATCAGATTTGAATTTGAACTCGTTTGATCATAACTTGAGTTTTATAACTCTGTTTGAGTTGATTCTTTTTGCAAATCGAAGCTCTTGACCTAAACTTTCTGATAAGGCCAAATTAACTTAATTTTGGTACTGTTAGAAATTGTTTTATGTTGCAAGAGTTATTCGCTTGGTTTTGATGTTTTCCGAATTGTTTTCTTCGTTCTTTCCGATCTTTTGATTGATTGCTTATGTGCGGTTACTATTGCTTGCTCACGATAGATTGACCGGAGTGTGACGAGTAGAACTATCAAGAGTTTTGAGTGCGAATCATCTTCATCAACATTGCAGGCAAGTTCACACTTTGATCATACCTTTTCTCATACCCAGTTTTTATGCATTAGTTCAATCCTCCAAACATTGCATGATTAGGATCTAATTAAATTGTGGGTTATGGGATTAGTTGAGGTAGTACCTATTACCTGTTTTATTATCAAACCCTTGGGAGTTACTTCTACGTTTGCTTATTATGCCATGCTATGCTCGTAGACGTGGATTGGGTTTGAGTGAATTTCCATGACAGATGTGAGATTGTTAATTAATGGTTTATTTAAGGTGGCAACATTAATACACATCTGGGTGGATTGAGGCACCTGGTTACTCCAGGACTTGCCTGTCTAGGCACCTGGGTTTCCAGGACTTGCCTGTTTTTCTTCGGACCGCCACCCAGGCTCAAAGGGATCATGAGATTATTCAAACTAGAAACTTCCGTGTGCAGCCACATGCTATTATGGGCTCTAGCATAGTTGACTAAGTCGTGCGAACTCTTACGGGGTGGACTAGCAGATGTAGGAGATGTAGGTTGGTACGGTCTACCCCTTATGTAAGGTGCAAGTGCTTCTGAAAGACTATGTCTCGGTCATCCGTTTCTCAAACACCATGTAGTGCGAGAAATCAAACAGAGGCGATCGAGTCATGTGGGGAAAAGTGCGCAAACCTCTGCAGAGTGTATAAACTAATCATGGTTAGTCGTGTCCCCGGTTATGGACGTTTTGAGTATCTAGTACTTGGATTATCCTGTTGATCTCATCATGTTACTTTAATTAATATTGTTAGGTTGTTAATGAGTACTTTTAAATGGGATTGAGAATGCTGTCAACCATTCTCAATGTTTAACAACCACCATGATAGTTAAATAAATTTATTCCTTTGCAGTAGGGAAAAATTGGCTTTATGCAAAAACTGTAACCATAGAGCTTTTCCACCAGCCAAATATGCATGTAGTGATAGCCTTTATTCATCATTGCTCTATGGTGTCAATTTGCCAGTACATTCAATGTACTGACCCTCTGTGGCTGCAACGTCTCATGTTGCAGGATTCTTACGACGAGTAAGTGATACGTTAGGGTTACGATTTCCTATACTCAACTTTGCCATTGGTGTTGATGGGAATCCACAACCTTGTTGCTTCCGCTATTTTGGATTGAGGTAATAGTATTTACGTTATTTTATACATGTGATTTACCTCTGTTATAAATCCTCAAGTACTGTGTGTGTCAGCATACCGATCCAGGGATGACACTTACGCATAGAGACTTGACCGTCTGAGGTCGGGTCGCTACAAGATGGTATCAGAGCACATGTTGACTGTAGGACGTGACCCTAGAAACTGGCAAGCCCATAGGAAAGATTTTTCTCTGCAAACTTTCTTTTTCAAAAGAATCCTTTACCTCTCTTCTCTTCTGAGCTTATTCAAATATTCCATTTTAGTGAGACTATACCCTTTTCCCCTTTTGACCACTCGAAGATTCGACTGATGAGACCACTCCAAGAAGGACAAGATATCAAAAAACTAAGACCACTTCAGAATGAAGAGGATTTTACCGAGCATTATAATGATGGAAACTACGACGAATAAAGACTTCGAAGACTAGGAGAATATGAAGAATTTCCAGATTTGGTATGACCAAGGAAGGCTACACTTATGGAACTTGGCCGACTATGGAAGTTGTCAATACCCGAGATCAAGGTGTATCGAAGAAAGACCTGAGCATGGAGCATTAGAACTCAAAGTTTTGCCAAAGAAAAACCTAGGCAGGAGATATCAATTATGGAATGATAGCTCATGGCAGTAACATGGGCATAAACACGGTTATCTATGATGTTATTG
This sequence comes from Aegilops speltoides, assembly GCA_021437245.1. Lineage (NCBI taxonomy): Eukaryota > Viridiplantae > Streptophyta > Magnoliopsida > Poales > Poaceae > Aegilops > Aegilops speltoides. The sequence goes on from CM038147.1 coordinate 188,525,874, forward strand.
CCTGCTTATTATCACCGGGCTGAGTTAAGCATGCATATGCATGGAAGGATTGGATGGTAGAAGGCTGATGGATCATCTGTCAGCAAAGGATGCAGTTTTAACCTTAGCTGGTGTATCGCCAGGATCTGGAGTATTACATCAAAGATTTTAAGATGGACTCGCAGGAAGTTATATTTGACAAGGAAGTAGTTCGTGAAGAACTCGGGACCCAGAAGTTGAAAGCAGCCAAGCTCGAGGAGAAAAACCTCGAGATACCGGAGATTCGTCAGGAACTGAAGGACAGAAGGACCATGGTTCATGCCAAGGATGTTGAAACCCAGAAGTTTGGAATGCAACTCCAGAAATATTAAAGGATGTCATGAGAGACTTCTCGTCAATAGAGATGATATGGCGAAAGAACTTGAGTAGGACAAGCATGATCAGAAGGAGCCATCGGAGACATGACCGAGACTTGAAGAGTTTGATGACGTTGAGATCTATAGACCATTAGAAGACCAAACCCCTGTTTTATACTTACGTTAGATGCGACGATTGTGAGCTGTCATTTGTTTGTTGTTTTTCCGACAGCCACAATAAAATCTGCATTTTCAAAACTATTTGTTTGTACAGTGTGCATCCCTCTCGATCTCTCTTATCCCACCCTAAACCCATGGACCCAATAGCGGATGAATGGAGATGAGCTTATATTTTCTGGACTGATGAGTCAATTGGAGATGGACCAATGGATTCAGAACATGGAGGATCATATGGAGAGTGACACTATAGCCAGAAAGGATATGACCTAGCATGTTCTACAATGCTTTGAAAAGAGGTGTTGCTACTTGGTGGAGGATGTACCAAACCATCAATGGATTGCAAAGAGTAACCACTTGGGAAGAATTTAAGTTGACTTTGCTAAAGTCTTAGTTTGTGTCCCAGAAATTGAAGCCTTATGGAAAGGATATGAAGAAACCTTGTGCATACAAGCTTTGTGGAGAAATAGGACACAACCATAAAGAAAACAAGGACGAATACCCTCATAAGCGGAGGATTACCAAGGAAGTTAGTAGAGGATCTCAGGGAACTTCGGTTGGAGATTGTTCCCAAAGGTTTTGTTGCAGCAATGGAAGTTCAGTCTACATTGTTGGGAGGGATTCGTGAAGCTCAGAAGTATGACAAAGAGATTGCAGAGATAAAAGAGAGGATGAGCAAAGGAAGGCAAAGGTTTTCGTAAGGATGAGCACGACATCTTATGGTTTGAGGATAGTGTACATGTACCCAGTAATGCAAAGATCAGGAAGTAAATACTTGAGGAGGCTCATGACTCCCCATACTCGATTCGCCCTGGAAACACCAAGATGTATTTGGATTTGAAGGATTGTTTCTGGTGGACTAGTATGAAGAAGGATATTGAGGAGTATGTAGTCGTAGGTGATGTATGCCAGAGAGAGTAAAAGCGAGCATCGAAGCGGCGGGGATTAATACTGACATATGCCGATACCGAATGGAAGTGGGATAAGCTTGGCATGGCTTTCATTACCAAATTTCCCAGAACCCGAACGGGATATGACTATATCTGGCTATAGTTGATTCGCTTGACCAAAGTGGCTCACTTTATCCCAGTGAAAACCACCTATACAAGTGCAAAGTTGGCCAAGATATATTCTACCAGGATCGTATGTCTGCATGGAGTTCCGAGGACCATCGTATCAGATAGAGGAACACAGTTTACCTCAAAGTTTTGGAATCAGCTGCACCACACTTTGGGTACTAGGCTAGAGTTCAAGATCTGCCTTTCATCCGCATGAGCAGATGGATAAATCGAGAGAGTCAATCAGATTCTGGAGGACATGTTGAGAGCGTGTGCGCTAGATTATGGATCTAGTAGGGATGATAATCTACCTTACGCTGAGTTCTCATACAACAACAGTTACCAAGTTAGTCTGAAGATGGCCCCTTTTGAAGCTTTGTATGGGAGAAGGAGCAAGACACCATTGACGTGGGATGAAGTTGGAGACCGTCAGTTGTTTGGACCAAATATGATCAAGGAGTCAGAAGAGAATGTAAAGTTGATTCAAGATAGACTGAAGGTAGCTCAGTCCAGGCAGAAGAGTATTTCAGACAAAAGAAACCCGCAAGGGGGAAGTCTATGAAATTGGAGACAGAGCATGACTTCGTGTGTCCCCTCTGCGAGGAGTTAAACGATCTGGAGTTAAGGGAAAGTTAGCCCCGAGAATTGTAGGACCATACCGAGTTTTGGAGCGTATGGGAGAAGTGGCCAACAAGTTGGAGTCACCCGAAGGACTGTCAGAGTTCATGATGTTTCATGTTTCCCAGTTGAAGAAGTGCCATGCAGAGATGGCCAATATTTCCCCTGTAAGGACGCTTGACCCTGGAAAGGATAATGATGTTCCACGAAGTGGAGTATGGACTTCATAAGTAAGTTTTTATCTTGATGTGTGGGACATCCCACGAGGATGAAGAGATGAATTACTATTGGATATAAAGGAGGTATGATGTTGGAAATATGGATCAATAGAAATTCCATGATGAGTCTGAGTAATCATGTCCTAGTTTGGTGCCAATTGAAGGAAGAAAGACATTACAATTGGATGGATTTAAGAATACTAGGAAGTTGGAAGTTGGAATAATGATCAGTTGCCCCGATGATGAGTTCAAGGTTTACAAGTGATGAGGTGGGCCCATAACCCACAGGCCCCAGGACCTACCAAGAAGCAAGCACACTCTTGATGAAGGAAAACCCTGAAAGAAGATACCTTTATCAACCGACGAATTTATAGGAGCAACGCAAAACCTGAGAGTTGTGAAGAAACTATAGATGTTCTGCTTGGCTTGCAGAAATCAATGGATTATCCGAACTTAGTTTGTTGAAAGAGAAATTCTGCAATGCTTGTGAGGATGACCGAGTGTTAGAATGCGAGATTCCCTAAACCGTATACAAGGTAATGATCTGGGTGCGGGATGGATTGATCACCATACCGACTTACTCTTATTATTCGCCTTGCTATGTGGGATGGTAAATCTGAGTGACTTACCTATAGTAGAGAGACGACGATATTAAACCTTGTTTGAACCATAGAATGGTATAGCAATTTTTCCTCTTGCACACGACAGTTGTTGCCAAACGTAGGTCATACGGTGAGAATGAAGCCCAGACCCATTTTCTGCAGGAGAAACCATAAATTGTTGACCACCATGAGATACCTATAGTTGTTTAGTATTGGCGCCAGACCCGTCAGCTAAGAAGACCCAGTCTCGGAATAACCGTACCAAGATGAAAGGATAGAAGAATTAAGGAAAGGTTATGCCACTACAGGAAGAGCCCAGAGAAGGAATATTCCCGAGAATTTGAGAAGACCGGCCCCGTCAAGAATAAGGATGGAGTATATGAGTATTGATGGGACCGTAACCATGATTCTCAGGGTGGTCGCACCCGAGACCCCCAGTGATGATCGATGGATTTTGAGAAGACCCCCTACCCTAACCTATTTCTTGCTAGCCTCTCCGAATCTCGAGGACGAGATTCATTTTAAGGGTGGTAGGTTTGTAACATCCCAAAATTCTAAATTTTGGAATGTTATAATAAATAGATAGATTTGATTGATTGTTTGATTGATTGAGTGAAATTCGAAACTTTTTGACAGTTAAATGAGAGGGAATAAAAGGACTTTCCCAAACTTTCATTTTCTTTTCTGATTTTCTTGAATTCAAATTCTTTTCAAATACAAAACCCTTGAGCGAAGATGATATGACTTCTTCCATTTAATGAAATGAAAGGGTATTTGAAAATATTTGAATTTCGTTTGGAAATATTTCGATTCATAAACTTCACGCAACTCAATGATTTTCATGAGAGAAGATAAAATGACTTCTTCAAATTATATGAAATATGAGTTGGGAGTTCCAAAGAATTAAATTCAAAGTTCTTTCGAATTTATTTTCAATTTGGAGTTATTTGGGTTTTATTTAAATTATTTTTCTCCAAAAATAAAATATATAGAAAATAGGGTAACATGATTCCCTACAATAGAAAATTGGAGAGAAATAATCGAATTCATTTTGGTATTTTTAAGAATGATTTTGTTGGATTTTATTAGAGCGGTAGCACTATTTGAATTATTTAAATTAGTTTGGATTTTATTTAATGCTAGAAAAATGTTCTTCTTGTAGGAAATATTTTCTGAAAATTTAAGTATAAAATATGCCTAGGTTGTATTTTTATTTTATACGTATTTGTTTATTTTATTCGTCTGGAAACGGTTTAAAAAAACTGGCCCGTCAGCGCCACCGCCTCCTTCCCGTCTTGTGACCGGACTCGCCGAGTCCGAAGCCCGCCATCCGCCGCCCCTTCCCCACGCCACCGCGCCTCCTCCTCCTATAATCTGGCGCCCGGCCCCGTCTCTCCTCTCCTCTCGCGAATCGCCGCCGCCGCCCTCGCGACGCCACAGCAACCCTCGCAGATCGCCGCCGCCGCCTCTTGCTCGTGCGTCGCCGCCCCACCACCGCCGCCTCTCGCCTCGCGCCGCCGCCGCCTCTAGCTCCGCTGCCTCGCACCGCCTTCCCGCGCCGCGCAGCCACCGCCCCACCCCGCCATCACCGCAGATCTCGCCGGAGATCGCCGGAAATTGCCGCCGTCGGGTTTTCGCCGTAAACCGCCCCGAACCGGTATAACCGCTATAAAACCCTCCACGGTTTTTCTTTAGTAGTCGGTTTTATATTTTAGTTAGATTAATTAGCGGACGTTCGTCCGTTAGTACTCGGTAGCGAACAATTTCCGTTCTTTAGGTTCTGTTAGCGAGCGTTCGCTTGATAGAATTTTCTTTTTTCTTTTTAATTTCGGCCAGGGAACTATCCGTGATGATTTATTTACAAATTAGCCCCTGGTTTTCAAACTACCACTACTTTTCAACCGTTTATCCAAATCCAACGAAACCAACGCCCACTTCTTCGTTATGATCCCCTATATCCAGTAATCCAACTCAAATATGTTTTTGAAAATTTAAAATTTCAATTAGATCTAATTTGAATTTGAACTCGTTTGATCATAACTTGAGTTTTATAACTCCGTTTGAGTTGATTCTTTTTGCAAATCAAAGCTCTTGACCTAAACTTTCTGATAAGGCCAAATTAACTTAATATTGGTACTGTTAGAAATTGTTTTATGTTGCAAGAGTTATTCGCTTGGTTTTGATGTTTTCCGAATTGTTTTCTTCGTTCTTTCCGATCTTTTGATTGATTGCTTATGTGCGGTTACTATTGCTTGCTCACGATAGATTGACCGAGTGTGACGAGTAGAACTATCAAGAGTTTTGAGTGCGAATCATCTTCATCAACATTGCAGGCAAGTTCACACTTTGATCATACCTTTTCTCATACCCAGTTTTTATGCATTAGTTCAATCCTCCAAACATTGCATGATTAGGATCTAATTAAATTGTGGGTTATGGGAATTAGTTGAGTAGTACCTATTACTGCTTTTATTATCAAACCCTTGGGAGTTACTTCTACATTTGCTTATTATGCCATGCTATGCTCGTAGACGTGGATTGGGTTTGAGTGAATTTCCATGACAGATGTGAGATTGTTAATTAATGGTTTATTTAAGGTGGCAACATTAATACACATCTGGGTGGATTGAGGCACTGGTTACTCCAGACTTGCTGTCTAGGCACACAGGTTTCAGACTTGCCTGTTTTTCTTCGGACCGCCACCCAGGCTCAAAGGGATCATGAGATTATTCAAACTAGAAACTTCCGTGTGCAGCCACATGCTATTATGGGCTCTAGCATAGTTGACTAAGTCGTGCGAACTCTTACGGGTGGACTAGCGATGTGGGATGTAGGTTGGTACGGTTTACCCCTTATGTAAGGTGCAAGTGCTTCTGAAAGACTATGTCTCGGTCATCCGTTTCTCAAACACCATGTAGTGCGAGAAACCAAACGGAGGCGATCGAGTCATGTGGGGAAAAGTGCGCAAACCTCTACAGAGTGTATAAACTAATCACGGTTAGCCGTGTCCCCGGTTATGGACGTTTTGAGTATCTAGTACTTGGATTATCCTGTTGATCTCATGATGTTACTTTAATTAATATTGGTGGGTTGTTAATGAGTACTTTTAATTGGGATTGAGAATGCTATCAACCATTCTCAATGTTTAACAACCACCATGATAGTTAAATAAATTTATTCCTTTGCAGTAGGGAAAAATTGGCTTTATGCAAAAACTGTAACCATAGAGCTTTTCCACCAGCCAAATATGCATGTAGTGATAGCCTTTATTCATCATTGCTCTATGGTGTGAATTTTCCAGTACATTCAATGTACCGACCCTCTGTGGCTGCAACGTCTCATGTAGCAGGATTCTTACGACGAGTAAGTGATACATTAGGGTTACGATTTCCTATACTCAACTTTGCCGTTGGTGTTGATGGGAATCCACAACCTTGTTGCTTCCACTATTTTGGATTGAGGTAATAGTATTTACGTTATTTTATACATGTGATTTACCTCTGTTATAAATCCTCGAGTACTGTGTGTGTCAGCATACCGATCCAGGGATGACACTTACGCACAGAGACTTGACCTTTTGAGGTCGGGTCGCTAAAGTCGCTGCCTCTGCCCTAGAACCGGTCGCTGCCTCTGCCCCGAAACTGGTTGCCTCCTCCGTCCTCGGATCTGACCACTGCGCCTCTTCCTTGGATCCACCGTCTGGCCGCCTCCTTCCCCCAGATCAGCCCGGGACTGATCCCACCGCTGAGTGCCGCCACCAAACACCGGCGCACAACACCCCCGTCGCCTACCGCCACCAAGCACCAGCGCGTTGAAGGAAATATGCCCTAGAGGCAATAATAAAGTTATTATTTATTTCCTCATATCATGATAAACGTTTATTATTAATGCTAGAATTGTATTAACCGGAAACATGATACATGTGTGAATACATAGACAAACATAACGTCACTAGTATGCCTCTACTTGACTAGCTCATTAATCAAAGATGGTTATGTTTCCTAACCATAGGCATGTGTTGTCATTTGATTAATGGGATCACATCATTAGGAGAATGATGTGATTGACATGACCCATTCCGTTAGCCTAGCACTTGATCGTTTAGTATATTGCTATTGCTTTCTTCATGACTTATGCATGTTCCTGTAACTATGAGATTATGCAACTCCCGTTTACCGGAGGAACACTTTGGGTACTACCAAACGTCACAACGTAACTGGGTGATTATAAAGGAGTACTACAGGTGTCTCCGAAGGTACACGTTGAGTTGGCGTATTTCGAGATTAGGTTTTGTCACTCCAATTGTCGGAGAGGTATCTCTAGGCCCTCTCGGTAATGCACATCACTATAAGCTTTGCAAGCAATGTGACCAAAGAGTTGGCTACGGTATGATGCATTACGTAATGAGTAAAGAGACTTGCCGGTAAGGAGATTGAACTAGGTATTGGATACCGACGATCGAATCTTGGGCAAGTAACATACCGATGACAAAGGGAACAACGTATGTTGTTATGCGGTTTGACCGATAAAGATCTTCATAGAATATGTAGGAACCAATATGGGCATCCAGGTTCCGCTATTGGTTATTGACCGAGAATAGTTCTAGGTCATGTCTACATAGTTCTCGAACCCGTAGGGTCCGCACGCTTAACGTTACGATGACAGTTTTATTATGAGTTTATAAGTTTTGATGTACCGAAGTTTGTTCGGAGTCCCGGATGTGATCACGGACATGACAAGGAGTCTCAAAATGGTCGAGATATAAAGATCGATATATTGGACGACTATATTCGGACACCGGAAGTGTTCCGGGTGATTTCGGAGAAAACCGGAGTGCCGGAGGGTTACCGGAACCCCCCGGGAGAAGTAATGGGCCTCATGGGCCTTAGTGGAGAGAGAGGGGCGGCCAGGGTGGGCCGCATGCCCCCTCCCCCTCTGGTCTGAATTGGACTAGGAGGGGGCGCGGCGCCCCCCTTTCCTTCTTCCTCCCCCCTTCCTTTCCCCCTCCTAGTAGGAGTAGGAAAGGGGGAGTCCTACTCCTACTAGGAGGAGGACTCCTCCTGGCGTGCCCTCTAGGGCCGGCCGGCCTCCCCCTTGCTCCTTTATATACGGGGGCGGGGGGCACCCCATAGACACAAGTTGATCTATGGATCGTTCCTTAGCCGTGTGCGGTGCCCCCCTCCACCATATTCCACCTCGGTCATATCGTCGTGGAGTTTAGGCGAAGCCCTGCACCGGTAGAACATCATCATCATCACCACGCCGTCGTGCTGACGGAACTCATCCTCGAAGCTTTGCTGGATCGGAGCCCGGGGATCGTCATCGAGCTGAACGTGTGCTAAACTCGGAGGTGCCATACGTTCGGTGCTTCGATCGGTCGGATCGTGAAGACGTACGACTACATCAACCGCGTTGTCATAACGCTTCCGCTTACGGTCTACGACACTCTCCCCTCTCGTTGCTATGCCATCACCATGATCTTGCGTGTGCGTAGGAATTTTTTTGAAATTACTATGTTCCCCAACAGTGGTATCAGAGCCTAGGTTTTATGCGTTGATGTTATATGCACGAGTAGAACACAAGTGAGTTGTGGGCGATACAAGTCATACTGCTTACCAGCATGTCATACTTTGGTTCGGCGTTATTGTGAGATGAAGCGGCCCTGACCGACATTACGCGTACGCTTACCCGAGACTGGTTTCACCATTACGAGCACTCGTGCTTAAAGGTGGCTGGCGGGTGTCTGTCTCTCTCACTTTAGCTGAATCGAGTGTGGCTACGCCCGGTCCTTGCAAAGGTTAAAACAGCACTAACTTGACGAACTATTGTTGTGGTTTTGATGCGTAGGTAAGAACGGTTCTTGCTAAGCCCATAGCAGCCACACAAAATTTGCAACAACAAAGTAGAGGACGTCTAACTTGTTTTTGCAGGGCATGTTGTGATGTGATATGGTCAAGACGTGATGCTATATTTCATTGTATGAGATGATCATGTTTTGTAACCGAAGTTATCGGCAACTGGCAGGAGCCATATGGTTGTCGCTTTATTGTATGAAATGCAAACACCCTGTAATTGCTTTACTTTATCACTAAGCGGTAGCGATAGTCGTAGAAGCAATAGATGGCGTAATGACAATGATGCTACGATGGAGATCAAGGTGTCGCGCCGGTGACGATGGTGATCACGACGGTGCTTCGGAGATGGAGATCACAAGCATAAGATGATGATGGCCATATCATATCACTTATATTGATTGCATGTGATGTTTATCCTTTATACATCTTATTTTGCTTAGTTTGACAGTAGCTTTTTAAGATGATCTCTCACTAATTATCAAGAAGTGTTCTCCCTAAGTATGCACCGTTGCGAAAGTTCTTCGTGCTGAGACACCACGTGATGATCGGGTGTGATAGGCTCTACGTTCAAATACAACGGGTGCAAAACAGTTGCACACGCGAATACTCAGTCATACTTGACGAGCCTAGCATATCTGAGATATGGCCTCGGGACACGAGACCGAAAGGTCGAGCGTGAATCATATAGTAGATATGATCAACATAGTGATGTTCACCATTGAAACTACTCCATCTCACGTGATGATCGGACATGGTTTAGTTGATTTGGATCACGTGATCACTTAGATGACTAGAGAGATGTCTGTCTAAATGGGAGTTCTTAAGTAATATGATTAATTGAACTTAAATTTATCATGAACTTAGTACCTGATAGTATTTTGCTTGACTATGTTTGTTGTAGATAGATGGCTCATCTTTGTTGTTCCGTTGAATTTTAATGCGTTCCTTGAGAAAGCAAAGTTGAAAGATGATGGTAGCAATTACGGATCGGGTCCGTAACTTTGAGATTATCCTCATTGCTGCATAGAAGAATTACGCCCTGGAAGCACCGCTGGGTGCCAGACCTCTCTGCTGATGCAATCGACGATGTTAAGAACGTCTGCGAGCAAAGCTGATGACTACTCGATAGTTCAGTGTGCCATTCTTTACGGCTTAGAACCGGGTCTTCAACGACGTTTTGAACGTCATGGAGCATATGAGATGTTCCAGGAGTTGAAGTTAATATTTCAAGCAAATGCCCGGATTGAGAGATATGAAGTCTCCAATAAGTTCTATAGCTACAAGATGGAGGAGAATAGTTCTGTTAGTGAACATATACTCAAAATGTCTGGGTATAATAATCACTTGATTCAACTGGGAGTTAATCTTCCTGATGATAGTGTCATTGACAGAATTCTTCAATCACTGCTACCAAGCTACAAGAGCTTCGTGATGAACTATAATATGCAAGGGATGGACAAGACTATTCCCGAGCTCTTCGCAATGCTAAAATCCGCGGAGGTAGAAATCAAAAAGGAGCATCAAGTGTTGATGGTTAACAAGACCACTAGTTTCAAGAAAAGGGCCAAAGGGAAGAAGAAGGGGAACTTCAAAAAGAACAACAAACAAGTTTCTGCTCAAGAGAAGAAACCCAAGTCTGGACCTAAGCACGAGATCGAGTGCTTCTCTTGCAAGCGATCGACACTTTGGAATCGGAACTGCCCCAAGTATTTGGCGGATAAGAAGGATGGCAAAGTGAACAATGGTATATGTGATATACATGTTATTGATGTGTACCTTACTAATGCTCGCAGTAGTACCTAGGTATTTGATACTGGTTCTGTTGTTAATATTTGCAACTCGAAACAGGGACTATGGATTAAGCGAAGATTGGCTAAGAACGAGGTGACGATGCGCGTGGGAAATGGTTCCAAAGTCGATGTGATTGCGGTCGGCACGCTACCTCTACATCTACCATCGGGATTAGTTTTAGACCTAAATAATTGTTATTTGGTGCCAGCATTGAGCATGAACATTATATCTGGATCTTGTTTAATGCGAGACAGTTATTAATTTAAATTAGAGAATAATTGTTGTTCTATTTATATGAGTAATATCTTTTATGGTCATGTACCCTTGAAGAGTGGTCTATTTTTATTGAATCTCGATAGTAGTGATACACATATTCATAGTGTTGAAACCAAAAGATGCAGAGTTGATAATGATAGTGCAACTTATTTGTGGCACTGCCGTTTAGGTCATATCGGTGTAAAGCGCATGAAGAAACTCCATACTGATGGGCTTTTGGAATCACTTGATTATGAATCACTTGGTACTTGCGAACCGTGCCTCATGGGCAAGATGACTAAAACGCCATTCTCCGGAACTATGGAGCGAGCAACTGATTTGTTGGAAATCATACATACTGATGTTTGTGGTCCAATGAATATTGAGGCTCGCGGCGGGTATCGTTATTTTCTCACCTTCACAGATGATTTGAGCAGATATGGGTATATCTACTTAATGAAACACAAGTCTGAAACATTTGAAAAGTTCAAAGAATTTCAGAGTGAAGTGGAAAATCATCATAACAAGAAAATTAAATTTCTACGATCTGATCGTGGAGGAGAATATTTGAGTTACGAGTTTGGTCTACACTTGAAACAATGCGGAATAGTTTCGCAACTCACGCTACCCGGAGCACCACAACGAAATGGTGTGTCCGAACGTCGTAATCGTACTTTACTAGATATGGTGCGATCTATGATGTCTCTTACTGATTTACCGCTATCGTTTTCGGGTTATGCTTTAGAGACGGCCGCATTCACGTTAAATAGGGCACCATCAAAATCCGTTGAGACGATGCCTTATGAACTATGGTTTGGCAAGAAACCAAAGTTGTCGTTTCTTAAAGTTTGGGGTTGTGATGCTTATGTGAAGAAACTTCAACCAGATAAGCTCGAACCCAAATCGGAGAAATGTGTCTTCATAGGATACCCAAAAGAGACTATTGGGTACACCTTCTATCATAGATGCAAGATTTTCGTTGCTAAAATCGGATCCTTTCTAGAGAAGGAGTTTCTCTCGAAAGAAGTGAGTGGGAGGAAAGTAGAACTTGATGAGATAACTGTATCTGCTCCCTTATTGGAAAGTAGTTCATCACAAGAACCGGTTCCTGTGACAACTACACCAATTAGTGAGGAAGCTAATGATATTGATCATGAAACTTGGATCAAGTTTCTCTCGAACCTCGTGGGTCCACCAGAGTAAGATCCGCACTGTGAGTGGTACGGTAATCCTATTCGGAAGTCATGTTACTTGACCATGATGAACCTACGAACTATGAGGAAGCGATGATGAGCCCAGATTCCGCAAAATGGCTAGAGGCCATGAAATCTGAGAAGGGATCCATGTATGAGAACAAAGTATGGACTTTGGTTGACTTGCTCGATGATCGGCAAGCCATTGAGAATAAATGGATCTTTAAGAAGAAGACTAACGCTGATGGTAATGTAACTGTCTATAAAGCTCGACTTGTTGCGAAAGGTTTTCGACAAGTTCAAGGGGTTGACTATGATGAAACTTTCTCACCCGTAGCGATGCTTAAGTCTGTCCGAATCATGTTAGCTATTGCTGCATTTCATGATTATGAAATTTGGCAACTGGATGTCAAAACTGCATTCTTGAATGGATTTCTGGAAGAAGAGTTGTATATGATGCAGCCAGAAGGTTTTGTTGATCCAAAAGGTGCTAACAAAGTGTGCAAGCTCCAGTGATCCATTTATGGACTGGTGCAAGCATCTCGGAGTTGGAATAAACGCTTTGATAGTGTGATCAAAGCATATGGTTTTATCTGAGACTTTTGGAGAAGCTTTGTATTTACAAGAAAGTGAGTGGGAGCTCAGTAGCATTTACGATATTATATGTAGATGACATATTATTAATTGGAAATGATATAGAATTTCTGGATAGCATAAAGGGATACTTGAATAAAAGTTTTTCAATGAAAGACCTCGGTGAAACTGCTTACATATTGGGCATCAAGATTTATAGAGATAGATCAAGACGCTTAATAGGACTTTCACAAAGCACATACCTTGATAAAATTTTGAAAAAGTTCAAAATGGATCAGGCAAAGAAAGGGTTCTTGCCCGTGCTTCAAGGTGTGAAGTTGAGTCAGACTCAATGCCCGACCACAGCAGAAGATAGAGATAAAATGAAAGATGTCCCCTATGCTTCAGCCATAGGGTCTATCATGTATGCAATGTTGTGTACCAGACCTGACGTATGCTTAGCAATAAGCTTGGTAGGAAGGAACCAAAGTAATCCAGGAGTGGATCACTGGACAGCGGTCAAGAACATCCTGAAATACCTGAAAAGGACTAAGGATATGTTTCTCGTATATGGAGGTGACAAAGAGCTAGTCGTAAATGGTTACGTTGATGCAAGCTTTGACACTGATCCGGACGATTCTAAATCGCAAACCGAATACGTATTTTTATTAAACGGTGGAGCTGTAAGTTGGTGCAGTTCTAAACAAAGCGTCATGGCGGGTCTACATGTGAAACGGAGTACATAGCTGCTTCGAAGCAAAAATGAAGGAGTCGGATGAAGGAGTTCATTTCCGATCTAGGTGTCATACCTAGTGCATCGGGACCAATGAAGATCTTCGTGACAATACTCGTGCAATTGCCTTGGCAAAGGAATCCAGATTTCACAAGAGGACCAAGCACATCAAGAGACGCTTCAATTCCATCCGGACCAAGTCCAAGTGGGAGACATAGAGATTTGCAAGATACATACGGATCTGAATGTTGCGAACCGTTGACTAAGCCTCTCTCACGAGCAAAACATGATCAACACCAAGACTCCATGGGTGTTAGAATCATTACTATGTAATCAAGATTATTGACTCTAGTGCAAGTGGGAGATCAAGGAAATATGCCCTAGAGGCAATAATAAAGTTATTATTTATTTCCTCATATCATGATAAATGTTTATTATTCATGCTAGAATTGTATTAGCGGAAACATGATACATGTGTGAATACATAGACAAACATAACGTCACTAGTATGCCTCTACTTGACTAGCTCATTAATCAAAGATGGTTACGTTTCCTAACCATAGGCATGTGTTGTCATTTGATTAATGGGATCACATCATTAGGAGAATGATGTGATTGACATGACCCATTCCGTTAGCCTAGCACTTGATCGTTTAGTATATTGCTATTGCTTTCTTCATGACTTATGCATGTTCCTGTAACTATGAGATTATGCAACTCCCGTTTACCGGAGGAACACTTTGGGTACTACCAAACGTCACAATGTATCTGGGTGATTATAAAGGAGTACTATAGGTGTCTTCGAAGGTACACGTTGAGTTGGCGTATTTCGAGATTAGGTTTTGTCACTCCGATTGTCGGAGAGGTATCTTTGGGCCCTCTCGGTAAGCACATCACTATAAGCCTTGCAAGCAATGTGACCAAAGAGTTGGCTACGGGATGATGCATTACATAACAAGTAAAGAGACTTGCCGGTAACGAGATTGAACTAGGTATTGGATACCGATGATCGAATCCTTGGCAAGTAACATACCGATGACAAAGGGAACAACGTATGTTGTTATGCGGTTTGACCGATAAAGATCTTCGTAGAATATGTAGGAACCAATATGGGCATCCAGGTTCCGCTATTGGTTATTGACCGAGAATAGTTCTAGGTCATGTCTACATAGTTCTCGAACCCGTAGGGTCCGCACGCTTAACGTTACGATGATAGTTTTATTATGAGTTTATAAGTTTTGATATACCGAAGTTTGTTTGGAGTCCCGGATGTGATCACGGACATGACAAGGAGTCTCAAAATGGTCGAGACATAAAGATCGATATATTGGACGACTATATTCGGACACCGGAAGTGTTCCAGGTGATTTCGGAGAAAACCGGAGTGCCGGAGGATTACCGGAACCCCCTGGGAGAAGTAATGGGCCTCATGGGCCTTAGTGGAGAGAGAGAGGGGCGGACAGGGTGGGCCGCGCGCCCCCTTCTCCTCTAGTCCGAATTGGACTAGGTGGGGGGGGGCGGCGCCCCCCTTTCCTTCTCCCTCTCCCCCTTCCTTCCCCCCTCCTAGTAGGAGTAGGAAAGGGGGAGTCCTACTCCTACTAGGAGGAGGACTCCTCCTCCTGGCGCGCCCTCTAGGGCCGGCCGGCCTCCCCCCTTGCTCTATATACAGGGGCGGGAGGGCACCCCATAGACACAAGTTGATCTACGGATCGTTCCTTAGCCATGTGCGGTGCCCCCCTCCACCATATTCCACCTCGGTCATATCGCGCGGAGTTTAGGCGAAGCCCTGTGCCGGTAGAACATCATCATCGTCACCATGCCGTCGTGCTGACAGAACTTATCCCCGAAGCTTTGCTGGATCGGAGCCCGGGGATCGTCATCGAGCTGAATGTGTGCTGAACTCGGAGGTGCCGTACGTTCGGTGCTTGGATCGGTCGGATCGTGAATACGTACGACTACATCAACCGCGTTGTCATAACGCTTCCGCTTACGGTCTACGAGGGTATGTGGACGACACTCTCCCCTCTCGTTGCTATGCCATCACCATGAACTTGCGTGTGCGTAGGAATTTTTTTGAAATTACTACGTTCCCCAACACACGTGACCCCGTAGCCTACCTCTGATGCGCCGCCGCCCCTCCCCTCCGACCTAGGCTGCCCCCAACATCGCTCAGCTCCTCCTCCGGTGATGACCCCCTGCCACACGCGCCTCCGCGCTGCTCGGCCCCGACCACGTGTGCCTCCCCGTACAACCTCCAGTGACGCAAACCACCTCCACCTGCTATAGCAGAGGGCACGCCGCCATTCATGGCCTTCCCTCCCGTCTGCCACTGTGTGAGAGAGGTTCACTGCTTCGGTGCAAACTTCCCTTCGCTCCGACGTGGCCTGCCCTCCCTTCTCATGTGACCTGCCCTCTGCTATGCTGCACCCTACCCTAGCGCGACTACACTCTGCTTCATCAGCGCATCCATCGAGCACCATCTCCCTTCTCGCTCCACTATGATGGCATCATGGATAGACGGTGTCTGAAGTTCAGCTGTATCTATATGTTTAGTTGTATTAGTGTTTCACTCCATTAGCAAATTCATGTTATGCTCATTTCTTTGGCAACTGGTGGGTGCACCACCAACATGCGATGAGCTCCCCTGGTTCTTCTTCTGCTCATGCGGTGGAGCATGCTACAACTTTCATTTAGTTATGAAACTCTAATCTGTCAGTTTAGCCCCTGTATTGTTCTTGTAGGCACAAATTTGAAGTGTCAAAGAAAATGGAAAAAGAATGCATCAGTATAGCTACTTAGCAGAAATGGTCAAAGAGTATGTTGCGTCGATGGTTTTGTGTGTGCTTGTATTTGAAAAATTACATCAAAGAAAATTCAGCAACTTGTGTACGTATGTGGATAACGTGGGAACAATATTCTGCCCACCATATATTTTTGCTAATGAGTTTGTTTGTATTCCATTTTATATGTTAGGAAAATTGACGCCGAATTTTTTTCTTGAAAGAAGTTCAAACAAATAGACAGGAGAAGGTCACATATGTGTGCCAGGAAAATTTTTGCGGTTTGAAGGGGGACTAAAGTTGAGAGTGATGTGGATGTGAAGGTTCAGAGATGTTTTTCCTCTCTTGTTTTTTATTTGTTAACTTCTTCATAATTGATTAGATAACTTCTAAGGCAACATGTTGTTATCTGAAAAGCTTATGGACTCTTGTGTGTACGTAAAACACTTTGATCAGTATACTCTTTAGTTTATGATTATTTCTTTCCACTATCACTCAAGCTTGGTGTTCCTAAAAAATATGGTGCACCTCCCGTTTGCGAGTATGTGTGCCCACAATCTTATGGTTAAATGACCTTTGTGAAATGTGATGATTCTTCGTACAGTAGTTTGTGCAAAAGGAAAAAAATATTCAGGTGTTTGCAGCAAAACTCCAGTGCATAAAACATATGTTTTGTGTTTATCTATCTGAAATATTGGCCATTGTCGTAGGCCGGCTTTGCCTGTTGTATCAGTTCAGCTGCAACAAAAAATAATTATATGTTTTTGCCTAGTTTAGTCAGTTGTTGGAACAAAAAAGGGGCTGAAAGGTCAAAATGTTTTATTCATGAAGGTTAAAAGTATGTTAAGTATATTTTCTGGAACACTGACACTCTTTGTACATCATATTGTCAAGTTATTCACACTTGCATTCTGCAGAACATAAAAGAAAAGTTAGGGTGTTTAACTTAGTAACCCGCCCCAGTGATGATGACGACACGCCACTCTTCCTTCTCTAGCGATGACTTGGTGCTCCTATGGATCAACAACAACTTGTGACCTTCTAGCGATGGCCGACTTGACCTTCCTCACGAATCGGTACAAAATGTTTGCTACAAAAACAAGGGTATTTCTGTTACTAACAGAAATAAACCAAGAAGTCCAAATTAGAAAAATAGAAAAGTTCAATATTTATGAAAAAGTCAAATTTTCCTTGTTACCAAAGAATAAATGAAGAAGATCAAATTTAACTTGTTACCAAAGAATAAATGAAGAAGATCAAATTAAAATAAAGGAGTAGTTTGATGTATATGAAAAACTTAAATTATTTTTGTTTCTAGGAAAAATAAAAGTATGAAGTTCAATTTTTAAAAAAGTTTGATCCTTATTTAAAAATATTTTTTAAGAATAGGACTAAAGAAGTTCAATTTAAAATAACAGAGAAGTTCGTAGTATATAAAAACCTCAATTTTTTCTCGTTAGTAAAGAATAAAATGAGGAAGTTCAAATTGAAAAAAAAGGAAAAAACTAAAAAAAGGTTTTACCAGAAATTTTCTGTTTTTCAAATAACTAGAAGTTCAAACTAAAATAACGAAGTGGTTCGACATTATGGAAGAAAGTCTAGGATTTTAGCATTAAAAAGGCTAAAATATTCGTCGCTATTAAAGAATCAACCATGAAGTTCAAAAATAGGAAAAAAGTCAAAGTCGATGTTTATTTTAAAATCAAACACAATTCTTTACTCAAAAAATAAAATATGTGAAGTTCAAATTAAAATAACACCGAAGTTTGAAGTATATTAAAACCTAGGATTTAGAAGCTCAAAAAACAAAAACAAGAAACAATGCCATTTTGGGCATTTTTCCCAATACTAAAGATTAAAACCAAGAAGTTCAATTCTAAAAAACAGAGTAGTTCAATGTATGTAAAAAACTCATTTTTTCTCGTTACTAGAGAATAAAACGAAGAAGTTTAATTGAAAAAAGCGGAGCAGTTTGATATTTATTTGAAAATTCGGATTTTTCCAGTTACTAAAGAATAAAACCAATAAGTTCAATTTGAAATAACGAAGAAGTTTGATGTTTCTAAAAAACCTCAAGGTTTCACATTTCTAAAAATACACAATGAAGTTCAAAATAAAAAAGGTAGAGTGGTTCGATGTCTATAAAAAACTCAGATATTTTCACACAACCGAGAGAAGTTCAGATTGATAACTGCAAGAAGTTCACGTACTACACAGTGTGCATTTTGTATTAAAAAAGAATGAAAAGCAAAGGCTAAAAGTTTGGTTGCTAAAAGTTTAAGCGATCGGCGTGAGAAAGTTCAAAAATTCTTGTGAGAGAGGTTGAACAAAAATACATGACAGAAGTTCAAGGTGGAAATAGCAGAAAGTTCAACTACTACACGGAATGCATTTCAGACCAGAATTTAAGAATAGAAAACAAAAATCTTAAAAAGTTTGTTGCAAGAAGTTCAAGTGCTCTATCCGGGGAAGTTCAAAAATTCTTGCGAGAGAGGTTCACCTTGTATTTCCATGTTCGAAAACACAAAAAAGAAATTGTTTTTTGCATTTTAAAATAATTCTCTCAATCCACAAAGAAGTTTCAGTTATTATTTTGGAGCAATTTGTTTTCAAAAAAAAAATCAGATTATAAAAATGGAAAAATTCAATGTACTACATGGTGTGTGTTTAATATGAGAAAAATGTATTAAAAGGCAAGGTCCAATTTTTTCGTCGTTATAAGTTCAAGTCCTCGGTCGGAGAAAGTTAAAAGAATTATTGTGAGAGAGGTTTGTACAAAAGGAATACCATTTATGTAACATAGACGAATGGATGAGAAAATTACAAACGAAAATACATCACAGAAGTACAACGTGAAAACAACAGGAAGTTCAACTACTACACTGAATGAATTTCAGATGAAAAACTTTTAAAACCGTCGCGAGTATGAAAAAATGATCAACACAAAAAAGTTGCATGTTTTCAGTAGCTTTCCATCGATATATCACTTTCTCAATTCCGGTGAGTGGATGGAGAGCTACAAGCTAAAAAAGCATGTGAAAAAAAGAAAGAAGTTCAAGTAGACATGCCGAGAAGTTCAAGTTCTTCACGCGGTGCATTTTCGAAGAATCTGTTTCGCGATAAAGGCAGAACACATGATCTTCTTGTTTTCAAAGTTACTTGAAAACGGCTAGGAATCACAGAAAACTATCAACATGAAAAAGTTCCGCATTTTCCGTAGCTTTTCAACAGCGTATTATTTGCCCCATTCCGATAAAGTTTGTAAAAATTATGGAGAAAATACATGTTTAGTCATTTTCAAAATTGACTTAAAACTGTAAAGTATTGGGAGAAACAATACATGTCAAAAAGTTTCGCATTTGTTCAGCCTTTCCAACACCATATCATTTGCTGCATTCGGACGCACGGTAAAAAATTAACTCGAAAATACGAACTCGGTGGAACTTGTACCGTTTTCTAAATTACTCTTAAACCGTTCAAAATTAGAAAACTTTCAACATAAAAAGTAGCGCATTTACATAAGCTTTCCAACGCCATATTATTTGCCTCAATTGGATTAGCCGTTTAGAAATGACATCGAAAATACAAACTCAGCTGTTCGGTTTGTGAAATTTTATGATTTTCCAAATTACTCTTTAACCATATGGAATTAGAGAAAACTATCAACATGTGGAAGGAGCGGTTTTACAAACAGCTTTCCAACGCCATATTATTTGCCTCCTTCCGATAAATGGTTCAGAAATGCGGTCGAAAATATGATTCACGTTTTGTGTGTGAAGAAAAAAGGGCTTTCAAAACTGCTATTAAACCGCTTAAATTTTGCCAAAAATTCAACTTGGGTCATGACCATCGTGTGCACAAGTTTCCAACGGTATATTGCAAGTCTCATTTGGACAATGTTGTGGGAAGTTCAACCTGTCACCAAGGGAAGTTCAGGTGGAACAACTCAGGCATTAAAATTGCAACACATGCAAGTTCATCACATCCCGAGAGCAAATCCGACAACGAGCGCGATTCCTATATAAAACGGGCATTTAGGTGCTAAAAATCATTTCCATATTACACTTACATCACATAGAACACGATTGACCAGAATAATGCACGCGGCGAGACACGGTTGCGAAGATAGCCTGAAGGTCGGGTTCCTACAGAGGAGTTCATGTTGTGTAACTCGGGAAGTTTAACCCGCGATCAGAATAATATTCTGATCCCGTGATCAGAATAGTGTTATCTCTCTCTCTCTCTGTGTGTGTGTGTGTGTGTGTGTGTGTGTGTGTGTGTGTGTGTGTGTGTGTGTTATTCTTCTGTAGACAGAGCAAATCACACGGCTTATTAGCAGCAATCGTCTGTGTTATTATTGGTCTTCACACACATTTCTGACTACGGACATGTTTGTCGCGTATCACACACATCTTGTTCAGTTGAACTGTTTCTGTTGTCTTGGCTCATCGCAAACAGTTCATCCAAGTGAACTGTATGCCCTCCACCGCACACACCTTGATCTGGCAGACTGTTTCTATTGTGTTGCCTAATCACACACAGTTCATCCTAGTGAATTGTATGCCGTATATCGCATACACCCTCATATGGCTGCCCATTTCTGTTGTTCTGCCTCATCGCAAATAGTTCATTGAATTGAACCATATGCCCCGCATCGCACACGCAATGTACCGCTTTTGATGTATCCACCATTGCAAACATTTTGCATCTTTTTTGACTGCTTTTTTACATCACCCTTTGTGATTAATGCATCGGACACAGTTTTGTCGAAGGGTCTCTGATTGGACTGTCGCGTTTGGACCAACTACAGTAGTGACCCAAGATCTATCTAGGAGAAGCATAGCAACGAGAGGGGAGAGTGTGTCTACGTACCCTCGTAGTCCAAAAGCGGAAGCGTATATAATGCAGTTGATGTAGTTGTACTCTTCGCGATCCGATCATGATCCAACTGATCTAGTACCGAACGGATGACACCTCTGAGTTCAGCACACATGAGGCTCGATGATGTCTCCTCTTCCTTAATCCAGCAAGAGAAGGCGGATAAGTAGATGGGATCACAACTAGCACGACCGTGTGGTGGTGATGGTGGTGGTGGAGCTAGTTCAGCAGGGCTTGGCCAAGCGCTACTAAAACAAGGACGGAGGAACTACGGAGTAACGGGAGAGAGAGAGAGAGAGGGGCGCCAAGGGCTTGGTGTGTCCTCTTGGGGCGTCCCTCCCCTCTATATATAGGTGGAGGGCATGGGAAACAAGCCCTCCAAGCCCTAGGGCGCAACTAAGTGGGAGAGGACTTGGACTCCAAGTCCAATCCTATTCCTACTAGGACTTCTCCTTTTTTTTTCCTTCCATAGCCACATGGGCTTTCGAGGACTTGGTGCGCCTAACCCAATAAGACCAGGGCACCTCCCCTCAGCCCATGCTTGCTCTTGGGTCATGGTGGACTCACTTGTGGACTTCCGTACCACTCCGGAATCCTCCGAAACCTTCCATAAGCTTCACGGTACAATACCGAAAAAACTGCACTTTTTCCCACAACCCAAAATATGATTTCCCATATATAAATCTTTACCTCTCGACCATTTTGAGACTCCTCGTGACGTCCGAGATCTCATCCAGGACTCCGAATAACCTATGGTAACCAAGCATCAAATATCCCGATACTACTCTAGCGTCAACGAACGTTAAGCATGCGACCCTGCTTGTTCAGGAATCATGTAGTCATGACTGAGACACCTCTCCGGCCAGTAACCAATAGCAAGACCTGGATGCCCATATTGATTCCTACATATTCCATGAAGATCTGTTATCGGTTGAACCACGATGTTAAGGATTCGGTTAGTCCCGTATGTGATGTCTACTACATAACATTATTCTTGTAGACACGTGTTGGGCCTCCAAGCGTGGAGTTTTGTAGGATAGTAGCAATTTTCCCTCAAGTGGATGACCTAAGGTTTATCAATCCATGGGAGGCATAGGATGAAGATAGTCTCTCTCAAGCAACCCCGCAATCAAATGCATGAAATCTCTTGTGTCCCCAACACACCCAATACAATAGCAAATTGTATAGGTGCACTAGTTCGGCGAAGAGATGGTGATAAAAGTGTAGTATGGATAGTAGATATGAGTTTCTGTAGTGCGAACAATAAAAAACAGCAAGGTAGTAAATGATAAAATGGAGCACAAACGGTATTGCAATAATGGAAAATGAGGCCTAGAGTGCATACTTTCAATAGTGCAATCTCAACAATGCTAACATAGTTGGATCATATGATTATCCCTCAAAGTGCAACAAAGAATCACTCTCGAGTTCCTATTGGCGGAGAATAAAAGATATAAATTGTTTGTAGGTTACGGAACCACCTCAAAGCTATTATTTCCGATCAATCTATCCTAGAGTTCGTACTAAAATAACAACAAGCTACTCTTTCCAATCGATCTAATCAAGAGTTCGTACTTAACACCATATGATACATATCAACCAACTCTAATGTCACCTAGATACCCCAATGTCACCGCGACCCGTGAGTTAATTATACGATATGTATCAAACAATTTCAGATTCATGATACTCAATCCACACAAAGAACTACAAGGAGACCCCAAAGTTTCTATCGGAGACAAGATAATAAAAACGTGCATCAACCCCTATGCATAGACTACCCCAATATCACCTTGGGAATCCGTAAGTTGAGTGCCATAACATATATCAAGTGAATCAAAATAATACCCCATTGTCACCACGGGTATTCATATGCAACACATATATCATGTGTTCTCATATCTGAACATTCAATCCGACAGGACAAAACTTCAAAGGGTAAAGATTCAATTCATCACAACAAGAGTAGAGAGGGGAGAAACATCATATGATCCATCTATGTTAGGAAAGCCCATGATACATCAAGATCGTGACATCTCAAGATCGCACGTGAGAGAGATTAAACACATAGCTATTGGTACAAACCCTCCGCCCCGAGGGTGGACTACTCCCTCCTCATTGTGGCGATCGCCGGGATGATGAAGATGGCCACCGGAGATGATTCCCCCCTCTGGCAGGGTGCCAGAACGAGGTCCCGATTGGTTTTCGGTGGCTACAGAGGCTTGCGGCGGCGGAACTTCCGATTTAGGTTCTCCGTGAGGGTTTTTGGAATATCTGAGAATTTATAGGGCGAAGAGGGGGTGCGGGAGGCCACCGAGATGGGCACAGCCCACCGGGGCGGCCCCCATCGGGGCACCCCCAGGTGCTGCTCTGGCCCATTGGTAGTATTCTCGTCCATAAAAAATCCAGAAAAAGTTTCGCGATGTTTGGAGAATTTTCATTTCTGCACAAAAAACAACACCACAGTAGTTCTGCTGAAAATAACGTCAGTCCAGATTAGTGAAAATCATACCAAAACTATATAAAATCATTGTAAACATGCATGAATACTTCATAAATCATAGACACGTTGGAGACGTACCAGTATGCAATTCCCTTTGTCCGGTGATATGTTACTTGCCCGAGATTCGACCGTCGGTATCTTCATACCTAGTTCAATCTCATTACCGGCAAGTCTCTTTACTCGTTTCGTAATACAAGATCTTGTGACTGACTCATTAGTCACATTGCTTGCAAGCTCTTTAAGATGTTGTACTATCGAGAGAGCCTAGAGATATCTCTCCGTCATATGGAGTGAAAAAATCCAGTCTTGATCCATGCCAACCCAGTAGACACGTTCAGAGATACCTATAGAGCACCTTTATGATCACCCAGTTACGAAGTGACATTTGGATATACACTAAGTATTCCTTCGGTGTTAGGGATTTACTTGATCTCATGATCTAAGGAACAGATATTTGGGATGAATAAAGCTATAGGAAATAAACTAAACGATCTGATGCTAAGCTTACGGTTGGTTTTGTCCATCACATCATTCTCCTAATGATGTGATCCCGTTATCAAATTAAAACTCATGTCTATGCATGGTTAGGAAACCTTAACCATCTTTGATCAACGAGCTAGTCTAGTAGAGGCTCACTAGGGACACTGTGTTGTTTATGTATTCACACATGTTAAGTTTCTGATCAATATTGTTCTAGCATGAATAATAAACATTTATCATGAACAAGAAAATATGACAATAACCAAATTATTATTGTCTCTAGGGCATATTTCCAACAACGGGAAGCGGGGAGAACGGCGTGGGAGCGCTACCATGATCCTCCTAGCCCCTCGCCCTCCGCTACGGTACCTCTTCCTCTTCGTCCACCACCTCGATTGGAGCCTCTTTTGTCCCCGAGGCCGGGAGCCCCATTACCACCACCACCGGCGCCATGGGCGACGGAGCTTGGCGGTAGCGCATCGAGCGGAACACGCGCCACTTGTGTCGCTGCTCTAGATCTGGTGAATCCGCCGCCATCATCGCCCACAAGAGCACCTTCATCACCGGCTGGGACTCAAAGTTGGGGAAGCACTCCATCAGCTCGTCATAGGTCATCCTGACTCTCACCCTGTACGACCCCTCGTTTAGCCCTTTAGCCGCCAAGAACCACGAGTCGATTTCCTGAAGCCTGCCCAACCTCTCCGCACCATCGCCGATGAGGGCTGAGATATGCTGCTCCCTCATCGTCATCGTCCGTCACATGACTCCTCTCGCCTCGCTCTGACTCAGTGCATTGGATTGGAAGGCGGAGTGGCGAAACTGGTGAGGATAATATGCCCCACCTCCACTCGTCCGCCTCCGCCATTACTCACCTCGGTCTTCTCGATGTGACACACGGTGCTCCCCTGCATCGAAACTCTAGGTATGTGGCACGGGAATTGTACCACCTATCCCAAGCTGAAGCCATCATCGTCTCTCGACCCGTGCGCATCCACCGTGAGGTCGCCGGCATCCCTGAGCACGAGCGTCTCCCCTTGCCGGATCAAGCTCCCCGGCCAGAATACCAGCAGCGACGCGCCCAGATCTGAGACGAACATGCACGGCAGCCCCGTGTCACACGGGAGCCGTGTGTCGCAAGTCATCGCAGCTGAGCCGCGTGTCGACCCTCTCTCCACCGCGTCAATATCCGACCCGACCTTTCCACGGTCGGTTACCATAGCGGCATGCGCGCGTTCCTATCAAATGCATAACTTGGATGTACTACCGCCTCCATGACTAAATCGGCCGTAGTGGGCGGATCGATGGCGACGAGTGCCGTACGCGCAGACAGCGTGCCGACGACGATGGATCGGATTGGCCGCGCCCCGTTGTCACGGGAATATTTCCCCTCGCCTTCAGCAGTCCCATCACTCATCGCCATCGGCATGCATGCAGATGCAGCGATCTCGCTGTCCCGTACTCCGTTCTCCCGCCCTCCCTTTTTCTTTCTTCACGGCGAGCGCAGCGCAACCAAAGGAAACGAAAAGAGAGGCGGGAGGGATGGGATGGAGTACACGCCATGATGACTCCCGGGTCAAACGTTCGTCAGTTAGGTGGACCACCAACCAAACCCCACGCGCACGCGGCGCCACTCCCCGGAGTCTCCCCGCTGCACTCGCTCGCTGGGACGGATCACCTTGCGCTGCGCCCAGCTGATGCTACGAAAAGGGAGTCGGACAAGAAGTTCATGCACTAGGACTAGCTAGTGTCGGCTTGCAAGCACAAGAGCTTCTCTCGCTCCTGCCTTCTAGGCTTTTTGTTGCTCCGCTGAAAGGTGAGGTCACTTGTCATGTACAGCCCGGGTGAACGATAGATCGGGGAACGAGTGCGGGTGGAAGGCAGGAAGTCAATGTGGCTCCAGACCAAAGCCCTCAACTTTTTCAGCAAAGGTAGAGCTAACAAACTACTATTGCCTTCGTCCTAGTTTATTAGTATCATCATTGTATTCTGTGTCAAATTTTCACCATAATTTTAACTAACAAAATATTCACGCATGTCACAAAAAATTGTGTCATTGAAAACTATGTTAAAATACAAATTCAACGATATAATTTTTTTCACATGGATTAACATTTTGTTAGTTAATTCTTTAGTCAAAATTTGATACAAATTATAAAGAGGACCAATAAACCAGGACGGATGTAGTACGATGAATACACCCGACGCATATTACACCGGCCAGAAGATCGTCAAAACAATGCTTCATGGAAATAAAATGAGACTAGATGCAGAACTAGATGTAGCACATGATTCCCACAATGAAAATTCCAACTTCCGTAGAAAAACACACGCGTTCGGAACAGATTTCTACAGCCTAAACCAAGTGTAAAGTGTAAACGCAAGCGCAAGCTAGCTATAGCGGTACATGGATCGAAGTCTAGGCTATGGGATGCCCTAGGACGGACGCCCGTTTCTACCATTGGCAACGGGCGAGCAGAGCAGCATCTCTGGATACGTGATCCTACATACAAAGTCAAAGCCGGGCGGCAGCTCATGGAGAAGAACATGTGAAGAGACAGCAGCAGTATCTCGTACCCATTAAACAAACCCTAAGCCTTAACTAGTAATCAATGGCGATCCACGTTTCGTGCTGCGTATGCTACGTACGGCGGCTTTCTATATTTCTCGTCATACGCACACTTGGTCGGAGCGAGGCTGTGAATCCCGACGACGGCAAATTCCTGGGTGCTCGCGTCGCGTGCTTGCCCCGCCCCGCCCCGCCCGTGTATTTGTCCTGTCCACCTGCTGCACATCACTACAATTCTGTACTAGTAGCAGTAGTATTTTTTGGATATTTTCGACCCGGAATCAAATTAGGAGGCCTTACACGTAAGAGGAAGCAAGATCAATTTGGCAATTTGGGTAAGTTAAGTGGCTTGACCGGTCAAAAAGATCATACCGCATGCATGCCTTGCCTGCTACAGGGAGAGGCACGAAAAGGAAGCCATGAAACAGTGGTGAGTCGTGGTGGATGCCAAAATGGTTATGGACAAGGCCACAAGGGATGTGATCGATGCAGCAAAAACGTACTCCAGGGGAGACAAATACTTATATTCCGAGCAGTGGTTGTTAGGGAACAAGCAAGTACAAATAGTAGTGTATGTACAAGAAAAGCTAGCTGTATAACACAATCATACTGATACAGAAAACAGCATAAATGGAAAATGACAAAAAAAAAAGTTTAGTATAAAACTCTAAGAGATGACAAAAAATGAGAACAAGTTTATGTCAGCTACAAATAATAAACGATTCTGTCTCCTACTGAAGGAAAAACTATTCTCAAGTCCTCAACAGCTAGTGCTTCCTGCTCAATCATACAAGTCCAGTGACTTGAGTCCCCAGCAGAGAACAAAGCGCAAGCGCAGCTAGCTGCAGGGGCTGGTGGTCCATTGGTGAGCAGTGAAGAGCCTCAAGCCTACACGCTAAAGAAGGAAAAGGCACCTAAAAGACAAAAGCTACTGCGTGCATAATGGTTGCTCAATGATTCCTGCAAGGACGAACATCTCCAGTTTGCACTGTAAAGCAAATCTATTCATGATCGACTGCGCTGCAGATCCTCTATGATTACTCACAATTTAATTGAGATCAAATGAGATGGACAAACCACTAGTACAGATGATGTATCTATCTGCATTGCGTCCCAATATTATATAGCTCAGGAAGACTAAATCTCAAATGCAAATGCAAAGGATTAGAGTTGCAAGCACTGGCTGTAGCATATAAACACTCACCTAGTTAATCCTCATGCATGCTAAAGGATGAATTTAGTTACACATAATTATATAGAATCTGAATGGCCACATCGATCTTGATGATATATAACATCGATGGATCGGATGGCCTTAAAATTCGCAACGAAACGAGATACAAATAGTCTGAAGGTCGAACGAAGCGACCTAGAGCAGCAAGAACAAGGACAGCAATTAGCAAGGAGAGGAAAGCGGAAACAAGTCGGAACTGAGGAAAAAAAATTGCCTGGCTTTCCCGCATGCCAATACAGAACTCTCCACCATTTTTCTGAGCTAAGCTTGCACGGATGCCTCCATGCCTTTGCCCTGCGGAAGAACCGAGACGACGACGGAGACGAAGACGAAGACGGGGACGAAGAGGTCACCGGAGCGGCGTCCGCAGCATACGGAGCGACCAGCCATGGTGGAGAGGGGATGGCGGGGGCTTGAAGGGGATTGTGGCATTGGCATCCTCTTCATCCTTCTTCATGTCCCGCGATGAGCCGAGCTGCTAGCTAGCTAGTAGCACGAACAAAACACAAGCGTAAGAGAGAGGGAAGAGGGGCAGGTTCCTTTGGGCTACTATATGCAAACGCAGAGGATTAGAATACTAGAGGTTTTTAAACACACACAACCTAGCAAGTGCTCTCATCAGGGACACCGGATCATCTGTGACAGGCTATGTGTGGCACGCACGCTCTTACCTTCTTTTTTTCAAGAAGAAACAACATGTGTTTTATTTAACACAGTACAAATGCCTTGTACACGAGCCTTGGCTTAGTGATTGAGTATGCGGTTGTGCAGCCTAACGACCCGAGTTCAATTCCTGAAATTGACTGGTGATGCAGAAGGTATTCTCCCGTTTATTGAGGATCAGGCTTAGTGTGTGGTGGAACCACGCATCAAGAAATATCCTGATACTTATTTAAAAAATTCTGAACACCATGTTTATCTTGGTACTCATACTAAGATGACCATATCAAGAAATATCTTGATATCATTTAAAAAATTCTGAACACAATGTCTATCTTGGTACTCATACTAAGATGGCCGTATGCATCCCTAATTAGCGCAGAGGCTGGAAAAGATCAGATCCACAAAAAGTCACGACCCCGACCCCCGTGTCGCCAACCCTAGGCGACACGGGGGAAACCACGCCGCTGGCCGTCGGCACCTCGCATCGATCTCCCCCTCCCGCCGCCGCCCGAGTTCACGCGGGCGAAGCCCGGGCTGTGGGCTGTGACGGCGGCGGTGGGGTCTTCTTTCGGAATCTCGGATCTCGCCAGGCCTAGATGGGCTTTGGCGGGCTGATGGGTCTGGTATGCGGCGGCAGGCTGGCGTGGTGGGCTTGGCAAAGCTGGCTGCTTTGGCACCGTGGTGGTGCCGCGGCCGGTCAGGCGGCGGTGGCTAGATCCTTTTGGTCTAGTCTCCAGCAGAGAAGGCGGCGATCCGTGCACAAGAAGCTGGATGGAGTTTCTTCAAACTGATCTGGGTGAAAACCTACTCTTGGCTAGATGCCAAGGCCGGCGACGACGGCGCTCTATGGTGTCGTTCGCTTCTTGAAGGCATCGCCGTGGAGAAGTTCTAGACCTCTATCTGCTACCTCTGGGGGAAACCATAGATCGATAGATCAGAAGACGGCGGCGCGCTTGTGCTGTTTCCTCCTTGGGGGCATCATTCTTGGAGGTGTACACGGGCTCGAGGGACTAGTGGACGACATCTTTGGTGGAGCGGTGCTTCATCATACACATTGATGGCGACAGATCTCGATGGCATGGCGCCCTGGAGATTAGGCGTATGATGCGCGATGATGGACTCGCGCAGGAGGGTGACACTATCTGGCGTCGTGGTGGCGTCGACGGCAGGTAGACCGGGCTAGGTAGATGCATGAGTACAGCTCTGAAGATGGTTTGGTGGCAGGTGGCGGCGATGGCCTCTAAGTGTGCGCCGGACCGGTGGGTGCCCCATACCCGCCAGGTGGCTTGGTTGGGCCCTTAGGTCTTAGATGTTAGGTTTGGCTGCGAGGTCTATTTGGTATTAGGCCCAGACTATCATCATTTCTTTCATCAATTGGATAGGAGTAGTGACAGATGTTGCCTAGACGGTGGCTTCAGTCTTACTGCTGTATTACTTTGTAAGGTCTTTTGTGAATAGTTAATAAAGTGATTGCATGCATCGCCCAGATGCAGAGGCCGGGGGTCTTCCTCCTTTGCAAAAAAAAATAAAAAGTACACACACATACGCCATCTCTATGAACGCACAGATGCACACCCAATCGCTATGTACACCTTTGAGGTACTGAGCCGGCATAACATCTTGAGATTGATGAAACAACCATGGGCGTCTTAGTAGTCGACAAAAACGTCTTGACAGGGTTATACCTAAGGGGTAGGCCCAATTACACATCCGGCCGAGCCCAAGGCCTAGGCCAATCAAGAATACGGTTCAAAATACTATGTGCCAATGAGGTATACACGAGGCCCATTGGTGCTATAGCCGGAAGCGTCAAATTCCAGGAGGGATACTCGCGAGAGGACCAAGTGCCTACTGTCGGATCATCAGACCACCTGATGGATGAGACCCAATAGTCAGTTGCCTGTGATACAGGAACAGTCGAACGGCCTATAGTCGATTATGTCATAGGATACAATGGCCCCATGAAGCATTCAATCTCACAGTTACCTAACAGTGGTGTAATATAGTTTAATACGATAATTACCAACAATAATAGCCATGATTAGTCGGTCGTGCATATGGCCATCAATAGTAGTAATAGTTTAATACCAATCAGGTATGATACCCCTCCTAGCGCACTCACTACAAAAAAAGACACATCCGTGACATTTTTGGCCGAACGAAATTTTTTCTGTCATACTTATGACACTTCTATGACGATGATTATGACAAAATCCGTTATCATCATAGATGTGGTGGGCTCCTACTTCAATGGAAAAAAATCATGACAGAAAATGGGCTTTTCGTCCTGGGCGGGCCGGGGACGCACCCGCATGACATTCTTTGGGTCGTCCATGACGGAAAAAATCATGGTAGAAGCGAGGGCGAGGAAACTTTCGGAGAGTTCCCGGTTACGGCGGTTGGTCGGGGCCGAGCGATGCACGGAGGTTTGCGTGTTTCTCTCGTACACGTACGCGCGTGGGTGCGAGGCATTGGGCCCTAACTGAACCCGAGAGAGGCGTTCGCCTACTGAACCCGAGCGATTGCACTAGCTACGCGTTACTGAACCCGAGCTATCGATCGATCCTGGTGTTAATCGAACCCGATCGGCGATTCGCCGCCATCGCTACTAATCGAAGCCAATCGACCTACTGCCTCTTGATGAACAGTGAGTGTTGTTGGGGGTTGGATGAATAGTTCCCGGTGGGGGTTGGATGAACAGGACCCTATGGGGGTAGAGGCCGTTGCTGCTAGATGAACAGGACCCCGATCGAGCCGGTTGGGGGTGGATGAATAGGACCCTGTGGAGTGCTTGTTGAACAGTAGCCGGTGGAGGGCTGGTTGAACAGTAGCCGGTGGAGGGCTGGATGAATAGTAGCCTGTGGAGGGATGGTTGAACAGGACCCCATGGAGAGGGCTGGTTGAAAAGTAGCCGGTGGAGGAGCGGTGGAGGTTGGATGAACATGAGCCCATGGATGAACAGTCGCAGGTGGAGGCTGGAGGAGGTCGACGGTGGATGAACAGTAGCCCGTGGAGGCTGGAGCAAGGCACTAGACGGTGGATGAACAGTAGCCCGTGGAGTCCCATTTTGCGGTACACCACACCCCTCTCGATGAACAGGACCCCCGTTTCGACCGTAGCAGGTCGAAGAGAAGTCCGTTTCCTCCGTTTTGCGGTACGCCACACCCCTCCCGATCAACAGGACCCCATTTCGACCGTAGGAGGTCGAAGAGAAGTCCATTACCTCCGTTTTGCGGTATGCCACACCCCTCCCGGTGAACAGAATCCCGTTTCGACTGTAGGCGGTCGAATAGAAGGCCGTTTCCTCCGTTCTATGGTACGCCGGGCCACGTTTCGGCAGTTCCGTCCAAGCCGGTTGGCTCCCGATGAACACAATGCATTTCGTTGCCTCCCGATGAACACGACGACGCAGTTTCTCCATTCTGACCCAGCTGGTTGGCTTCCGATGAACAGGACGCCGTTGCTGCCGTCCGTGGCCTCTCCATGTACACGATTCCTGGCCATACGTATGCGCCAGTAGGCGTTCAAGACCCTGCCCGTATGTACGTATGTACATGTGCACGATATAGACGGGACTGCCTGGACAGCTATCGCTCCTTACTGGGCCACGGTTCATCGTGGCAGAAAGATCGATGGACCAGTATGTACGTACACGTTTGCGACCAGAATGACAACGCTACGTAGGTTTGACCGGGTGGGTCCTGGCTGTCAGGGAGGATAAGAAGGCACTTCCTTGCGTGCGAAGATGTAGTTGGTGGGTCCGAGCTGACATGGGGGATTCTTTTTTTTGCCCGTAATAAAGAGGCACTTTCTTGCATGTGAAAATGTCGTTGGTGGGTCCATCTGTCAGCCTCACCGCGTACAGTACTCTTCCGATGGCTGTCGTTTGTTAACCACGTTGACCACGCAAAGCCGACATCACCAGGCGGTGGACGACAGTGAGGCAGGGAACGACACGGGGCCTGGGAACATGCGGATGGTAGTACGAGGGTTGACTGGTTCGGCTGCGGTGTGAGGTTGCCATCGCCGCAGAATAACAGGGGGTGTGGGTAAGTAGAGGGATGGCCTGGCCAGTGGTGGGAGTATTAGGGGGCGGTGAGGCCTCCGCGGCAGCATAGACAACCACCGGAGGCAGGAGCATGCGGTGGTTTGGACGGCTGGAGCAAGAAAATCAGACGTTGAAGAAGCAGGAGGACCGTTGGATGTTAACAATCCAATGGTCACTGGTGATAGAATCATTTGTTGACTAAGTTGACAAAGCCCTCCGTACGTGTCAACTTAGTAGGGCCACTAGTTAGCCTCTAAATCTGGTGGGCCCCAGCTGTCATGGGGAGCACTCGTTATTTTTCGCTTAATAAGGAGGCACTTCCTTCCTTGCCAAGATATAGTTGGTGGGTCCCAGGTGTCATTGGGAGGTACTTGCTTGCGTGCGGCCACAGACCATGTGGGTCCTAACTGTCAGCCTCTCCATGTACATCCCTCTTCCGATGTTGTCTTTTGTTGACAATGTTGCCCACGCCGTGCCGAGAACACCAGTGCGATGGACGATGGCGAGACCCAGGAAGGGAATGACCCGGAGGCGGCGAAGCCACAACAGTGGAGGGATGTGGGTGAGTAGAGGGATGGTTTGGCCAGCGGTGGGGGTAGTAGGGGCGGTGAGTCCTGCGCGGCAGCACAGCCGACCACGGGAGGCGGGAGCAGGCGGTCCCGCTGGCGCTGGATTTGGTTGCTGGAGCAAGAAGATCAGAGATTGAAGAAGCACGACGGCCGTTGGATTGACATCCAACGGTTACGTCTGTTGACGTATATAATAAGTAAAAAATCTAGCATACGCGTCAACTTAATAGGCCTACAAGTCAGACAATTCCCTATTTTTTTAATAATACAGCTCACTGTAACTTCTTATGCAATTTATTACAGTCCTTTATTTTTGTTGGTTAGAGCGAGGGTTAAGAATTTAAATGAAATTTTGCATATTTTGGTGGTCCAAACTATTTTTAATACCTAAATGTCGAGCCAGATTTAAATTACTTTGAAGATATATTTAAATTAGGTTAAAGCCCAGTGAAATTGGAATCTGAAAATGTGGAAAAAAATCAAAAATTATAAAGTAATTGCCAATTTGTCGTCTGTTTTTTATATTTACAACCCATTTCATATTACTTTCTGCGGCCTATCAGGGCGTAGAAAAATAAGTAGGCCTAGATTGTGTATTCTTCAGAGAAAATAAACTGGGCTCATTTTAAGAAAGAAAAAATAGCTAGGCTGGTCATGTGGTGAACGTAAAATATAAGCCTGGGCTAGACGGGCCACAGCCCAGTTGAAACCCTACTCCGTCTCAACAATAATAATAAAAATACTACTCAAGCAGCTACGTCCAAGGTGTCAGCTGATCTTGTGTTGTTCTCTTGTCTATTGACTATAAATGTAGACAATATGGTGGGTCCCAGATGTCAGGAAACCACAAGGAGGAAGCATTTTCTTTTTCTATACTCTGATAATGGAGAATATAAAAAATGAGTAACTTGCTTGCGTATGGCCATGGACATGATGGGTCCATACTGTCATCCTCTCCACATACAATCTTCTCCCAATTCCTCTTGTTTGTTGACCATGTTGACAATGTGAGAGGGCAGCGCCGCGGCGAGCGCACCAAAGCGCGCGGTGGACGCCGGCGTTAATGATTTAGGAGACGGTGGGGTGGTGATGCGTGCGCTGAGGTGCAGCCAGCCGTGGGAGGCGGAAGCAAGCGGCCCTGTCGGCGCTGGTTTGGTTTTGGCAGCTGGAAGAAGACGAGACTGAGGAAACACAACAGACTGTAAAAGCAGCAGGAGTACTTAACAACCTTAACTGAAACCAGTAGGGGCACTTAACAACCATAGCTGAAAGCAGTATGAGTACTTATACAGGTTCAACTGTACAAAGCACGCGTCGAACAGTGCTACTTTTCCTACAGTTAACAAAGGGTGAGGCCACCAAAGCCCCAGGAGAAGGCCCAGGCGCCACCCCGTGCATCCACAACCTTCTGAAAGCGGCTTCATCTCGCAATGTGGTCAATAAACAGGATATTCGCTTTAGAGCCATGGAAAAGAATGAACATAACCTTCTGTCCGATTCTCCGAGATGGATGGGCCTTCATTATTTGAGACCACCCATGAATAAGTATATTTTCACCTCCAAGGGGAATGGAGTAGGTCAACATAAACATCATGTCATGACCAAACGCAAGGCTGACCCGACCATGGTCAGGCATCTGTATAGGAACAATAGAACTGGGCAGTTTCTGTTTCAAGAAGATCACAACTATAAAATTGTGTATAAGCAAGAGTTTATGAACAAAATATATAACAGAAAGCAACTCGTACCATAAGTTTCTCGACACAGTTGGACCTGTTCAACATGTGCAGCAGTGGCACACATATCCCATGTGGCCTTCCACCATTGAAACTCCCCACAAGGACCTCAAGACGATCAATAAAGTGTAGGAACTTGTGGATGTCATCCTAGTCAACTTCAGTGCCAAGTAATAGTCGAGTTCTTATAGAATAACAAACGAGTAGCATGCTTAACTTTGAAATAACCTACACGTGTCACTAATTATAAGAAATTTTAGTTAGAAGTAGCATGTTCAAGAGAGAAGGGAATAACAGATCATTGCTACTTCTAAAGTTAAATTGTGATTAGTTAGACATAATTGGTGGATTAAGAAGTAATCAAGGCAACAAGCAAGAACCAGATACAAAACTAACATGGATGAACTACTGGAACGACGTCGGGGTGGAAGATCAAAGTGAAGATGAGACCAGGTTCTGCTATTCCCATCAACATTCATGCGCCAACTTTCAGTCCATAACACTTGAGAAAGTTTATCCAAGTTCGGCCATAAAAAAAGCAGCGATCTTCTTGGTTCGCGATCTTCTTGGTTCATGAACCCAACTCGGAACTTATATCCATGGCTTGTCTTCAATGTGACCATTAAACTGGTGTATTCAGTTATGGCAAGGCCAACCATCTTCAGTACATGTGTTCTGGCAAACCAAGAATGCACTGCAGGAAAAATGAGAACACAATTTATTCGCTATCCAAATCTAGAAGTAATTTCCTCGTTCACGTCAGTGTTGACCATGGCACTAGTACCTTTTATCCAAATATAGCAATCCAAATTTCCAAATTAGTCGACAACATGTTCAAAAACCCCACCCTCCTGGATAGAAAAGAGGATTCTAGGAACATACTGTGTGCGTTTTAAAATCATGTGTTAGGTTGAGAAGGAACAAGTTCGGCGTCTCGCCGAGGGTGCAGAGACCTATAGGGTCCTCGCACTTTGGGCACTGCAAAACATACTAGATTCAGTAGCAAGAAAAATGCATCAACGACGGTGTCTGCCATCCTAGGATTACCCGCGACCAAGGGACTTGGATTTATCGCGGATGGATGAAGAATTTGTACCTGGTTCTCCATGAGAAAACCATATGCAATCACCGAGAGGGGGTTTTCTCTGAACAAGAATACGAGGGAGAGGGGGATTCAGGCCCATTGAGAGAGGGGGTTTTCTCTGGACAAGAAGACGAGGGAGAAGGGGATTCAGGCCCAGTGAAATATTGCTGCTTCGTCCGTCCAGCTTACTGCTAAAGCTGGAAAGGTGTTTTTTTGTGATTTGATGGCTCATTAGTGGTGCACTCTAATTTAGAAAGTAAATCAATAAGATTTACTTGATGTGCATGAGTGAATCCTTACTAGGAAATCACGATGTTCAAGTTGTAAACAGAAGATCGACCGTCCAATTACGCGTGGCATGCAGGGGCCCCACTTACTCCCAGAAGCAGGATAGTCCAAAGATCCTGACAAATCATATGGACCGAACATCCATGGGACTGGAAATCCTGGTGGGTGCGATAAACCCTGCAATGAATACAGATATTGGAGTATAACCATAATTGATAAACCGTCCTCACAAAAAAGATGATCTAGATACTTCAAAATATACAGATTGAATTGAGTTGACATACATTAACATAGACTCTTCTCAGGACTCACCAGACAACAAAAGCGGCAGTACTAAACAATACAAGGTTCACACACACAAATAAGTACTGAACAATAGTACTTACTACAGACAAGCAAAGTTGCACTAATTATACTCTGCAGACTATTTCTTTCCACCGACCTATGGGATGTGCCCCGCATAACTGACTAGGCCATGGACTTCGTGAGAGATTTCTACCATCACCAGCACCATCTCGTCAACCTTGGGGAACCTAATAGAGTGGTCTTTCCACTCATAAACATGACGATGAAGACAATCCGCATCAGATTTATCGGGAAGCTTTACAAGAACCACACCCTTCATAATCGAAGGCGTAGCCAGGAAATTGTTGTGGTCAAGTACACCCTCGAGAACACGCCTGACAACAATGCTACTGGAAAACACTAGTTCAGGACACGTGGCGACAAGGACACATCAGCTGGATAGTTTAGCAGAACTCATCCTCAGGTCTTCTAGTTCACACGACATGACTTTGAGAACTTCATCTCCATCGCGGACCTGGTTCTAATTCAA
Organism: Aegilops speltoides; assembly: GCA_021437245.1. Taxonomy (NCBI): domain Eukaryota; kingdom Viridiplantae; phylum Streptophyta; class Magnoliopsida; order Poales; family Poaceae; genus Aegilops; species Aegilops speltoides. The sequence continues at coordinate 188,562,946 of CM038147.1, forward strand.
ACAAAAACCAAATATTTTATTACTACCTCTATTCAGAAATATAAGATGATTTTCGATATTTTACTCCATATAAGACTACATATACGCACAGAAATGAGTGAACAAGGACACTAGAACATGTCTTCAAAGGCATGAGAGCAGAGGGATTACTTGCAATATCCATAACACAAGTTACTAAGGCTAATATACTCTCTTCAAAGGTAGCATTGATGCTCATAAAGTTGTTGAAAGTAATCTATAAGAAATCAGTGTCAACCCCTCGCATGTTTTGGTCAAAAGAGGAATTTGGGATGCTTGTTGTGCATCATGTCTTGTTCATGTGTGGTGTGTTTACCTATGTTGTGTGCTTCTTCTTGTTAGTTCCTGTTTCGTTGCGATCGTGAGGATTCGTTCGTCTACGGTTGGTTCGGCTTCTTCCGTTCTTCTTCTTCATGGACTCGTTCTTCTTCCTTGCGGGATTTCGGGCAAGATGACCGCTACCCTGGATCTCACTACTATCATTGCTATGCTAGTTGCTTCGTTCTATCGCTATGCTGCGTTACCTATCATTTGCTCATCAAGCCTCCCAAATTGCCATGAACCTCTAACTTTTGACACCATTCCTAGCAAACTATTGATTGGCTATGTTACCGCTTTTGCTCAGCCCCTCTTATAGCGTTGCTAGTTGCAGGTGAAGTTGAAGATTTCTCCATGGTGGACAGGGTTTATGTTGGGATATCACAATATCTCTTATATTATTAATGCATCTATATACTTGGTAAAGGGTGGAAGGCTCGGCCTTATGCCTAGTGTTTTGTTCCACTCTTGTCGCCCTAGTTTCCGTCATACCGGTGTTATGTTCCCGGATTTTGCGTTCCTAACACGGTCGGGTGATTTATGGGACCCCCGACGGTTCGCTTTGAATAAAACTTGTCCAAAGAAGGCCCAACATTGGTTTTACCATTTGCCTCACCACCACCTATATTTCCCTTGGGAGTAATTAACCCAAGGGTCATCTTTATTCAGCCCCGGGCCAATGCTTGTCTAAGTGTTGGTCCAAACTAGAGCGCTTTCTGCGCCACCTCAAGGAAACTTGAGGTCTGGTTTTAGTTGTACGGACTGCTCATCCGGTCGTGGCTCGAGACAAGATACGCGGCTACTATCGGGATGTCGACACACGCCGAGGTCTTGCTGGTCTTGTTTTACCATTGTCGAAATGTCTTGTAAACCGATTCCGAGACTGATCGGGTCTTCCGGGAGAAGGTCTATTCCTTCGTTGATCGCGAGAGCTTGTCATGGGCTAAGTTGGGACACCCCAGGTATAAACTTTCGAGAGCCGTGCCCGCGGTTATGTGGCAGATGGGAATTTGTTAATGTCCGGTTGTAGATAACTTGACACCAGATCCGAATTAAAACGCATCAACCACGTGTGTAGCCGTGATGGTCTCTTCTCGGCGGAGTCCGGGAAGTGAACACGGTTTCTGAGTTATGTTTGACGTAAGTAGGTGTTCAGGATCACCTCTTGATCATTGCTAGTTGACGACCGTTCCTTTGTTTCTCTTCCCGCTCTCATTTGCGTATGTTAGCCACCATATCATGCTTAGTCGCTGCTGCAACCTCACCACTTTACCCCTTCCTTTCCCATTAAGCTTTGCTAGTCTTGATACCCATGGTAATGGGATTGCTGAGTCCTCGTGGCTCACAGTTTAATACAACATCAGTTGCAGGTACAGGTTATGCGATGATCATGACGCGAGAGCGATGCTTGCTTGCGTTGAGTTCTTCTTCCGCTTCTTCTTCGATCGGGGATAGGTTCCGTGTCGGCACTGGGCTAGCGTGGTGGATATTGTTTGAGTTTCTGTTTATGATTCATCCGTAGTCGGATGTTGTTCTTGTATGATGTATTGTTGTATTCGTGCAGCATTGTATGCCTCTTGTATGTATCCCCATCTATTATGTAATGTTGATGTAAAGATATCCACCTTGCAAAAGCGTTCCAATATGCGGGTCTATCCTTGGTGGGACCTTCGAGTTCCTTTTGGATAGGGTTGCATATTGGGCGTGACAAGTTGGTATCAGAGCCTCGACCGACCTTAGGAGCCCCCTTGACTGATTGTGTAGTTTGGCCGTTGTTGAGTCTAGAAGAAAACCGTTTTCGGAGTCTAGTTATATCAGAGAGTAGGAATTCTTTTTACTCCTCGGTCCCTTCGTCGCTCTGGTGAGGAATCTTGATGTAGGTGTTTTGAATTACTCCTCTTCCCCTTCAAATTTTTACTTTAGGATCACGCAGTTGGTTTTCTGATCGTTGGTTCTCAGCTCTTTTCATCCGGTGCATTTCTCGTCAAGTCGACTCGAGCCTCTTCATCTTTGCCAAGTTCAATCCTCAGTTCTTCCTCCGACGTCGTTGTTTTTCCCTGTTCGAGGTTGTGTTTGTTTTTTCCCACCCGCCCTCCCTTCTTCTTCTCGGAACCGGAGTCCATAATCGAATATCCATCCTACTCGTGCGAGGCCTTTGCTTTCTTTCCTCAATGATTTCAACCGGTGTTTTCTCTTCAAGATATTCGTCGATTTCCCCTTCCGAGTTTCTTTTGTTTTCCCGCCCTCCCACCCTTTTTCTTCCCGGAGTCCGACTCTCTCTCGACCAGCTATTTCATTCGTGCAGAGCCTCTTTAGTCTTCCCTCAATTTTTTCAACCAGTGAATTCTCGTCTCGTTCGTCATTCTTCATCTCTTTTTCTTCTTTGGTGGACTCAATTCAAATTTTTCGGGTTGATCATATTCTTTCTCTCGGCTCAAGTATTTCCCTTTGCTCGTTCGCCTCTCGCCATTTTATCCTTCCGGAGTATGATGCACCGGAACAATTCAAATATTTCAATCATCCCGATGCATCATCTATCTGTTCAACATCCTTTTCCAATGGTGCTTTTCTTTTAGTGGGCCCTAACCCACAGGTCTTTTTCCAGGATCTTACCTGACTCTTCTAATTCCCCCGGAGTTATTCTCATTTCTTTTCAAGAGTGATGTAAGAATGGATTTCCTCAGTCAAATCTTTTCCAAGATCGTTTTCAAATTCTTTTCTTTGTTGACTCAACCTCTTCATTTTTCATTCTCCCGGTGTATCTCAGTAAATTTTGGTGGTATTTTTGGTCGTCTTTTGAAGACCGAAGAAGAAGAGTCTTTCCTCTAAATCTTGTCCGTTCTCCCGGAGATTCGTGGTGCTAGCTCGATGTTATCCTATCAAATTGGTTCTAGTCATGCAAATTCTTTTCATCTATCCGGAGCATGTCAGGAGTTGATTTCTGTTTCTTTTCATCCGGAGGCCATCATTTTGGAAGATTTCTTCATTCTAAGTTTTCAGATTCGTTCTCCAATTATTCTATATCCGTGCCCTTTCGTTGGTCTCAATATTATTCCGGTGCTTCGCTCAAGTGTTCTTTATCAGTTCGCGATCTTTTGTTCTTTGCATCTAAATCCCCTCGAGCAGTTATGTTCTTCTAATTCTTCCCGGTGATTCATTCTCTTTCATCAGTCATTTCCGAATTCTTACGGTGGTTCGCTCAAGATTCTTTTCCTTGATTATCTTTTTAATCCATTCATTCTTTCGAATCCTACCGGTGGTTCATGAAGACCTTCTCAAGTTTGCGATATGTCACTTCTCAATCCTTTTCAAGAAGAATAAGTAGTATGCAAAATCCATTGCTTGTCATCAATTTAAGTTGATGAAGAAGAATCATACAATAAATCTTATTCTTATTTCATCCAAGTGAGTAATCCCTTACTTCAGAGTTTGTTCTTGATGAATAAATTCTAGTTCCAAGTGTTTCATCTTTTCATTTCCGGAGTTCAATGTTCCTCGGTCATTTCGTCGGAACCCCCATCTAAATAATCCCAAGATTTAATTTATTCTTTCATCCTTCATTCTATCTCACCATCCTTTTGTTTACCGGAGTTCTTCATGGCGATTCTTCATGATTTAATTCATTCTTCAAGAGTTCATCAAGTACCATTCCATCCTCTCAAGTTCGTTCTAATCCTCCCATTTTCAGCCAAAGTGCTGCCTAAATCCTTTCAGTCTTTTCCGTTTCTTTTCTCATTCTAACCACTCCGGTTAGAACGAGTCGTTTCATAGTCTATTTGATTCCGTGAGCTTTCGATTCTCGTCATTCTCGTCGTTCCTCTCTTCTTCTTGAGTGCTCTTGTTTCTTTGCTTCTTCTCTTGAGTTCTTGCTTCACCTCATCCTTTTTTTCCTTCCGTCTCGGTCCTAAAATCTCGGGACGAGATCTCTTGTTAGTGGAGGAGTGTTGTAACGCCCCGGATCCGATGCGCTAGCTGTCTGCCAGTTATTCGTCGTTGTTGCCATGTCATTTGGCACACAAAAATCACATGCAAGATCACCCAGAAAGTTGTACTACTAGTACTAGTACTGCGTGTTAGATGAAAAAACACAATCAAGATCGAGAAAAAGATGGCAAGAAAAGATATTACCTAGACTTGCTTAATGCGGGATCCCAGAGAGATCGAGGGGTCTTGGACAGGGCGATGGCCTTGAGCTTGTCTGCGGTAGTCTTGACGGGGTGCTTGCACTTCTTCGTACCCCGAGCCTTGAGGGTTTTGGCCAGAGCCATAGACATCACTTCGGCCAGTGCTCCAGGGTCCATCAAGAAACTGTCAAATAGAAAAAAGAAAATAAACCATAATCACAAACCCAGAAGAAGAACAGAGAGGGAGTTATAGGATCTGTTTCGGGGTTGCAAGACCGGGCCTTGGCCAGAATCAACACGATTGATGCGCTCACCGTTCCTTCTTTGGGAGAGAATAATAATGGCAGAAGCAAGTCAGGGTTTTCTTGAAGAAATGAGGAAGAAGATGAGGGAGAAGCGAGTTGGGGTTTTCTTCAAGAGAGGAAGCCGAGGGAGAAGAGTGAAATGATGGTTGCTTCGTTCGTCCAACTTATTGCTGGAAAGGTGGGGTTTTTGTGATTTGATGGCTCATTGGGCATTACCGTGGTTCTTAGATCGGGTTAGTCTACCATGCAGTTGGGCACTCTAGTACGGAGTAATTTAGTGCATGGCTACTGGACCCCGATGCTGGTTGTCCCACCCATCGGCGAAAGTGAGTAGCAAGGTTCCCGACGACCGCTGAGGAGGATCCGCACGGTAGAGTGTGTCCACCGTTTCTAAAGAAAAAAATGATTACAGCAAGGCTTTCCACTCTTACGACGGAGGAGTGCGAAACACGGTAGCCACTTGAACTTACACAGTGCTCCTACTAGTAGGCATGTGCAGTGGTTCATACGTCAGTAGTACTACTTCTTGCTAGTGTAGCAAGATATGACGACAACAAATGATGTTGTGCGTATGTCAACTATATGAACAGAAATGCAACATAGTACCCCTTTTTTGACTGTCCGGTCGAGAATGAACGGTGAGATCACTGTTAAAAGAACTAGGTCCATAGTGCACGGAGAGTACGGTGCCATAGTACTCCACGGAACATGAACCATATGAAGCACGAATCAATGTTAGGCAGGGTGTATGAAGGGTGCATGGGATGAGCAAAAGTTCCCTTCTCGACCCACTTTTGGGTGAGAGCCCTTTACCTAGCCTCCCCGGCAACGGCGCCAGAAAAGAGCTTGATATCTACTACACAACCTTCGTCTTGTAGACGTTGTTGGGCCTGCAAGTGCACAGGTTTGTAGGACAGTAGCAAATTTCCCTCAAGTGGATGACCTAAGGTTTATCAATTCGTAGGAGGCGTAGGATGAAGATGGTCTCTCTCAAACAACCCTGCAACCAAATAACAAAAAGTCTCTTGTGTCCCCAACACACCCAATACAATGGTAAATTGTATAGGTGTACTAGTTCGGCGAAGAGATGGTCATACAAGTGCAATATGGATGGTAGATATAGGTTATTGTAATCTAAAATAATAAAAACAGCAAGGTAACTAAAGATAAAAGTGAGCGTAAACAGTATTGCAATGATAGGAAACAAGGCCTAGGGTTCATACTTTCACTAGTGCAAGTTCTCTCAACAATAATAACATAGATAGATCATATAACAAGCCCTCAACATGCAACAAAGAGTCACTCCAAAGCCACTAATAGCGGAGAACAAACGTAGAGATTATGGTAGGGTACAAAACCACCTCAAAGTTATTCTTTCGGATCGATCTATAAAAGAGTTCGTACTAGAATAACACCTTAAGATACAAATCAACCAAAACCCTAATGTCACCTAGATACTCCATTGTCACCTCAAGTATCCGTGGGCATGATTATACGATATGCATCACACAATCTCAGATTCATCCAGCCAACACAAAGTACTTCAAAGAGTACCCCAAAGTTTCTATCGAAGAGTCAAGAACGTGTGCCAACCCCTATGCATAGGTTCCCAATGTCACAAACCCGCAAGTTGATCACCAAAACATACATCAAGTGGCACATGATATCCCATTGTCACCATAGATAATCACGGCAAGACATACATCAAGTGTTCTCATAAAAGACTCAATCCGATAAGATAACTTCAAAGGAGAAACTCAATTCATCACAAGAGAGTAGAGGGGGAGAAACATCATAAGATCCAACTACAATAGCGAAGCTCGGGATACATCAAGATTGTGCCATTGAGGGAACACGAGAGAGAACACGAGAGAGAGAGAGAGAGAGAGAGAGAGAGAGAGAGAGAGAGAGAGAGATCAAACACATAGCTACTGGTACATACCCTCAGCCCCGAGGTGAACTACTCCCTCGTCGTCATGGATAGCGCCAGGATGATGAAGATGGCCACCGGTGAGGGGATCCCCCTCCGGCAGGGCGCCGGAACGGGCTGCCGAGAGGTTTTTGGTGGCTATAGAGGCTTGCGGCGGCGGAACTCCCGATCTATTTTCTGTTCTGGAAGTTTTAGGGTACGTATGTATATATGGGTGCAGGGGGTACGTCGGTGGACCTTCGGGGTGCTCACGAGGTAGGGGGCTTGCCCAGGGGGGTGGGCGTGCCCCCCACCCATGTGGGCAGCCCGGGACTCCCCTGACGTGCACTCCAAGTCTATCAGGCTGCTTTCCTTCCAAAAATAACTCCTCCAGTTGATTTCGTTCCGTTTTGACTCCGTCTGATATTCCTTTTCCTCGAAACACTGAAATAGGCATAAAACAGTAAATCTGGGTTGGGCCTCTAGTTAATAGGTTAGTCCCAAAAATAATATAAAAGTGGATAATAAAGCCCAATATTGCCTAAAACAGTAGGTAAAGTAGCATGGAGCAATCAAAAATTATAGATACGTTGGAGACGTATCAAGCATCCCCAAGCTTAATTCCTGCTCGTCCTCGAGTAGGTAAATGATAAAAAAGAATTTTTGATGCGGAGTGATACTTTGGCATAATTTCAATGTAAATCTTCTTAATTGTGATATGAATATTCAGATGCGAAAGATTCAAGACAAAAGTTTAATATTGACATAAAAATAATAATACTTCAAGCATACTAGCAAAGCAATTATGTCTTCTCAAAATAACATGGCCAAAGATAGTTATCCCTACAAAATCATATAGTCTGGCTATGCTCCATCTTCCCCACACAAAATATTTAAATCATGCACAACCCCGATGACAAGCCAAGCAATTGCTTCATACTTTAACATTCTCAAAACTTTTTCAATCTTCACGCAATACATGAGCGTGACCCATGGATATAGCACTATATGTGGAATAGAATAGTGGTTGTGGAGAAGACAAAAAGGGAGAAGATAGTCTCACATCAACTAGGCGTATCAATGGGCTATGGAGATGCCCATCAATAGATATCAATGTGAGTGAGTAGGGATTGCCATGCAACGGATGCACTAGAGCTATGAATGCTCAACAAAAGGAACTAAGTGGGTGTGCATCTAACTTGCTTGCTCACGAAGTCCTAGGGCATTTGAGGAAGCCCATCATTGGAATATACAAGCCAAGTCCTATAATGAAAAATTCCCACTAGTATATGAAAGTGACAAAATGAGAGACTCTCTATCATGAAGATCTTGGTGCTACTTTGACGCACAAGTGTGGTAAAAGGACAGTAGCATTGTCCCTTCTCTCTTTTTCTCTCATTTTTTGTTTGGGCCTTTTCTCTTTTTTTATGGCCTCTTTTTTTATTTGGGCTTCTTTGGCCTCTTTTATATTTATTTTTCGTCCGGAGTCTCATCCCGACTTGTGAGGGAATCATGGTCTCCATCGTACTTTCCTCACTTGGGACAATGCTCTAATAATGATGATCATCACACTTTTATTTTTCTTACAACTCAACAATTACAACCCGATACTTAGAACAAAATATGACTCTATATGAATGCCTCTGGCGGTGTACCGGGATATGCAATGAATCAAGAGTGACATGTATGAAAGAATTATGAACAGTGGCTTTGCCACAAATACAATGTCAACTACATGATCATGCTAGCAATATGACAATGATGGAGCGTGTCATAATAAACGGAACGGTGGAAAGTTGCATGGCAATATATCTCGGAATGGCTATGGAAATGCGATGATACGTTGATATGGTGGCTGTTTTGAGGAAGGTATATGGTGGGTGAATGATATCGGCGAAAAGTGCGCGGTATTTAGAGAGGCTAGCAAAGGTGGAAGGATGGGAAAAAGTGCGTATAATCCATGGACTCAACATTAGTCATAAAGAACTTATATACTTACTGCAAAAATCTAGAAGTTATTAAAGCAAAGTATTACGCGCATGCTCGTAGGGGGATAGATTGGTAGGAAAAGACCATCGCTCGTCCCCGACCGCCACTCATAAGGAAGACAATCAATAAATAAATCATGCTCCGAGTTCATCACATAACGGTTCACCATACGTGCATGCTACGGGAATCACAAACTTCAACACAAGTATTCTTTAAATTCACAACTACTCAACTAGCACTACTTTTATATTATCACCTCCATATCTCAAAACAATTATCAAGCATCAAACTTTTCTTAGTATTCAATTCACTCAAAAGAAAGCTTCACATATCTTGAATACCAAGTATATTATCATTAAGCAAATTACCATGCTATTAACGACTCTCAAAATAATCTAAGTGAAGCATGAGAGATCAAAATTTTCTTTAAAACCACCACCGCGCTCTAAAGATCTAAGTGAAGGACTAGAGCAAAAATTATCACGCTCAAAAGATATGAGTGAAGCACATAGAGTATTCTAGCAAATTCCAATTCATGTATGGCTCTCTCTCATTTAATAATTTCAGATCTTGATACTTTATTCAAACAGCAAGCAAAGCTAAAGAAAACTACATTGCAAGGATAGCACAACTCATGTGAAGAAGCAAAACCTTAGGCTCAACCGATACTAACCGATAGTTGTTGAAGAAGAAAGGTGGGATGCCTACCGGGGCATCCCCAAGCTTAGATGCTTGAGACTTCTTGAAATATTATCTTGGGGTGCGTTGGGCATCCCCAAGCTTGAACTTTTGTGTCTCCTTAATTCATCTCATATCATGGTTTCTCTTTCTTATCAAAAGCTTCATTCACAACAAACTCAACGAGAATTCGTGAGATGGGTTAGTATAAACCAATGCAAAACCTTATCATTTTCTACCGTACCAAATCACTAAAATTATTATTCAACATTGAATACTAAATGCCTCTGCATATTTAATACTCCTATCTTCAAATAGAATCATTAAACAAGCTAACATCTGCAAACAATGCAACCATAACAGCAATCTGCCAAAACAGTACAGTCTGTAAAGAATGCAAGAGTCATCATACTTACGTAACTCCAAAAATTATGAGCTAAAATTCCCACTGTAAGAAATTTATCAGAGCTAAATATGCAAAAAGATTCAACATTATACCACTCTCTGACTTTTCTAGGGAATTTTTGCAACAGCGGTAAACTTTCTGTTTTCAAACAGCAACATGTATACTAGCAAAATAAGCATGACAAAGGCTATCCTTGACTTCTTTATTTAAACTAAAGATGCAAAACATTATTCTAACTAACAGCAAGCAAAAACTAACAAAATAAAATGGCGCTCCAAGCAAAACACATATCATGTGGTGAATAAAAATATAGCTCCAAGTAAAGTTACCGATGAACGAAGACGAAAGAGGGGATACCTTCCGGGGCATCCCCAAGCTTAGGCTCTTGGTTGTCCTTGAATATATTGGGGTTCCATGGGCATCCCCAAGCTTAGGCTCTTTGCCACCCCTTATTCCATAGTCCATCGAATCCTTACCCAAAACTTGAAAACTTCACAACACAAAACTCAACAGAAAACTCGTAAGCTCCGTTAGTATAAGAAAATAAAACCACCACTTAGGTACTGTAATGAACTCATTATAAATTCATATTGGTGTAATATCTACTGTACTTCAACTTATCTATGGTTCATACCCTCCGATACAACTCATAGATTCATCAAAATAAGTAAACAACACATGGAAAACAGAATCTGTCAAAAACAGAATAGTCTGTAGTAATCTGTATCAAAAGTATACTTCTGGAACTCCAAAAATCATACCAAAGTAGGAAGTCCTAAGAAATTCGTATACCAATCCAGAGCAAAAAGAATCAGATCAGAAGCACGTTTCCATGAATTAAAAAAACTAATTTACTAGGTGCAATAGTTTCTGATTTTCAGCAGGATCAACACAACTATCAACGTAAGCTATCCTAAAGGTCTTACTTGGCACTTTATTGAAACAAAAGCTATAAAACATGATTACTACAGTAGCATAATCATGTGGACACACAAAAACAGTAAGGATAAATATTGGGTTGTCTCCTAACAAGCGCTTTTCTTTAATGCCTTTCTAGCTAGGCATGATGATGACAATGATGCTCACATAAAAGATAAGAATTGAAACATAACGGGAGCATCATGAAGCATATTGTCGGTGGCAAAACCGGCGGATCTCGGGTAGGGGGTCTGGAACTGTGCGTCTAGGCGGATGGTAACAGGAGACAAGGGACACGATGTTTTTACCCAGGTTCGGGCCCTCTCGATGGAGGTAAAACCCTACTCCTGCTTGATTGATATTGATGATATGGGTAGTACAAGAGTGGATCTACCACGAGATCAAGGAGGCTAAACCCTAGAAGCTAGCCTATGGTATGATTGTTGTAATGGTTGTTCGTCCTACGGACTAAAGCCCTCCGGTTTATATAGACACCGGAGAGGGCTAGGGTTACACAGAGTCGATTACAATGGTAGGAGATCTACATATCCGTATTGCCAAGCTTGCCTTCCACGCCAAGGAAAGTCCCATCCGGACACGGGACGAAGTCTTTGATCTTGTATCTTCATAGTCTTGGAGTCCGGCTGCCGATGATAGTCCGGCTGTCCGGACACCCCCTAGTCCAGGACTCCCTGAGTAGCCCCCGAATCAGGCTTCAATGACGATAAGTCTAGCGCGTTTATAGTCTTCGGCGTTGCAAGGCGGGTTCTCCCTTAAGTTCCATGTACCTGCCAAGCAGTGTCCGGCTTCCTTGTCAATGTTGCGCTTCTCGGCTTCCATGCCCAATAATGGCCATCTTCCACGCGTCGCACGAATGCGAAAAGCCAGGGTATCTTTTATGTTTTACCCCCTAGCTGTGCAAATAATCTGCCTATAAGAGAGGCAAGAATCCAGATCCAAATCACATCATCTTCCTTCCGCGAGTACTCATCGGAGCGCTTCCAACCAAAAATCCATTCCATCATGGACCGTCGACGCGGCTCCTCCTCTCGCGCTCCCAGCCCTCTGCCAGGAGACTGGCAAAGATGTTCTATCCCGCACAGCGAGCTGGTGACGCTCCAAGCGGAGGGATACCTCCCTCCGGCCTTCATGGTCCCGGTTCGAGCCGGGCTGGCCACTTACCAACGCGGGAAGCAAGCAGAGGCTACCCCATATACCAACAAAGGGGAGCGGGTATGCTTTGTCCCCTATCTGATAAGGGGGCCCGGATTTCCTATACGTCCGTTCCTCCGCGGGCTCCTGGAGTTCTACGGACTCCAGCTCCATCACCTCACGCCCGCCTCTATCCTGCATATCGCGGGTTACGAGCTCTTCGAGCTATTTCGGCGCCGAGCCCCATTTGGCGCTGTGGAAGAGGTTGTTACGCCTTGTACCCGCTCTAACGAGGGTCCATATATCAAGTGGGCGGCGCCAAATATGGCGCATTGCGGGACCGGATATCCATCCGAACCCCTAAGAAGGCGTCCAAGACTGGCCTTCTAATGGTTTTACGAGAAGACGCTTCGCTGCGGACCTGTTCGGATCGGCCTCCGGAGTTCAAGAATGCTCCTTTGAAGAAACGCCTTAGCTGGCGCCCACGGAGTCCCCAACTGGAGGAAGACAAGAGCATCCATTATTTGATGGGCCGGATAAGGTTACTGGCCCATTCCGGGTTGACCATGATGGGAGTCATGGCAACATGCATTATGCGGGGGGTGCAGCCGCTGCAATACAGGGGCCACCCTATGTGGGATTTCAACGGGGAGGACGATGCCACCCGTCAAGGCTGCAAAGGGCCGGGTTTGGCCGAAGACCTGGTGAAGATCTTGTCCAGACTGTACAAGGGGGAGAAGGAGGATTTCCTCCGGACGAACCCGTTGAATGGGTTCTCCATGAATAATCCCCGGCGTTGGGTAAGCGAACACTCTGTGTGCCCGACCCATGCTTTCAAAGTTTAAGTTTCTTATATGATGTTTTTCGATGCAGGAGCTGCGTTGGGTTGTGGAGGGCATGCTTAGTCCAACTCCCCAACCCGAGGATCCAGAGAGATCCCAGGATCCGGCCTCCGAAGAGGGTCCGGACATAAAGGTGGAACTAATCAACGGAGTGTTCCACCAGCTCAGCATGGATAATGCTTTAGTCGCCATTACGACTGACTACCCCGGACTATATCCGGCTTCCTAGGTGATTGTGACCGAAGTCCTGACACCATTATTCCCTCCTTGCTCATTTCTGACCACCGTATACGATGGTGCTTTGCAGGAGGCGCCTCCAAGGCGGGAAGCCGAGCCCGCGACGGATGACCAACAGGTGTCAGTCCGGCCCAGTAGGCGGAAGAGGAGCGCGGCACGGATTGAAACGTCGCCGCAAAGGTATAGCTCACAGTTCGTTATTTAGAGCAACGTTCCTAGGAAGCGTTTGAATGCTCATGACTTTTGTAGGAGAAAATCGCCCGCCAAACTGCGGGCGTAGAGGTTGCCAATCCAACCTCTACTAGCCAGGCTCTAGCACCTGGTCTGGAGGGGGAGGCGAGCGCAAGGCGCGAGCCGGATACTCCTCCAACAGAGGATGACGATAGACTGTCCGCCACCAAGTCTGAGGTGGAGAGCGCCATGAACCACAGGCGCCACCGGACAGTTTTTCGTGACGCGTGCTTCTCCCCTGAGGCGTTGAATGCCTTTAACGCGGGGGACGCGCACCTTCGTGCTGCTCAAGATGGTTTGACCAGAGCCACGGAGCGGTATGTAAAAGACATACGGTAAGAGAATTTAATAGTTGTATATGCCAAGAGTAGCCCCGAGACTTAAAGTAGTTATATTAACTGATTTAAGGATCATTTGAAACGCAGGATCTTACAGAGAAGAATACCCAACTGTCTCAGGAGCTGCAAGAGTGCAAGGCCCAACTCGAGGCCGCACTTGCTGCCGCAGGAGGAAACACGGAGACCCCTCCTGGTAACACATTATTTTAAAAAGATAAGTGGTGTGCGGCGTGCGCGCAAGTCTAATAATGACATTGCAGGTGCTGCCCGACAAGATCCGGATAGGCAAGAACTACTACGCCAGCTGAAGGCCGGCGAGAGGGTGCTGAATAAGGTGCAGCAGGAAAGGAACAAGCTCTAGGATGCCCACGCCCAGCTCGGAGAAGAGCTGAAAGGTGTTCGGGCCGAGCTGTCTGGCTCCGTTAAGGAGAATCAGCGGCTTCGTCGCGGCATCTATAGTAAGTGCTTGAGCGAACTCCTTTGAAAAGAAGAGTTCGGCGAGGAAGTCAATTGACAAAATATGTCTCAGAGGTATACTCATAGGTCGCCTGCGGAGGAGATGCCCGTATCAACGGGTGATCAACTTCCCGAAGCAGTTGCTCGAACGAGTTCGGCAGCAATGAGCGCCGCCGTCTGTGCTTTATGGCTGGCCCTCTCCCTACCCGAGGGCCTTGGGGAGCTTGCGGAGAAGCTTCAGGGAGTGCAGCATCGCGGCCGTTTATGGAAGATTTTGGCCTGCCGCCAAGGTGCCAGGGAGGCCTGGGCCATGGTGAAGACGCGGTACAAGAAGGCGGATCCCAACCACATGGCCGAGGTCGGACCTGTGGGGCCCGATGGGAAGGAGATCCCTGTGAGTTTAGTATACGGCCAAGTAGAGTTGGCCGCTAAATTTTCCCAACGGGACTATAAATTAGACAACCTGTTAGACGGGATTGAGGAGGAATACAGTCAGTCTATGTGACAATGTATTTTAAAATGACATGTAAAATGCCTTCTAGCCGGATTGTAGATCGTTTGTCTTTGCCGACCTTTTCGCTTCAACCTCGGGACCCTAGAGTCCGGAGTGTGTCCGAATACCTTCTCGATTAAGAAACAACCGGGGCATGCATGGAGACCAGGCGTAGGGGTCATTAGTGCTTTATCAGACAAGTGCCCAACTAGTTATGTTATATTACATGGTTAGTAAGAAACATCTTCCAGGGAGAATAGTTCCGTTAAGGGTTCCTTTCCCTGGGAGGCATGCCTAAAGTGCATGTCCGGTCTGCGAAAAGAGCAGAAAAACATCTGGGGGCAGATTAAATAAGTGGGTAAAAAAATCATCTTTCAAGTCACCAACCGAATATTCCCTTAAGAACGCTTAGCTTCACCACCTACCGAGGTACACATCCGGTGACCCGCAAGAATAATCGCAGAGGTGCTCCCTTTACCTCCTAGCCGAACAATCGGGAATGTAGGGGTAAGCACAGGAGCCAGGCAACCCAGCTTGGCCAAAACTTAAGTCATATCGATGCATATAATGGTGAATAAAAGGTACATGTGAAAGCTTGACACATGTGCTGGGCATGAAGCCCTTATAATTAAGCTTCTGGTAAAGAAGCCCCCAGGTATAATGAGTGCGGATGGCACATCAAGTGTGTGCGAACAATGCGCAAGTAGGCCTTTAAGGGCTTTTTAGGAAAAGGGGTGAGAGAAGAAAGAGAAACAAAAGACAGCTGAAGTGTAAAAATTTGGACGGGGGAAGGGGACGAACTCTTAGTCCGGCGCTAGGCATAGAATCTTCGGAGGCGGGCTGCGTTCCATGGGTTCGGCTCGAGTCGGTTATCCGACGCATTTCGTAGATGGTACGCTCCGCCGGTCTGGACTTGATCGATAATGAAGGGGCCCTCCCATTTGGGCTTGAGCTTGTCCTTTTTCTTGTCCGGCAGGCGTAGAACTAGTTCGCCAACGTTGTAAGTCTTGGCCCGTACTTCTCTGCTTTGATATCTTCGAGCCTGCTGCTGATAGAATGCGGAACGAGCCTTGGCGACATCGCGTTCTTCCTCCACGCGCCCAAGCTGTCCCGCCGATCCAGCTTGGCTTCTCTTTCTTCGTACATGTGCACTCGAGGTGAGTCATGAATGATGTCGCAGGGCAGAACTGCCTCTGCGCCGTATACCATAAAAAATGGCGTGAATCCGGTAGTACGGTTGGGCGTTGTTCGCAGCCCCTAGAGTACGGAGTCGAGCTCCTCTACCCAGTGCGTGTCAGATTTCGTAAGGGACCGCACTAGTCTGGGTTTGATGCCACTCATTATTAGACCATTTGCTCGTTCCACTTGACCGTTGGTTTGAGGATGATAGACTGAAGCGTAATCGAGCTTAATGCCCATATTTTTGCACGATGATTTAACCTCGTCGGCCGTGAAATTCGTGCCGTTATCGGTGATGATGCTGTGGGGGACACCATAACAGTGTACTACCCCGGATACGAAGTCTATCACTGGTCCGGACTCTGCCGTTTTAACTGGCTTGGCCTCTATCCATTTGGTGAATTTATCCACCATGACCAATAGGTACCTTTGCTTGTGGGTTCCCCTTTAAGGGGTCCAACCATGTCAAGCCCCTGGATCATGAGCGCCAGGTAATGGGTATAGTTTTGAGGGCGTGGGTGGCATATGGCTCGATTAGCTAAGGGCTGACAACCGACGATCTTTGGACTAAGTCCCGAGCATCCGCCGGGCCGTCGGCCAATAAAATCTCAGACGGAATGCCTTTCCTACAAGGGCCCAAGCTGCGGCGTGGTGTCCGCCTAGTCCGGCATGAATTTCAGCCAGGAGGTTTCGCCCTTCTTCTTCGGAGATACACCTTTGAAGGACTCCGGTTGTGCTTTTCTTATAGAGTTCTCCCTCATGGACCTTGTAGGCTTTAGATCGCCGGACTATGCAGCGGGCCTCATTTTGGTCTTCGGGAAGTTCCTGCCTAAGCAAGTAGGCTAGGAATGGTTCTGTCTACGGGGCGATTACTTCCATTATGTCGTGGGCTAAAGGTGTTATTTCATCGACTAAATCGCCGGTTATGTCAGATTGCTCTGTGTCGGTTGGTGCGGCTGCTTCCGGTTTGTTATTTCTGGACTCCTCTTCCCATAGTACGTATGGCTTAAATAGCCGTTCCAGGAAGATGTTTGGAGGAACAGCGTCACGTTTTGCGCTGATGCGTGCCAATATGTCGGCTGCTTGGTTATTATCCCGGGCTACGTGATGGAATTCAAGTCCTTCAAACTGAGCTGACATTTTAGGACAGCGCTATGATATGCTGCAATTTTCGGATCCTTGGCATCAAAGTCTCCATTTATTTGGGATATTGCAAGGTTTGAATCCTCACAACCTCTAGGCAATCGAATGCCCATGGAGATTGCCATCCGGAGGCTATGTAAAGGGCCTCGATTCGGCTGCATTGTTGGAGTCCGTGTACATTATCTGAAATACGATTGATCGTGTCCCGGTTGGGGACGCAATACGACGCCACTTCAATCCGCCAACATTTTAGAGCCATCGAAGTGCATAATCCAATTGGAGTATGCGCCATACTCTTTAGGGAGTTCGGCTTCGGTCCATTCAGCGACGAAGTCAGCCAAAACTTGTGACTTTATAGCTCGCCAAGGTTTGTAAGTTATATCGAATGGTAAGAGCTCAATGGCCCATTTGCAATCCTACCCGCTAAGTCGCGGTTGTTTATAATGTCGTTGAGGGTACTTGAGGCCATCAAGTATCGAACACTCTTGAAAGTAGTGTCGAGCTTTCGGGATGCTATGAACATCGTGACACGCTATCTTTTGATAGTGCGGTAACGGACTTGCAGGGGTTAACACCGTGGATACGTAGTACACTGGTTTTTGAAGAGGGAATTTATGCCCTTCGCTTCTCGCTCGACGACGAGTACCGCGCCACAACTTGATGTGTTGCGCGATGTATAACAACATTGGTTCGCCCGAAGTTGGGCGCAGCCAGACCGGATTTGTTGCCAATATGGCTTTTATTTCTTCGAGTCCGCGAAGGGCAGCATCCGTCCCACTGGTGTTCGTTGATGCGCCTAAGGAGGCGATAGAGGGGCAATGCCTTTTCTCCTAGACGGGAGATAAAGCGGCTTAGAGCCGCCATGCATCCAGTCAATTTTTGTATTTGTTTGAGGTCTTTTGGAATATCTAGCTGTGACAGAGCTCGGATCTTGGCTGGGTTTGCTTCAATTCCTCTACCGGATACAATGAAGCCCAAGAGCTTTCCGGCTGGTACGCCGAAAACGCATTTTTCCGGATTCAGCTTGATGTCATATGCTCTGAGGTTGTCGAATGTGAGCCTCAAGTCGTCTACTAGAGTTTCGACGCGCTTGGTTTTAACGACTACGTTGTCACGTATGCCTCTCTTGATTTGGCCGATCCGGGTGGCGGACATGTTTGAATCATGCGCCGATATGTTGCGCCGGCGCTTTAAGTCCGAAGGGCATCGTGTTGAAGCAGAATGGTCCATATGGAGTGATGAATGCCGTTGCGGCTTGGTCCGCTTCCGCCATCTTGATTTGATGGTAGCCGAATATGCGCCAAGGAAGCACAATGAATCGTGTCTGCGGTAGCGCCGATTATCCGAGTCGATGCGGGGAGGGGAAGGATCCTTTGGGCAGGCCTTGTTGAGGTCTTTAAAATCGACACATAGGCGCCAGGATTTGTCCTTCTTTGGTACCATTACCAGGTTTGCTAGCCAATCCGGATGTTTGATATCTCTAATGAATCCGGCTTCCAATAGTTTGGCTAGCTCTTCTCCCATTGCCTATCTTTTGGGTTCGGAAAATCGTCGAAGAGCCTGTTTGACTGGCTTGAATCCTTTTAGGATGTTTAGGCTGTGTTCTGCCAATCTGCGTGGGATTCCGGGCATATCCGAAGGGTGCTAGGCGAAAATGTCCCAATTTTCCCGAAGGAATTCTCGCAGTGTGGCGTCTACATCAGGGTTCAACTGTACCCCGATGGAAGCCGTCTTTGTTGGGTCCGTTGGATGGACCTGGAATTTTACTATTTCGTCCGCTGGTTTAAAGGAGGTGGACTTGGATCTCTTATAGAGTATCACATCGTCCCTATTCACAGTAGAGCGCAGCGCGGTGAGTTCTTCTGCCGCTAGGGCTTCGGATAGTGCCTCCAGGGCTAATGCGGCTGTCTTGTTTTCGGCGCGGAGTGCTATGTCCGGATAACTAACGAGAGTGATTATTCCGCCGGGCCCAGGCATTTTGAGCTTCATGTACCCATAATGGGGTACGGCTTGAAAAATTGTGAATGCCTCTCGTCCTAATATAGCGTGATATCCGCTGTTGAACGGGGCCACTTGGAACGTGACTTCTTCGGATCTGTAATTGTCCGGCGAGCCGAACACCACATCGGGTGTAATTTTTCCGGTGCAGCGCGCTTCCCGGCTAGAGATTATTCCTCTGAAGGTTGTGCTGCTTTGCTCAATGCGGCTCGAGTCTATTTCCATTTTTTGAAGAGTTTCCTCGTAGATGAGGTTTAATCCGCTGCCGCCATCCATGAGGACCTTTGTAAGTCGAAAGCCGTCCACTATTGGACTAAGTACCAAGTCGGCTGGTGCTCGGGCTGTTCGAATTTAGGTTCGTTGCTGGCGTTGAAGGTGATGGCTGTGTCGCTCCATGGATTTGTTGTTGCTACTTGGTAGACTTCGGCGAGGCTGCGGATTGTTAATTTCCACATATTATTTGATGCGAAAGTCTCAAAGACTGTTGATACCGTACTGGTATTGTTGGAGTGGTTTTCCAGGGCTAGAAGCTCCTCGCCACTTTTGGCCACCTGCCGTAATATCCAACATGCTCGAAGGCTATGTGTTGGGATGGCGCCCTCAGATCTTGTGAATTTTACAGGTCCGCTAAGCCATCCCTCCAAAGACGGTTCCGTGCCCTTTGTGGGGGTTTTTGCTTTTTGGTTTTTGTATCTGGTGCCTGAGTGTAATGCACCCTTTTGTTCCGGACTAGGGTTGTATTCGGGGCCGGATTGTCCCAAAATTTATTTTTCGGTTTTCCGGAAACTCTCCATCACACAAGATTTCAGACTATGGACGCCTTGGTCGTGGCGTGTAATTTCACGACGACTGACGGTGTTCAAGATTCCCTCCTCCGTGCAATTATTGCAAAAAATTGAGATTGTGTTTTCCTCTCGGCAGTCCTTTAGCCTGTTCATAACGAGGAGGAATCTGGCCCAGTAGTGATGTACTGTTTTAGCGGGCTCTTGCTGGATTAGAGATAGATCGCATATGTCTGGGCGGGTGGGTGGAATTAAGTCCGGAACCCTACCCATCTCGAGGCTCAAGGGCCGAGAAGTGTCCAACTTTGGAAGTTTGGATTGCTGGACATTGTCCAACGAGTCCGGTCTGATGCCTGACTTTAAGTTCAGTGCTTGATCGAAGTCCGTCCGTCCGCGGGAATCCGGCATGGAGGGTTCGGGAGCCCGGACATGACTGGTTTTCAATACAGGAGAAGAGTCGCCGCATTGTTCCTCTACCACTGCAACGTGGTGGGTGACCTGGGGAGAGTTAATCTCTCGCAGATCGGTTTTAAGCCCGATCGATTGTAGTCTCTAGCGACTCCTGTATGCGGCGATGCAATCCAAGAGCTCGTTTACGGATGAGAGCTCTATTGGATCCAGCCGCTCGGCGAATTCCGAGCTGACGTGAAGATTGCTTTTGACGACTTGAGAGGTCATTGTCGAAGCGGTGGCCGGACAGGCGGTCATAAGAAAACCACCTAGCCGGATAGTTTGGCCAGCGGCCAAGGCTCCTTTGGTGAAAATACCGTCCTTGAAGATGGGAGGAGGCATCCTTCCTATTGGTGACGGCATAGAGGAGCTCTCAATGAAAGCACCAATGTCGGTGTCAAAACCGGCGGATCTCGGGTAGGGGGTCCCGAACTGTGCGTCTAGGCGGATGGTAACAGGAGACAAGGGACACGATGTTTTTACCCAGGTTCGGGCCCTCTCGATGGAGGTAAAACCCTACTCCGCTTGATTGATATTGATGATATGGGTAGTACAAGAGTGGATCTACCACGAGATCAAGGAGGCTAAACCCTAGAAGCTAGCCTATGGTATGATTGTTGTAATGGTTGTTCGTCCTACGGACTAAAGCCCTCCGGTTTATATAGACACCGGAGAGGGCTAGGGTTAAACAGAGTCGGTTACAATGGTAGGAGATCTACATATACGTATTGCCAAGCTTGCCTTCCACTCCAAGGAAAGTCCCATCCGGACACGGGACGAAGTCTTCGATCTTGTATCTTCATAGTCTTGGAGTCCGGCTGCCGATGATAGTCCGGCTGTTCGGACACCCCCTAGTCCAGGACTCACTCACATATGACTAGCACATTTAAGTCTAACCCACTTCCTATGCATAGGGATTTTGTGAGCAAACAACTTATGGGAACAATAATCAACAAGCATAGGAAGTTAACACAAGCATAACTTCAAGAATTTAAGCACATAGAGAGGAAACTTGATATTATTGCAATTCCTACAAGCATATATTCCTCCCTCATAATAATTTTCAGTAGCATCATGAATGAATTCAACAATATAGCCAGCACCTAAAGCATTCTTTTCATGATCTACAAGCATAGAAAATTTACTACTCTCCACATAAGCAAACTTCTTCTTTATAGCATACATATTATCACAATAATCATCATAAATAGGAGGCATGCTTTCATCATAGTAAATTTGCTCATCAAAGCTTGGGGGACAAAAAATATCATCTTCATCAAACATAGCTTCCCCAAGCTTGTGGCTTTGCATATCATTAGCATCATGGATATTCAAGGAATTCATACTAACAACATTGCAATCATGCTCATCATTCAAAGATTTAGTGCCAAACAATTTAGAGATTTCTTCTTCTAGCACTTGAGCACAATTATCTTTTCCATCATACTCATGAAAGATATTAAAAGGTGAAGCGTATGAGACAAACTTAACTCCATTTTTTTGTAGTTTTCTTTTATAAAATAAACTAGTGATAAAACAAGAAACAAAAAGATTCGATTGCAAGATCTAAAGATATACCTTCAAGCACTCACCTCCCCGGCAACGGCGCCAGAAAAGAGCTTAGTTGACGGCGTGTGAGTGAGAGCCCTTTACCTAGCCTCCCCGGTAACGGCGCCAGAAAAGAGCTTGATGTCTACTACACAACCTTCTTCTTGTAGACGTTGTTGGGCCTGCAAGTGCACAGGTTTGTAGGACAGTAGCAAATTTCCCTCAAGTGGATGACCTAAGGTTTATCAATCAGAGGAGGCGAGGGATGAAGATGGTCTCTCTCAAACAACCCTGCAACCAAATAACAAAAAGTCTCTTGTGTCCCCAACACACCCAATACAATGGTAAATTGTATAGGTGCACTAGTTCGGCGAAGAGATGGTGATACAAGTGCAATATGGATGGTAGATATAGGTTTTTGTAATCTGAAATAATAAAAACAACAAGGTAACTAAAGATAAAAGTGAGCATAAACGGTATTGCAATGATAGGAAACAAGGCCTAGGGTTCATACTTTCACTAGTGCAAGTTCCCTCAACAATAATAACATAGATAGATCATATAACAAGCCCTCAACATGCAACAAAGAGTCACTCCAAAGCCACTAATAGCGGAGAACAGACGTAGAGATTATGGTAGGGTACGAAACCACCTCAAAGTTATTCTTTCGGATCGATCTACAAAAGATTTCGTACTAGAATAACACCTTAAGATACAAATCAACCAAAACCCTAATGTCACCTAGATACTCCATTGTCACCTCAAGTATCCGTGGGCATCATTATATGATATGCATCAGACAATCTCAGATTCATCTAACCAACACAAAGTACTTCAAAGAGTACCCCAAAGTTTCTATCGGAGAGTCAAGAACGTGTGACAACCCCTATGCATAGGTTCCCAATGTCACGAAACCCGCAAGTTGATCACCAAAACATACATCAAGTGGCACATGATATCCCATTGTCCCCACAGATAATCACGGCAAGACATACATCAAGTGTTCTCATAAAAGACTCAATCCGATAAGATAACTTCAAAGGGGAAACTCAATTCATCACAAGAGAGTAGAGGGGGTGAAACATCATAAGATCCAACTACAATAGCAAAGCTCGGGATACATCAAGATCATGCCATCGAGGAAACACGAGAGAGAACACGAGAGAGAGAGAGAGAGAGAGAGAGAGATCAAACACATAGCTACTGGTACATACCCTCAACCCCGAGGGTGAACTACTCCCTCCTCGTCATGGATAGCGCCGGGATGATGAAGATGGCCACCGGTGAGGGGATCCCCCTCCGGCAGGGCGCCGGAACGGGCTGCCGAGAGGTTTTTGGTGGCTACAGAGGCTTGCGGCGGCGGAACTCCCGATCTATTTTCTGTTCTAGAAGTTTTAGGATACGTAGGTATATATGGGTGCAGGGGGTACGTAGGTGGACCTCCGGGGTGCTCACGAGGTAGGGGGGCGCGCCCAGGGGGGTGGGCATGCCCCCCACCCTCGTGGGCAGCCCGAGACTCCCCTGACATGCACTCCAAGTCTATCAGGTTGCTTTTCTTCCAAAAATAACTTCTCCAGTTGATTTCGTTCCGTTTTGACTCTGTCTGATATTCCTTTTCCTCGAAACACTGAAATAGGCATAAAACACCAAATCTGGGCTGGGCCTCCGGTTAATAGGTTAGTCCCAAAAATAATATAAAAGTGGATAATAAAGCCCAATATTGCCTAAAACAGTAGGTAAAGTAGCATGGAGCAATCAAAAATTATAGATACGTTGGAGATGTATCACCACCACCCGCAGAGCCTGCTCCCATTCGACGGAATCCAGCTCGTCAAAGATGACGTCCAATGGCACGAATGGATTTCGGTGATGGAGCCCTGAGAGGATTCGCTCGGCAACGGCGACGGCAGCCCGCAACCCCTCCTTGTCCAGCTCCGCCCCCACCATCGTGCGGAGATGGCTCAGCTCCTTGGAGATGTAGGTGAAGAAGGAGACCAGGTCAGGAAGCCGCAGCTCGTTGAAGTAGACGGGGTGGTCGAACGGGTTTAGCCCGACGGCCGGCATGGTCATGCTGGTACGACGATAGGCATCACGTAGCCGCAACACGTGCGTGGCAACATGGTCCACCAAGTGGCTGAGGCGATCCTGGACCTCGTCACGATCGGCCCGCATGCACTCCAGCCGGCTCACCTGACCGCCTATCAAATCTCCCGCTTTCTGCAGCAACACCACCAACGCCTCGAGCATCTTTGTGGTGGACGCCTGCCGCTCTTGAAGCTCCATGAACTCCCGCACATAAAGGAGGAGCATGACACTCCTCTCCTCCTTGAGCTCACGGAGCTCCACGTCCTTGGCCATGAGCTCCGCATCCTTGGCATGGAGCTCCTGTGTCAGGCGCCTCACCTCAGACTCTGTGATCTGGTGCGCTGCCATGGAACCAGGTAGAAGCAATGGGGAGAGGAAGCAAAGGGGGCGAAACGGCTGAAAGGCAATGCACTCTACAGGAAGGCGGAGGGAGCCAGCCGAGGAGTGGGGTGAATCTTTTGGTTTTCACCATGGGAAAACACCAGTCGATGACTTTTCACATTAGGGAGCAGTGGGTTTTACAGGCGGAGTCATTGTGATAATAGCTGCCGCGCCTGCTCCCGTCAATCAAAAAATAAAAATCCTGTCGCGCCTGCCGTACCCAAAGACCAGAGCAACACCGCGGTGGATATTTAAATTTACCTGCCGACAAGGAGATAAAAAGGATGAAAAATAAAATGTGGTGGCGGCCTAGCTAATCAGTCGCACTAGCCCAACTAGCTAGCCACCGTGCTTCACTGATGTACTCAGCGGGAAAGGTTGCCTTTCGTGATTTGACGACTCATTTACTTGCTTTGGCGATACGACCGAGGACCCAGAAAACGCGTGGTAGGGCGTCCCACGTCTCGGCAAGGAAGAAAATATGCGTGCACCACCCGGGAGGACCCCGAAACCGCGCAGTAGGGTGTGCCACGTCTCGGCACGGAGGAAAAATGTGTGTGTAAAAATATACTGTACCAGACGTACTACCTATGGTTCGACCTCGGGACCCAGCCAGTCGGTCCGAAACTCCCCACTAGCCACTCAACTTCATCATGCTAACGTGGCACGAAGGATAGGTGTGGTTAGCTCCGTGTCGACCAGCCACAACATCTCTTGTTCTAGGCGATTCCTCTATTTTCCAAGCTTTTTTTAGTTATAATAACAGCACGGCAAGCTCGCGCCGCTCTTCATGTGTGCCCGTGCATCTAAAGGATACGATGGAGAGGAGAGACAGATCGCAGACATGGGACCCACTAGTAAGTGAGTCAACGGTCAAGCACGTGTTGACAAGCCACTCCCTCTACTCTACTCAACATAATATTGTATAGAATCAAGTTACTATGGGACAAAGCCAACAATCGTTGTTGTTTCAGGCTATCGACTTATGCTTTGTAGTCCAGGTTGCCAGTTCGAATCTCATCTTCCAGATTTGTTAGTTTTAGGTCCAAATTTGATCAACGACAAGTGGGACCCCCATGTGTTGTTCCGATATTTCACCGTAGCATGGTTTTTTGCACATAAACTTTGCACAGTTAGACAAGCAACGACACGAGTTACACTTATTTTGCAAGTTTAGGAACAAAAATGACAGTGGCACAGAATATCACATCCACCCCGCAGCTTAGATGCTATGGTGATACGAGTTTTTACGTCGCTCAAACTAAGATCCAATGGCTTGGGAGTAGTCTTTGTAATTATGCGCAATTTCCAAACTCTCCAAGGTTGTTTTTGCAAATAAAACATGCAGGACTCGTGTGTGCCGCTGCATCTTGGATCCAACGGCTCCCAGTTGCTAACATTAGGTGCTCCCCATAGCTTAACTAGCTCCTACGGTGATACGAGCATATAGGTCATATGATCTATGATCAGATGCCGCATGCGTAGTACTTGTACTTTCTACGCAATTCCCAAACTCTCTCACACATATATTGCAAAAACATTCAAACCTCCTACTATGAGCCGTTAGATCTCCGGGAACTCGTATCACCATAGAATCTACGGTGCGGGAGCACCTCATATTCTCCCATGCGAGAAAACATCAGGTGTTCTTGCAGCTTGGATGCTACGATGATACAAGCATCGAGGTCGTTCGATCTGAGATCCAATGGCATCTGAGCAGCCTTTGTGCTTGTAAGCAGTGGCCGAACTCTTTGGGGGCTTTTATGCAAAAAAACATTCAAACCACCAAGGAGTTGTTGGATCACAGATCCAACGGCCTCGAAGAGCTTGTATCACCAAAGCATCTAAGGTGTGGTAGCACATGATATTCTTACATACAGGAAAATATGAGGTCCTCCTTCATCTTAGATGCTACGGTGATACGAGCTTCGAGGTCGTTGGATATGGGATCCAAGGGCATCTGAGTAGTTTTTGTACAAATTGTGTGCAATTCTCAAAGTCATTAATGTTTCTTGTAAAAATGTTAAGACATCATGTGAGCTACTATATCTCAGATCTACAAGCTCCAAGCAACTTGTATCAACATATAGCATCTAAGGTGTGGAGGCACATGATATTCTCCCGAGGAGGGGGGGGGGGGTGCACAACGAATCGGTGTTTGGGAGGGTGGGGACAAATATAATGTTCAAAAAATATAATCTAAACAATCCTAAATAGAGCTTCAAAATTTTATCTAAGGTCGAGGGATTAACCCCCGACAATCTATATAGCTCCGCCTAAACACAACATTTGCATGCATGTAGTACTAGACTTAATATTCATGTTTCAGTTTCCTGTTCATTTTAAATATTGAATTGAAAACCATGCATGTCTTACATTTTTACTCCCTTAGTTCCTAAATATTAGTCTTTTTAGAGATTTGAAATGGACTGCCACATACGGATGTATATAGACATATTTTAGAGTGTAGATTCACTCATTTTGCTCTGTATGTAGTCACTTGTTGAAATCTCTAAAAGATAAATATTTAGGAACAGAGGGAGTATTTTTGAATTTGTGTCATACATGCATGGTTTGGAAAAATAGAGGCACTATACTTACTGGATTGTTGTTGTATTCGTGTGTGTGTGTGTGTCCTCAGATGCTTGATACATACAAAGTTTTCTCACCACCATACCGTTCATCTTTTAAATTTGAATTTGCAATGAAAAACTTACTAGGGATACCATGAAATGTGAAATCCACGTTGAGATCACTATATCGAAAACTCACTCTAATTCAAGAACTTGTCATAAATCAATTACCACATTGAGATTACTATTTGCAAGGAAAATAGGGGCATTGTAATACATATAGATTCGTTCGGCAATTTAAAAGATTCCTTTTGTATTCTCTAATGGTAGGAGTAGCATCTAACAGCGTACTAGCCAGACCCGGGCTCATGTTGATCCTTAGAAAAACAAGACCCGGGCTCATGTCCTTCGGGTGGCGTGCGTGGTACGCACATTAGCCAACCCCAACCAGTCGAGCCTGTGTGTTTTGAATCGAAATATCTAGCGGCTAGAATTCCAGCCCTAGGAAATTCCCTCATGTCCCCGGTCCATAGTGACTACCGATGAACAATAGGGGTGCTTTAGTAACAAGACAATGTTACCTACCATGCCGAGTATGGTTCAATTCCCTTGGTCACCAGTACCCAAGGTCAGCCGTACTACACCAGGATGAGAATAGAATTGAGCCCCGTTTGTTCGTGCCTAGTACTTGAGTTAATATATCAGGAAACGCACTGGTACGGAGGGATTATCCTTTTACTCTGCATATAACTTGTCTAAAGTCTAGCTAAGCAAAATGTTTGACCAAATCCTTTCTTAAGAAATATTAACATCTACAACTGTAGAGATGTATTGCTTGAAAATTTATTGCACGATGCAGGTTATGATATTGTTTCGAATCATGGATTTTAAATTTCAGAAAATCCAAAAGTGACCGGAAATTCATGAAACTGAGCATGGTATCGTGATATGGCACAAATATGTTGTTGTATTTTTTTTGGTTCAATTTGAGACAAGCTGCTTATAAGAAGTCGCAGAAATGAAGAGACAATTTGGAAAAAAGACCTGTCACATTAAGGCGAATTCTTTCACTATTCAAATCGTGGGCGTTTACGTGCCGCCACGAGTCCCGCTTCTCATCTGCAAGTGTCGTCCGAGAAAGCGCGTGAGTCGACGGGAAACTACGCTGGCTGATCGGGAGGCATGCGAGCAGGCCGCTACGCAGGCTTTACCAGGAGGCGAGCCCTTTGACCAGGCTCCGCCACCCACCTTCGTCTCAACTGCCCCCACTTTTAATGGTGTCGGCGCCGCAGTTTAAAATCACCCCGCACTACCTGGTATCGCTACAATCTTATCTCTTCCTCTCCGATTCTCCTGTCGTCTACCTCAAACCAGCCTGACCTAACCGTACGCCATGCCGCATCATGATGGTCTGCCCTTAGTCTTCCAGTTTCCTGAGGAAGACATTCCACTTTGGGACGAGCTTGAATTGACCTTGCGGGAAGACGTCGCGCCTGTCCCCGCTTCCGTCGCCCCGACTGCGGCAGCACCCAGCCCCGTGGAATTAATGGGCTGGGAGTCGCACATGGTCACCGAGCTTGATGCCACGGGGTTCCACGAGGTCCACGGGAGTCGCACATGGGCTGGGAGTCACCCATGCACCTGCTAGCGCATGCGCCACGCGTGCACTGACGTACGCGCCCGTGCACATGAATGTCTCTGCCACGCCGTTACCAGCGCTTGTCCCCGTGCGGGTGACAAGGTTCTATCAGCGCATGGATGGCCGCCACAATCGCTTCCTTGCACTAACGCTGCCGCCTCCCAGCTTGACTCGCTTTGGGACCAAGTCTGTAACATTCGCCTTCCTCGAAGCTAGGGCCAATGTCCAGGAGTACGCCAACAACGGCGCAAGACACCGCCATCGCCGTCACCGTCACCGTCGGTCAGTGGCCCGACGACACACAGAGCATGGCAGAGGAGCCGCTTCCCACCGCAAGACGCCCCCGCCGCCGCCGCGTAATCGGTATTTGCCATGAAAAACATTTGGATTGCCATGCTTAAAATTTGACCGTTTATCATTTCCGTTTATTTTAGATAGATCGTCGTTTGAATGTAAAGTCAGAGTCAGACTAAATGAAATCTATGTTTTGATCGATTGAATGTTCTGCTAGAGCCGTATCAAGTTTAATATAAAACATCATCAAGCCGCATGTATTCCTTCTACTCGCAAGCATTTCATATTAAATACAACATCAATTCCAAATATTTTCTTAGGGAAATCAATTCCAAATTAACATGCATTGCACGTACACATTGACTAGACTACTAATACGTGAAACTGGTGCTGTAACTTGTGAACGCGCCCAAATATGGTCAACAGCAGCATCGCCCACGAGTTCTCCGTGTTTGCCCGTGCATCTAAACGTAGAAGGGGAGGAGAGAGAGAGAGCAGACATGGACCCACCAGTAAGTGAAGGCGAATAGTACGTGCTAACGAGCCGGTCCCACTAATATACTAAAAATAATATTAAAACATGCTATCCATTAAATAGGATGTGGTAATATAACAACATTATATCAACAGAGGGGGGGGGGGGTACAACAAACGTTGTTCTAGTATATTGCCTGTTGACGTGCGGCTTGAAGGCCGTGGTCGCATGTTCGATCCTTGTCCTTTTTAATTTTTAATTTATATATGGGTCCAAATTCGTTCCATGACAGGTGGGCCCCTCGGTATGTAGTTTGTAGCACTTTAATTTGTGGGTTGAAATTTGTTCCGTTACAGGTGGACTATCGGTGTGTAGTTTTGTAGCTAATTTGTACTCCCTCCATCCGGAAATACTTACCATCAAAATGGATAAAAGGAGATGCATCCAGGCGTATTTTAGTTCTAGATACATCTCTTTTTATCCATTTTGATGACAAGTATTTTCGGACGGAGGGGGTAATAAGTAAAGACACTACAGAGTTTTTTTTGTAAAAATACCATGGTGCAATGTTGAAGGTGAGAAAGGACGTGCGGGAGAGCGATGACCAAGGCAGGGGGAAATCTATTGGGGGTGATGCGGGGGTCGCAACGGTGTTTGGAGTAGTTGTGGGCCAAATGCTACAAAATATAATCTAAACCCACCAGAATAAATCCCTTAACAAATTAATCCAAGGTTGGAGTCCCCCTCGCAATGTAAATAGCTCCGACTCTACAAGGGATGGAGAGGTAGCTTCAATGTGTGGAATATATGGCGTGAGAAAGCAAGGTCAACTGAGACACAAATATATTGAGAGACAAAGTGAGTGTGTTCCGGCATTCGTTGAAAACATATATATGCTCTGGGGAGATATTGTTCGATGAGCTTTTGGGAAGGGTGACGGATGTAAGATAGAGCTTGAGAGATGATCTAGTCACAGACATGTAGATATATTTTATGTGGGGGTGGAAGCAAGGTCAATCGATTACATATATAAAGGCCGAGAGATTGAGCGAGTGTGGGTAGTCGTGCGATCGAAAGAGTGAGACGGATTGGAGAGAGTGACCTAGATAGACAATGTGTGTGAGAGAGTATACAATATAAATATGTCGAATTGGGCTCAAATATGGAGATATATTGTTTGTGTCCGAGAAAGAGCAAGGTCAATCGAGACATACAAAGAGAGAGAGAGAGAGAGAGAGAGAGAGAGAGAGGAGAGATTGAGTGAGTGTGGCCTGCCATGAGGTCGAAAGAGTGGGAGCGGCTTGGATCGACTGACCTAGATAGACAATCCGCATGAGAGAGTATAGAGTGTGTTGATCGAGGCCCGAATAGGGAGATATATCATTTGTGTGTGAAAGAAAGCGAGGTTAATCGAGACTTAGATAAAGAGAGCGAGATTGAGCGCGTGTGGCCCGCCGTGCGGAAGAAAAGAGTGAGACAGTCTCAAGAGAGTGACCTAGACAGACAACATGTGTGCGTGCACGCAAGAGGGGCGTCTGCATAGGCAATGCATGTATCTAGCAAGAGAGAGAGAGAGAGAGAGAGAGAGAGAGAGAGAGAGAGAGAGAGAGCTTGGCATGGAGTGCAATGGCGGGTGTGTGAGGAAGATACATTAGGTAACAGAGTGGAAAAGGGGGGTTGTGCAATTGAGAGAGTTAGAGATCAAAACATGGAGAGAAAGAATGAACGTGTGTCGGAAACCGATAGCTTCGTAAGGTGGTTAGGAGAGGAAGATTGATCGATACAGGAAGTATGTAGCGTGTGTGTCGAGGGGGTGGGGCTAAAAACAACATTTGAATGTAGATAGTAGGACACTTAATATCGACATTTCAATTTAGTGTACATTGTAAGATTTGAATTGAGGAACATGCATATGGCTTCCATAATTATTTCGAATTTGTGCCATACTAGGTTTGGAAAAGTTGAGATTGGCTTGATTGTTGTGCTATTTTGTAGGTCATATGTTTGAATCCATCCAAACTTTTCTCACTGCCATGGTGTTCATCATACACATATGAATTTGTGTATTTAAAAAGCAGCGTGGATACCATGAAAAGCGAAATCCATGTTAGAATTGGAGATCGCTATGTGAAACACAATCTAATTCAAATAACTCCTCATTAATTAATTTATAGTATCTCGTTTCGAATGACTAATTATTTGCAAGGAAAACACGGGCATGGTAATACATACAGATTTGTTTGCAAATGGAAGAAGATTCGTTTGCATTCTCAAATGTAGGCACACCAGGCACACCAGGGTTGCGTCGTGGTGGTTGCATGTGTCGTACGGACACTAGCACCCAGCCACCCATCCCTCCTTCCCTTCCACATTTCGGATTGAAATATTTGGCGGCCCCAATTCCAGCCCTGCAAAATCTCCCTTCTCCAACGTCCCCTTCCGCGCCCAGAGCACTCAAATCCCTAATTCCCCGCCAACCCAAGCAAAGTTCGAATCGCCCCTCGTCTCGTATCTTTCCCCACCTCAGTGCCGGACGACGAATACGAAGACTACGGTCGCGCATCACCACCGCATCGGAGCAACCTCATCTACGCCCTCGTCCACCACACCGGGTGGTCCACCTACAACACCGGCCACCGCAACCGACATGCCTCACAGACAGCAACTTCCACCGCATCAGGTGCACTTCACCGACGCCGTCTCCCACCTCACCAGGGCTACTTCACCGAGCACATCGTCGCACCTTCGCCTCCCGAGGCCGTTGGGGCTTCATCAACGATCTCGTCCATCGCATCGTAGTGGTCCGCTGCCACTCAAGATCTGCATCCATGCACGGCCAGCCAATGCCAGTGCATCACCCTTAACGGCTCTGAAGTGACCCGCACTCTAGCTAGGCGAGCATGCCCAAACGCCGGCCTGAACTAGGTATCCACATATCACTCCCTAGTGCACTGTTCTGACGATGTTTGGATATCCTTTCACTGCTCTCTTAGCTTACACGCCTATGCAACTCTGACTTTTACTCTTATTTCTCCTGGAGATATCATTTGAAACAAGCAAAACCATTTTCTAGCAAAGCATGACGGCGCTACGGGATCTGGTACACATCTTGCAGACCAGTATAACCTTGTAAGTACCTGTCCTCCGGTACAACAGCAAGGTCGACTCCTCTTATTTGATCAACAATTCACCGTGTCAACAATGCAGAGGGGGATGCAAGGAGCACAAGGCCTGCACATCCAAGCAAGTGGTAACATGGACTTGTACATGGAACACCCCAAGCGCAAGCAGAGCTGTAGTGAGCCTCTACAACGAGCTAGCATAAGTCCCTGCATTTCATTTAATTCGTACTGGCCTGCGTGTATGATTTGTGTGCAATGGTGGATCCACGAATTCAAGTTACCAGGGGCGAAAATTTAACTTAAAAAAATATGAAGGCACTTGCACTCCGGAAATCAACATAACCTGAGAAATGTGAAGCTACATGCACTTCAAAAACAAGCTTATGATCCAAAGTAGTTCCAAATTATAAAACACTAAATGATGTAAGCACCAAAAAACACAAAGTGCAACATGGTGTACAAGGACTACTAACATGGTATGTACCTGCTTGAATTATTTGTTCTCTGGCTGAAAATATCGAAGTGTAATTGCACCTATAACCAGTGCACAAACTGCATATCAATATATCTATCCTGCACAAGTATGCTAATAGTTTAAAACAACATATTAGAAAATTATTTATGCTATGTTGTCATGATATGGGGACTTTCTTGCAGATGGCCTTGACGTTTCCTCAAGCCATGAAGATGTACTATAATTTGCTTGTCATCAATGCCTGCAAATCTCTATGTCTCTGTCAACATAGCAGATCATCATTAGACACTAAATCCTTCAATGGGAGCTTGCAAAATGCTTGCATTAGATCCCTCATTAGACACTATATGTTTATCACCAGGAGCATGTAAAATGTTTGCATCTAATCCTTCATTAGCAGTCTGTCCATTAGACACTTCAGGCTCAAGAACAACATGAGCTTGTATGTTTGCATCAGAAACTTGATTAGATACATCAGGTGCAGTCAGTTCAGTATTGATTGGGGTTTTCATTTTCTCATAGATTCCCTACATACAAGTAGTTTTACAACATAGTCAGGTTTAACTATTGGCCAAAAATTGAACAGTTGAATTAGATATAATCAGTGATGTGATGTACCTGCTCGTTGCGCATGCTGCTCTTGCAAGCTGCGACTGTCCGTTTACGCAAGCTCGATGCCATGCCCGTGCTGCCGCCGCTGCCTCCCACGCAGGCTACACCCAGGGTTGGATCTTCATCTTCTTGTCGTTCCATTCGCTTGAAGCCCAGCGATCGGCGTCCAATGAGGGCACGGGGAAGTGCTGTGTCGGTCTGTCCAGCGGCAGCTAGGTTAGGAGCGAACCAGACCAGAGGCTGGAGCAAATGAATTGGGATTTTTCCTGCTATCGATCGATATGGGAGGTGCTCGTTTAGGCCGCGAGCCTGCTATAGGGCCTGACTTGCACTTGTGTTATTGGCCCATCCAAATTGAAACGTTTTTCTTCATTTTTTACATTTGCTGCTTGTGCGTTGGGACGAACAAAACTAGCCTGGGCCAACCTGGATGACTCAAACTAGGTGCACACTTTCCAGCCACCTGAGGCGGCTGCCCATACCAGCCCATACGGTGGTGTAGCACCTTTTTGCGTGTATGATTGGGGTAGTGAAAAAATTCCAATGGCGCTTTTTATTTACCCACAGAATGGTTGAATTGCTTGTTTCTATGAACCGAGTTCGCCAATAATGTGAAGGATGCAAGTCTTTTCATCCTATTGTAGATTGCTTAGATCTTGATATGCCAAATGTAATTGCATGAAATATGTAGTAATAGCCAGTGTGATGTGTGTGGCTACAACTAGTCTGACAACCCGTCCTCATATAACATATCAAGGACGCACCATCTTATCAGATTAACCATTCGACTTACCAATGCAGTGTGGGAAGAAAGAAGTATTGGGACTGCGTATCCAAGCAACTGATGCCATGGACTCCTTCGTAGAACCTTGTAAGCAAAAAAGAAGTTGTAGTGTGCCTGTACAAAGAGCTAGCGTAAGTTTAGTTACCTACTTCTTGGAATTTTAGTTAGCCACTTATTGCAAATTGTTCAATTATGTTGCTTGGCTTAATTTAGTTTGCTACTGATTATAAAATGCCATAGCCTGTTAATCCTATTATAGACTGCGCCTATCTATGTGTTTGATACTTACTGTTAAGAATTACTTGTTTGCCTGAACTTAAATAGCTACTTAAGCACGTAGATAGCTGGTCATATGTACTTCTAGGGTGCAGCAGAATTCACGTGTAATTTACATTCTGATACCCTGTTTGTTTAAATGGTTTGCTGTTATCACTTGTAGCACTAGTAATGTTAAATGTTTGCATGTTCATCGATAGACAACTGTCAGGTTTATATGAGGGACACTGTCTTTTTAACTTATATATATATATATATGTGTGTGTGTGTGTGTGTGTGTGTGTGTGTGTGTGTTGGAATCATTTTGCTTACATCAAAGAAATTTCTAGATGTATGTGTTGCTGGTAAACGGTACCAACTTGTTACTTTAATACGTTGCCAAGAACTTGTTAGTTTTACTACTTCATGTGTAATTAAATACGTTGCCAAAACCGGTTAGTTTTACTAGTTTGATGTTAGTTTCCTATGGCTCTTGCAACACTTTATTTATGATTGCTAACATTCAAGTTTGCAGGATCCAAATGAAACTCTCTTGGCACAGTAGGTATGTTGTCAGAAACTTCCTTGTTTACCTTATTTGCTGATGTAACTTGTTGCTGTAATCATCTTACCAACTTCAAGTTTTCAGGATCCAATTGGAAGTCCAATTGCACAACAAGTATATTTTCAAAAATATATTTGTGTAACAGGTTTTCTGCTGCAACCGATTGCTTAATCACGTTACTGGCTACTCAACTTTTTAGGATCCAAGAGAAACTCCAATACCACTATAGGTACCTTTTGCAAAACTTGTTTGTTTAACTGCCTTGCTACTGCAACCGGTTATAATGATGTTAATAACTACTTTTCAGCATCCAATTGAAACTCTTTAATTCCTTGTTTGTTTAACTGGTTTGTTGTTATAACTCCCAGTTGAGATGTTTTGCTAACTTCAAATATTTGGAATCCAATCAGAACTTGAATGGCAAAACAGGTTAGCCCAAGATCAAAGAGCGACGGGCCCATGGACGTTGTACCATCCCACAGTAGTGGCACCAGCCCAATCATGCATCATGAATTGCCAACTGCTAATGCTCTAGAGGCTACACTATTGGTAGAAAGAGATTCTGCTTCTGCACTTAGAGATGAAGTTGACATGTTGAGGAAGCAACCAACACAATCACAAGCAGTACTCAAGACAACCATTAAATATTTCATGGATTTCAAAACAAAGTAAGCTGAGACTGACCACATTTTTAAGATCTTGAAGGGAAAAAGGAAATTAAATTCCCACTTGGTAAATCATGGGTGAAATGTTCTTTCCATCGTTGAATAACCTTTGTGTTGTTTGTTCATGTAATCGATCAAACCATTTCTTTTAGAGATCATGTAATAATTGTATTTTGTTTTTTTGGGTTGTAATTTTTTTGAGCACAAGTCTGTATTAATTGATAAGACTCTGAAACATATCATTTTGATTGCTGTGCCAGACCTACAAATAGCCAATCGGGTTGAATGTGCATTCAACAATAATAGTAGTATAAATGGTCCTTAAGTGGCATGCATCTGAAAGGGCCAAGATATTGTACTAGCTTCGCTAAAAAAAAGGATGCTCTTGTAGCAAAAAAAGTACAGCGGCCTGGCTTATGTATGTTAGTTGATATTATTGATCCATATACTCTATAAGTGTTTATATGTCTGTTAGTTTTGTACATTATTGGTTGATTGACTCGGTCTTTTGAACCTTGAGACATCGCTTGTGTTCATATCTAAATGGGAGTACACATTATGCTGTGTGTGACACTTGACATGGCCATAAAGTGGTTTCAAATATTCGAATTCACCTTAAACTAGATTCTAGCTTCTGAATTCGAGTATCGGCTTTTGTAAATCATATTCATATATGACAGTGGAATACATCTTTGTCATGCTTTTGAAGATATATAAAAACGCATGGAATGATTTATAAAGATTCGTATAGGAATACATAATGGATTCAAATTTAGTTGCTAGGGTAAACGTGGATGCTTGTTGTCCCAAAATTTGAAAGAAGCAGCAAAATGTCCACTCCCACGTCAGCTGCCCGAAGCCTGTGTTTGGGAGATGGAAATTATTGTCAACCCCTTACACAGACAATGCATCTGCCCGATTTCCACGGCTCTCAATAGGGGTAGGTTAGTAACTTCAACTAGACGTGACATAACCGCCTCTGAGCCCTCCGACAGGTGGGCGCCAAACATGGGCGACAAAACACATTTGATTCAAGCTCATTCGAAAGACGTCTGTCTCTCCCTCCATTTCCCCATTCATACACAGTGGGCGGCAAAAAAACTCGACTCGGCCGAAATCGATGTAGGCAAATATTTTCAATAGGGGTAGGTTCGTAACTTCACTCAGACGTGACACAACCGCCCTACCTGTTAGTCCCTTTCATACACCATGGGCGCCAACCGTGGGTGCCAAAACACGCTCTCCTTGCCCGAAATCGCTCTGGGCAAATACTGGGGAGATGCGAGATTACCGTGCTATCCCCAATCGATGTGACATCCAAATTTTAAACGAGGGCTAAGTTCGTAACTTCCCCATATTTCAGACAGTCGCGTCCCAAAAACATGGCTCCCCATACCTCTCCCTCCATTTTCCCATTCATACACCATCCACGCTAGAACACCATCTCCACACCAGCCTCCTCCATTCGCCACCCCATCCATCGTCGTCGTCCTCCACCCCATCCATCGCCACCGTCCTCCACCATGCCGGAGCTCCTACCAAGA
Organism: Aegilops speltoides; assembly: GCA_021437245.1. Classification (NCBI taxonomy): domain Eukaryota; kingdom Viridiplantae; phylum Streptophyta; class Magnoliopsida; order Poales; family Poaceae; genus Aegilops; species Aegilops speltoides. The sequence continues at coordinate 188,599,929 of CM038147.1, forward strand.
CCGCGTCCTCCACTTCTAGAGATGGCCGTTTCTCATACACGGCGATGGACCAGGAGCCTTGAATCACGTCCTCTCGCTTCATCGGCCGCTCACACAACCTTCTCGTCCACCGCAACGGGACTTTTCCCCCGATGCACCCGTCTACCGTTGCAGATCTGCTTCAATGCCACTGACAGCCATCGCACCCCCGATGCTTACATGGTTCCGCAAGATAGGTCATACTTCATATCTGCTCAACTTTTTGATCTCAACCAGAAAATTGATTGTAACTTGGTTACTGTACATTCTTTTCATCTCTTAGAATTTAGTTCTTAGTTCGAAGCAAACAATGGATGGTAAATAGCATTTCTGCGGTTTATAGCTTTAAATCTGCCACGGCACAGTCATAATAGGGTTTAATTGATCATGCTTAGGGTTTAATTGATCATGTTGGTTCCGTGGTGGTTTCTTTAATAGAAATCGGAGGGGAAACCATCTTTTGCTCAAAAAATGCTTACGGTTTACCCCTTTTATGATCAGCATACGTGCTTCGTGTCATAATAGCATTGCTCCACCCATCAAGCTAAACAAACTGAGTTGTTAAAATAATAATCTAATATTATTAAAAAAAAGTCGTTTAAACGGTCACCTAAATGTTTCTAATTTAGTTTCGAAAATGCATGTACGCCGCTCAGGTGTATCTATAGGGTGCCCACGGTGGGCCATGGCCCACCCTGGGATTTTGGGTCGGCCCAGGCCCTAATTCCCCTGCTCACTGCGCTTCCGATCTCTACTACGCTTCACCGCTCGGCTGGGCGACTTGCCGTCCCCAGACGGCATAACTCTAGGAGGAGGCGCCGGACTAACTGGAGGTCAGGAGCTGCTCACCCAACAGCGTCACCGCTGCCCGGCATGCCGCCGTGCCTACCTTCCCAGTCCGTTCAGGGCTCAGGCATGCAGCAGCCACTAAGCAAACCTGATTTATCCTGAGATACGTCCTCAACACTCAGCAGCCACTCCTCATCGCCCATTTTCTAATTGATTCATTACTCATTAGGCACGACTGTCATTAGGGTTTGTTGTGTACTGAGTGCTACCTACACTTAATGGTTCAGATGTATTTCAGTAATCTTTAGTACTTGTAAAGTTCACAAGGTTTCAAAATTCTAGCCCTAGGAACAGACACAAGTCATTTTGGATTGTTGATCATAGTGATATTGACCCATATTACTACTGCAGGCTAGGTTTATTGACAATTTTACTTGTCTTTGTTACTCATTCGATATGATATCCAATTATTCACGTCGATTAGTTGCAAACAATAAGTGCTAGACCAACTTCTTGTTTCAGATTTTGGACAGTCTCCTACTGGAGTTACAATTCTGCATACTTGTCCTAGTAAGCTCACAAGTAATGATTGATTCACTACATCTATGCTTGCCTTGTCATATTTGTTGTCAATATTATTTTAGGGTGGATCACCCTGTTACAAAATACTGGAACCGCAGACATGGGTGAATAGTACTTCTCTGTGTGATCTCTTCCATCATGTGTGGGCAACGAACACTACATTGCATAGAAAGAAAGTGTCATTTCCACCTTTTACATACACTACGGGCTTTAACATGGACAATCTGCCTACTTGCTTTGTGTCGCACTACCAGCACTCCACCCTTGAAGCTAAACATTATGCCAATCATAATTCCTTAGTTTATTTGTTCAAATACGAATTTGATATGATTCTAATGTTCCTACTTCAGTTTTGAAATGTATGTCTGCCTGTTATAGAGACATAAGAGGTTTGTATTTCTATGTGTGGTCTCGTCAGCACGGTTGGGGGTGAACTTTGCATATTAAGGGTTTATAGGGAGACACTCTTTGAGTTGAATCTGTAATGCATTCCATAGATAACCTGACTAATTTTTATGTTTTCATGAATCTCAGATACTGAACAACATCATAATGATTATGAGCTTGCGCGCATGAAAAGAATAAAACAGAACAATGCAATGGCTGTCAAACTTGGCATTAAGGGACTGAAATCAAGTCTGGATGCAATGCAATGCAATGTAAATGCTCTCCGCCTACAGATTCATGCTCAGAATATGATCCTAATAGAGATTCTGAGCTAGAGGGAGACCTAAGTCAATGTAGCTCCCTAGTAGAGTCAGAGGCACATGCCCTATCTTATTCGCCCACCAAGGTGCTTGCTCTAACTTTGCAAGGTTATATTGGTCACACATATCTTGCAAATGATGCTTTGCATTGCTTCTACTTTGTTGCACTGCCATTAGCTTAGTTTACACTTTGTGTATGTGAATGTGCCCTGCCTATCCATTTTCAGTACATATTCCATTTGTCATCATACCATATTTATCCATTCAAATGATGTTCTTGTGTATCAGACGTTCAAAAGGAAGAGGGCAATTGCTGATCGTGGAGGAGAACGAACAAAGTATTTGGAAAAGGTAGTGATACCTTGTCGGAGTTCTGGGAACGGGGGTCCCTAGACTTGCTTGCCTGCGGCCTGCAGCGTGGCTCAAGCAGTAGCTCAGTACGGCCCGTCTTCATCAACCCAAGTTCAAGACCCTCGCGAGGGGCCAAGCCTCGTGAGGCGGAAAACACAAGGCTTCCTTAGGGGCGGCCTCACCAGGCATGCTCGCGAGGAGGCGGAGAGATCAAGGCAAGGAGTACCTCATGAGGTGCTCGTGTCGCAAGCCATGACGATCAAGACCATGTGGGCGCCAGGCGGGCGCCAGCCAGCGCAGTGTCCTTGTTTCCTCTTTGGTGCAAAGGGTGCAAGCGCAGGCGCGGAGTACCGAGGCATCAGGAAAAGGTTTCCATATTGATGCAACGAGACCAAGACCAGCAGAGCGGCAGGACGGAGATCACCATGGAGCCCAAGACGGAGTCATCACTAGTGCCTTTGGCAGTCAAAGACCAACTTTTGTTAGGATAGCTTGTACTAGCTGTCCCCCTTCAAAATGGCCGTTGTTGGCTCCCTTCCCGCTCAATATTTGGGAAGAGGGCCTGGGCCTCTATATATAGAGATAGCCACCACAGTAGAGGGGATCGAATCCTTCCCTAGTTTAACACTGCACCAACTCAAGAACACCCCTCGCGAGGCTGTTCTTCCTCTGTACCGTTCATCATCAGCCCAGGAGGCAATCCACCACACCACACACTGGATTAGGGTATTACACCACAACGGTGGCCCGAACCAGTATAAACCTCGTGTCCCTTGTGTTGTTCATCGTGCTAGCTTAGAATCGCGGCAAGGTTTTGGGGCGTGAATCGGTAGGGAGAAGATCTTCGTGCGCACCCTAGAGTTCGCACCTTAAGGGTTTTGCTGGAACCCGATATCCAACATTTGGCGCGCCAGGTAGGGGTGCGCCGGAGCTCTCCCTTCTGTCGACCCGTTCTCCATCAACACCGCGCTTCGCCCTCATGGCAGACAATGCGCCGCCGGCTCCGGCGGCCGACGCCAGTGCTGGGTCCAGGGGGCTCCGAGCCTTGGCCCCCGCCTTGCGACAAGTGAAGTGGCCACACAAGTTCAAGCTAGAGATGCCGCTGCGCTACAACGGCGCGACGGATCCGCTAGTTTTCCTACTGGCATACGAGGAGGCCGTCCTCAAGGCCGGGGGCGACGACAAGGTCATGGCCAACTGGTTTCCCATGGCCCTCACCGGCGTCCCGCGCGTGTGGCTGCTCCACCTGCCAACGGCTTCTGTGGCCTCCTGGGAGGAGCTGCGCAACCTCTTCCTAACCCACTACGCTGCGCTGGCGCCCCCGATCGTCACAGCTCTCCTGGGCGGCTCGCAGGCACCACCCTCGGGCCGCCACGTCAAGCCGTTCGTCCGCCAGATTGGTGCCGCCCTCACGAGGCACAGAGCTCCTCCAGGTTGGGCGGCACCCAAGGCCGACCTGACATTCAGCTCGGACGATCACCCCGTCAACACCGCCTGCTCGGGTGCGCTCCCAATGCTTTGCATGCCCACCATCTGCCAGGTGGCCGTCACCAGGACCCTGATAGACGGTGGTGCCAGCCTCAACATCCTCTCGGTGGAGTCCTTCAGCCTCCTCCATGTACCGCTGGAACGACTCCAACCCGGCAAGCCCTTCTCGGGCGTCGGAGGGGGTTCCTCCGGCTCCCTGGGGCAGATCCGCCTCCCGATGACCTTCGACACCCACGACAAGTTCCGCACGGAGCTGGTCAACTTCAACATCGCCCACATCGGCCTCCCGTACAACGCCATCCTCGGCTACCCCGCCTTGGCCCAATTCATGGCAGCGACCCATCCGGCCTACAACCTCATGAAGATGCCCGGGAGTAGCGGCGTCCTCACCGTAGCCGGAGATACCAAAGTGTTGGAAATATGCCCTAGAGGCAATAATAAAAGGATTATTATATTTCAATGTTCATGATAATTGTCTTTTGTTCATGCTATAAATGTATTATCCGGAATCGTAATACACGTGAACACTTAGACCCAATGAGTCCCTAGTGAGCCTCTAGTTGACTAGCTCACAGATCAATAGATAGTCATGCTTTCCTCGACTATGGACATAGGATGTCGTTGATAACGGGATCACATCATTAGGAGAATGATGTGATTGACAAGACCCAATTATAAGCATAGCATAAAAGATCGATAGTTCGCTTTGCTAGAAGCTTTGCCAATGTCAAGTATCTATTCCTTCACCATGAGATCGTGTAACTCCGGTTACCGTAGGAGTGCCTTGGGTGTATCAAACGTCACAACGAATCGGGTGACTATAAAGGTGCATTACGGTATCTCCGAAAGTATCTCATGGGTTGACACGGATCGAGATCGATTTGTCACTCCGTTATGACGGAGAGGTATCTCTGGCCCACTTTCGGTAATGCATCATCATAATGAGCTCAAGGTGACCAAGGTGTTGGTCACGGATCATGCATTACGGTGCGAGTAAAGTGACTTGCCGTAACGAGACCGAACAAGGTATTGGGATACCGACGATCGAGTCTCGGGCAAGTAACGCATCGATCGACAAAGGAATTGCATACGGGTTTGATCGAATCCTCGACATCGTGGTTCAACCGATGAAATCATCGAGGAGCATGTAGGAGCCAACATGGGTATCCAGACACCACTGTTGGTTATTGCCCGAGAGTCGCCTCGGTCATGTCTGCGTGTCTCCCAACCCGTAGGGTCTACACACTAAGGTTCGGTGACGCTTAGGGTTAGAAGGAAGTCAAGTATGTGACTACCGAATGTTGTTCGAGTCCGGATGAGATCCCGGACGTCACGAGGAGTTCCGAAGGGTCCGGAGGTAAAGAATAATATATAGGAAGTGGTGATTCGGCCATCGGGAAAGTTTCGGGGTCTCCCGGTAAAGTACCGGGACCACCGGAAGGGTCCCGGGGGTCCACCGGGTGGGGCCACCTATCCCGGAGGGCCCCGTGGGCCAAAGGGGAAGGAACCAGCCCACAGGGGCTGGTGCGCCCCTAGGGCCACCCCGCGCCTAGGGTTGAAACCCTAGGGGTGGGGCGCCCACCCGGCTTGGGGCACTCCACCCCTTGGTCGCCGCCTCGGAGATTGGATCTCCAGGGCCGCCACCCCTCCGGGGCCTATATAAAGGGGGGGGGGCTGCTGTACCAACTCCCAAGGCGCAGCCCTCCCTCCCCAACACATCTCCTCCTCCGTAAGAGCTCGTGAAGCCCTATCGAGTATTGCTTCTCCACCATCACCACGCCGTCGTCTTGCCGGTGGAGCTGTCTTCCTCAACCTCTCCTTCCCCTTGCTGGATCAAGAAGGAGGAGACGTCGCCGTCCCGTCACGTGTGTTGAACGCGGAGGTGCTGTCCGCTCAGCACTTGGCATCGGTGATCTGAATCACGCTCGAGTACGACTCCATCATCACCTTGCAAGCTTCGCACGCGATCTACAAGTGGTATGTAGATGCAAACTCTCTCCGCTACTCGTTGCTTAGATGAACTCATAGATGGATCTTGGTGAAGCCGTAGGAAAAATTTTAATTTTCTGCAACGCTCCCCAAAAGGGCATCATGAGCTAGGTCTATGCGTAGTTCTCTAATGCACGAGTAGAACACAATTTGTTGTGGGCGCTGATCTTGTCATCTTACTTGCCTCTACTAGTCTTTTCTTGCTCAACGGTATTGTGGGATGAAGCGCCCGGACCAACCTTACACGTGACGCTTACGTGAGACCGGTTCCACCGATCGACATGCACTAGTTGCATAAGGTGGCTGGCGGGTGTCCGCTCTCCCACTTTAGTTGGAACGGATTCGATGAACAGGGCCCTTATGAAGGGTAAATAGAAGTTGACAAAATCACGCTGTGGTGATTCAGAGGTAAGAAAACGTTTTGCTAGAACCCAATCGCAGCTATCGTAAAAGATGCAACAACAACTAGAGGACGCCTAACTTGTTTTTGCAGCGATTGATCATGTGATGTGATATGGCCGAAGTTGTGATGAATGTTGAATTGTGATGTATGAGATCATGTTCTTGTAATAGGATTCACGACTTGCATGTCGATGAGTATGACAACCGCGAAGCCATAGGAGTTGTCTTTACTTTTTGTATGACCTGCGTGTCATTGAAGAACGCCATGTAAACTACTTTACTTCATTACTAAACGCGTTAGTCATAGAAGTAGAAGTAGTCGTTATGTGACAACTTCATGAAGACACGATGATGGAGATCATGATGATGGAGATCATGGTGTCAAGCCGGTGACAAGATGATCATGGAGCCCCAAGATGGAGATCAATGGAGCTTGATGATATTGGCCATATCATGTCACAACTATATAATTGCATGTGATGTTTATTATGTTTATACATCTTGTTTACTTAGGACGACGGTAGTAAATAAGATGATCCTTACAAAATTTCAAGAAGTGTTCTCCCTAACGTGCACCGTTGCTACAGTTAAATCGTTTCTAAGCACCACGTGATGATCGGGTGTGATGGATCCTTACGCTCACATACAACGGGTGTAAGACAGTTTTACACAATAAAACACTTAGGGTTAACTTGACGAGCCTAGCATGTGCGGACATGGCCTCGAACACGGAGACCGAAAGGTCGAACACGAGTCGTATGGAAGATACGATCAACATGAAGATGTTCACCGACGATGACTAGTCCGTCTCACGTGATGATCGGACACGGGCTAGTCGACTCGGATCGTGTAACACTTAGATGACTAGAGGATGTCTAATCTAAGTGGGAGTTCATAATTTTGATTAAGAACTTTATTATCATGAACTTAGTCTAAAACCTTTGCAAATATGTCTTGTAGATCAATGGCCAACGCTAATGTCAACATGAACTTCAACGCTTCCTAGAGAAACCAAGCTGAAAGATGATGGCAGCAACTATACGGATCGGGTCCGAACCCGAGGATCATCCTCATAGCTGCCAGAAGCAATATGTCCTAGAAGGACCGCTAGGTGCCGCTCCGTCCCTGAAGAACCAAGACGTTATGAACGCTTGGAAAACTCGTCTTGATGATTACTCCCTCGTTCGGCGCGGCATGCTTTACAGCTTAGAACCGGGCTCCAAAAGCGTTTTGAGCATCACGGAGCATATGAGATGTTCAAGAGCTGAAACTAGTTTTCCAAGCTCATGCCCGGTCGAGAGATATGATGTCTCCGACAAGTTCTACAGCTTGTAAGATGGAGGAGAACAGTTCATCGGTGAGCACATCCTCAAGATGTCTGGGTTGCACGCACGTATGACCCAGTTGAACATTAACCTCCCAGATGAGGCGGTCATTGACAGAATCCTCCAGTCGCTCCCACCAAGCTACAAGAGCTTTGTGATGAACTACAACATGCAGGGGATGGTAAAGACCATTCCTGAAGTGTTCTCGATGCTGAAGTCAGCAGAGGCTGAAATCAAGAAAGAACATCAAGTGTTGATGGTCAATAAGACCACTAAGTTCAAGAAGGGCAAGGGTAAGAAGAACTTCAAGAAGGATGGCAAAGATGTTGCCGCGCCCGGTAAGCCAGTTGCCGGGAAGAAGTCAAAGAATGGACCCAAGCCCGAGACCGAGTGCTTTTATTGCAAGGGAAGGCACCGAAGCGGAACTGCCCCAAATACTTAGCGGATAAGAAGGCCGCAATACCAAAGGTATATTTGATATACATGTAATTGATGTGTACCTTACCATTACTCGTAGTAACTCCCGGTATTTGATACCGTGCCGTTGCTCACATATGTAACTCACAGCAGAGCTGCGGAATAAACGGAGATCGCGAAGGCGACGAGGTGACGATCGCGTCGGGAATGGTTCCGAGGTCGATGTGATCGCCGTCGCACGCTACCTCTACATTTACCTACGGGATTAGTTTTAAACCTCAATAATTGTTATTTAGTGCCAAGTTTGAGCATGAACATTGTATCTGGATCTCGTTTGATACGAGATGGCTACTCATTTAAGTCTGAGAATAATGGTTGTTCGATTTATATGAGAGATATGTTTTATGGTCATGCTCCGATGGTCAATGGTTTATTCTTAATGAATCTCGGCGTAATATTACACATGTTCATAGTGTGGATGCCAAAAGATGTAAAGTTGATAACGATAGTCCCACATACTTGTGGCATCGCCGCCTTGGTCACATTGGTGTCAAGCGCATGAAGAAGCTCCATGCTTGATGGACTTTTAGAGTCTCTTGATTATGAATCGTTTGACACATGCGAACCTTGCCTCTTAGGCAAGATGACCAAGACTCCGTTCTCCGGAACAATGGAGCGAGCAACCAACTTGTTGGAAATCATACATACCGATGTGTGCGGTCCAATGAGCGTTGAGGCTCGCGGAGGATATCGTTATGTTCTCACACTCACTGATGACTTGAGTAGATATGGGTATGTCTACTTAATGAAACACAAGTCTGAGACCTTTGAAAAGTTCAAGGAATTTCAGAGTGAGGTAGAGAATCAACGTGACCGAAAGATAAAGTTCCTACGATCAGATCGTGGAGGAGAATACTTAAGTCATGAGTTTGGTACACACTTAAGAAAATGTGGAATCGTTTCACAACTCACGCCGCCTGGAACACCTCAGCGAAACGGTGTGTCCGAACGTCGTAATCGCACTCTATTGGATATGGTGCGGTCTATGATGTCTCTTACCGATTTACCGCTATCATTTTGGGGATACGCCTAGAGACAGCTACATTCACTTTAAATAGGGCACCGTCTAAATCCGTTGAGACGACACCGTATGAATTATGGTTTGGGAAGAAACCTAAGTATCGTTTCTAAAAGTTTGGGGATGCGATGCTTATGTCAAGAAACTTCAACCTGAAAAGCTCGAACCCAAGTCGGAAAATGCGATTCATAGGATACCCTAAGGAAACTGTCGGGTATACCTTCTACTTAAGATCCGAAGGCAAGATCTTTGTTGCCAAGAACGGATGCTTTACGAGAAAGAGTTTCTCTCGAAAGAAGTAAGTGGGAGGAAAGTAGAACTTCGATGAAGTACTACCTCTCGAGCGGGAAAGTGGTGCGCGCAGAAACCGCTCTGTAATGCCCACACCAACTCAAGAGGAAATCATTGATGATGATCAAGGTACTTCGGATCAAGTTACTGCTGAACTTCGAAGGTCCACGAGGACACGTTCCGCACCAGAGTGGTACGGCAACCCTGTCATGGAAATCATGTTGCTAGACAACAATGAACCTTCGAACTATGAAGAAGCAATGGCGGCCCGGATTCCAACAAATGGCTTGAGCCATGAAATCCGAGATAGAATCCATGTATGAAAACAAAGTATGGACTTTGACAGACTTGCCCGATGATCGGCGAGCGATAGAAAACAAATGGATTTTTAAGAAGAAGACGGACGCGGATGGTAATGTCACCATCTATAAAGCTCGACTTGTCGCTAAGGGTTATCGACAAGTTCAAGGGATTGACTACGACGAGACTTTCTCTCCGTAGCGAAGCTTAAGTCCGTCCGAATCATGTTAGCAATTGCGCGATACTATGATTATGAGATATGGCGATGGACGTCAAAACGGCATTCCTTAATGGACATCTTAAGGAAGAGCTGTATATGATGCAGCCGGAAGGTTTTGTCAATCCTCAGAACGCTAACAAAGTATGCAAGCTCCAGCGATCCATTTATGGACTGGTGCAAGCATCTCGGAGTTGGAACATTTGCTTTGATGAGATGATCAAAGCGTTTGGGTTTATTGCAGACTTATGGAGAAGCTGCGTTTACAAGAAAGTGAGTGGGAGCTCGTAGCATTTCTCCTATTATATGTAGATGACATACTCTTGATGGGAAATGATACTGAAACTCTGACAGCATTAAGGCCTACTTGAACAAGTGTTTTTCAATGAAGGACCTTGGAGAAGCTGCTTATATATTAGGGATCAAGATCTATAGAGATAGATCGAGGCGCCTCATAGGTCTTTCACAAAGCACATACCTTGATAAGATTTTGAAGAGGTTCAAAATGGATCAGTCCAAGAAGGGTTCTTGCCTATGTTACAAGGTGTGAAATTGAGCTCAGCTCGACCACCGACCACGACAAAAGATAAAGAAGAGATGAGTGTCATCCCTATGCTTCAGCCATAGGATCTATTATGTATGCCATGTCTTGTGTACGGACTGATGTAAACCTTGCCGTAAGTTTGGTTGCAAGATACCAAAGTAATCCCGCAAGGAACACTGAACAGCGGTCAAGAATATCTGAAGTACCGAAAAGGACAAAGGACATGTTTCTCGTTTATGGAGGAGACGAAGAGCTCGTCGTAAGGGTTACGTCGGCGCTAGCTTCGACTCAGATCTGGATGACTCTAAGTCACAAACCGGATACGTGTATATGTTGAATGGTGGAGCAATGGCTGGTGCGGTTGCAAGCGAGCGTCGTGGCGGGATCTACGTGTGAAGCGGAGTACATGGCAGCCTCGGAGGCAGCGCATGAAGCGATTTGGGTGAAGGAGTTCATCACCGACCTAGGAGTCATACCCAATGCGTCGGGGCGATCAAACTCTTCTGTGACAACACTGGAGCTATTGCCCTTGCCAAGGAGCCCAGTTTCACAAGAAGACCAGCACATCAAGCGCCGTTTCAACTCCATCCGTGAAAATGTTCAAGATGGAGACATAGAGATTTGCAAAGTGCACACGGATCTGAATGTCGCAGATCCGTTGACTAAACCTCTCTCGCGTGCAAAACATGATCAACACCAGAACTCTATGGGTGTTCGATTCATCACAATGTAACTAGATTGGTGACTCTAGTGCAAGTGGGAGATCATTGGAAATATGCCCTAGAGGCAATAATAAAAGGATTATTATATTTCAATGTTCATGATAATTGTCTTTTGTTCATGCTATAAATGTATTATCCGGAAATCGTAATACACGTGTGAACACTTAGACCCAATGAGTCCCTAGTGAGCCTCTAGTTGACTAGCTCGTTGTGATCAATAGATAGTCATGGTTTCCTGACTATGGACATAGGATGTCGTTGATAACGGGATCACATCATTAGGAGAATGATGTGATGGACAAGACCCAATTATAAGCATAGCATAAAAGATCGTATAGTTCGTTTGCTAGAAGCTTTGCCAATGTCAAGTATCTATTCCTTCGACCATGAGATCGTGTAACTCCCGGTTACCGTAGGAGTGCCTTGGGTGTATCAAACGTCACAACGTAACTGGGTGACTATAAAGGTGCATTACAGGTATCTCCGAAAGTATCTGTTGGGTTGACACGGATCGAGACTGGGATTTGTCACTCCGTATGACGGAGAGGTATCTCTGGGCCCACTCGGTAATGCATCATCATAATGAGCTCAAGGTGACCAAGGTGTTGGTCACGGGATCATGCATTACTGATGCGAGTAAAGTGACTTGCGATAACGAGACCGAACAAGGTATTGGGATACCGACGATCGAGTCTCGCAAGTAACGCATCATTGACAAAGGAATTGCATACGAGGTTTGATCGAATCCTCGACATCGTGGTTCAACCGATGAAATCATCGAGGAGCATGTGGGAGCCAACATGGGTATCCGCACCCGCTGTTGGTTATTTCCCGAGAGTCGTCTCGGTCATGTCTGCGTGTCTCCCGAACCCGTGAAGTCTACACACTTAAGGTTCGGTGGCGCTAGGGTTAGTAGGAAGTCAAGTATGTGACTACCGAATGTTGTTCGAGTCCCGGATGAGATCCGGACGTCACGAGGAGTTCGGAAGGTCCGGAGGTAAAGAATAATATATAGGAAGTGGTGATTCGCCATCGGGAAAGTTTCGGGGTCTCCGTGAAAGTCTGGGACCACCGGAAGGGTCGAGGGTCCACCGGTGGGGCCACCTATCCGGAGGGCCCCATGGGCCAAAGGGGAAGGAACCAGCCCACAGGCTGGTGCGCCCCAGGCCACCTCGCGCCTAGGGTTGAAACCCTAGGGGTGGGGCGCCCACCCGCAGGGGGCACTCCACCCCTTGGCGCCGCCCCGGAGATTGGATCTCCAGGGGCCGCCACCACAGGGGCCTATATAAAGGGGGAGGGAGGGGCTGCTGTACCAACTCCCAAGGCGCAGCCCTCCCTCCCAACACATCTCCTCCTCCGTAAGAGCTCGGCGAAGCCACAGCCGAGTATCTTGCTTCTCCACCATCACCACGCCGTCGTCTTTGCCGGTGGAGCTGTCTTCCTCAACCTCTCCTTCCCCTTGCTGGATCAAGAAGGAGGAGATGTCGCTCGTCCTGTCGTGTGTTGAGCGCGAGGTGCTTTCCGTTCAGCACTTGGCATCGGTGATCTGAATCACGTTCGAGTATGACTCCATCATCACCTTGCAAGCTTCCGCACGCGATCTACAAGTGGTATGTAGATGCAAACTCTCTCCCGTTACTCGTTGCTTAGATGAACTCATAGATGGATCTTGGTGAAGCCGTAGGAAAAATTTTAATTTTCTGCAACGTTCCCCAACACAAAGATGCTCTGCTGGCGCTCAAGCTCGCCCTCAAGACAGACGCAGCAGCGTAGCCCGCCGGCACTGACACCTCCAAGGCCAAGGGGGCTGCGCCAACCAAGAACAAGGAGCAGTTCACCCAGGACAAGGCGGAGACCAAGCAGGTACCAGTTGATGAGGATGGATCCTCCGGCGCCACCTTCATCATAGGTGCCAATCTCAACCCCGACCAGGAGGAGGCACTGGTGAAATTCCTGCGCTCGACTAAGGAGGTGTTCGCGTGGGAACCCAAACAGCTAGCAGGGGTCCCAAGGCAAGTGATTGAGCATCACCTGAATGTGTGCCCTAATGTACGCCCCGTGAAGCAGAAAGCAAGGCGGCAGTCCACTGAGAAGCAGGCCTTCATCATCCAAGAAACCCGCAAGCTGGAGGCAGCAGGTGTTATTTGCGAGGTTCGCTACCCCGAATGGCTGGCGAACCCTGTTGTTGTGCCAAAAAAGGGAGGAGAGGAGCACATGTGCGTCGAATTCACCAACCTCAACAAGGCCTGCCCTCAAGATCCATTCCCACTCCCTTGCATCGACCAAATTGTCGACTCCACCACTGAGTGCGACCTGCTGTGCTTCCTGGATGCATTTTCGGGCTATCATCAAATCAAGATGGCGATAGAAGACGTGGAGAAGACGACCTTCCTAACCCCATTCAGGGTGTACTGCTACACCTGCATGCCGTTCGGATTGCGCAACGCGGGCGCAACCTTCCAGCGACTGATGGACATCGCCTTGGGCCGGCACCTCGGGAGAAACGCCGAGGCCTATGTCGATGACATTGTGGTGAAGTCTCGGGAGGCGAAGACCTTGATCCAGGACCTGGAAGAAACCTTCATGAGCCTCCGTGAAGTGGACCTGCGGCTCAAACAGGAGAAGTGCGTGTTTGGCGTTCCTTTTGGCAAGCTTCTGGGCTTCCTCGTGTGCCACAAAGGAATCGAGACCAACCTAGAGAAGGTCAAGGCAATCAAAGACATGAGTCCGCCCCAAACCCTCTGAGAAATGCAGAAGCTCGCTGGGCGCGTAACCGCGTTAGGACGCTTCATCTCCAAGCTGGGGGAGCGCGCCTTGCCTTTCTTCAAGCTGATGAAGAAGAAAGGCCCGTTCGAATGGACACAGGAGGCCGACAAAGCGTTTCAAGACTTCAAGAAGTACCTGGCCAGCCCTCCTGTGATGGTGGCACCACGCCCTCTCGAGGCCCTGGTGCTCTACCTCGCCGCCACACCCTACTCCGCCAGTGGAGCTCTGGTGGCGGTTCGGGAAGAGCGCCAGGTCAAGGCTGCATCACGACCGGCCACGGCCCCGGCCGCGGCAGCACAAGACCAGGAAGGCCTCGTGAAGACCACAGCCTCGGCAGATGGAGACCAACCTCAACAAGAAGATGCCCCCAGGGCTGAAGGGGCCTTGCAAGGCAGCCAGGTGCTGGGGGCTCCGACGTCTCAGGAGACGCCTAACCCTCCGGAGGGCACGGGCCTCGTCAGCACACCCACCCTCGTCGAGCATCCGGTGTACTTCATCAGCACGGTGCTGCGGGATGCTAGGGCACGATACCCCATTCCTCAAAAGCTCTTGCTTGCACTGTTGGTGGCCTCGCGTAAGTTGCGGCATTACTTTCAAGGTCACCCCATCAAGGTCGTCTCGGCCTACCCATTGGAAAGGGTACTCAGGAGCCCCAACTCTGCTGGAAGGGTCGCTGAATGGAACATTGAGCTGCAAGCATTTCAGTTGGAATTCAGCACAACCAGGGTCGTCAAGGGAGCAGCACTTGCAGATTTTGTGGCAGAATGGACAGAGGCGCCAGGGCTCGAAGCAGGCGAAGATCGGTCACTTTCCCCAGGAAGCGAGGCACCACACGACTGGGTCATGTACTTCGATAGAGCATTCTCGCGACATGGTGCGGGGGCTGGCGCAGTGCTTATATCCCTCACTCAGGACAAGATCTATTATGCCGTGCAGCTATGTTTTCAGCATGGCGAGAAGGTCTCCAACGACATAGCAGAATACGAGGGCCTTATAGCGGGCTTAAAAGCTGCAGCAGCATAGGGGGTGAAGAGCCTCATCATCAAGGGTGACTCGCAGCTCCTCGTCAACTTCTCCAACAAAGTGTATGAGCCAAAGGACGAGCACATGGAGCCATATCTTGCGGAGGTGCGCAGGATGGAAAAACAATTTTGGGGGCTGGAGTTGCAGCATGTGCCCCGCGGCACCAACTAAGAGGCTGATGACATCACCAGGAGGGCGTCCAGGTGGCTGCCTCAGGAGCCTGGCGTTTTCGAGGAATGGCTCTTCAAGCCCTCGGCAGCACCGTCACTATCAAGCATAGGGCAACCTCGGGAAGAACTCCCTCAATCACCTACCATAGGAGCCCCGGCATGTGGCCCAACCTCGGGAGCGCACTTGCTCCTGGCACTGTAGCCTCAGGAGGGATGCTGGACTACGGAATTCAAGGACTACCTGATGCAAGGGATCCTACCAGAGAAATAGGAGGACGCGGGACGTGTGGCCTGGCAGGCCACGGCCTACTGTATCCAAGACGGAGAGCTCTACTGGAAGCGGCCAAATGATGTTTCCCTATGTTGCATCTCCATGGAACAGGGGAAGGAGCTGCTGGCTGACATACACGATGGAGACTGCGGAAACCACTCGTCATCACGGACCCTTGTCGGCAAGGCATTCCGCAGCAGGTTCTATTGGCCCACGGCACTCAACGATGCAATCGAGCTAGTGAAGGCTTGCAAAGCCTGCCAATTCCATGCCAAGCAGTTCCATCAGCCATCTCAGGGCCTGCAGACCATCCCACTCTCGTGGCCATTCGCGGTCTAGGGGCTGGACATCTTGGGCCCGTTTCCTCGAGCACCTGGGGGCTACCGCTACCTCTATGTCGCCATCGACAAGTTCACCAAGTGCGCGGAGGTGGAAGCCGTCCGCACCATCCCAGCTGGCTCTGCAGTCAAGTTCATCAAGGCCTCGTGAGCCGATTCGGGGTCCCAAATCGCATCATCACCGACAACGGTTCACAGTTCACCAGCAATCTCTTCAAAATATATTGTGCTAACCTTGGAACGCAGATATGCTACGCTTCGGTTGCACACCCCCGGAGTAACGGCCAGGCCGAACACGCCAACGCGGAGGTCCTGAAAGGCCTCAAAACCAGGACCTTCAAGAAGAAGCTCGAGGCCTACGACAGGGGCTGGTGCGACGAGCTCCAGTCCGTGACGTGGTCAATCCGCACTACCGCCGCCAAGTCGATTGGTGAGACCCTGTTCATCCTCGTCTACGGAGCAGAGGCGGTCCTCCCTCACAAGGTCAGGCGTTGCTCCGCACGGGGCTTAGTGTTTGACGAAGCGCAACAGGACGCCATGCGGGGGATGGACCTCGTGCTGGGGGAGGAGCACCGTCAAGAAGCCACACAACGAGCAGCAAAATACCAGCAGGCGCTGTGCCGGTATCATTGCCGCAACATCCGCCCCAGGACTCTTGAGGTAGGTGACCTCGTGCTCTGGCGGGTGCTCTCCAGGGAAGGGCTGCACAAGCTCTCGCCCATGTGGGAGGGCCCGTTCAAGGTTGTTCATGTTTCCAGGCCTGGGGCTGCGCACCCGGAGACTCAAAAGGGAGTGCCCATCCCAAACACTTGGAACATTCAGCACCTCTGGAAGTTCTACCCTTGAAGAAAGGCCCGGTGCCTATGAAGAAGGCCCCGTGCCTGTGAAGAAAGGCCCAGTGCCTGTAAAGAAGGCCCGGTGCCTGTGAAGCTCGCCGCCCCAAGAAAGGCCCAGTGCCTGTGAAGAAGGCCCAGTGCCTGTGAAGCTCGCCGCCCGTGACACTCTCACGTAACGATGAGTTGGGGCTGTACATGCCCCGGAGTCTCCAGAGTGCCGCCCTTGGGCCTTGGGGGCTCCCGCCCATGCCCAGTGGCAGCACTTAGCTCCGCACTGGTGAGAAGACGTCAAAGACTAGACTAGGTGCCGAACGCGGCTTTTCATTTGCTTTCCGCAGTTGGCTTGTTATCCCTTGTTTGAACCTCTATTGGAGTTGCTTCTAGTGTTGTTTGCCGTCCTATGCCCCTGTTCTCTGCCTTTGGCTTTTGCCCAGCTTGCTCTCTCTCTCGCAAGCCTCGCGAGGGGGCTGCGTAGGCACCCTCGTGAGCCCTCTCTCGCCTGGTTTTTGTGAGGCTCCCTCGCTCAAGTTCACAGTGGGATCACCCCTCCCTGTCCGCGCCTCACGGGCATCGCGATGCAAAGCGCCGGACCTAAGCTGGCCACCCTCGCGACCAAGGATCGGAAACTATTCTCCCAACTGATCTTTGCAGACCTTAAGACGCCCAGCGAGGCCTTGAGCAGGTACCTCGTGAGGCGAAAACTATGGCAAATATCCCGAGCTAAATTGATCCTACGCGCAAGCACATAACTGCAACACCATAACACAGCACAGGGACGATAAAAATGGCATGATAATTAGGGATCATAGTTTGTTGCATGCCCCCACAGGGCTCCATACTTCTCTCTCTATCAATGCAGGAAAAGGAGAAAAACAAAATAAAAACGGCACACGCCCTGCGACAGCTCGCGAGGAGGGATCCACACCGTCCTCCCGAGCTCAATCAGACTCCGCCTCGAGCTTCACCAGGGCGCAGCGACGGGACGACTCGCCACCGCCCTCGAAGCGGGCGCGGCAACATGGTGCCTGAGCGCGGCCACCGCTGGAGGAGCTGTCACCGGAGGAGGAGCCACTGAAGCTCGGCGAGCTGCGGACGCCGTCAGGAGCGGGTTCGCCTTCACCCTCATCGCCGTCATCGTCTTCAGGGCAGCACCCAACACGGCGGCTGAGGGAGTCCTGGATTAGGGGGTGTCCGGATGGCCGGACTATCACCGTTGGCCAGACTCCTAGACTATGAAGATACAAGATTGAAGACTCCGTCTCGTGTCCGGATGGGACTTTCCTTGGCGTGGAAGGCAAGCAGCAATACGGATATGTAGATCTCCTACCATTGTAACCGACTGTAACCCTAGCCTTCTCCGGTGTCTATATAAACCGGATGGTTTTAGTCCGTGGGGCGAACAACAATCATACCATAGGCTAGCTTCTAGGGTTTAGCCTCTCGATCTCGTGGTAGATCTACTCTTGTACTACCCATATCATCAATATTAATCAAGCGGGAGTAGGGTTTTACCTCCACCGAGAGGGCCCGAACCTGGGTAAAACATCGTGTCCCTTGTCTCTGTTACCATCCACCTAGGCGCACAATTCGGGACCCCTACCCGAGATCGCGGTTTGACACCGACATTGGTGCTTTCATTGAGAGTTCCTCTGTGTCGTCACCTTTAGGCCCGATGGCTCCTTGATCATCAACAATGACGCGGTCGTGGTGAGACTTTTCTCCACTGGACAGATCTTCAGATTCGCGGCTTTGCACTCCGGGCCAATTCACTTGGCCATCTGGAGCAGGTCGAAAGCTTCGCCCTATCCATCGAGTCGGTTTGGGAGTTTGAACTACGGTGACATCTGCGGAGACTTGATCTTCGACGGATTCGAGCCACGACCAAGCGCCACCAGACTTTGTCTCGATGGGTATGATCTAGCTCTGCCACGGACACTACCTCGAGGCGCGCCAGCGTCCGCTCGACCCTAGCTCAGAGCCGACCGCCGGTCGAGGATGAGTGGCTGGACACCGCCTCGGGGCTCACGATCTCTCGGCAATGAGCCGAACACCATCCTGTCGCCATAAAGCCCGTGACTCCGCGGTGCCGGACTCCTCTCCGGACTCCGAAGCTCCCGCGCCCCTGCCAATCAAATCCGATTGGGCGCCGGTTATGGAGTTCACTACCGCGGACATCTTTCCGCACTCGCCCTTTGGCGACATCCTGAATTCACTAAAGTCTCTCTCTTTATCAGGAGAGCCCTGGCTGGATTATGGTCTGGAAGGTTGGGATGCGGACGACGAAGAAATTCAATGCCCACCCACCTCCCACTTTGTAGCCACTGTCGATGATTTAACCGACATGCTCGACTTCGACTCCGAAGATATCGACGGTATGGACGACGATGCAGGAGACAACCAAGAACCAGCACCTATAGGGCACTAGAAGGCCACCTCGTCATACGACATATACATGGTGGACATCCCAAAAGATGGGAATGGCAATGGAACAGCAGAGGATGACCCCTCCAAGAAACAGCCCAAGTGTCGGCGTCAGCGGCGCCGCTCTAAATCCCGCCATAGCAAAAACGGTGATTCCGGCACGGGAGATAATAACACCCGATAAAGGTGCGAAGACAACCCCTCCAAAGCCAGGATTCAGCACACGGGAGGAGGAAGCCAGCCCTCATGATAGAGAGGCAGACATAGAGGTAGAGGACGACAATTATATGCCTCCCTCCGAAGATGAAGCAAGCCTCGACGACGACGAATTTGTCATGCCCGAGGATCCCGATGAAAAAGAGCGCTTCAAGCGCAGGCTTATGGCCATGGCAAGCAGCCTTAAGAAAAAGCAGTAGCAGCTTAGAGCTGACCAAGACTTGCTAGCTGACAGATGGACCGAAGTCCTTGCAGCCGAAGAGTACAAACTCGATCGCCCCTCTAAGAGCTACCCAAAATGCAGGCTGCTACCCCAATTAGAGGAGGAAGCACCCAAACCTACACCACCAGTGCATGACACGGCCGACTGGCCACCTCGTGGCCGCGACAGAGAGGCCTCTAGGCCCTCCACTAAAGCCGCACCCCGGCGTCGCTCGAAAAGTACAAAGCCACAGGGGAATGCGCCAGACTTGCGAGACATATTGGAGGACAAGGCAAGACAAATAAGATCAATCTACGAATCGCATGGGCGCCCCACGATACGTGATGACAACCGTCACACCGGATCTGACAATTCCGTGGGCGAACACGATGACAAAGCTCATTTGAGCTGCATCGTGATGTAGACCAATCTGAGGCGCGCACACCCACTATGCTTCACAGGCCAGTAATGGATCATCAAATCCCGAGGGTTTCAAACCCGTAAACATTGAATCATCGACGGCACAACAGATCCTGCGGTTTGGATCAAGGACTATCTCCTTCACATCCACATGGCCCGCGGTGATGATCTACGCCATCAAATACCTCCCTCAAGCTTAAAGGACCAGCTCGGCATTGGCTCAACAACTTGCTAGCAGAATCAATTGGTTGTTGGGAAGACACGGAAGCCGCATTCCTTGATAACTTCGGGGCACATATGTGCGACCACCGAACGCTGATGACCTAAGCCACATAATTCAGCAGCGGATGAATCGGCCGGACAATTACGGACACGGTTCTTAACCAAAAAAATCAAATCAACGTTGTCCGGATCGAGAGGCCCTTGCAGCCTTCAAACATAACATCCGCGACGAGTGGCTTGCCCGCACCTAGGACAGGAAAAGCCGAAATCTATGGCAACCCGCATCACTCATGACCGCTTCTGCGGGAGAGGACAGCTGGCTAGCTCACGATAACAACGACCAAAAACCACGGTAGTTCGGATACCAAGGACAACAACGGCAGTCCGCGTCATAATAAGCACAAGCGCCGCACTAATGGCGATATCTGAAGATCACGGCGATCGATGCCGGATTGAGGCTCTAAACCTGGTCGACCAAAAAAGCCATTCAAAAGAAATACTCGGGGCCGTCAATTTGGACAGAATACTTTCGATCGCTCGTGCGGATACATGGCACCCAAAACAGCCAACCACACCTACATGGACTGTTGGGTGTTCAAGCGGCGAGCAAGATAAATACCGAAAACAACGACAAGGGCTGCATAGCGATGGCGAGGAGGCCCGACCGCCCGAACAATAGAGGATGGAAGGGCTTTCCCCCAAGTGCGGATGGTGAACATGATATCATAACCCACATACCCAAAAGAGAGCGGAGCGTGCGAGGGCGTATCTGTGATGGAGCGATCTTCCCAAAGTTTAACCCATGGTCCTCCTGCCCAATCACTTTTGATCGAAGGACCACCCCACTAGCATCGCCACGGCGGATTCGCCGCGATGGTTCTTGACCCAATCATTGGCCATTTCACCTCACTAGAGTCCCGATGGGCGGCAACTACTGAACCTGCTTTACAAGGATCTTTGTCGCAAAATGGGCATAGACCCTCAAGGATCAAACCTACAAAAACGACCTTTAAAGGCGTCATACAGTGTAGAGGCCAGCTGCGAGCTCGATTACACTCGAAGTGGTCTTGGATCCCGGATAACTTCGAAGCGAGAATTAATCTTCGACATAGTCCCGTTCATGGCGGCTATCATGCCTTCTTTCGGACGAACCGCATTTGCAAAGTTCAATGCGGTGCTGCACTATGCATACCTCAAGGTCAAAATGCGGGCCCAGAGGAGTAATCACGGTCAATGGAAACACCAAACGCTCTCCGAGCGGAGGAGCATCTGGCCCCTCGCGGCGGAAGTACAAAGCAACCTCTTAAAGGCAATTCTCGAGTCCGACTACTAAATGTCAGACACCTTTGTCAGCGCCGGGAGCAACCTACAACAAGACCGCTTTGCCCGTTAAGGAGCAAAGCGTGAAATCTGACTAACCCAGCTCTCGCGAAATCGCGAGACCGATTACTTATACATAACTCGCTCTGGAGATACCATGGGCATAGGGGTAGGGGCATGACCACGACATGCGGAGAGCGGCTCAACCGCACGGGGGCTCCCAATTGTGTCATTCCTTTTTCTTATTCACGGGACTCCGTTTTCCGAAGCCTGTCCGGCGGAGAATTGCGAACTCACGATGCAACAGCCAGGAAGCGAAAAAGCTCGTCGAGTGTCGGGTGGTGCAGTATTACGAGCAGTATACCTGTTTTACATACCATCCACAGCCTACCTGGAGAAGGACATGTTAAATAGTCCCATCCCTTGCTTATCGCACTATTTGTATCATTCTGCTTTCATTGCAGTATTTTTTGAATAAGCAATGCATCGCTTTTTGCCTATTATTGCATTCCTTTTTCTATCTATATATGTTCACTTATGACATGTTGCATCCGTGCGCTTTAGTGCGGCCAAATACACCAGGGGCTTAAGTACCCCAAAATATGGTGTTATAAGTCCGAACACTTTAACAAGTCGGCACCCGAACTTATAGCATTATATGCATCGGCTCGAATCATGTCTTGGGTCAATAGTTGGGTTTGCCCGGCTCCCATGTTTTAGTACCTTCGTTCCGTTATATCGGCTAAGGTAGCCTTGGGAGAACCAACTGCGATTGTGCCCGGTTGAGCTAGGTTGAGCACCTCGGTGGAAAGCTAAAATTGACCGTCATGATAGGGTGAGAGCGATTATTGTTCGAGAGGATTTTCGAGTCTGTAAGACTTATGCCGCTTAGCGAGAGTCGGCTTTGTCGGCCCGGTGTGGATAAGCGCTCGAATTCGGTCTTCGAACACTAGGGGCTTCACGAAATTTAAAATTATAGAATTCTATGGCTAAGTGGGAGTGTTCAAGCATTATAAGTCCGGTTGCCTCGTTCATTGTGTTGGCGCCTCCTCGAAGGACCCAAAATGGGAACAAGAGCTCAAGTTTATCGAACACCCGGCACTCATGGCATGGGGCTGAAGCCAACGACTTGCCATCTCTCAAATTTGATAAGCGGCCGCCTGAGAAGGTAATATTTTAAATTAACAAGCGTTGCTTAGCGCATATGAACAAAGTTTTCGATTATGCGGGATAACAAATGCGAGTCTCTTGAAAAATTACATATTTGGAGCACTCACCCACTATAAAGGCGGGCACCCTTGAGTCACCCTTATAGTACATCTCGGCGTCACGATAGTCCTTGCCCGGCGGTGTGCGTCCGTCACAAGCTTCTCGGTGTCAATTGCCCTAGTGCACATTAAGCGGGCAAGGGCCGAGCGGGCACCTTCAATCTTGAGCGGGCAGCTTGTGACTTCAATCCATGGACATGTGTCCACCAGCCGCCGCACCAGAACAAAGTAGCTCCCAGGCATGGCTTCTTTAGGCCATAGCCGAACTATGAGTCCCTTCATGGCCTGTTCGGCCACCTTGTGGAGCTCGACCAGCTGCTTCAGCTGGTCGCTCAGGGGCACCGGATGTCCGGCCTCAGCATATTGAGACCAGAACACCTCCTTGGCTCGGTAGTACGCGGCCGCATCGGACACACTACGGGGCAGATCTGTGAACGCTCCTGGAGAGCTCCGAATTCGGGTAAGTAACAGATAATTCACTTTTACATGCTTGCTTTGCATGAAGAATGCCTTACCGCCGCTATCTTTTTATCGCCTCAATCTCTGGAGGGCCTTACAGGCTTGACCTTAGCGGCTTTGGCACTCTCAAGAGCCAAGGCAAGCTCGGACTCTCGAGTCTCCGAGTCACGCTCCAAACTCTTGTGTTTTTCCACGAAAGCCTGGAGCTCTTGCCGCATGTCGGTGTCAAAACCGGCGGATCTCGGGTAGGGGGTCCCGAACTGTGCGTCTAGGCGGATGGTAACAGGAGACAAGGGACACGATGTTTTACCCAGGTTTGGGCCCTCTCGATGGAGGTAAAACCCTACATCACGCTTGATTAATATTGATGATATGGGTAGTACAAGAGTGGATCTACCATGAGATCAAGGAGGCTAAACCCTAAAGCTAGCCTATGGTATGATTGTTGTAATGTATGTTGTCCTCACGGACTAAAGCCCTCCGGTTTATATAGACACCGGAGAAGGCTCGGGTTACAGTCGGTTACAATGGTAGGAGATCTACATATCATAACGCCAAGCTTGCCTTCCACGCCAAGGAAAGTCCCATCCGGACACGGGACGGAGTCTTCAATCTTGTATCTTCATAGTCTTGGAGTCCGGCGGACGATGATAGTCCAGCTGTCCGGACACCCCCTAGTCCAGGACTCCCTCAGTAACCCCTGAACCAGGCTTCAATGACGATAAGTCCGGCGCGCATAATGTTCGGCATTGCAAGGCGGGTTCCTCCCTTGAATAATCCAGAGAAGATCATGAACACTAGGATAGTGTACGGCTCTGCAAAATAAATTCCACATTCCACTGTAGAGAGAATAAAATGCACACAAATCCAATCTGCTGACGTATTATACGGATGACATCACACCGCTACCAAGCCTTTATTTGAATCGCTTTTCATTACACCACCTCAGCACGTTTAGCGAAGCAGTTTCCTTGGCACGTCCTGTCGAAGCAAAGATCGTGTTCCCCTTATTCCGAGATTCTCATCAATACGAGCGTGGGTAACCCAACGCTTCGTCGCCGCCACTCCTCTATCGAAGGTGAATCGAGCAGTCCGCGAGACGGCTCTTGGTATTTTCCCCCTTTATAAGGGGACTGAGGCTCGTTTCTTTTTCTCAATCTTCCCTCGAATCCTCTCTTTGCTCCAAGTTCCAACACCCAGAGCCCCAGATTCGAGCACTTCGGATCTTCGGCAATGTCCGGCTCCGACCTTCAGGGCCGGTGGTTGCCCTCCTCCGTCACGGAGGAGGGCGTGTTAAGCGCTGCGTGAGGCCAACTGCACATCCTCGAGATTTACTGACAGGTTGCTGTCCAAGGGCAGGCCGTGCCGCTCCCGAGCCCGATGAGTCGTCGTCTTCGTATCCCACCTCCGTCGAGGTTTAGGCTTCCCGGCGGACCCCTTCGTGAGAGGGCTCATGTTCTACTATGGGCTGGATTTTCCGCGACTTGGCTCGAGTCCATCCTCCATATTTCCGCATTCATTATTATGCGTGAAGCCTTCCTCCGTGTCCTCCCCACTTGATGCGTGGTGAAGACCTTTAATGTGGGCGAAGATGATTGGGGGCGTCGGTAGTGCAGTGGGCGACCATAAGCGAAGGGCCGATGCCCGTGGCCCGAGGGCTCCTTCAAGAGGAGCTCGGCTTGTGGCAGCGAGTGGTTTTATATCACCGCTCGAAGGCGACAAGCAAAAGCCGCCACCTTCATTCGCTCGGGACCCCACCGATGATGTCGTGGGTCAACCAAGGGCTCAATTGGGGGCCGTCGAAGGCGTGCCTTCGTTGCGGGGCGGATTCGAGACCTCGGCGAGGAGATCAATCTGGTGGTGGTGATGCGGGTTATGCTAATCGAGCGTCTTACGCCTGTAGCGCCGTCCTCTCCGGTTATGGGAGTTCAATCCGGAGGGACCACGAATTCTCCAACACTTCATGGAGTGCGACACCCGTGGAGATGTACAAGTTGTTCTTAGGACCCGCGGTGGCGTGTCGGGATTGACCGAGGACTTGAGCCTAAGCTGTCGCCGGATACCCGGTAAATAGCTCGAGTCCGGACGTTACTGTTTATCTGCTTTTAGAATTAAACTTCGACCCATTACTCTTCATCGAGAGTGGGTAGCGCGATCGAAGCTGATAAGGTGTCCGGCCCCCCTCGAGACCGCCTTTGGAGCCCGTCTGGTCGAGAATGTTGGAGGTCGCGCCAAGGAAGGGGCGATGGGGAAAATAAGTCAATACCTGCCCAAGGGGGCACCAAAGAGGGGATCGAAAATCCCTCTGCCGGGGAGAAGAGGACGCCTCGAAGACACGGAGACCAAAGCCCTAAGCGGGAGAAGAAATCTCCACCGGAGGTCTGCGTCCGTGGAGAACCCAGACGCCTGTCGTCTCTAAAGGATCAGCTCTCAAGCGAGCCGTGAGTAGAGAAGGGGAAGTTCATTAATAAGAAAATACCTTCATTTGTGCTTCATGGATGACGAAGTTTAAACTTCAGATTCGGATTGCGGACTTCTCGGATGAGTTCGTCTTGAGGATCTTCGTCAGGAGATGATGGAAAGCGAACGCCTCCATTGCTGCGTCGCCCGGACGAAATGCGAGCGAGCTGAAATGTCGTCACGGAGGTGTCCCAGTCCGGAGGGCTGGAGAGTTCAGCGCCCACTAGTATCCGCCGGAGAGTGAAGAATCTGCTTGAAAGGCGTCCATCTCGAAGATCACCGTTCTTTGATCGTATGGTGATTGGAAGGATTTCTTCCACCGAAAGCGAATTGCATAATGCCGTCAGGAGTTTACTGACGGGATTTGAGGTACGCAAGAACTCACACCTTTTTGACAGTTTGGCACATAGAAGTGCGCCCTGTATAGATAGTAGCCCCTGAGACTCGGTAGGTTGTCGAAAGCGACAGCGTACCGAGGATCAAAATCGCAGGTAATAAATGTCGCCTTTCATATGCAGGTGGCGGATTGTCCGGGGGCTAGGCGGACTGGTGGATTTGCCGAGTTAATCGGCAACAGCGTGGCGGATCACGGACATCGCTTGTCAACGGCGACTTGACGAGTCGCAAGGTAAATGAATTCTCCACGATCGCTTATTTAAGGGGTCAAAGCCGCCTCGATAATGTATATCTTTGTGATATAGGCGGTGCTGCTTTGGTGGAGAGCCTTCGGGCGAACTTGCTCAAGCTAAGGAGCGAGCCGAAGGAGTAATCTGACTGCCTTGAGGGCGACCGAGGAGTTGAAAGCGAAAAAGGCTGCTTGCCTAAGCTAGGGAAAAGATGGCGAATTAGCGTGAAATTAAAAAGATCTTGCCGACCGCAATGAGGCTCTTGAAAAGGAGAGTTTATCGGGCGGGAAGACACAGGGAAGGCCACCGCCGAGGCGGGGATGCCGCTCGCAATCTGAGCTATGAAGGAGGAGCTGCGCCAGGTCGGAGATATTGTGGCTGGCAAGCCTTTTCTGTTGCGTCGCCGGTTTACGGATCAAAAGTATGCTGAACTTGGCTAGCTGTGGGGTCCGGAGGATCCATATGTGGACTTAGTGGCAAGTGCGGCTGATGCCGTTGAGCACTTCCGGAGCCAGAAGGATCACGAGACGGAAGAGCTATTTTGGTCTCAATTCCATAGTCCGGATCGTTCACTTCCGTTGACCGATCGGTTGGCCGAATGGGTTGAGCTGAATAGACTGTCCGGACTTGCCATGACTGATATCGTGGCTCATGTCTGGCCAGAGAGGCCCAAGGCGACGAGCTATTTCGGCTTATTGCAGCAATTTCTTGGAGCGGTTCCGCATATCAAGGAGATAAGCGGTCGGCTGCATCGGCGCCAAGGATGGCCCTTGCCGTGAAGACACATTGGACGAGATGGATGCCACCGCTATTGCCGCCCGGGTTCGGATGAAAGCCGGTTACCGCCGAGCACTATTTTGGGGAAGTTATGCGTGGCGCTCGTGTAATAAAGTCGCGATGCTCAATAAATGTTACGTTCAAATGAGCGTTTTTATCTTAATAAGACAATGATTATGATGTAACCACTTTTTATACTTGTGTGTCCCAAGTATTAAAATATCCCCTATCTTGACGTTTATGTATACATTTGTATAACTTTGAAAGATTGTAGTCTTGACTTCACCCCACACATGGTCTTGGGGGTGTTAGCGCATTTTCACACTTAATCCGACCTCTCGGTCCTGTTAAGGAGGTGGTAGCATAGCAAACGAGGCAATCCGGACTATGATGCTTTATCACTTTCCTTAGTCATTGGAGTTCGAGGTGGGGCTACGATTTAGCCCTTTGGGGCACCGCTTCTCGAATTAGGCGGCGTGTGTGCTGACCGAAGCAGTCCTTTGTCAAAGCGAAATTCTAAACATTCCGTAGTCGTCGAGTGGTTGACCCGGTCTCTCGCTATATCGTGATATCGGTTTTCGGCTTTCTCTCTTGAGGTGCTCGCCCGGCCCGGCGGGCACTGTCGCGATAGTTCTCCACAGTGCCGTTAGCCGATGATCTGAGCGTAAGGCAGCAAAACACGAGGCAGGCAAACCCAACATTTGACCAAAGACATGATTGAGCTGATGCATATAATGCCTAACTTCGAGACGCGAACACTCCCTAAGGTGTTCGGTCTTTATAATAATGGGCGTAACAATGCCCTAGGCCCTAGTGTCGAATGCGGGCATGGTCCTCGAGCGCCGATGCCAAAATGTCGAGCTCGCTTTGGTTATAAGAAGAAACCAAGGAGAATAACAACAAGAGACAGATAAAAAGGTTTATCACGGTCTTAATCTGAAAAGAATCCTCGCGACGGGTCCCTCTTGCGTCTGCGCTTTGTGTCTCCGTTGTCTTTCGTTATCACGGGCCGGTGTGCACGTTGTTCATCTGTAAAAAGAGAGGAACTTAGTTTGAAAAGAACTTCGTCGAAAAAAGTATATGTGAAGGAAGAAATATAAATAAGTAAAGCAGTGCTGTATGAACTCATTTGTTGTTTGTCGCGTGCAACCCTTTGTAGAGGATGTGCGGCTAGAAGCCCCTAGCTTACTTATGCGGACTCGTCTAACGTGTCCGGGGTCTTTAAGTGACCCTCGCACTGAAATGATGCCACGTGGACCGGGCATCTTGAGTGTAAGAGACGCGTAATGTGGTATGGTGTTGAAACGGACAAAAGCCTCTCGTCCCAAGAGTGCTTGATATCCACTTTTAAATGGGACGATATGGAAGATTAGTTTTTCGCGTCGAAAGTTGTTCGGTGATCCGAACACAACTTCTAGTGATAGGGAGCCTGTGCACTTGGCGTAAGGGCCTGGCGTCGCTCCTTTGAAGGAAGTGCGGCTG
This sequence comes from Aegilops speltoides, assembly GCA_021437245.1. Taxonomy (NCBI): domain Eukaryota; kingdom Viridiplantae; phylum Streptophyta; class Magnoliopsida; order Poales; family Poaceae; genus Aegilops; species Aegilops speltoides. The sequence continues at coordinate 188,628,426 of CM038147.1, forward strand.
TGTCGAATTTTAGTAGGGTCTATCCCCAACTTGCGGATTGTGTTTGGATACAGTAGGTTTAAGTCACTGCCTTCGTCCATCAGGACTTGAGTAAATTGTAGTCCGTCGATTATAGGATCCAATATCAGGGCAGTCCGTCCTGCATTTTGAACGCTTCTGGAATAGTCCAGGTGGTCAAAAGTGATTGGTTTTGATGTCCAATCTCTGTGTTCCGCTGGGTTGGACCGTGCGAGACCCATTTTAACGGGTGCCGCACTGTTTTTCCATATTATCACATGAAGTGAATTTACTGTTTTGACCTCTTGTGGGAAATTCTTTTGTTTTCCGGTGCTCTGCTGGGCGGGTTTGTCATCTTAAACTTGACCGCCGAGCCCCTTGTGTTCGAGTTTAGTCGGCGGACTGTTTGAAAACCCAACAATCTCGATGGGTGTGGTTTGCGAGCCTTCCGAAGTCTTGTGGATTTGACATATCCGACCCAAAATCTTGTTTAAGTTGGATAGCTCATCGCTGTCATCCTTAAGAGGCGGTGTTTTGTTGTTTGGCCGTGAGCTTTGAATCCGGCGTTGGCCTTTGCTCCTTGGGCTTTTATCTTTATTAAAGCCTTTGCTCTTTTCTCTGCCGTGATTTTCCGTTCCATCTCGATCTCGGATGTACTTGGGTCACTGGTGCTGCATCTTGCTAGCCAGCTATCCTCTCCCGCATAAAGCGGGTCATGAGGCTTGTTAGCGCGACATTGTCCTCGGCTTCTCTTGGCGAGGTGTCCAGCGAAACCATTAAATCTCGGACGTTGTGTCTAAAAGCTGCTAAGGCTTGGCGTCCGGACGATCAACTATTTGGTTCTTTTGGTGAGGAACCTGTTCCGAAATTCTTGTGACTCTCCGGGCTGTTGAGTTATATGACTTAGATCGCTCTGCGTCGGAGGGCGGACATAAGTTCCTTGAAAATTTGCTCTAAACGCATCCTCAAGCTCTTCGCAACTTCCAACCGTGTTTTCTGGGAGGCTTTTGAGCCAATGACGGGCTGGCCCTTTGAGCTTGAGTGGTAAGTATTTTATGGCGTGGAGATCGTCTCCTCTAGCCATGTGTATGTGTAATATATAATCTTCTATCCAGACTCGAGTGCATTGTTCCGTCGTGAGGCCTCGATGTTTATGGGTTTAAATCCTGCTGGGAATTCAAGATCCAGCACCTCATTGGTGAAACATAGTGGGTGTCGGCGCCTGTATTTGGGTGTGCCACTATCTTGGACACTTGACGTGTTGCATTGCTTCACAGGGCCTTCTTCTTTGGCCCGTAAATGGACTGGCTGGGCCATCTGTCTTTCGAGGTCATTATTTGGTTTATATCTTGGCGCCGCTTTCAGATTTTGGCCTATCATCTGGCCGTCTATCCAACCAGGCAGCCTCTTTGTTTTTTGACTGTGGGGGCACTATGGCCTCCTCGTCAAATTCTGGCAGCAGCTTGCGCTTTGGGTAGCTCTTTGATTGGTGGCCATTGCCATATTTATCCGCGGTTTTGTGCACTTTGCTCCACCTCATTCTGAGTGTATCTTCCGCTGTTTTGAGCTTCCGTTTTTCCTTCTTCAAGCTTCTTGCGGTGTTGACGAGTCTTTTCCGAAGGTTTTTACTCTCCGGCGGTGTGTCCGGCATGAGGTCGTCCGGACTGTTGTTTTCGCCGGGCCTGGACTGATTATCTGACTCGTCCCGTTCGGACGGTTGCTTATCTGCATGTTAAATGGAGTCGCTTGTGTGCCCTGCTGTATTGCGGGGTTAGTAGGAGCGTTGTTGTTGTCGAGGCGGGACTTAGGGCGGCGCCTGCGCTGCCGTTTTGGTTGTTTGTCGGCGGGGTCATCTTCTGCCGCGGCCCGTAGGTCCTCGTTATCGCTCTCTTTTGAGGTATCCACCATATATACGTCGTATGACGAGGTGGTCTTCCCATGCCCTATAGGCACTTGTTCTTGTTCATCTCCGGCATCGTCGTTCGTACCGTCGATGTATTCGGAGTCATAGTCTAGCATGTCGGTTAGGTCGTCGACAGTGGCTACAAAATGGGTGGTGGGCGGGCTTTGAATTTCTTCGTCGTCCGTATCCCAACCATCCTGGCCATAATCCGGCCAGGACTCTCCTGACAGTGAGAGACGCTTTAGCGAATTTAGGATGTCGCCAAAGTGCGAGTATTGGAAGATGTCCGCGGTGGTGAATTCCATAACCGGCGCCCAATCCGATTTGATTGGTAGGGGCGTGGGAGGTCCGGAGTCCGGCACGGAGTCTGGCACCTCGGAATCACGAATTTCGTGAGGGACAAGGCTAGTGTTCGGCTCCATCACCGTGGAAGTTGGAGCCCCCGAGGTGGTGTCCATCCACCGATCCTCGATCTGGGCGATAGGCTCCGGACTAAGGGCGGGCGAATTCTTAATGCAGCCACCAAGGCCTTTGATTGGTGGCGAGCTAGATCATGCCCGCGTCGTGAATAAAGGTGGCACGCTTGGCTGTGGCTCGAGCTCGTCGAAGATCAAGTCTCCACGGACGTCGGCCGTGAAGTTTAGGCTTCCGAATCTGACCTGACGGCCCGGGGCGTAGCTTTCGATCTGCTCCAGATGGCTAAGCGAATTAGCCCGAAGTGCGAAGCCGCCGAATACGAAGATCTGTCCGGGGAGAAAAGTCTCACCCTGGACAGCGTTGTTGATTGAAGAGGCCATCGAGCCTATCGGTGACGACACAGAGAAACTCTCAATGAAAGCACCAATGTCGGTGTCCAAACCGGCGGATCTCGGGTAGGGGGTCCCGAACTGTGCGTCTAGGCGGATGGTAACAGGAGATAAGGGACACGATGTTTTACCCACGTTCGGGCCCTCTCGATGGAGGTAAAACCCTACGTCCTGCTTGATTAATATTGATGATATGGGTAGTACAAGAGTGGATCTACCACGAGATCAAGGAGGCTAAACCCTAAAGCTAGCCTATGGTATGATTGTTGTAATGTATGTTGTCCTACGGACTAAAGCCCTCCGGTTTATATAGACACCGGAGAAGGCTAGGGTTACACAGAGTCGGTTACAATGGTAGGAGATCTACATATCCGTATCGCCAAGCTTGCCTTCCACGCCAAGGAAAGTCCCATCCGGACACGGGACGGAGTCTTCAATCTTGTATCTTCGTAGTCTTGGAGTCCGGCGGACGATGATAGTCCGGCTGTCCGGACACCCCCTAGTCCAGGACTCCCTCACCGCACCTCCGCCACCCGCGCCTCCTGCTTCTCTCGCTCGGTGCGCTCCACGGCCGCACTTTTTTCGGCCTTGGACACCGCCTCCTTCAGGGTCGCCACCTCGTTCGTGGCCCCTGCAATACTCACTCCTGTCATTTTTTGCAACCAAATCCTTTCTATAAGGTATTACTTTAATAAGGTATTACTTACCTTCCTTGTCCTCGAGCTGCTTCTTGGCACGACCGAGCTTGTTCGCGGACCACTTGAAGCTCTACTTCAATACATTGACCTCCATGATCGGTCTGGCGAGAGGTCAGCAGCGCCTTTGCATTCCCATATTGACATGCTTATGTTAGACTCTTGCGTATATCTTTTTAGATCCTCAGTTCAGCTTTTCTTTCTGAACACCAAACTGAGCATCAGGGGCTACTGTCTATGCGGTACTATTTTTACATATCCTAATTACATACCTCAAAGCCTGTTAGAAGGCTGGTACAAGCTTCAGTCGGCCTGCTCTTGGCGGACTGAACTTTCTGGATCACCGCACTCATTACAGTACGGTGCTCCTCGTTGATGGAGGCGCCGTTAAGCGCCTCCAACAAGTTATCTGGTGCCTCCGGTTGGACGGAGGCCACCGGCATCGCAGTCTTGCCCTTCTTATGAAGGGCCCACCTGCCGGACTATGGAATCACTGTAGGTTCCGGTACGGAGTCCGGCACAGGGCCGGATTTAGAGCCCTCTGGGGTTTTGCCCTCTTCTTGCCCGAGTCCGGAGGTCGCCTTCTGGGCGCCTCGGGACCACCTCATCTGGTTGGGCCCGTTTTCGGACTCCACCGCGGCGTCGTCTGCATCATGGGGGGAGGAGGCAGTCGGAAGTGAAGTGTTATTCACATCCGACGAATCGAGGAGCCTTCGGCAAGCGGGAGCTGCCCTTGGGCGGGCTACATGGTTGTATTCAGCGTTAGAAGACACTACGCGACAAAGGAAAAATCATGAGTTATTATGGAATCCGGACACTTATGATCTTGCCAGGGGCTTGGCCCTCGAGGGACAATCCTCTTCGCCGTTGTCGGCGTTGGTGGAAAAGTCCGGAGGAAGGGTCCTTCCCTTCTTGGACCCTCCGGCCTCCCGGTTAGGAGGCCTTCCTTCTTCTCTCCCCCCTTGGGGAGAAGCCTCTTTTTTCTCCTCCATGTCTTGGCGGGAGGAGTCCGCTTGAGTCATCGGACGATGAGTCGATAACACGATGCCGGGAACTCTTTCGGGTTCCGTGGCCTTCTTCTTGACCTTCTTGTCGGCACCATGTAAGGTGCGGAACCAACAGCCCGTCAATCGAGGCGTCCGCTGGTCTTCGGTAAGGAGGCTGGACGGTTAACCTACCTGGACTTCTTACGCGGGCCTTCAAAGGTAAGGGAGTTTAGATCCCGCATAGAGTCAAACTATGAAAAACAAGTGTCCCGTAAAGGGTAAAATAGCTTACCTCGCCGGCTTGACGCTGCGAGCTGAATCCGCGATCTTCGGTAGCGGATGCGGGAGCCTCGGCGCCCTTGAACAGCACCTTCCAGGCGTCTTCATACGTAGTGTCGAAGAGCCTGCTCAAGGTCTGGTGCTGTGCCTGATCAAACTCCCACAAGTTGAAAGCCCGTTGTTGGCACGGGAGGATCCGGCGGATGAGCATGACCTGGACCGCGTTGACGAGCTTGATCTTCTTGTTCACAAGGTTTTGGACGCAGGTTTGGAGTCTGGTCAGCTCTTCCAAATCACCCCATGCGAGGCCCTTCTCTTTCCAGGAGGTGAGCCGTGTGGGGATGCCAGATCTGAATTCGGGGGCCGCTACCCATTCAGGGTCATGCGGCTCGGTGATGTAGAACCACCCCGACTGCCACCCTTTGATGGTTTCCACGAAGGCGCCCTCGAGCCATATGACATTGGGCATCTTGCCCACCATGGCGCCTCCGCACTCCGCCTGCTGGCCGCCCACTACCTTCCGCTTGACATTGAAGGTCTTCAGCCATAAGCCGAAGTGGGGTTTGATGCGGAGGAAGGCCTCGCACACAACGATAAACACTGAGATGTTGAGGATGAAATTCGGGGCCAGATCGTGGAAATCCAGGCTGTAGTAGAACATGAGCCCCCGGACAAATGGGTGGAGTGGGAAGCCCAGTCCGCGGAGGAAATGGTGAAGGAACACCACCCTCTCATGGGGCCTGTGGGTGGGGACGAGCTGCCCCTCGTCTGGAAGCCGGTGCGCAATGTCGTTGTGCGGTATCAAACTTTCCTCAACTTTGATGTGCCCCTCCATGACGGAGGAGGCCATCCACTTGCCTCCCACTCCGGACATGGCTGGGGAAGGTTGAGGCGAGATGTGCGGACTTGGGCGTTGGAGCTCGAGTACACGGAAATGGATAAGCAAAGGAGGAAGGAGGCGTAGGTAAAAAGGTGGATCCTTATCCCTTATATGGACGGACAAAACTATCGTCCCCACCAGCTGGTAAAACTCGCTTATCTCCCAAGCGCCATAATCAATGGCGCGTTGGGCTACTACGCCCGTATTGATGAGAATCCGGAATAAGGGACACGATCTCTGCTTTGACAAGGCGTGCCAAGGAAACCGCTTTGCTAAGCGCCGAGGTGGAGCAGTAAAAACGATCACGAATAAAGGCCTGGTCGTGGTGTGATGTCACGCCATGGAATCGTCGTGATTGAACTTGTGTAAATGTTATTCTCTCTATGGTGGTATGTGGAACTTATTTTGCGAGCGGACACTATCCTCGTGTCCAAAATCTTCTATGAAGTATTCGAGGAGGAACCCGCCTTGCAATGCGAAGACAATATGCGCGCCGGACTAAATGCGTCATTGAAGCCTGGTTCGAGACTCTTGAGGAGTCTGGATTAGGGGTGTCCGGATGGCGGACTATCACCATTGGCGGACTCCTAGACTATGAAGATACAAGATTGAAGACTCTGTCCCGTGTCCGGATGGGACTTTCCTTGGCGTGGAAGGCAAGCTTGGCAATACGGATATGTAGATCTCCTACCATTGTAACCAACTCTGTGTAACCCTAGCCTTCTCCGTGTCTATATAAACCGGAGGTTTTAATCCATAGGACGAACAACAATCATACCATAGGCTAGCTTCTAGGGTTTAGCCTCTCTGATCTCGTGGTAGATCTACTCTTGTACTACCCATATCATCAATATTAATCAAGCGAGGAGTAGGGTTTTACCTCCACCGCGGGGCCCAACACAGGTAAAAACATCGTGTTCCTTGTCTCCTGTTACCATCCGCCTAGACGCACAGTTCGGGACCCCCTACCCGAGATCCGCCGGTTTTGACACCGACAACGGCCATCTTCTCCGAACACCCTCACGTAGAGGATCGCGTCGCCATCGAACTTGAAGTGGAGGGTGCACCGCCGGCCCGAACCCGCTGGCAAACAAGCGTCTACCGATCGCGGGCGAGGCCACATTCGGCGATGGAGATCTCCACCGCAACCCAGGAAGCCGTTCGCCTGTAGCCAGAGCCCGCCAGCACCAGCGGCCGACAGTTCACCGACGAAGAAGCGAGGGAGCTAGAGCCAGTTGCCGGCTGGGTTGTTTGACCACACAACAAACTCCGGCAGCACCTCCGCCGAATGGAAGCGCGGCCGGGGAGGCCGCGCAGCCATGACACGCCTTCCTCCACCAACTGGGCTGCCCCGACATGGGCGGCCAACGCCGAGTGAAGGGACACCATCACAACCACGAGCAGCCGAGTGAAGGCTGCAGGCTGTTGGCGCCCGCGGCGCTCCGCACTTGCCCTTTGGCTTCGCTGCTAAGCCAAGTCCGAGCGCGCCTTGGGCCCGGGGCTCTTGTCGGTGTTGCAGGAGCAGGGGTCCCCGGACTTGCCTACTGCGGCTGCGGCGTGGCTCGGCGATGGCCCAAGACGGCCCGTCTTCATCAACCCAAGTTCAAGACCCTCACGAGGGGCCAAGCCTCGCGGGGCGGACGACACAAGGCTTCCTTAGGGGCGGCCTCACCAGGCAGGCTCGCGAGGAGGCGGAGAGATCAAGGCAAGGAGTACCTCATGAGGTGCTCGTGACGCAAGCCATGACGATCAAGACCAGGCGGGCGCCAGCCAGCGTAGTGTCCTTGTTTCCTCTTTGGTGCAAAGGGGGCAAGCGCAGGCGCGAAGTACCGAGGCATCAGGCAAAGGTTTCCATATCGGTGCAACGAGACCAAGACCAGCAGAGCGGCAGGATGGAGATCACCGTGGAGCCCAAGACAGCGTCATCACCAGTGCCTTTGGCAGTCGAAGACCAACTTTAGTCAGGATAGCTTGTACTAGTTGCCCCCCTTCAAAATGGCCGTTGTTGGCTCCCTTCCCGCTCAATATTTAGGAAGAGGACCAGGGCCTCTATATATAGAGATAGCCACCACAGTAGAGGGGATCGAATCCTTCCCTAGTTGAACACCGCACCAGCTCAAGAACACCCCTCGCGACGCTGTTCTTCCTCTGTACCGTTCATCATCAGCCCAGAGGCAATCCACCACAGCACACACTGGATTAGGGTATTACACCACAATGGTGGCCCGAACCAGAATAAACGTCGTGTCCCTTGTGTTGTTCGTCGTGCTAGCTTAGAATCGTGATGAGGTTTTGGGGCGTGAATCGGTAGGGAGAAGATCTTCGGGCGCACCCCAGAGTTCGAACCTTAAGGGTTTTGCCGGAACCCGATGTCTGACACACCTGATAAATCAAATAGCCAATTAGGTGTAATTGCAATATCACCAGACCCAGAAAACATGGCCACAACTCTAGCAGAATCTAGCCCTACTACACTGGCCATCTCTGATGCCCCAGCTCAGCAGACCCCAACTACCGCAAATAGTATGATGATGCCAGTTGACATAGCACCACCTATACGACACAAAACCCCCATTCCAGCAAAGAGTACACCAAATCCAGTTGCCAGATCCCTTTTTGAACGAGAGAGAGCCCCAATTGCAGCAAATAGGACTCATGTTCCACTTCTTCCCAGTTTACAAGACGAAGCTTATATTGTAGTCGGGAACTTTGTGCGCATCTTTCCTTCATGGAAAGATTATACCACAGACAAAGAACAATTTCCAATCTTCCTCGGCAACTTATGCGTAAGTAATGTACTAATGTTATTCAGGGTGATTACTATATATGTTTCTGCTGACAGAAGACACAAGATTTCATTCTTTTAAATAGGCAAGGACCAAACTGGATTATCAAGACGATCAAGGGTTGGTTGTGCTTTTCAAGCACTCGTTTATGAAGTATTGTTCCTACCTGATGCAAGTGCACTTCGGTGATAAGCCTCTAAACAAAATTTCTGTAAAGTCTCTGGTGCTACATTTATCAGACAATGACTGGAATAATCTTGTTACACATTGGTCTCGTCTGCAACATAAGGTACTGTCTATGATATCACATCACAATTTGAACTACATTTCTACATGTGCCTTAACGTCTCACTTGTACGAAAAATGTTTGCAGAAGAACATTCATTCTCAAGGGACCACAGAATCTCTCAACTATACTGCACACGACATTGCTCTTGTGAGTACCTCTTGCCCTGTATGACCATACTTACTTTCATGGCTGGTTTATTATGTAGCATCACTGCACATGTTAGCCTCATTATCGTCCATTTGGTGGGCATTATAAGATCTATATGGACTCTTACATAAATTTAGAATCAACCCAATACTTTTGAAGAGGTTTAGCTCTGCAGTCCTCTTGCAAGGATTGAACATCGTCTATCACTGTACTTACATTAACAACTACTCCCTCCGTCCCATAATATAAGAGCATTTTGTACAATAAGCCAGTGTTCAAAATACTTATATTATGGGAAGAGGGATTGGTTCATTGTGTAGCATTCTACATCTTATCTCCCTCGCCCACCATTTACTAAAAAAATATCAAATATGTATTTAATCTTGCCAAAAATTTGAATACACAGACAATGCCAGTGCAGAAGTGTAGCCCATTTCTCTTGTCAGTACATTTTTTCCTGTAATGCTTGTACTTCCACGGATTGGTAGTTGATTATGAAGCATCAATCTGCATCGTATCTTCATTATCCTCTATCCCTTCCAGTATTATCATATCTATGATTACTCTCTACAAAATGTAGAGTACAGGCAATGCTTATGAAGAAGATTATGTGCTGAAATTCTTGAGTTATCCTTCCCTTGACATGGAGAAGGGCAATATAAAGCCGGTGTTAACTATTAATGTAAGTCAGTCCTTCTAAAGCCTTTATCCTCAACTGCTATTTAATTTGCCCATACTCCTTATCGTTAACTGCTGTTTAGTTTGCTGTTTCTAACAAAATGCATATTCGCAACAACCGTAAGTTCCAAGTTTTACTTGTAAAACCAAATTCCTTATTCATACCATGCACATTACTCAGTACTCCCTATATGAATGCTTGTTTTTGTGGATCTATAATCCAGTGTGTGGTGAAGCAGCCCATGTTTGCACCTTGTCATCTCCTGCTTTATCTTACTGATGTGGCTGGTGATATGAACAACATGCCATGCACATTACCAAAATAGATACAATGATTGTCTTTGCCTTCATCTATGCTTGTTATGTTGACATGGTAATCCAGTAGGGTGGTGAAGCTCCCCGCATTATGAACAATGCCAAATTATGCTATTGATATTTTGAACTTACTCTTTATTTTCTAATTTGAAATTGGATGGAATTAACAACACAATTATCATCTTTCTTAATACACGTGCAAAACATGTCATCTCTCTGCTTGTTTCAGGGTGAGATGCCTGATGGCATGCACAAGTCTGCTGAAGGCTGTGAGACAAACCCAACATATATTGCAGCCAAGAAGCCAGAACATCTTGAAGAAAGCGAGACAACCCCAAAGTCTTGTCTTGGTGAAGTGTTCAAGTTACTTGAGACTACCAGTCAGACAAGCTCACAGAATTTGCTGTCTGAATTAGTTCAACTTCTTCGGTCCCAAGTTCTAGCAAAAAGGCATTCTGCAACTTAACTTTGACTTGAAGTCCTATCTCTAAGAAAGATTGCGGAAAACACTAATGAGAACATCATTGCTAAATAGCTACACCTAGAAGCTATGACCGACATGCTAGGCAGGTCTCACAGCCCTGCTCAGCAGCTTGTGCAGCAGTTCCCATGCAAGGCTAACCTTTCTTGAACTGTCTTGGAAGTGTTCTTGGTTCAATATTATTTTGTTATGCTGCGATGGCGCCCAATTTTTGTAATCTGCTTCTTCGTTGCGCTTTATGATCACTGGTGGCGAACTTCGATGCCCAGTGGATGTAATATACCATAAATCCTTTATTGTATAGTGTAGGTTTATTCTAAGTTACTATGCCATAATTTCTTTATTGTATAGAGTAGGTTTGTTCTTAATTCCTACCACTTACTGCCATCATTTGCTATCTGAAAATAAATGGAGAAAATCTAATGTAGTCGACCAGGCCGAAACATTCGCCTCTAACTGGCCCACTTTTTAGCGGGCCACAATTGGGTCGGCCTGCAACTTTCTTGGGCCTGAAAGGCCATTGGGGCCTGAAAGGCCATTGGGGCCTTGACACTTTGCGCCAGGCCCACAACTTATACGGGCTTACATTCCGCCCACTGCTTAGTTGGGCCTTTAGTGGACCCAAAGCTTAGTTGGGCCCATGTAGCTTTGGGCCATCAATAGGCTGAATATTGTGCTGGCCAATTATTGCCCATAAGTAACCATGGGCCTTTAGCAAGCCAAAATGCATGTTGGGCCTCAATTTTCACTAGTCGTCGGCGGGCCTTCAGAAGGCTAAAATGTAGATCGGGCCTTTTTTGGCCCAGTTATATGAAGGGCCATTACCAGGCCGAAACATATCTCGGGCCTTAGTTGGCCCACTGATATCATGGGCCTTTATCATGCCGAAAGCTTTGTAGAGGGATCAATGGGCCAAATTATACGATAGGCCTTTAACAGTCCCAAAGTCAAGTTGGGCTGAATTGTTGCCACCTTTATCACGGGCCGTTAGAGGGTCGAATATCGCGTCGGACCATATATGGCCCATGGGCAGCACGGGCCATTCCCAGGCCGAAAGACAAACCGGGCTAAAATGGGCCCATGTCTACATCGGGCCTCTAACAGGCCATAATGTCACTAGGCCGTAATTGGGCCCAAATATTTGGCGAACAATTAACGGGCCAGTTCTGGCTACGGGCCGTAAATGGGCCATGTTTAAATAGGCCAATATTGGGTTGGCCCACTAGTGCCTGAGTAAATACTATGAGCCTTTGACTGGGCCAGCCTTTTTAACATATATGGGCCTCTGTTGGGCCGTGCCATGTGTCGAGGTATCATAGGCGCCTTCAGTCCAATGAGTGGATGACATTTGTCCCAACGGTGAGCCGACACGTGGTTCCTCCGGCCAATGAGAAATTTACACGTGGAAAATCCCCATTGGTCTTGGTAGTTAGTGGGTTATCGGATCCAAAAAAGGACCCGATAGCTTAAAGGCGACCTGTTATGGTGGATGCCATGCGTCGGCCACCCTTGACGAAAGCACTTCCATGACGCGTGATTTATCGTCATGGAGTGGACACTTCCGTGGTGATAATTTTGGTAATGTCATGGAACACTACTATGCCAGCACAGGTATGACTATCTTGATTCTGTCATAAAATCGTCATGGATGTACATGCATGAAAAAAAACATGGCCTACTGTGACAAACACGTATCATCACGGAAGTGTATTTTTTTTTGTAGTGTGGTGATGAGTCTCATGAGTTTAATTTTTCCAAGTTTAGTAGAGAGCATCATAAGAAAGAATTGCCTAGTAAGGATGAAATTATTGGTCTTGCCTCTATTGTTGTACCTCCTACTGATCCTTTAAAACAATATCTATTAGACCATGAAAATGATTTGCATATGCATGAAAGAAATGAAATAGATAGAATCTTGTTCGAACAACAACCTCTGCTTAAGCACAATTTTCCTATTGAAACTCTAGGAGGTCCTCCTCCATCTAAAGGTGATCATGTGTTTAAATTAAAACAATTGCCAAACACTTTGAAATATGCTTATCTTGATGAGAAGAAGATATATCCTGTTATTATTAGTGCTAACCTTTCAGAACGTGAAGAAGAAAGATTATTGAAAGTTCTAAGGAAGCACCAAGCTGCTATCGGATATACTCTTGTTGACCTTAAGGGCATCAGTCCCACTCTATGTCAGCACAAGATTAATATGGAACCTGATGCTAAACCCGTTGTTGATCACCAACGTCGGTTGAATCCAAAGATGAAATAAGTGGTAAGGACGGAAATATTAGAACTTCTGGAAGCAGGTATAATCTATCCTATAGCTAACAGTAGATAGGTAAGTCGTGTCCATTGTGTCCCTAAGAAAGGAGGTATTACTGTTGTTCCTAATGATAAGAATGAACTTATTCCACAAAGAACTGTTACAGGCTATAGAGTGGTTATTAACTTTAGAAAAATAAACAAAGCAACTAGAAAAGATCATTACCCTCTGCCTTTAATTGATCAAATGCTAGAAAGATTATCTAAGCACACACATTTTTGCTTCCTTGATGGATATTCTGGTGTTTCACAAATACCTGTTTCTCAACCTGATCAAGAAAAGACCACTTTTACTTGTTCTTTTGGAACTTATGCTTATAAACATATTCCTTTTGGTTTATGCAATGCACCTGGTACCTTTCAAAGATGTATGACAACTATATTCTCTGACTTCTGTGAAAAGATTGTTGAGGTTTTCATGGATGACATTTCTGTTTATGGGAAGTCTTTTGATGATTATTTAAGCAATCTTCATCGAGTTTTGTAGATATGTGAGAAATCGAATCTTGTCTTGAATTGGGAGAAGTGCCACTTTATGGTTAACGAAGGTATTGTTTTGGGCCATAAAATTTCTGAAAGAGGTATTGAGGTGGACAGAGCTAACGTTGATGCAATTGAGAAAATGCCATGTCCTAAAGATATCAAAGTTATTCGTAGTTCCCTTGGTCATGTTGGTTTCTATAGGAGATTTATCAAAGACTTCTCTAAAATTTCTAGGCCTCTTACAAATCTTTTGCAAAAGGATATTCCTTTTGTTTTTGATGATGATTGTTTAGAGGCCTCCGAAACACTCAAGAAAGCCTTAATTTCTGCACCTATTGTTCACCCACCTGATTGGAACTTGCCTTTTGAAATTATGTGTGATGCTAGTGGTTATGTTGTTGGTGCTATTCTAGGACAAAGAGTAGATAAGAAACTGAATGTTATTCACTACGCAAGTAAACTGTAGACAATGCACAAAGAAATTATGCTACTACTGAAAAGTAATTTCTAGGAGTGGTGTTTGCTTGTGATAAATTTAGATCCTATATTGTTGATTCTAAAGTGATTGTACACACTGATCTTGCTGCAATAAAGTATCTTATGGAAAATAAAGATGCCAAGCCTAGGCATATTCGATGGGTTCTCTTTCTACAAGATTTTGATTTGCATATCACTGATAGAAAAGGATCGGAGAACCCCGTAGCTGATAACCTGTCTAGGTTGGAGAATGTTCTTGATGACCCCCTACCTATTGATGATAGTTTTCCTGATGAGCAATTAGCTGCAAATGTTTCTAATAGTACACCTTGGTATGCTGACTATGCTAATTATATTGTTGCTAAATACATCCCCTAGCTTTAAGACATTACCAACAAAAAAAATTCTTCTATGATTTAAGACATTACTTTTGGGATGACCCACATCTTTATAAAGGAGTAGTTGGATTATTGCAATTTGGGTACCTAAGCATGAACAGGGACAAATTCTACGGAAATGTCACTCCGATGCTTATGGAGGATATCATGCGGGAGACAAAACTGCTCACAAGGTATTGCAATCTGGGTTTTATTGTCCTACTCTCTTCAAGGATGCTCGTAAGTTCGTCTTATCTTGTGATGAATGTCAAAGAATACGGAATATAGGTAAGCATCAAGAAATGCCTATGAATTATTCACTTGTTGTTTAACCATTTGATGTTTGGGGATTTGATTACATGGGACCTTTTCCTTCCTCTAATGGGTATACTCATATTTTGGTTGTTGTTGATTATGTTACTAAGTGGGTAGAAGCTATTCCAACTAGTAGTGCTTATCACAACACCTCTATTAAAATGCTTAAAGAAGTTATTTTTCCCAAGGTTTGGAGTCCCTAGATATTTAATGACTGATGGTCGTTCACACTTTATTCATGGTGCTTTCCATAAAATGCTTGCCAAGTATGATGTTAACCATAGAATTGCATCACCCTATCATGCTTAGTCTAGTGGTCAGGTTGAACTTAGCAGTAGAGAAATAAAGCTAATACTACAAAAAACTGTCAATAGGTCTGGAAAGAATTGGTCTAAAAGATTAGATGATGCACTTTGGGCTTATAGAACAACATATAAAAATCCTATGGGTATGTCTCCCTATAAAATGGTTTATGAAATTTTTTATAATTTGCCTCTTGAGTTAGAACATAAAGCTTATTGGGCAATTAAAGAACTCAACTATGATTTCAAACTTGCTGGTGAGAAGAGGTTATTTGATGTTAGCTCATTAAATGAATGGAGAACCCAAGATTATGAAAATGCCAAGTTATTTAAAGAAAAGGTTAAAAGATGGCATGATAAAAGAATCCAAAAGCGTGAGTTCAAGGTTGGAGAATATGTTCTTTTGTATAACGCTCGTTTCAGATTCTTTGTAGGAAAACTCCTCTCCAAATGGGAAGGACCCTATGTTATCGAGGAGGTTTATCAATCTGGAGCTATCAAAATAAATAATGCCGAAGGTACTAACCCGAAGGTTGTTAATGGGCAACGAATAAAACATTATATCTCTGGTACAGTCATTAATGTTGAAAGCAATATTATCCAAACTATGACACCGAAGGAACACATCAAAGAAACCTTCTGGAATACTCCTGAATCGTGAAAAAGAGGAGGTACATGATACGGTAAGTAAATGGACTCCGAAATATCTGCAAAAATATTTTTCGTCCGTTTTGGAATATAATAAAAATTAGGAAAATAAGAAACAACCAGGAAGGCACCCCTGGTAGGCACAAGACACCAGGGCCCGCCTGGCTTGCCAGGTGCGCCCAGGTGGGTTGTGCCCACCTCGGGTACCTTCCGGACTCCGTTTTTCTTCCGTTTGCCTATTTCTCAAGATAAAAAAATTCTTTATATACCCCCTAACCCATTGACCACCGTATCGCAGAGAAATCTTCTGTTTTGTTTTCTTGCTCTTTTCTGTCGGATCTGTTAAGCCAGGCATCATGTCTTCCCTCCTCCAACAACATGGAACAGGATGCTTGGTTGATGAAGATCGAGCTGAAGAGAGAAGAGTCCGTAGAAGCCATCGAAGGGGACAAGAGCAAGGAGGCTATCGGAGATCAACCGCCGGTGGTTGAGCAGGTCTTGCCTGTCGAGGAAGAAGAAGAAGATATCCTTATACCTTACTATGATCATCTCACCCCCACCGAGATCGAAGCCTTTCGGGTCATCGAAATAGTTCGTGTGCAAAATAAATAGCTTACCCTGAAAATATTCTATTGCAAGAGCACATCATCGCCCTCCGGAGCGTCATCCGTAGATTGGATAATCTCTTGATCATGAAGGACAAGATCGCTACCACTTCAATACCACCACCTCCTTCTTCATCACCCAAAGAAAATTGAGTATCAGGTATGGGCACTCCCGTTGGCTTGCGCCAAACTTGGGGGAGGTGCCCCGGTATCGTATCACCTCCACTATCTTTTACCTTTATATACCTTAGTTTGATCCATAGTATCTTTTGCCTTAGATGAATAAAAGTCCAGTTTGATCCTTTCTTTTGAAAGTTTGCTTTGTGATCTATCCTTGTAATCGTATGCGAGATATATAATAAAGTTTAGTTTGAGCTTTGCTTTCTTTACTTCCATGTTTTAATAAAAAGAAAGGAAATAAATGAAAAAGATCATATGCTAATTTTATGTAGGTAATGACACCACATAAGGAAATTGATGTTGTTATACATGAAATGCCAGCTGACAGGGCACCTGGATCAGATGGATTCTCTGGAATATTTTTGGAAACTTGCTGGCCTATCATCAAAGACAACTTCTATGAACTTTGTAACAAATTCTTGATGGAGGTCTCAACCTTGAAAGCATCAATGAGGGATACATTATGCTCATACCCAAGGTTCATTCCCCCGAAAAAGTGTCAGATTTCTGGCCCATCACATTACTCAACTGTTGTCTCAAGATTATCACTAAGCTCCTAGCCAATCACCTTCACAAACTCATACTTAAAATTGTGAACCACAACCAATATGGTTTCATCAAAGGAAGGTCAATCCAGAATTGCCTCGCTTGGGTGTTCGGATATATCCATCAATGCCAAGTTCAAAGGAAAAAATTGTTCTCCTAAAGCTGGACTTTGCCAAAGCTTTTGACACAATTGAACACGATGCAATGATTAAAATTATGGAGCATATGGGCTTTAACGATAAATGGCTTGGCAGGATCGAGTGTATCTTCTCCTCTGGCAAGACTACGGTGTTGCTAAATGGTGTTCCGGGTAGACAATTCATTTGCAAATGTGGTGTACGACAAGGTGATCCGTTATCTCCACTTATTTTCGTGCTAGCAGCCGATTTGCTTCAAGATGCCATCAATGATGCTCCAGGCAAGAGAAAATCCAGCTCCCGTTACAACAGTAGAACCAGCAAGACTATCCAGTGATACAATATGAGACACGATAATAATACTTCCGGCCTGCCCCAACCAAGCTCAAACTATCAAGGATATTCTCTCTGATTACGCTATCTCGATCGGGCTAAAAATAAACTTCCACAAGTCTACACTTATCCCCATCAACTGTGATGTAAGATGCTACAATGAGATATCTAATATCTTTGGCTGCAAAGTTGGAAGCATGCCCTTCACTTACTTGGGATTGCCCCTCGGGATCACCAAACCAACGGTTCAAGACCTGATGCCTCTTGTCTGCATGGTGGAAAGGAGGATGACCAGCACACTCTCGATGATGTCATATAGTGCCAAGCTCTTTGTCCTCAACACAATAATTACTTCTCTGACCATTTTTCCCTCTGCACCCTCAAATTTCCATCAAAGATTCTGGATCTTCTCGACAAAATACGAAGGAAAACTCTTTGGAACAAAAAGACTGAACAAGGGGGGAAATGTAACTCTCTGGCTGCTTGGAATATGGTATGTCAACCAAAACAAAGTGGCAGTCTTGGAATAATCAACATTAGGGTCCAAAGTGACGCACTGCTCCTCAAGTACCTACATAAGTTCTACAATTGCTATGATCTGCCATGGGTGGAACTAATCTGGTCTTCCTATTACAATGACAAAATTCCTCATGCGTCAGAGCCTTGTGGCTCCTTCTGGTGGCATGATGTTTTAAAACTCACACCAATATACAGAGGGATTTCAAAAGCAAATGTTCACATCGGCGACACAATGCTTATGTCGAAGGATTTGTGGTTGGAAAGCATACTTGCAGAAACATGTCTGCGAGCCTTCTCGTTCACAATAAATGAATATATATCAGTACAAGACTTCTTGGGATCCAGCTCGCTGCATGAAACGTTTCATCTACCACTCTCAGTTTAAGCGCATGAGGAGGTTCGAAAACTGCAACAAGAGGTTACTCACATAGGTAACAGTGAGGACTTGCACACTTTTGACACCTGGTAGTATTGCTGGGAATCTAAGGAATACTCTGCCAACCGACACTACAAATTCTATTTCTGGGATGTTATAGCTCACCAGTCATACAGTTGGCTTTGGAAATCAAAAGTAACATTGAAAATCAAAATATTTGGTTGGCTCCTCCTTTCTGACCGCCTAAATGCATGAAATATGCTCAAAAGAAGGCATTACGACATCGGTGAGGACTTCAACTGCATCTTGTGTGGCCAGCAGATGGAAGAGGACATGGAACATATGGTCTTCCATTGCACTTTCAGCAAGTGTTGTTGGTCCAAGTTAGGAATAACATGGGGAGAGAATGGCTCCAGGCTCCAATGGATAAGCAGGGCAAAAAATAATTGGGATAGGCCCATGTTCATGGAAGTATTTCTACAAGCTGCTTGGAGTATCTAGAAGGAGAGAAACAATAAACACTTCAGAAGCATCATCCCCACTTACAACTCCTGGCTTGCAAGATTCAAGAGTGACTTTTCCTTACACTAGCATAGGACTAGCGAGGACAAGAGGGATTTCATTCTCTCTTTTGTACAAATCATCCCACCCACCTAGAATCCTTCTATACTAGACACACTCTAGCATAGACAGACTTCCCTCCTCTCTCCCAAAGTGGAGTTTGAGCAAACTTGTAAACATGTAATACCACCAATACTATCCCAATTTTGATTAATACAAACACAGTGGGAGCCTCTCCCACTATATGAGTTCTCAAAAAAATGACACCACATAAGGAAAAGTATAAGTAGAAAATTTTATTGGAGATTGAAAAACATAGCATTAGTCAATGATGCAATTCATGAAAGAATTAATAAGGAAAGAGAAGATTCACATGCAAAAACACTATCTTGGAAATCTTTTGTGATTGTGAGCCCCCATCAAAATATTATATGCTAGAATTGTTGATGTTGGACAAGGAAGACAACATAATGATGTATGTTTGTTCATATTCACATAGAAGTTATATTGTCATATATCCTTCAACATGTGGTGCTTGCCCCCATCGTTGCTATACAAAAACTCTGCACCAAGTAGAGATACTACTTGTGCATCCAAAAACCCTTAAACCCAAATCTTATCTTGAAGAGTCCACCATACCTACCTAAGGATTGAGTAAGATCCTTCAAGTAAGTTGTAACCGGTGAAAAAAGTCAATAAAAGTTGCTTCTAAAAGTGTTAGATCATTTAGTGCAAGAGAAAATTGAGTGTTGTAAGAACTTTTGATGGCAAAGAATAAAAGCGACAGACTGCATAATAAAGGTTGCTATCATAAGGGGAAATATAACGTGACGTTCTTTTGCACTAAGGGATTGAGCATACAACCAAAAAGCGCATGGTAACCTCTACTTCCCTCTGCGAAGGGCCTATCTTTTACTTTTATGTATTAACTTTCATGCAAGAGTCAAAGTTTTTCTCTCAATTCCTTTTTATTTTTCTCTTTTGGCAAGCAACATGTGGTGAAGAAAGATCTAGGCACATATATCTTGTTGGATATGGGTTGGATGAGTTATTATTGTTGACATCACCCTCGAGGTGAGTATGTTGGGAGGCAAAACTATAAGCCCCTATCTTTCTATGTGTCCGACCGAAACGTTTTGCTCATGTGTATGCGGTGAGTGTTAGCGATCATAGTAGACAATATGATGGTTGAGTATGTTGACTTGCCAAAAAGGCTCTGATACGTGACCCTTCCTGAAAATATGATGAATTGTAGTTGCAAAGTTGACTGAGAACATAGTTTGTTGGTTTTCAATATAGTTTATGCTCTATACTTAGATGTTGTGATGAATTGTGACTTGTTCATGAGAAGTCCATGATAAAAGTTCTATGATAAAAGTTTATGTTAAAGTTTGTTGTTGTTATAATAATTTACATGATGCTTCTATCTCCGTATTTTGTTTTTATCGACACCTCTCTCTCTAAGCATGTGGACATGTTTTTCAATTTTGGTTTTCGCTTGAGGACAAGCGAGGTCTAAGCTTGGGGGAGTTGATACATCCATTTTGCATCATGTTTATGTACTGTTATTTACAATATTCTTATGCATAATAATGCTTTTTGGAGTAATTCCAATGCCTTTCATCCCATAATATGCAAGGTTCACACAAAGAGGGAGAATTCCGGCAGCTGGAGATCTGGACCTGAAAAAGCTACACCAGGCCACCTATTCTGCACAGCTCCAAATGAGCTTAAACTTCCCAAGGAACTTTCATGGAATAAATAAGAAATAATGGAGAAAATAACTACCAGAGGGGGGCACCTGGTGAGCACAAGACACCAGGGCACGTCAGGCCCCCGGGCGCGCCCTGGTGCGTTGTGCTCAGCCCAGCCCACCTTCGGTTCCCATCCTCTGGTATATAAGTAATTTTGACATAGAAAAAAACTAAGGTGAGGACTTTCATGATGGACGCCGCCGTCTCGAGGCGGAACTTGGGCAGGAGCAGTTTTGCCCTCCGGTGGAGCGATTCCATCGGGGGTACTTCCCTTCCGGATGGGGAAATCATCGTCATCATCATCACCAATAACTCTCCCATCTTGGGGTGGGCAATCTCAATCAACATCTTCAATAGCACCATCTCCTCTCAAACCCTAGTTCATCTCTTGTGTTCAATCTTTGTATCGGAACTATAGATTGGTGCTTGTGGGTGACTAGTAGTGTTGATTACATCTTGTAGTTGATTACTATATGGTTTATTTGGTGGAAGATTATATGTTCAGATCCATTATGCTATTTAATACCCCTCTGATATTGAGCATGATTATCATTTGTGAGTAGTTACTTTTGTTCTTGAGGTCACGGGAGAAATCTTGTTGCAAGTAATCATGTTTATTTTATATGTGTTTGATATTTTGATGGTATGCATGTTGTGATTCCCTTAGTGGTGTCTTGTAAACGTCGACTACATGACACTTCACCATATTTGGGACAAAGGGAATGCATTGTGGAGTAGTTATTATATGATGGGTTGCGAGAGTGACAGAAGCTTAAACCCTAATTTATGCGCTATTTCGTAAGGGGCTGATTTGGATCCAAAAGTTTAATGTTATGGTTAGAATTTATTCTTAATACTTTTCTCGAAGTTGCGGATGCTTGCGAGGGGGTTAATCATAAGTAGGAGGTTTGTTCAAGTAAGAACAGCACCTAAGGACGGTCCACCCACATATCAAATTATGAAAGTAGCGACCACAAATCAAACCAACATAATGAAAGTGACCAGATGAAATTCCTATGTGCCCTCAAGAACACTTTGCTTATCATAAGAGACCATTTTGGCCCGTCCTTTGCCTCAAAAGGATTGGGATACCTGTTGGAAATATGACCTAGACGCAATAATAAAATGGTTATTATTATATTTCCTTGTTCATGATAATTGTCTATTATTCATGCTATAATTGTATTAACCGGAAACCGTAATACATGTGTGAATACATAGACCACAACATGTCCCTACTGAGCCTCTAGTTGACTAGCTCATTTATCAACAGATGGTCATGGTTTCCTGACTATGGACATTGGATGTCATTTATAACGGGATCACATCATTAGGAGAATGATGTGATGGACAAGACCCAATCCTAAGCATAGCACAAGATTGTGTAGTTCGTTTGCTAAAGCTTTTCTAATGTCAAGTATCATTTCCTTAGACCATGAGATTGTGCAACTCCCGGATACCGCAGGAATGCTTTGGGTGTACCAAACATCACAACGTAACTGGGTGGCTATAAAGATGCACTACAGGTATCTCCGAAAGTGTCTGTTGGGTTGACACGAATCGAGATTGGGATTTGTCACTCCGTATGATGGAGAGGTATCTCTGGGCCCACTCGGTAATGCATCATCATAATGACCTCAATGTGACTAAGCAGTTGGTCACGGGATCATGCATTATGGAATGACTAAAGTGACTTGCCGGTAACGAGATTGAACGAGGTATTGGGATACCGACGATCGAATCTCGGGCAAGTAACTTACCGATTGACAAAGGGAATTGTATACGGGATTGCTTGAATCCTCGACATCGTGGTTCATCCGATGAGATCATCGTGGAACATGTGGGAGCCAACATGGGTATCCAGATCCCGCTGTTGGCTATTGGCCGGAGGGCTGTCTCGGTCATGTCTGCATGATTCCCGAACCCGTAGGGTCTACACACTTAAGGTTCGATGACGCTAGGGTTATAGGGAAGGTTTGTACATGGTTAACGAATGTTGGTCAGAGCCCCGGATGAGATCCCGGACGTCACGAGGAGTTCTGGAATGGTCCGGAGGTGAAGATTTATATATGGGAAGTCATCATATGGTCACCAGAAGTATTCGGGGGTTTGTCGGTATTGTACCGGGGCCACCAAAGGGGTTCCGGGGGTCCACCGGGAGGGTCCACCTACCCCGGAGGGCCCTATGGGCTGTATGTGAAAGGGAACCAGCCCCTAGCTGGGCTGGGCGCCACCACCCTAGGGCGCATGCACCTAGGGTTGGGGGGGGAACCCTAAAGGGGGCGCCCCCTTGGCTTGGGGGGCAAGCCCCCTCCCATTGGCCGCCGCCCCCCTCTAGATCTCACCTAGAGGGGCCGGCCCCCTTCCCCCTTCACCCTATAAATAGAGGGAGGAGGGAGGGAAGCCGCAGCACATCCAAGGCGCAGCCCTCCCCCTCTCCAACACCTCTCCTCCTCCATTTGAGCTTGGCGAAGCCCTACCGGAGAACCGCTGCTCCACCACCACCACGACGTCGTGCTGCTGCTGGAGCCTTCTTCCTCAACCTCTCCCTCCTCCTTGCTGGATCAAGGCGCGGGAGCCGTCACCGGGCTGCATGTGTCTTGAATGCGGAGGTGCCTTTGTTCGGCGCTTAGATCGGACTCCACCGCGATCTGAATCGCTACGAGTACGACTACTTCATCCGCGTTCTTTTAATGCTTCCGTGTCGCGATCTTCAAGGGCATGAAGATGCACTCCCCTCTCTCTCATTGCTAGTTTCTCCATAGATTGATCTTGGTGATGCGTAGAAAATTTTAATTTGTGCAACGATCCCCAATAGTGGCATCATAACCTAGGTCTATGCGTAGTTTCTATGCACGAGTAGAACACAAGTTGTTGTAGGCGTCGATTTTGTCAATTTACTTGCCACTACTAGTCTTATCTTGATTCGGCAACATCATGGGATGAAGCGGCCCGGACCGACCTTACACGTACGATTACGTGAGATAGGTTCCACCGACTGACGTGCACTAGTTGCATAAGATGGCTAGCGGGTGTCTGTCTCTCCCACTTTAGTCGGATCGGATTCGATGAAAAGGGTCCTTATGAAGGGTAAATAGAAATTGGCATATCACGTTGTGGTTCTGGCGCAGGTAAGAAACGTTCTTGCTAGAAACCTATAGCAGCCACGTAAAAAACTTGCAACAACAATTAGAGGATGTCTAACTTGTTCTTGCAGCATATGTCGTGTGATGTGCTATGGCCAAAGGATGTGATGAATGAAATATATGTGATGTATGAGATTGATCATGTTCTTGTAACAGGAATCACGACTTGCATGTCAATGAGTATGACAACCGGCAGGAGCCATAGGAGTTGTCTTAATTTATTGTATGACCAGCGTGTCATTGAATAACGCCATGTAATTACTTTACTTTATTGCTAAACCGTTAGCCATAGTAGTAGAAGTAATAATTGGCGAGACAACTTCATGAAGACATGATGATGGAGATCATGGTGTCATGCCGGTGACGATGATGATCATGGCGCCCCGAAGATGGAGATCAAAAGGAGCAAAATGATATTGGCCATATCATGTCACTATTTGATTGCATGAGATGTTTATCATGTTTTTTGCATCTTATTTGCTTAGAACAACGGTAGCATAAATAAGATGATCCCTCGTAAAATTTCAAGAAAGTGTTCCCCCTAACTGTGCACCGTTGCGAAGGTTCGTTGTTTCGAAGCACCATGTGATGATCGGGTGTGATAGATTCTAACTTTCGCATACAACGGGTGTAAGCCAGATTACACATGCAAAACACTTAGGTTGACTTGCGAGCCTAGCATGTCTGAGACATGGCCTCGGAACACAAGAGACCGAAAGGTCGAACATGAGTCGTATAGCGAATCGATCAACATGAAGATGTTCACCAATGATGACTAGTCTGTCTCACGTGATGATCGGACACGGCCTAGTTGACTCGGATCATGTATCACTTAGATGACTAGAGGGATGTCTATCTAAGTGGGAGTTCATTAAATAGTTTTATTAGATGAACTTAATTATCATGAACTTAGTCTAAAATCTTTGCAATATGTCTTGAATATCAAATGGCCCATGCTAATGTTGCCCTCAACTTCAACGCGTTCCTAGAGAAAACCAAGCTGAAAGACGATGGTAGCAACTATACGGACTGGGTCCGGAACTTGAGGATCATCCTCATAGCTGCCAAGAAAGCATATGTCCTAGATGCACCGCTAGGTGAAGCACCCGTTTTCCAAGCAACTCAAGACATTATGAACGTCTGGTAGTCGCATAGTGATGATTACTCCCTGGTTCAGTGCGACATGATTTACAGCTTAGAACTGGGGCTCCAAAAGCATTTTGAGCAGCACGGAGCATATGAGATGTTCCAAGAGCTAAAAATGGTTTTCCAAGCTCATGCCCGGGTTGAGAGATATGAAGTCTCTGACAAGTTCTATAGTTGTAATATGGAGGAGAATGGTTCTGTCAGCGAGCACATACTCAAAATGTCTCGGTTGCACAACTGCTTGTCTCAGCTAGGAGTTAATCTCCCGGATGACGCGGTCATCGACAAAATCCTCCAGTCGCTTCCACCTAGCTACAAGAGCTTTGTGATGAATTTCAATATGCAGGGGATGGTGAAAACCATTCTTGAGGTATATTCAATGCTAAAATCAACGGAGTTGGAGATCAAAAAGGAACATCAAGTGTTGATGGTCAATAAAACCACTAGTTTCAAGAAAGGCAAGGGTAAGAAGAACTTCAAGAAGGACGACAAGGGAGTTGCCGCGCCCGGTAAGCTAGTTGCCGGGAAGAAGCCAAAGCATGGACCCAAAGCTGAGACTGAGTGCTTTTATTGCAAGGAAGCGGACCTTTGGGCGGAACTGCCCCAAGTACTTAGCGGACGGAAGGCGGCAACACCAAAGGTATATGTGATATACATGTTATTGATGTGTACCTTACCAGTACTCGTATTAGCTCCTGGGTATTTGATACCGGTGCGGTTGCTCATATTTGTAACTCAAAATAGGAGCTGCGGAATAAGCAGAGACTGGCGAAGGACGAGGTGCCGATGCGCGTCGGGAATGGTTCCAAGGTCGATGTGATCTCTGTCGGCACGCTACCTCTACATTTACCTACGGGATTAGTTTTAAACCTTAATAATTGTTATTTAGTGCCAGCTTTGAGCATGAACATTGTATCTGGATCTTGTTTAATACAAGATGGCTACTCATTTAAATCCGAGAATAATGGTTGTTCTATTTATATGAGAGATATGTTTTATGTCATGCCCCGCTGGTCAATGGTTTATTCTTAATGAATCTCGAACGTGATGTTACACATATTCATAGTGTGAATACCAAAAGATGTAAGGTTGATAATGATAGTCCCGCATACTTGTGGCACTGGCGCCTTGGTCACATTGGTTTCAAACGCATGAAGAAGCTCCATGCAGATGGACTTTTGGAGTCTCTTGATTATGAATCATTTGACACATGCGAGCCATGCCTCATGGGGAAAATGACCAAGACTCCGTTCTCCGGAACAATGGAGCGATCAACCAACTTATTGGAAATCATACATACTAATGTGTGCGGTCCAATGAGCGTCAAGGCTCGCGGAGGCTATCGTTATGTTCTCACCATCAATGATGACTTAAGTAGATATGGGTATGTCTACTTGATGAAACACAAGTCTGAGACCTTTGAAAAGTTCAAGGAATTTTAGAATGAGGTAGAGAATCAACATGACAGAAAAATAAAGTTCTTACAATCAGATCGTGGGGGAGAATATTTGAGTCACGAATTTGGTACGCACTTAAGAAAATGTGGAATTTTTTCACAACTCACGCCGCCTGGAACACCTCGGTAGAAGCGGTGTGTCGAGCGTCGTGTCGCACTCTATTGGATATGGTGTGATCTATGATGTCTCTTACCGATTTACCACTATCATTTTGGGGATACGCTCTAGAGACAGCTACATTCACTTTAAATAGGGCACCATCTAAATCCGTTGAGACGACACCGTATGAATTATGGTTTGGAAGAAACCTAAGTTGTCGTTTCTAAAAGTTTGGGGATGCGATGCTTATGTCAAGAAACTTCAACCTGAAAAGCTCGAACCCAAGTCGGAAAAATGCGTCTTCATAGGATACCCTAAGGAAACCATTGGGTATACCTTCTACCTCAGATCCGAAGGCAAGATCTTTGTTGCCAAGAACGGGTCCTTGCTGGAGAAAGAGTTTCTCTCGAAAGAAGTAAGTGGGAGGAAAGTAGAACTTGATGAAGTACTGCCTCTCGAACCGGAAAGTAGCACAACTCAGGAAGATGTTTCTGTGTTGCCTGCACCGACTAGAGAGGAAGTTAATGGTGATGATCAAGGTATTTCGTATCAAGTTGCTACTAAACTTCATAGGTCCACAAGGACAAGTTCCACACCAGAATGGTATGGCAACCCTGTCCTGGAAATCATGTTGTTAGACAACGTTGAACCTTTGAACTACGAAGAAGCGATGGCGGGCCCAGATTCCAACAAATGGCTTGAAGCCATGTAATCCGAGATAGGATCCATGTATGAAAACAAAGTATGGACTTTGACAGATTTGCCCGATGATCGGCGAGCAATAGAAAATAAATGGATCTTTAAGAAGAAGACGGACGCGGATGGTAATATTACCATCTATAAGGCTCGGCTTGTCGCTAAGGGTTATCGACAAGT
The DNA here is from genome assembly GCA_021437245.1 of Aegilops speltoides. Classification (NCBI taxonomy): domain Eukaryota; kingdom Viridiplantae; phylum Streptophyta; class Magnoliopsida; order Poales; family Poaceae; genus Aegilops; species Aegilops speltoides. The sequence goes on from CM038147.1 coordinate 188,655,324, forward strand.
TCAAGGGGTTGACTATGATGAGACCTTCTCACCCGTAGCGAAGCTGAAGTCTGTCTGAATCATGTTAGCAATTGCCACATTCTATGATTATGAAATATGGCAAATGGACGTCAAAACGGCATTCCTTAACGGCTCCCTTAAGGAAGAATTGTATATGATGCAACCAAAAGGTTTTGTCGATCCTAAGAATGCTAACAAGGTATGCAAGATCTAGCGCTCCATCTGTTGGCTTGTGCAAGCATCTCGGAGTTGGAACATTCACTTTGATGAAATGATCAAAGCGTTTGGGTTTATGCAGACTTATGGAGAAGCCTGCGTTTACAAGAAAGTGAGTGGGAGCTCTGTAGCATTTCTCATATTATATGTGGATGACATACTATTGATGGGAAATGATATATAACTTTTTGGAAAGCATAAAGGCCTACTTGAATAAGTGTTTTTCAATGAAGGACCTTGGATAAGCTGCTTACATATTATGCATCAAGATCTATAGAGATAGATCGAGACGCCTCATAGGTATTTCACAAAGCACATACCTTGATAAGATATTGAAGAAGTTCAATATGGATTAGTCCAAGAAGGGGTTCTTGCCTGTATTGCAAGGTGTGAAATTGAGCTCGGCTCAAAGCCCGACCACGGCAGAAGATAGAGAAAAGATGAGTGTCATCCCCTATGCCTCAACCATAGGGTCTATTATGTATGCCATCTTTGTGTACGGACCTGATGTAAACCTTGCCGTAAGTTTGCTAGGGAGGTACCAAAGTAATCCCGGCATGGAACACTGGACGGTGGTCAAGAATATGCTGAAGTACCTAAAAAGGACTAAGGATATGTTTCTCGTTTATGGAGGTGACAAAGAGCTCGTCGTAAAGGGTTACATCGATGCTAGCTTCGACACAGATCTGGATGACTCCAAGTCACAAACCAGATACGTGTATATTTTGAATGGTGGGGAGTAAGCTGGTGTAGTTGCAAGCAAAGCGTCGTGGCGGGATCTACATGTGAAGCGGAGTACATGGCAGCCTTGGAGGCAGCACATGAAGCAATCTGGATGAAGGAGTTCATTACCGACCTAGGAGTTATTCCCAATGCGTCGGGCCCGATGACTCTCTTCTGTGACAACACTAGAGCTATTACCCTTGCCAAGGAGCCTAGGTTTCACAAGAAGACCAGGCACATCAAGCGTCGCTTCAACTCCATTCGTGAAAATGTTCAAGATGGAGACATAGATATTTGTAAAGTGCACATAGATCTGAATGTTGTAGATCGGTTGACTAAACCTCTTCCACGAGCAAAACATGATCAACACCAGAACTCTATGGGTGTTCGATTCATCACAATGCAACTAGATTATTGACTCTAGTGCAAGTGGGAGACTGTTGGAAATATGCCCTAGAGGCAATAATAAAATGGTTATTATTATATTTCCTTATTCATGATAATAGTCTATCATTCATGCTATAATTGTATTGACCAGAAACCATAATACATGTGTGAATACATAGACCACAACATGTCCCTAGTGAGCCTCTAGTTGACTAGCTCGTTGATCAACAGATGGTCATGGTTTCCTGACTATGAACATTGGATGTCATTGATAACGGGATCACATCATTAGGAGAATGATGTGATGGACAAGACCCAATCCTAAGCATAGCACAAGATCATGTAGTTCGTTTGCTAAAGCTTTTTGAATGTAAAGTATCATTTCCTTAGACCATGAGATTGTGCAACTCCCGGATACCATAGGAATGCTTTGGGTGTACCAAACGTCACAACGTAACCTGGTGGCTATAAAGATGCACTACAGGTATTTCCGAAAGTGACTGTTGGGTTAACACGAATCGAGACTGGGATTTGTCACTCCGTATGACAGAGAGGTATCTCAGGGCCCACTCGGTAATGCATCATCATAATGAGCTCAATGTGACTAAGTATTTGGTCACGGGATCATGCATTACGGAACGAGTAAAGTGACCTGCCGTAACGAGATTGAACAAGGTATTGGGATACCGATGATCGAATCTCGGGCAAGTAACGTGCCGATTGACAAAGGGAACTGTATACGGGATTGCTTGAATCCTCGACATCGTGGTTCATCCGATGAGATCATCGTGGAACATGTGGGAGCCAACATTGGTATCTAGATCCCGCTATTGGCTATTGGCCGGAGAGCTGTCTCGGTCATGTCTGCATGATTCCCGAACCCGTAGGGTCTACACACTTAAGGTTCGATGATGCTAGGGTTATAGGGAAGGTTTGTACGTGGTTACCGTATGTTGTTCGGAGTCCCGGATGAGATCCCGGACGTCACGAGGAGTTCCGGAAGTCATCATATGGTCACCGGAAGTATTCGGGGGTTTGCCGGTAATGTACCGAGGCCACCGAAGGGGTTCCGGGGGTCCATCGGGAGGGTCCACCTGCCCCGAAGGGCGCTATGGTCTGTATGTGAAAGGGAACCAGCCCCTAGGTGGGCTAGGCACCACCCCTCTAGGGCCCATGCGCCTAGGGTTGGGGGGGGGACCCTAAAGGGGGTGCCCCCCTTGGCTTGGGGGGCAAGCCCCCTCCCCTTGGCCGCCGCCCCCCTGTAGATCTCATCTAGAGGGGCCGGCCCCCTTCCCCCTTCACCCTATAAATAGAGGGGAGGAGGGAGGGGGCAGCCGCACCACATCCAAGACGCAGCCCTCCCCCTCTCCAACACCTCTCCTCCTCCGTTTGAGCTTGGCGAAGCCCTGCTGGAGAACCGCTGCTCCGCCACCACCACGCCGTCGTGCTGCTGCTGGAGCCTTCTTCCTCAACATCTCCCTCCTCCTTGCTGGATCAAGGCACGGGAGATGTCACCGGGCTGCACATGTGTTGAACGTGGAGGTTCCATTGTTCGGCGCTTAGATCGGAATCCACTACGATCTGAATCACTACGAGTATGACTCCTTCATCCGCGTTCTTGTAACGCTTCCGTGTCGCGATCTTCAAGGGTATGAAGATGCACTCCCCTCTCTCTCGTTGCTAGTTTCAACATAGATTGATCTTGGTGATGCGTAGAAAGTTTTAATTTCTGCAACGATCCCCAATACTACCTTGCTGCACTTTTGTTACCGTTACTGTTACTTGCTTGTTACAAATTATCTTGCTATCAAACTACTTGTTACTTATAATTTCAGTGCTTGCAGACATTACCTTGCTAAAAACCTCTTGTCATTTCCTTCTTCTCCTCGTTGGGTTTGACACTCTTAATTTTTGAAAGGACTACGATTGATCCCCTATACTTGTGGGTCGTCAAGCCCCTGAGTGGGAGGATTGATCTCCACTCGGAGTAGTTTTTTTAACTTAGGTGAAAATGGTTCGCGGCTAAGCCCCCAGTGGGAGGGTTGGTCTCCACTCAGAGTAGTTTTTTAACTTAGGCGAAACTAGTTCGTGGCTATGCCCCTGAGTGGGAGGATTGCTCTCCACTTGAAGTAATTTTTGAACTTAGGCGAAATTGGTTCGCGGCTAAGCCCCCGAGTGGGAGGATTGCTCTCAACTAGGAGTAGTTTTTTAACTTAGGCGAAAATGGGTTCCGCAGCTAAGTCACCCACTGGGGGATTTGGACACATGCTTATGCAAGAACAATCATTAAGAGATTGCATGAAACATGTCTTGATAACCAATCTAACAAGTATTCTTATTACATCTTGACAATCCGATTGTCAAGTATAAAAACGATGAAGAAGATTTGCATTCCAATAGTGTGGCTCATCTTTCTTATGAGTTAGGTTGTAAAGGTGATAGGCTCCATTTTGAAGCACCTTGGTGACGACGAAAGGGCCTTCCCACGCAGGGGCGAGCTTATGTGGTCGCTGCTGGTCCACTCGGAGTACTAGGTCCCCTTCTTGAAATGCTCGACCCTTGACGTTCCTTACATGGAATCGACGAAGATCTTGTTGATAAATAGTTGACCGGATCAAGGCCATCTACCATTCTTCCTCTAGAAGGTCAACAGTGTCTTGGCGTGCTTGCCCTACCTCAGCCTCTGAATAAAGTTCCACTCGGGGTGCATTGTGAAACAGATCGCTAGGTAGCACGGCTTCAGCTCCATACACCATGAAGAAAGGGGTTCAGTTAGTGGATCAGTTGGGAGTATTCCTCAATCCCCACAAAACAGAAGGCAGTTCAGTCACCCAAGATCTAGCTCCATGTTTAAGGTCTCGCATGAGTCGAGGTTTCAACCCTTGGAGAATCAGACCATTTGCTCTTTCAGCTTGACCATTCGACTGCGGGTGCACAACGGATGCATAATCTACCCGAGTGCCCTGGGAAGCGCAGAACTCTCTGAACTCTTTTGAATCGAAGTTTGAGCCGTTGTCTGTGAATATGTTGTGTGGAACTACATATCGGAATATCAGCTCTTTTATAAACTTGATGGTTGTGCTTGAATCCCACTTCTTGATAGGCTTAGCTTCAATACACTTGGTAAATTTGTCGACTGCTACAAGTAGATGAGTGAAACCACTTCTACCAGTCTGGAGCGGCCCAATCATGTCCAATCCCCACACGGTAAATGGCCCGATGAGTGGAATGCTTTCACGGTAGATGCGGGCTTATGGGACATGTTTGCGTAAAACTGTCAGCCTTCACACTTCTGAACGATTACCTTTGCAGCTTCATTGGCCCATGGGTAGTAGAATCCGGCTTGGTATGCTTTGGCCACGATGGTCTGAGAGGACGCATGGTGACCACAGATCCCCGAGTGGATCTCATCCAAAATTAGTCGACCCTCTCCTGGAGAAATACATCATTCAGCCACGCCAGAAACACTCTCTCTATAGAGCTGCACGTTAATCACTGTGAAGGCCTTGGATCTGCGGACAATCTGACGTGCTTCAACTTCATCTTCTGGAAGCTCCTACCTGAGCAAATATGCAATGTATGGTACTGTCTAGTCGTGGGTGATAACCAGGATCTCCATAACTGCTGGTACCTCAATTGCTATGACGCCTAGATAATCAAGCCAGAGTAATCCTCTGTTAATAGTGCAATATCATCACATTACTGTTGCTAATCCTTGCTTGATCCAAATCATAATTCAAATTCAAATTACAGTCCAAAATTTAAGTTTCTCAAACATGCAAAATAAAATGTTCAAAGTGTGGCAAATTTCCATAACTAATTATGCTGGTGACCCAACACTTTTGTAAAGTGTTTAAATGCCCTTATGTGAATATAACACTGGCTTAAACAATCATTTAAATGCCTTTTATAATTTCTAAAATATCAAATTAATTTAATTGAGTACCAATCTTTTTGTGGCAGAGGTATAAATAATAATACTAATTTGGAAACTAGTTTGTATTTTACTTAAAATGAAATAGTGTGGAGATTAAATAAAACAGGAAATTTGTAAAAAGAAAAATTAATAAAACAAAAACAAATAAAAACAAAAGGCCCCTCCCCACTCCCCTGGGCCAAGTGGCCCAGCTGCCACCAGGCAACCCACCTGCGCCCCCGTCTTCCCCCAGTTCACTGGGGGCGTGGCGGCCATCGGCCGCTGTCAACGGCGTAGTGGTGGCCATCGCCCCGCTACCCCTGCCTATAAGCCTCCCCCCATCGCCCCGGGCTGAACCCTAGTTCCCCCGTTCCCCCTCTCCTCTCCCCTCGCTCCCTTTTCTCGAACTGGACCAGCGCCCAAGCGCTGCCAAGGCTACGTCGCCGACATTCGCATAGCCGCCGTCCTCCTCTCGCCTAGCTGGCGAATCCACGAGCTCCGCCGCCTCCGCTACGTCGTCCTTGACCACGAGTCTGATCCGGGGATCACTGCATCATTGCCACGCCTCGTCTTCTTCTTTGTTGGCTCTGACACACTCCGGCGATGGTTTCAGCGCCAGCAAGCCTTCCCCGAGCTGAATTTTCCACACCTACAGGCTCCCGGTGAGCCGCTCGTCCCCTCTGTCAGATTTCGGGTTCCGGCAGACCCTTGAGGTTCGAACTCTGGGGTACGTGCGGAGATTCAACCCTCTGCCTACTTGCTCTTTTCCGGATCGCTAGGACCTAAACTACCAAACAGAACAACACAAGAGACACAAGGTTTATACTGGTTCAGGCCACCATTGTGGTGTAAAACCCTACTCCAGTGTGTGGTGTGGTGGATTGCCTCTCGGGCTGCTGATGAACAACACAAGGAAGAACAGCCTCGCGAGGGTCTGCTCTTGGCTAGTGCTACTTGGTTCTGGCTCTTGGATTCTTGATCCTGTCCTCCCCTTCCCAGGGGGTGGCTAGGCCTATTTATAGGCAAAGGCCCTGGGCCTCTTCCCAAATATTGAGCGGGATGGGTGCCAACAATTGGCCATTTTGAAGGGGAACAGCGGGCACTCTTATCCTGACTAAAGTTGGTCCTCGTCTGCCAAAGGCTCTGGTGGTGGCGCCTGTTTGGGCTCCACAATGACTTCCTCCCGGCCGTTGGGCTGGTCTTGGTCTTGTTGCACCGAAACGGATGCCTTTGCTTGATGCTCTCGCCTGCGCTTGCTCCCTTTGCACCAAAGAGGAAAGGGAGGACACTGCGCGAGCTGGCGCCCGACTGGCGCCCTTGGTCGTCATGGCTTGCGTCATGGGCACCTCGCAAGGTACCCCGCCTTGAACTCTCCGCCTCCTCGCGAGCCAGCTGACGAGGCCGTGCGAGAAGCTCCTTGTTGTCCGCCCAGCAATCTGGGCCCCCTCGCGAGGGTCTTGAGCTTGTGTCGATGAAGATGGGCTGTGCTGGGCCTTCTTTGAGCCACGCCACAGGCTGCAGGCAGGCAAGTTTGGGGACCGTCGTTCCTAGAATGCCAACAGTAGCCCCCGGGCCCACGGCCTTGGGACTTAGGCTGAGCAGAGAGCGGAAGGGCAAGTCTGCAGGCGTCGCGAGCCCTAACAGCTCTTGACCTTAGGCGTCGCGTGGCGGTTGATTGGACATGGGCGCCTCCGCTTCCCCACGACGCCTTGGTAACCGCACGGATTCGACAAGTCCCTGCATGTAAAGCGGGTCATGATTACCTGCGATCATGGAAGTCGACGGTTGGCCTTCGCCGGCTATAAGTACGGAACGGCATGCGCCATTCCAGCCAATCCCCTCTTGCTTCTCCTTCTTCTTCATGGCTCCACCAAGGAAGTTCTCGGCCGCAGAGAAAGGAAAGGCTCGCCGGGTCGAGTCTTCCTCTCCCCCACCCAAGCGCGGTCGAGGTCACCCTCGCAAGCATCCTGTGGCCTTAACGGCGGCCCCGGGTGGTCACGGAGGTGGCTCTCTGGGGCGATGGCGGTAGCCATGGTCGTGGCGTGCTCGGCCGTGCGACCCGAGGCCACGCCTCCATACTGCGGAGGTGCTGCCGGAGTTCATTGTGTGGGCGGTGTAGCCAACTGGCGCCCGGCTTCAACTCCCTTGCTTCCTCCTAGGTTAGCTCCCAGCTGGCGCCTTGGGGGCCTCTGCTCTCGCAGCGGCGCTGCTGCTTTGTGCCGAGCCTCATGGGCTTCGCTGGAGGTCTCTGCTGCCGGGAACCTGGCCCTGACCCGCGGCTGGCAGACGTTTGCTCGCGCGCGTGGTCTCCGTCGCCGGTGCTCTCTGCACTTCAAGTTCGATGGCGACGCCACCCTCTACGTGAGGGTGTTTGGGGAAGATGGTCGCCGTGTAGGGTGCTGCCCTGAAGACGACGACCGCGGCCGTGGACACAGCCCCGGCGAGGACGGAGAGGACAGCGCGTGGGCGGTTGGCGGTGCTCGTGACTCCTCAAGCTTCACCAGTTCTTCTTCGGGTAGAGACCCTTCTAGCAGCGACCGCTTGGAGGGCGGCAGCGGGTCTTCTCGCCGTTGCGCCCCGGTGAAGCGCGAGAGGGAGTCCGCCTGATCTCCGGAGGTAGCTCGGGTCTTCCATGAGGGCTGGCGCGGGACGCGCTTCGCCTGCTTTTGCTCTTTCCTTTCTTTTCTCCTGCGCAAAAAGACAACAATGTGTGGCCCCATGGGGGCGTGTTTGGGTTAAGGTTGTCAGTCATCGTACTGTTTCTGTCATTCCGGTATTGTTCCTTTCTGCTGCATGCCCACTCGCAAGTAACCTCTAGTCTCAGCCGTGGGGGCGACCGACCCAGGCCCTGTATTCGTGTCGTGGTGCCCGTGAGGCATGGTCTGGAGGGGCACTCCGATAATGGACCTGGGCCGTGAAAACTTGAGCGATAGGGGCAGGAACACTCGTGAGGGCCCCCAGGGCTTCCACCTTGTGAGCCCCCGCGCAAGAGAGATCGAGGCAGGAGAGCGAAAAAGTCGAAGAACCATAGGTCAAAAGATGGCGATAGTTTCGATAAAACTCCAAATGAGAATGAACTAGCCAAATGTAGAAAGCAAATGAAAAAGCCGCGTCCGGCACCTAGTCTAGTCTTCGACGTCTTCTCACCAGCGCGGAGCTAAGTGCTGCCACTGGGCATGGGAGGGAGCCCCAGGGCCTGAGGCTGGCACCCCTGAGACTCCGGGGCGTGTACAACCCCAACTCATTATAACGTGAGAGTGTCACGGGCGGCGAGCTTCACAGGCATTGGCCTTCTTCACAAGCTCCGGGCCTTTCTTTAGAGAAGCAAGCTTCACAGGCATTTGCCCTCTTCACAGGCTCCGGGCCATATCCAAAATGTGATAGCTTCACAGGCGTTTGCCTTCTTCACAGGCTCTGGGCCTTTTCCAAAACGCGATAGCTTCATAGGTGTTTTCCTTCTTCACAGGCTCTGGGCCTTTTCCAAAACGCGATAGCTTCACAGGCGTTTTCCTTCTTCACAGGCTCTGGGCCTTTTCCAAAACTCGATAGCTTCACAGGCACTTGCCTTCTTCACAGGCTCTGGGCCTTTTCCAAAAAAATGAGCTTCACAGGCACTTGCCTTCTTCACAGGCTCTGGGCCTTTTCCAAAAAGATGAGCTTCACAGGCACTTGCCTTCTTCACAGGCTCTGGGCCTGTTCCAAAAAGATGAGCTTCACAGGCAGTTGCCTTCTTCACAGGCTCTGGGCCTTTTTAAGGGTAAAACCTCCGGAGGTGCTGGATGTTCCACGCGTTTTGTACAGGTACTCCCTCCTGAGTCTCCTAGTGCACGGCCGGGCACAGAAACATGAACAACCTTGAATGGGCCCTCCCACATAGGAAGAGCTTATGCAGTCCCTCCCTAGAGAGGACCGCCCGAACACGAGGTCCCCTACCTCGAGGTTACAGAGGCAGATGTTGCGGCGGTGGTATCGCGGAGTGCTGCTGGTATCTTGCCGCTTCAGCCTGTGCCTCTCGGCAACGCTCCTCCCCGGCCACGAGTCCGTCCCCGCATGGCGTCTGCGGCGTCTCGCCGAGCGCCAGGGACCAGCGTGGATTGACGCTGACCTCGTGAGGAGGACCGCCAGCGCCCTAGACCAGAAGGGTCTCCCGATCGGCTTGGTCGCGGTTGTGCGGATGGACCACAGCACGGACTGAAGCTCGTCATACCAACCCCTGCCGCAGGCCTCCAGTTTCTTCTTGAATGTCCTGGTCTTGAGGCCCCTCAGGACTTCTGCGTTAGCCCTTCGGCTGGCCGTTGCCGAAGTGCGCCACGGCGTAGAATATCTGCATTCCAAGGTTAGCACAGTATGTTTTGAAAAGGTTACTGGTGAACTGCGAACCGTTGTCAGCGATGATGCGGTTCGGCACCCCAAACCGGCTCACGATGCCCTTGATGAACTTGACCGCAGAACCAGCTGGGATGGTGCGGACGGCCTCGACCTCGGCCCACTTGGTGAACTTGTCCACGGCGACGTAGAGGTAGCGATAGCCCCCTGGCACCCGAGGAAAAGGGCCCAGGATATCCAGCCCCCACCCCGCGAATGGCCACGTGAGGGGTATGGTTTGCAGACCTCCTGCCGGCTGATGGATCTGCTTGGCATGAAATTGGCAGGCCTCGCAAGCCTTCACAAGTTCGACAGCGTCCTTTGGCCTTGATGAGCCAATAGAAACCACTGCGGAATGCCTTGCCGACGAGGTTCCGTGACGATGAATGATGCCCACAGTCTCCACCGTGTATATCTGACAGCAGTTCTTTCCCTTGCTCCCTGGTGATGCAACGTAGGGACACATCATTCGGTCATTTCCGGTAGAGCTCTCCGTCCCTGATACAATACGCTGTGGCTTGCCGCGCCACACGCTCTGCTTCCTCCTCCTTCTCCGGCAAGGTCCCTTGTGTTAAGTAGCTCCGGAGCTCTGTGATCCAGCACCCTTCCTGAGGCTCCATCATCAGGAGCAGGCGTGCTCCTGAGGCCGGGCCACAGGCTGGGGCTCCCGAGGCAGGTGGCTGAGGAAGCTCCACCCGAGGCTGTGCTATGCTCGACAATGGTGGCAGGGCCGAAGGCTTGAAGAGCCGTTCCTCAAAGACGCCCGGCTCCTGGGGTAACCGCCTGGAGGCTCGTTTGGCGATGTTGTCGGCCTCTTGATTTGTGCCGCGGGGCACATGCTGTAGCTCCAACCCCCAGAACTGCTTCTCCATTCTGCGGACCTCCGCAAGGTAGGCCTCCATGTGCTCATCTCTTGGCTCGTATACCTTGTTAGAGAAGTTGACAAGGAGCTGCGAATCGCCCTTGATAGTAAGACGCTTCACTCCTAGGGTAGCGGCGGCCTTCATGCCCGCTATCAGTCCTTCGTACTCCGCTATATTGTTGCAGACCTTTTCGCCCTGCTGGAAGCAGAGCTGCACAACATAGTACAACTTGTCCTGAGTGGGAGATATGAGCACCGCCCCAGCCCCAGCGCCATGCCTGGGGAACGCCCCATCGAAGTACATGACCCAGCCTTCTGGCGCCTCGCTTCCTAGGGAGAGTGATCGGTCCTCATTAGCTTGAGGTCCGGTGCCACCGTCCATTCAGCCACGAAATCTGCTATGGCGGCACCCTTGATGACCCTGGTCATACTGAATTTGAGCAGAAATGCTTGCAGTTCAATGTTCCACTCAGCGACCCTTCCGGCCGAGTTAGGGCTCCTGAGCACCCTTTCCAAGGGGTATGCTGAGACAACCTTGATCGGGTGACCCTGGAAGTAGTGCCGCAACTTGCGCGAGGCCACCAGCAGCGCGAGGAGGAGCTTCTGTGGCATGGGGTACCGTGCCCTCGCATCCCGCAACACCGTGCTGATGAAGTACACAGGGTACTCGACGAGGCTTGGGGCGTCGGCGCTGGTCGTGCCCTCCGGAGGCTGTGGCGCCTGCTGAGGCGACGGGGCCTCCAGAGGTTGGTTGCCCGGGGGAAGAGCTTTCTCCGCTTCTGGCGCGCTCCTCTGCGGCGGCTGATCCTCCTCAGCCGTGGCTGCGACCTCTGCGAATCCTTTTTGGTCCTGGTTTGCTCTGACACGTGCAGCAGCCGTGGCTTTGATCCGATGCTTCTCCCTAACCGCCACCACAGCCGCGTTGGCGGAGTAAGGAGTGGCAGCGAGATAGAGTACTAAGGGCTCTTGAGGGCGTGGGGCCACCATCATCGGAGGACTGGTCAAGTATCTCTTGAGATCTGGAGCAGCTTTGTCGGCTTCTTGATCCATTCAAAGGGCCCTTTCTTCTTCATCGGTGAAAGAAAGGCGGCGCTCGCTCTCTAACACGGAGATGAAGCACCCAGTAGCGATCCACGCACCCGTGAGCTTCGCATTTCTCACGAGGTTCTTTGGTGGGCTCATGTCCTCATTGCCTTGACCTTTTCTAGGTTGGCCTCAATGCCTTGGTGAGACACGAGAAGCCCAAGAGCTTGCAGGGGACTCCAAACACACACTTCTCGGGTTGAGTCGTAGGCTCACTGCGTTGAGGCTCGCGAAGGTTTCTTCCAGTCTGTGTCGGGGTCTTGGCCTCGCGAGACTTCACTGCGATGTCATCAGCGTAAGCCTCCACATTCTTCGAGTTGCGGGCCCAAGGTGATGTGCATGAGCAGCTGAAAGGTTGCTCCAGCGTTCTTGCATCGAGCAGCATGCATGTATAGTAGTACACCCCACAGGGGTCGGAAGGCCGTCTTCTCCACGTCTTCCACTGCCATCTTGATCTGGTGATACCGGAGAAGGCATCCAAGAAGCATAACAGGTCACACTCAGCGGTGGAATCGGCGATCGATCGTCACGAGGGCGGGAGCGGATCTTGCGGGCATGCTTTGTTGAGGTTGGTGAAGTCGACACACATGTGTTCCTTCCCTCCTTCTTTGGCACAACCACGGGTTGGCCAACCAATCTAATGTCGGACCTCACGAATAACCCCGCGGCTTCTAGCTTGCGGGTCTCTGAGCGATGAAGGCCTGCTTTTGATGGGCTGCCTCCTGTATACCTTCACGCAGGCGCACGTTGGGACACACGTTGAGGTGGTGCTCGATTACACCCCGTGGGATCCCTACCAACTGATCGGGCTCCCAGGCGAACACCTTCTTGTTTGCACGCAGGAACTTGACCAGGGCTTCCTCCTGCTCGGGCTCGAGGTTGGCGCCTATGGTGAAAGTGGCATTAGTGGACCCGTCTTCGTCGACAGGTACCTGCTTGGTCTCTGCCTTGTCTTGGGTGAACAACTGCTTCTTCTTGGTCGGCGCAGCCCCCTTGGGCTTGGGGGTTCCTGCGTCGGCGGGACGCGCCGCCGCCACCGTCTTGATGGCGAGCTTGAGTACTCGCAGCGCACGTTCGGTGTCCCTGGGCACGGTGAGGACATCGTTGCTCCCGGGCATCTTCATGAGGTTGTACGCCGGGTAAGTCGCGGCCATGAATTTGGCCAATGCTGGATAGCCGAGGATGGCATTGTAGGGGAGGCCGGTGGGGGTGATGTCGAAATCAACCAGCTCCGTGCGGAAGTTGTCGTAGGTGCCGAGGATGGCATTGTACCGGGAGTCGGATCTGCCCCGAGGAGTTGGACGACCCGCCCCCGACGCCCGAGAAAGGCCTGTTGGGTTGCAGCCGCTCCCGGGGTATCACGAGAGGAGGTTGAAGGCCTCAAGCGAAACACGTTGAGCCTGCGCCACCATCGGCGAGGTCTGGTGGCGGCCACTGGCGGATGGTGGGCGTCAGAGCATGGGGAGCTTCGCCAAGCAGGCGAGTTGGTGGGGTGGTCCTCGGGCTAAAGGTTAAGCTTAGCGGTGGCTCCGGCCGGCCGAGGAGCCCTGCGCGTAAGGCGGTGCCGACCAGCGGACGAAGCAGCTTGATGTGGTGGCTGGAGGCGGCTCCTGCAAGCCGCCAGGAGGGCGCGGCGACCGAGGCAGCGCGGCAGGGTGGGTGAGAAGAGGCGCGTGGCTCTTCCCGAGAGGCCACGAAAGCGCTGGGATGATGCTTGCTGCCCGTTCCCGCTGGGCGATGGCGGCGTTAACGACAGGTGACGAGGCAGCGACGGCGCCCCTCGGGGCGTCGTGCTGACAGCGAAGCGAAGCGGCTCGGCTTCGGCATGAGCCCGGCGGCGTCAAACATGGATCGACGGTCGGAGAAGAACAAGGCGACGGAAGGCAAATTGGGTGCACCTACAGCGCGCCAAATGTCGGATTCGGGTTCGGCGGACCCTTGAGGTTGAATTCTTGGAGTGCAGCGAGATTCAACCCTCTGCCTACTTGCTCTTCGCGGATCGCTGGGACCTAAACTACCAAGCAGAACAACACAAGAGACACAAGGTTTATCTTGGTTCGAGGCCACCATTGTGGTGTAAAACCCTACTCCAGTGTGTGGTGTGCTGGATTGCCTCTCGGGCTGATGATGAACAATACAAGGAAGAACAGCCTCGCGAGGGTCTGCTCTTGGCTGGTGCTACTTGGTTCTGGCTCTTGGATTCTTGATCCTGTCCCCCCCCCCTTCCCAGGGGGTGGCTAGGCCTATTTATAGGAAAAGGCCCTGTGCCTCTTCCCAAATATTGAGCGGGAAGGGCACCAACAATTGGCCATTTTGAAGGGGAACAGCGGGCACTCTTATCCTGACTAAAGTTGGTCCTCGTCTGCCAAAGGCTCTGGTGGTGACGCCTGTTTGGGCTCCACAATGACTTCCTCCCGGCCGTTGGGCTGGTCTTGGTCTTGTTGCACCGAAACGGATGCCTTTGCTTGATGCTCTCGCCTGCGCTTGCTCCCTTTGCACCAAAGAGGAAAGGGAGGACACTGCGCGGGCTGGCGCCCTTGGTCATCATGGCTTGCGTCATGGGCACCTCGCGCCTTGAACTCTCCGCCTCCTCGTGAGCCAGCCTGACGAGGCCGTGCCTGAGGAAGCTCCTTGTCGTCCGCCCAGCAATCTGGCCCCCTCGCGAGGTCTTGAGCTTAATGTCGATGAAGATGGGTTGTCTTGGGCCTTCTTTGAGCCACGCCTTGCGAGCTGCTGAGCGAGCAAGTCACAGGGACCCCGTTCCCGATCGCGCCGACATCCTCCCCCTTTTCTCATTTGCTCCCATAGCTGCCACCAGACGTAGCCCCAGTTGACGCGCTCACCGACCCATCGTTGCGCCCCCAGCATCACGTGCACACGCCCACAGGTCCTCGCGCCTCGTCCTCGCCCTCGTGGTCGTGTCTGCAGTCCTCGCACGGCCTCGCCTCACTCGCCTACGTGCCTGCGCGACCACACCCTACCCGACCTGCTCCGGCGATGCCCACACAGCCCCGCGATCGCCACTCCCTAATGCTCACCTCCTGCATTGCTGCAGCCCGTCGCCACCTGCAACCTCGCCCCCTGCCGCACACTCGTTACCAGCTGTTGTTGCTTCCTGTCGCGGCCATCGGCTACCGGCCGCGCCCCGCCAACTTCCTGCAGCTCTCTCGCTCACCCGCGCCCCACCGTTTGCTGCCGCGCTCCCCTGCTCCCCTTGCCGATGTGTGCTACTGATGTTGATGCATCGCAGCTTGCCGCCGCACCATACATGCGCGCCCTGCCAACGACTGGCCGCACCTGCCAAGTCGCGCCGCCGCTGGTCTGCCGCCCGCCTGCACCGCAACTGTCCCACGCCGCTCTGCCCGCGATGCAGCATTCTGCTGCCGCTCCGGGCTGCCGCTGCTAGCTACCTCCCGATGTCGGTGCTCGCCGCCGTCGCCCCGGGCATCCAGCGCCCTGCTGCACATAACAGCTGCCCGGGTTCGGCCTCGCCCGATAGCCCGTAACCGCCTGCTCTCTTGGCCTCAATGGCGGCAGGGCTCCACGCCCATGTTAAAAAAGGATTTAAAAATATAAATAAAAATATATCTAATTAATAAATTATTAACCTAATTAAATTGGTTTAATTAAAACTAATTAGCCAAATAACCTAATTGGTCTAAGCAGTGTATGACAAGCGGGCCCCACCCCCTGTTGACACGTCAACGTTGACTGGTCAACTGGGACCCCCTGGGCCCACTGTTAGCCTCTGGTGGCCCTGCTGTTTACACTCTGTCGGGTGCACATAGCAATTTCACCTTCTACAAGTATTAATAATAATTTTAGAATATTGTTAAAACTTTAGAAATTCGTAGAAAATAATCTGTAACTCGTATGAAAATGTTTTATACATGAAAATTTCGAGAAGATTCTGGATGCACGGTCCGTTCGTCCGCCACATGTCCCTAGCATAGTGAACATGCAACCGCACCCCTTTGTTTCATCTGTCCAAAATGCCAAATTTCAAGAAAATATTCCCGGATGTTATCCCCCTTGCCGATATCGAGTAATACTGCATTAGAACACCGCTAGCACCGCTTGTCGTCATGTCATGCTTAGTGATGCATCCTGTGCTTTGTGTTTCTTATCCCCCCCCCTCTTCTTTGGTAGACCCCGAGACCGCTACTGATGCCCCTGTGATCGACTATGTCATCAATGACCATTCTTCCCTTCAGCAGAGCTTCCATGCAAGCCCCCCCCCCTTTGATCATCCTGATATCACCCATTCCATTCTCTCTCTTGCTTGCATTAGATTTTTGCAACTGTAATTGATTGCTCCTACGCTGATGCATAACCTACTTTTGTACCTACTATTGTAACCTACCTGCTTATCCTAACCTGCTTAGTATGGGTTGGTTAGTGATCCATCTGTGACCCCCACCTTGTCCTTGCTGCCCCTGCTTCATCATCCAAGACTCGATCAACGTGATCAGTGACTAGAGCCCGACACCTCACATCACATCATGCCTCTTTTGTTGCTTGACTCCGTACAACTACTATCGAGTGTTGAGGGTGATACCTCGTAACACACTCATGATGATAACTCTATAGTGTAGCTACTTGGTCGTGGTCATCGAGGGTGATTCCTCGTTCACCACTCACGATACGACTCTGTCTTGCAACACCTCAAGTGTGAACCTCGAGGGTGATTCCTCCTAAGTTCAGCTTGACGATTACATCGAGTGGAATCCCTCGAGTGTGATTTCTCGTGTTTCCCCCCTTGATATTTTGGACACATGGTTACCCTGGCTTTACTTCAGATCTTTGCTAAAGTCGGGTCGGCCCTGAGGGGTACACGTGAGTTGATGTGAAAGTCGGGCGGGCCCGGAGAGCACCCGCGAGATAATTACGTGGCATGGCCGGGCATTCTGGGCCCTTGCCATAAGTCCACGAGATAGGATGACAGGTTCACATCAATCGTGAGTCTCTGCTCGTCTCCATGAGCTACCAACGCACTAATGATACAGGTGTTTGTTCTCAGTTGGCCTCTGGACTTTACAAACTAACCACCACGCGGGTATAGCTATGGGCCTCGGCATTGTAGTATCAGCCAAAGCTTTGTCAGACGTCCAGTTTTAGCAGTGCAGCACGGCTGGGCTGGCACTATCCTGTAGTGGTGGAGCCTATTCTGCCCTGCTCGCAATGACCCGGAGTGCAACGGGCGATGCACTACAGGAATCAACTACTTTGCCATCTGCCACGGCGAGCGGCAAAAGCGAGAACAGCCAGACGGCACGAGTCTTTGCCATCCGCGCGGACGGCACAGTCTTTGCCGTGCGCAGCGACGGCAAAAACTCCGGCAAAGTAATGATCGGCAAAGAGCTACTTTGCCGTCTGCTTTTTGCGGCTGACGGCAAAGGGGCCTTTGCCATCAGCAGCTGACGGCAAAGAGGCCTTTGCCATAAGCAGCTGACGACAAAGAAAGCTGACGGCAATAATTACGCTGTTAGTCCGTTAGATGGCTAACGGCAGCCTTTGCCGTCCGCTGCTGACGGCAAAATTTGTCCGCCTTTGCTGTCCGCGGAATGACGTCAGCTGGACGTCACTACATGGCAGGCCTTTGCCGTCTGCGGCTGTAGGCAAAGTTTTTTCTCTTTGCCGTCAGCCACTGTAGGCAAAATCTTTGCCGTCCGCCGCTGTAGGCAAACTAGCCAAATGGGTCAGTTGCCAGGAGGCACAGGTGGCCGCCGCGTGGCTGCTTTGCCGTCCGCAGCTGTTGGCAAAGGTGCATTTGCCATCCGTGGCTGTTGGCAAAGGTGCCTTTGCCGTCCGCGGCTGTCGGCAAAGGTGCCTTTGCCATTGGTGGCTGACGGCAAAGATCCTGCTTTGCCTCATTTTTTCTATTTTTTTAAATGCAACAATTTTGACAGCAAATATATATGATATATATATATATATATATTTCACAGGGCTATTTAACAGCAAACATATGACATATCCAGCACATAAGTTTCATCGTAGATACATATATAGTTCCATCCATTCATACATAGCTAGTTCCATCAAGTTGCACATAAACATTGTTCCATCCATACATATTACAACGCAAAGTTTCATCAAGATAGCAAGTTCCATCATAGCAAGCTAGAAGAATACTTGAAGAGAATGAAAGAAAAAACAAGCACTCCATCATTGCAAGCTAGCTTCCGTGAAGTGAATGAAATCTGCAAAATGGCAAATAAGAAAGTTAGAAAAAAGGTGACTATAAGAAGAAGACTAGAACAAGAAGAAGACTAGAACAAGAAGTATATGTCATTTATGAGCTAACTTAGGTGAAATGGATCATATATGAGCTAACTAAGTTGAAATGGGTCGTTTATGAGCTAACTAAGGTGAAATGGATCATTTATGAGCTAACTTAGGTGAAATGGATCGTTTATGAGCTAACTTAGGTGAAATGGATCGTTTATGAGCTAACTAAGGTGAAATGGATCGTTTATGAGCTAACTAAGGTGAAATGGATTGTTTATGAGCTAACTTAGGTGAAATGGATTGTTTATGAGCTAACTAAGGTGAAATGGATCCTTTATGAGCTAACTTAGGTGAAATAGATTGTTTATGAGCTAACTTAGGTGAAATGGATCGTTTATGAGCTAACTTAGTTGAAACGGATCATTTTTGAGCTAACTAAGGTGAAATGGATTGCTTATGAGCTAACTAAGGTGAAATGGATCGTTTTTGAGCTAACTAAGGTGAAATGGATCGTTTAAGAGCTGACCTAGGTGAAATGGATTGTTTATGAGCTAACCTAGGTAAAAAAGCATCATTTTAGAGCTAACCTAGGTGTGATGGGTCATTTTGGAGCTAACCTAGGTAAAATGGATCGTTTCTGAGCTAACTTAGGTGAAATGGATCATTTATGAGCTAATCTAGGTAAAATGGGTCATTTTAGAGCCAACTTGGGTAAAATGCATCATTTTAGAGCTAAACCTAGGTAAGATGGGGCATTTTGGAGCTAACCTAGGTAAAATGGGTCATTTTAAAGCTAACGTAGGTAAAATGGATCATTTAGGAGCTAATCTAGGTAAAATGGGTCATTTTAGACCTAACTTGGATAAAATGGATCATTTATAAGATAACTAAGGTAAAATGGGTCATTTTAGAGCTAACTTAGGTAAAATGGATCGTTTATGAGCTAACTAAGCTAATTATGCAATTTTTGACATAAGTAAGCTAAGTATAGATCATTTTAGAGCTAACTTAGGTAAAATTGATGGTTTTGGAGGTCAGTAAGCTTATTAAGTCATTTTGGAGGAAAAGAAGCTAACTCTAGGTCATTATGGTAAGCATATTGGAGGAAATAAAGCTAAGTCTAGGTCTTTATGCATTTGTTAAGCAAAACACTAGAGAAACTTACCGTGATCTTGGAGGTGTAGGAGCGGGCTGGCTCGTGCCGGTAGCTGGAGAAGGATCGTGCGATGCTTGTCTGGAGTTACGCTGCACCAAAGATCATTTCCAATGTCTCGTTATCATGATGACACTCAAATGTTAAGACTAGCAAGTAATGTCCATTCAAATTAAACTCACCATGGTCCCAGGAACAATCACTGGCATCGGCGGAGCGGTCTGACCGGACTTCTCGCACATAGACTGCACATTTGGTTTTGACAACTCAGTCATACTAGTAAGTAATGAGACAAACACTACATGAATGTTTTGGCAAATCTGCGGAAGAAACTTACCACAAGGAGCTCGTACATGGCCCTTTCCTGCATGTCATTCCGTGCCCTCTCCTCCAACATCTTTGTCGTCCTCTCCTCCAACTCCCGCTGCCTCTCCGCCGCCTCCGCCAGAAGTTTCTCCATTCTATCTATCTCACTCTATATAGCATCCTGCAACACCACTCACATGACCATTTGTAATCATTGATGGAAGCGCACACAATGTAATGGAGAAAGATAGCTGAGTACGTATAACTAACCTTGAAGGCGAGTTGGACTGGCCGTTCACGAGGCCTTATCTCAGGAGCGGAGCTCGACTGGTTTGCCTTGATCTCTGGGAGAGTGCTAGGACAACGGATAAGTCCATCTCCAATGGCTATGGAGCCATGGGACCTCCATACCAGATATCATCGACAACGCCAGATCAATGGGACCACAGCTCGGGTTAAAGTCCTCCCCTTTCCTCGCCTTCCCCTGATCTCTATATTTCACGAGCTTGTCGTGGGAGGATATGTTGGTGAAGTTCTTTCGATCATCGAGGTCAGATGGAGAGAATGCCTTGACTTTCTTGTAAGAGGCAGTGTGGGCCATGGCATACAGGTCGTACACCTCTGGCACCTTATCCGCCTTATTGTAGCATGCCTGAAAGAGAGAAACAAAGTAAATTAGTAATTAAAGGGCTAAAGCTAGCATGATGAATGAATGGCATGAATCATGAAGCAAGTCTCATACCCAGTTCTGCCCGAACTGATATAAGTTGGAGCTGCCTTGATGGTGTGGCACACCTTCCATTTGGGCACGTTTGTCCTTGGCCTCGTTGTGGAGGGCTAGTCAATCTTTTGAGCACCACTCATTGACCAACACCTCCCAACAATCCATCCGATCCGCACACCATCTCGGAGGGGCCTAAGTTAGCAAATAGAAACTTGAGCGCTATGGCTATGAATTACTAAATGAAGGAAGTAAGCACAAGGCCTTAAGAATTACCTTCATGTACTCCTCCTTACTCAAGAACTTCTCTCGGCACGCCGGCTTGGTCTTCTTGATACCACGGGAGGCGTAGTAGTCTCGAACAGCCTCCACCCAAGCCTCGTGTCGTAAGTTCTGTAGTAGGCGCTTGCAGATGTTATCGATAACATTTGCCGCTTCCTCCTTGTATCCCTCCTCACACCTATAGAATGTCTGCAATCAAATGAGACAATACTGATTAGTACAATCAATAACTAGCTAGTTGAAGATTTTTAATTGTGTAAAGGAGAAATTACCTAGAACTTTCTGATCACCACGTCTGCCCTCATCTTGCACAAGACACCGTCGGTAATATCACCTGGCGGGGCCGAGGCAGCCAAGTAATGCTCCCAACTCAATCCAAGCTCTGTAAGCCGACCCTCACCAGGAAACACGACAAACCCCGGGAAGTTTTGCCGACAAAGAACTCCAAGGACGGAGTTGGGCCGGCGGACACTATGATGGTGGTCCCAACCCCTGCAGCATGACAAGGCCAACGCACTAGTTCTTTGAAGAAACATGAATCCAGAAGGTACAAAAAGATTAAATGCACTTACCTCTCCCTATCAGGGAAAATCAACCACCTCTTCTTGCGGGTCACCGGCACGAGCCGTGTACAACCACGCTGGTAGACGGTGCCCCCCTCCTCCTCAATATCAGTCGGCTCCCCGCTATCATCAGCATGGCCACTCGGCCCCTCAGGCTGATCCGGCCAGGTACTCCATCCAGACGTGTGCTCCTCCAGGTTCTCATGGGCCGAACTCTCGTGGGCCGAAGGCCCATCGACCCGAGGCTCGTGGGCCGAAGGCCCGTGGACCGGAGGCTCGTGGACCGGAGTCTGTGTAGCCTCCTCCTCGGACGAGTCCACCCTAGCAGTCACGTGCTCGGGTGAAACAGCTGGGGGTGGTGGCGAGGAAAGCGCCCTAGCAGTCACCCTACCTCCTCTCCCGCGACCACGTGCTCCAGCTCCTCTCTTCTTCTTACCTCGTCCCCTGATGAGCACCGCGGTCGACGAAGAAGGGCCCGGTGGTGTCGCCATACTATCCAGCAACGCTCGGCGGAGAGGTGCATGTGGAATGGAAGACCTCACACCACGCACCAACGAAGAAGGGGCCTCGGAGCGCTCCCGACCAGCGCCCACCATCTTTCAACACCTTCCATGACAAAGAGTAAACGAAATTAGTACAACATAAAAATAATACCGACATGAATAATAATATGTATATCACTTAAGTGTATCATCATCAAGTACAACATAAAAAAATTGAACACCTGACACTACTAATAATCTCGATCAGTATCATCAATAAATGCATAATCATCATCATCACTATAATCAATGGCGGGCTCATAGGGTTTAGTGGCATCAACATGTGGAAGGCCACCTTGGCGTGTCGGTCAAGCATTGACAGTCATCCGCAGCGATAACCTCTTCTTGTTCCGGCTCTTCTTGTTCCTCCTCTGGGGGGATGTCGGATTCACTGTCGCTGTCCACTTCAATGTTTTGGGGTGAAGTATAGCGGTTCTTGAAACGCTTTTTGGAAAGGCGTGTCTCTTGGAAGAATTCGCCTTCATATGTGTTTGGGTTAATGTGAGGTTCATAATCCTCTTCCTTTGGGGGAGAAAGTCTAGCACATGGCGGCACTTCATAAACGACATCCCAACCTTTCAGATTTGGATTAGTTTGGCGGGCCCATGGTAGATAGAATACTTGGAGTGCTTTGTTGAGCCGTAATATAGACATCAGGAACATCTAAATGGGTGCTTTGGTTGATTTCAACTAGCCCTATATGTTCATGAGTCCTTCTAGTCTCCTTGGCTGAAACCAATAACATTTGAAGACTACGACATTCGGTGTGTGTCGGTGTCAAAACCGGCGGATCTCGGGTAGGGGGTCCCGAACTGTGCGTCTAGGCGGATGGTAACAGGAGACAAGGGACATGATGTTTTACCCAGGTTCGGGCCCTCTTGATGGAGGTAAAACCCTACGTCCTACTTGATTAATATTGATGATGTGTATTACAAGAGTGGATCTACCACGAGATCAAGGAGGCTAAACCCTAAAAGCTAGCCTATGGTATGATTGTTGTAATGGAGGTTATGTCCTACGGACTAAAGCCCTCCGGTTTATATAGACACCGGAGAGGGCTAGGGTTACACAGAGTCGGTTATAGTGGTAGGAGATCTACATATTCGTATTGCCAAGCTTGCCTTCCATGCCAAGGAAAGTCCCATCCGGACACGGGACAGAGTCTTCAATCTTGTATCTTCGTAGTCTTGGAGTCCGTGGACGATGATGGTCCGCTGTCCGGACACCCCTAGTCCAGATTCCTCGGTAGCCCACGAACACGGCTTCAATGGCGATGAGTCCGTAGCATATAATGTTCGGCATTGCAAGGCGGGTTCCTCCTTTGAATAATCCAGAAGATTGTGAACACCGGGATAGTGTCGGCTCTGCAAAATAAATTCCACATTCCACCGTAGAGAATAATATATACACAAGTTCAATCTGGCGGCGTATTTTGTGGCATGACATCACACCACTACCAAGCCTTTACTTGAATCGTTTTTATTATACCACCTCGGTAGCGTTTAGCGGCGGTTTCCTTAGCACGTATTGTCAAAGCGAGATCGTGTTCCCCTTATTCCGGGATCCTCATCAATATGGACGTGGGTAACCCAACCACGCCATTGATGGTGGCGCTTGGGGGATAAGCGAGTTTTGCCAGGCTAGTGGGGACGCATAGTCTTCGTCCGCCTATATATAAGGGATAAGGATTCACCTTTTCACCTACGCCTTCTTCCTCCTTTGCTTATCCATCCCCGCGCACTCAAGCTCCAGCGCCCAAGTTCGCACATCTCGCCTCGACCTTCTCCGACCATGTCCGGAGTGGAAGGTAAATGGCTGGCCTCCAACGTTAAGGAGGAGCACATCACAAAGCTGCGCAGCCCCGGATACCTTTCCGGCAACGTCGCGCACCGGCTGCCCGACGAGGGGCAGCTCATCCCCACCCCCGGGCCCCATGAGAGGTCGTTTCCTCCCCACTTCCTCCATGGACTGGGCTTTCCACTTCACCCCTTTGTCCGAGGGCTCATGTTCTACTACGGCCTGGATTTCCATGATCTGGCGCCGAACTTCGTCCTCAACATCTCGGCGTTTATCGTCGTGTGTGAGGCCTTCCTCTGCATCCAGCCCCACCTCGGCTTGTGGCTCAAGACCTTCAATGTCAAGCCGAAGGTAGTGAAGGGCACTCAAGCGGAGTGCGGAGGCGCCATGTTGGGCAAGATGCCCAACGTCCTTTGGTTCAAAGGGGCCTTCGTGGAATCCGTCAAGGGGTGGCAGTCGGGGTGGTTCTATATCACCGAGCCGCGCGACCCTTCGTGGTCGGCGGCCCCCAAGTTCAGATCTGGTATCCCCACGCAGCTCACCTCACGGAAAGAAGGGCTTCTTTGTGGGCAATTCAAGGAGGCGCGGGACTCCAAGCCTATATCCGAAGCTGGTGAACAAGCTCGGGCTGGTTAACGTGGTCCAAGTCATGCTCGTCCGCGGATTCTCCCATGCCAAGACGGGCATTCAATCTGTGGGAGTTCGATCCGGAACAGCACCGGCGCTGGCGGGCTCTTGACACAACGTCTGAAAGGCGCCTAGAGGTGCTGTTTAAGGGCGCCAAGCCCCGCATCCGCGACGGAAGATCGCGGATTCCACTCTGGCGTCCAGGTGACGAGGTAAGTGATTCTACCCCTTACGGGACACTTGTTGTTAATAGTTCGACCCTAAGCGGGTTTTGATCTCCTTCTCCTTTGACAGGAATGGATGAAGAAGGCCGAGCAGCTCGTCCGCCCGTCTCCCATGCCGAAGACCAGTGGGCGCCTGTCTGGCGGGGCTGTTGCTTCCGGCACCGCACGTGGTGCCGAAGAAGAAGGCCAAGAAGGTGGCCACGGGTACTCGAAAGAGTTCCCATTTTCAGGTGTCCGACGACTCCGAGGCGGATTCCTCTCCCGAGGATGAGGAGGAGGAAGAAGACCCTCTCCCAGAGGAGGGAGAGAGAAAGAGGAAGGCCTCCCCAACAGGGGAGGCGAAGGGTCAGAGGGAAGAACTATTCCCCCGGACAGTTCCGCCAACACCAACGTTGGCGATGAAGAGTGGCCCTCGAGGGCCAGGCCTCAGGCGAGATCGTAAGTCTCCGGATCCCTGAATGATCTGCAACTTCTTTTTGTCACATATTGTCCTTCTAACGCCGCATACTGCCTGCAGTCCGGCCGACGATGATCTCCCTGCTTCGTCGAGCGGGTCGTTGGCTGCGTCGGATGTGGAATCCATTCCGACTGCCTCCACCCCTCCTGCCGCTGAGGACGCCGAGGTGGGATCCCGGGAAGGGACCCATCAGGAGGAGGCTCCGGAGGCGCCGCAAGACAGCCTCCCGGACTTTGCGCCGGACTTTACGCCGGAACCTGCAGTGGCTCCAGAGTCCGGCGGGCGGCCCCTTTGCAAGAAGGGCAAGACCGTGACACCGGCGGCCCCCGTCCAACCGGAGACGCCGGACAACTTGTTGGAGGCGCTCGAAGGTGCTTCCATCGAGGAAGAACACCGCACTATCATGAGTGCGGTGATTCAGATGGTTCAGCTCGCCAAGAGCGGGCTGACCAAAGCCTGCAGCAGCCTTCTAACAGGCTTTGAGGTAAGAAGTTAAAATTATGTAATGTAATACCGCATAGACAGTAGCTCCTGATGCTCAGTTCGGCGTTCGGAAAGAAAAGCCGGATGAGGATCTAAAAGATATATGCAAGGTTGCTTAAAAATATGTCAATATGGGTTTGCGAGGCTGCTTCTTGACCTCTGCCGCCTTGTTGTGGAGGTCGGTGCATTGAAGCAGATCTCGGCGGTCCGAGCAAGAGCTCGGCCGTGCCAAGAAGCAGCTTGAGGACAAATAAGGTGAGTAACACCACTTTAAAGATTTACCTTACAGAAAAGGATTTAGGTTGCAAAAAAATGACAAAGATAACATGGGTGCTGTAGGGGCCACTAACGAGGTGGCAACCCTGAAGGAGGCTGTGTCATGACGAGCATAATCTCGGCCGCAGAGCAGGCAGCGAGAGAAGCAGGAGGCGCGGGTGGCGGAAGTGCGGCAAGAGCTCCAGGCTCTCATGGAGAAGCATGAGAGTTTGGAGCTCGACTCCAAGACTCTAGAGTCCGAGCTCGCCACAGCTCTCGAAAGTGCCAAGTCCGCCAAGGCCGAGGCCCGTAAGGCCCTTCAGGAGGTTGAAGATGTGAAGAAGATAGCGGCGGGTAAGGCATTTTTCATGCAAAGCAAGCATGTTAATGTGAACTACCTGACACTTACCCGAATTCGGAGCTCTCGAGGCGTTTGCGGATCTGCAGCGCGATGTATCCGATGCCACCGCATTCTACCGTGGCGGAGGGAGCTCAGCGAAGAAGGTCTTACGGTCTCGATCTGTTGAGGCCGCCATCCGTGCCCCTAGCGACCAGTGAAGCGGTTGGTCGAGCTCCACAAGGCGGCCGAGGAGGCCATGAAGGGCCTCATAGTCCGGTGTGGCTGGACAGGCCATGCACAGGAGCTACTTGACCTCGTCTGTGGCGGCTGGTGGATCGTGCCCACAGGTGGAGGTCGTCAAGCGCTCTGCACTGTATTGAAGGTGCTCGTCGGGCTCTTGCCAGCGCAAAGGTGCACTGGGGCAGGCTGGATCGGAGAGAGGCTTCTTCTTGACCCGCCGCCAGTAGCAAGGAGTATCGTCGCTTCGAAATGTACTATAAGACTGTCTGAAGGGTGCCCGCAATATTGCGGATGAGTGCCCTAGAGATGTAATTATTGAGTAAAACTTCGCTATGTATTATCACATGCGCTGAAAACTTTGTTCATATCGCTGTAAGAAACGCTTGTTTAATTTAAAATATTACCTTACATGCGGCCGTTTATAAAATCGAGAGATGGCAAGTCATTGGCTTCAGCCCCGAGCCATGAAAGTTTGGGGTATTCGGGATAACTTGAGCACTCTTGTTCCCATTTTGGGTCCATCTAGGAGGCGCTCAACAAGCGAACAAGGCAACCGGACTTATAATGCTTGAACACTCTCACTTAGCCATAGAATTCTATAATTTTAAATTTGGCGAAGCCCCTAGTATTCGAAGACCGAATTGAGCGCTATCCACGCCTTCGTCGGACATTATCGGTACTTCGTCGAAGCGGCATGAGTCTTTAGGGACCCGAAAGGACCTCTCGAACAGCGACCAGTCTCTCGCCTTATCATGCCAGTCAGTTTTAGCTTTCTCCACTGAGGCGCTCGCCCAGCTCAACCGGGCGCAATCGCGATGGTTCTCCAGGTCTCCACGTTAGCCGACATAGCGGGCGTAAGGCACCAAAAGCGTGGGGCAGGCAAACCCAACTATTGACCCAAGACATGATTCGGAGCCGATTCATATAATGCTATAAGTTCGGGGTGCCGCACTTGTGAAAGTGTTCGGACTTATCACACCACAATGCGGGGAACGTAAGCCCCTGGTGTATTCGGCCGTACCAAAATATATGGGTGCAAGATGTCATTAATGAACATATGTGTAAAGTAATGCAATAACAGGCAAAAGATGCTGCATTATTTATTCAAGGAATTCTGCTATGAGTGCGTAAGGATACAAATAGTGCGGTAAGCAAGGGACTGTACTAAATAAACATGTCCTCCTCCAGGGGTGGGCTGCAGACTGGTGTATATAATCGAATTTAATGCTCGTAATGGAGACCACCGAGTGTTAAATGCAGCCTTCCTCCCTCCCCGATCTGTTGCATCGTGAGTTGGCGGGTTCACCGCCGACGTAACCTCAGTGAGCGGAGTCCTGTATACAAAGAAGGAAGATAAAAAAAGGCGACACACTTGTGAGCCCCTGGTGTGGTCGAGCTGCACTCTGGGGCTATTGTGGTCGTGCCCCTCCCCCTAGGCCCATGGTATCTCCAGAGCGTAATGATGTACGCGGAGGGTTGGTCTTGCAATCATGCGAGGGCTGGGGTTGGGGCCGCATTGCTACGCGTGCTCGGAACATGCCAGGTGGTCTTGGTTGATGTTGCTCCAGGCGCGTTTGGCCATGTCCGGCCGTTTAACGGCTGGACTCGAAAATTGCCTTAGAAGGCTGCTCTATACTTCTGCCGCGAGAGCCGCTGTATGTTCCTCCGTTCGGAGGGAGCGTTCTGTATTTCCGTTGACCGTGATGACTCCACGAGGGCCTGGCATCTTGATCTTGAGGTATGCGTAATGCGCCACCGCGTTGAATTTTGCAAACGTGGTTCGTCCGAGCAGAGCGTGGTAGCCGCTGCGGAACGGGACTATGTCGAAGATTAACTCCTCGCTCCGGAAATTGTCCGGGATCGAAGACCACTTCGGTGTGGTGAGCTGTACAATTGGCCTCAACACTGGTATGGCGCCTTTAAAGGTCGTCTTTGTAGGTTTAATCCTTGAGGGTCTATGCCCATCTTGCGCCTTGTGTCACGATAAAGCGAGTTCAGCTCTTGCCGCCGTCCATCGGGACTCGTGAGTGAAATCCATCGGCGATTGGGTCTAAAACCAATGCGGCGAATCCGCCGTGGCGGATCTTGGTCGGATGGTCTCTTGATCGAAAGTGATCGGGCAAGACGACCATGGATTGAACTTAGGGGCGACTGGCTCCATCGCATATACGTCCCTTAGTGCACGCTTCCGCTCCCTCTTGGGTATATGGGTTGCGTATATCATGTTCACCGTCCGCACTTGTGGGGGGAAACCCTTCTATCCTCTACTGTTCGGCGGCCGGGTATCTTCCTCGTCATTGCTATGCAGCCCCTTGTCATTGTTTTCGGCAATTAACTTGCCTGCCTGCTTAAATACCCAACAGTCTCTGTTGGTGTGGTTAAGCGGCTTTTGAGAACTGCCATGTATCCGCATAAGCGGTCGAGATTCGGTCCAAATTGGGCCGGACCGG
This sequence comes from Aegilops speltoides, assembly GCA_021437245.1. Taxonomy (NCBI): domain Eukaryota; kingdom Viridiplantae; phylum Streptophyta; class Magnoliopsida; order Poales; family Poaceae; genus Aegilops; species Aegilops speltoides. Next base: position 188,683,547 of record CM038147.1, read on the forward strand.
AGTGGTTCTTTTGAATGGCTTCTTCCGCGACGGGTTTAGAGCCTCGAAATCCGGCGTTGATCGCCGTATCCTCCTTGTCGTTGCCGTTAATCGGCGTTTATTTTTGCTTCGACCGACACGCCATTGTGGTCCTTAGTATCCGGACTGCGAATATTTACTAAGGTTGTTGCTGCGAGCTAGCCACTATCCTCTCCCGCACAAAAGCGTTCATTAATGATGTGAGGGCTGCCATGGATTTGGCTTTTTACATCCTAGGTGCGGGCTAGCCACTCATCGCGGATGTTATGTTTGAAAGCTGCGAGGCCTCTGCATCCGGACGGTCGGCGATTTGGTTTTCTTTGTCAAGAACCGTGTCGAGAACTGTCGGCCGATTCGTCTGGCTGCTGAATTATGTGGCTTAGGTCATCGGCGTCGGTGGTCGCACATATGTGCCTGGAAGTTGTCGAGAATCGGCTTCGTGTCTTCCCAACACCCAATTGACTCTGCGGGCAAGCTGTTAAGCCAATGCCGAGCTGGTCCTTTAAGCTTGTGGGAGGTATTTGATGGCGTGGAGATCATCGCCATGGGCCATATGGATGTGAAGGAGATAATCTTCAATCCAAACCGCGGGTCTGTTGTGCCATCGTAGGATTCAATGTTTACGGGTTTAAACCCTTGAGGATTTGATGATCCATTACTTCATCATTGAAGCATAAGCGGGTGTCGGCGCCTCTATATTTAGCAATATCACGGCGTAGCTCGAGTGGCGTTATGCGCTTTCTGTTCGGCCCGGCGGGTTGTTGTATCCAGCGCGATGCTATTAAATGCGTGGGTGGTAGGGCGCCGTGATCCGTAGATGGATCTGGATTGCCTTGCTTTGTCCTCCAATATATCTCGCAAGTCCGGCGCGTTCCCTCTTGGCTTCACGCTTTTGGAGCGGTGCCGGGGTACGGTCTTGGTGGAGGGCCTGGATGCCTCTCTGTCCCGACCACGGGGTGGTCGGTCGGCCGTATTGTGCACTGGTGATGAAGGTATGTATGCTTCTTCCTCTAATCGGGGGAGCAACTTGCGTCTTGGGTAGTTCTTGGAGGGACGTTCGAGTTCGTACTCTTCGGCCGCGAGGACCTCGGTCCATCGATCGGCCAGCAGGTCTTGATCAGCTTGAAGCTGTTGCTGCTTTTTCTTTAGGCTATTTGCCGTGGCCATTAGTCTGCGTTTGAAACACTCTTGTTCGACGGGATCCTCGGGCACGACGAATTCGTCGTCGCCGAGGCTTGCTTCGTCTCCGGAGGGAGGCATGTAATTATCATCCTCGACCTCTTTGTCTACCGCTCTCTCGCGAGGGCTTGCTTCTACATCCTCCTGCGCTGAATCTTGCTAGAGGATTGTCTTGACCTTTATTTGGAGTGTTATTATCTCTGTGCGGAATCTCCATTCTTCTTTGTGGCGGGATTTAGAGCGGCGCTTGTTGACGCCGGCAACAGGCTGTTTCTTTAAGGAATCTGCCTCCGCTGCTTCTTCGCCGTCCCCATCTTTTGGGGTGTCCACCATGTATATGTCATATGATGAGCTGGTCTTCGGTGCCACAGAGGCGCTGGTTCTGTTAAATCTCGGCATCATCGTCCATACCGTCGATGTCTTTGGAGTCGTAGTCTAGCATGTCGGTTAGATTGTCGGCGATGGCTACAAAGTGGGTGGTGGGTGGGCTTTGAATTTCTTCGTCGTCCGCATCCCAACCATCCTGGACATAGTCCGGCCGGTCTCTCGGATAGCGAGAGATGCTTTAGCGAATTTAGGATGTCGCCAAAGGCGAGTCTTGAAAGATGTCCGCGCGGTGAACTCCATGATCGGCGCCCAATCGGATTCGATTAGCGAGGCGCCGGAGGTTGAGTCCGCGAGTCCGGCACCTCGGAGTCCACGAGCTTTATGGGGACAAAAGTCTGAGTTCGGCTCCATCGCCGGAAGTTGCAGCCCCAAGGCGGTGTCCAGCCACCGGTCCTCGATCAGGCGATCGGCTCGGGCCGAGGGCGGGCGGATTCGTGTCGCGCCACCAAGGCCTTTGTCCGTGGCGAGCTAAATCATGCCCATCGTGACAACGCGGCACACTCGGCTGTGGCTCGGGTCCGTCGAAGATCAAGTCCCGCGAATGTCGGCCGTGAAGTTTAGGCTTCGAACGACACGATGGGCGAGGCGTAGCTTCGATCTGCTCCACCGGCCAAGTGAGTTGGCCTGATCTGGCCGCCCGAATCTGAAGATCTGTCCGGGGAGAAAAGTCTCACCACGGGCGGCGTTGTTGATTGAAGAAGCCATCGAGCCTATCGGTGGCGACACGGAGGACTCTCAATGAAAGCACCAATGTCGGTGTCAAAACCGGCGGATCTCGGGTAGGGGTCCCGAACTATCGTCTAAGCGGATGGTAACAGGAGAGAAGGGACACGATGTTTTACCCAGGTTCGGGGCCTCTTGATGGAGGTAAAACCCTACGTCTGCTTGATTAATATTGATGATGTGTATTACAAGAGTGGATCTACCACGAGATCAAGGGCGCTAAACCCTAAAGCTAGCCTATGGTATGATTGTTGTAATGGAGGTTATGTCCTCGGACTAAAGCCCTCCGGTTTATATAGACAGGAGAGGGCTAGGGTTACCAGAGTCGGTTACAATGGTAGGAGATCTACATATCCGTATTGCCAAGCTTGCCTTCCACGCCAAGGAAAGTCCCATCCGGACACGGGGCGGAGTCTTCAATCTTGTATCTTCGTAGTCTTGGAGTCCGTGGGCGATGATAATCTGACTGTCCGGACACCCCCTAGTCCAGGACTCCCTCAGTGGGTTTTCATAAATTTCTTCAACTCTCCCATAATACTCGGTACCTCCTTCGCCGATAGCAGATACACAACAATTTGTAGACTTTCGGTCGGCCATAGATAGCTCTTTGCCATAGGTACGAAAGTGATACCCGTTGATGTCGTATTTGTCAAATGGACGGACCTTATAGTCAAAACCATTAGCGACTTGTCTCAATTCGGTGTCCATAGACTCTGAATTAGCCTACAAGTTTAATACAAAAGGATTGTTGCATTACACACAAATTAGCTAATGGAATGAAATTGTCTAATAGAAATTACCGTTTGTTTGAAACAAGAGATGAAACCGGGATAGCCGCCTCCTTGCTTTGTGAGAAGGTCATACTCTTCGATGGAATCCTTTTGGATCACCGCTCCATACAAGAATATGGCGACGTATCGACTGTAGGAAATATCCAGGAATAAGAGCAGTTCAAAGGAAACAGAAGTTGTGAAACAATGTACCGAGAACTTACTCGATGTACGGCCGCACTTCTATCAGGTTGTTGAAGATATACAACGAAATGGTCCGCCATTCTTCATTATCCAAAGATCTTTGGATTTGAAACACCGGCTGGTGCGAGATTCCCTTTGAATAGGCTGAGGTTGGATCCACCCTTTTTAGGGTCGTCGACATTGTACCGAGGCTTCGGATTATGCAAATGACAATTTTTGGCTTCGTAGTGTGCTGTCACGAAGTTTGCCGCCTCCTCAGTGATGAATGCCTCAGCCATCGATGCTGCAATTCTACGTTTATTTTTACATTTTTCTCAAAGCATCTTCTGCATCCTCTTAGTTGGGTAGCACCAACGATTTTGCACGGGCCCCCCCAATCTTGCCTCGGTCGGGAGATGCAAAATCAAATGCTGCATTGGATTAAAGAAGCCCGGTGGAAAGATCTTCTCTAACTTGTAGATCAACTCCGGCGCGAACTCTTCCATTTCTTCTAGCACGCTAGACGATAGTTCTTTTGCACAAAGAACACGGAAGAAATAGCTGAGTTCTGCCAGTACTAGCCATTCATCCTCAGGGATGAAGCCACGCAACATCACCGGCATTACCCGCTCAATCTATATGTGCCAATCATGACTCTTCAGACCAAATATCTTCAATTTATCAAGACTCGCTCCCCTCTTTAGATTCGCTGCATACCCATCGGGGAACATCAACTGCATTTTCACCCACAAGATAATTTCCCTCATAGCTGGCCTTCCAAGATTCAACCATGCCTTTGGCTTCGTCCAGTTCTGCTTTCCTTTCGGTTCTTTCATGTTTTGTAACGGCCTATCATCACATAGCGCCTCCAGATCAACTCTAGCCTTAGTATTATCCTTTGACTTCCCATCTATGCCGAACAATGTACCAAAAAGTGCCTCGGCGATATTCTTCTCAGTGTGCATCACATCGATGTTGTGTGGGAAAAGGAGGTCTTTGAAATAAGGCAGATCCCATAAGCATGTCTTGTGAGTCCAGGCGTGCTTAGAATTATACCCCTTGAAGTACCCTGGACGCTCTGGATCTGGCTCGAGAGCGTTTAACTGATCCAGGGTCTGTTGGCTTGTCAACGCAGGTGGTGTAGAGTTTTTGACAACTCTACCTCTAATGAAGTTCTTCTTGTCTTTCCTGAACTTATGGCGAGGATCCAGGAACTGTCTATGCATGCCAAAGCAAGAAAACTTGCGACCGGCTTGAAGCCAATGAAACTCAAGAGCTCCCTGTTGACACCAGATTTTGGCATGGTTAAGAGTCCGGGTTCGTATGCAAAAGTTAGAGGTAACACTTCGCGGGCCCTGAGTGGGAAAGAAAACCTTGCCGGAGTACAAGCCCTGCCAGAGTGAAACCTTGCCGGAGTGAAACCTTGCCGGAGTAAAAACCTTGCCGGAGTGAAACCCTTGTCGGAGTAAACCCTTACCGGAGTGAAACCTTGCCGGAGTGAAACCCTTGCCGGAGTACAAACCTTGCCGGAGTGAAACCCTTGCCGGAGTACAAAGCTTGCCGGTGTGAAATCTTGCCGAGGGAAACCTTGCCGGCAGAGAAACTTGCCGGTATGGAAGCTTCGCCGGCGGAAGCTTGTCGGTGTGAAATCTTGCGGGGAGAAATCTTGCTAGGAGGAACCCTTGTCGGTGTAAAAACCTTGCGGGGTGAAACCTTGTCGGTGTGGAAAGCTTACCGGGTGGAAGGCCTGCGGGATGGAGATTGTGATAGTCAAGCCAACGAGAGGTTGAAGATGGGCTCAGAAGCTAATTCAAATGATCATGGATGGAGAAATGTCCTACACAGAAGTTGTGCGCCTCGTCGAAGCGATCGATTTTGATATAAAGATCGTCTCAATCCGAGGTCGTATGCAAAGTTAGAGCCCGCACAGCGAGACCCTCGAGAGAGCAAAATGTGACGCACGGAACCGCACACATATATGGGTGTGTCGATGAGCTGCGTGAGTAATTATCTGTTTTGCACGAGCAATTTGACCCTCGAGATGACCTCTAGTGAAAAAACGTTCAACATGAAAGATGTTCGTCTCGTCGAAGCGGTCAAGATTGCTTTTGGACTCGTTTCCATCCGAGGTTGTTTGCCATTACAAAAAGGACCAGCAAGGTACAGTCAGTTTAAGCCGAACAGTTTTGGAAAGTTCGGATAAAACTAGTCCGAATTTGACTAGGGTTTTTGGCCGTGAATTGATGCAATTTTCTTGTAAGGAAAGCCTAGATGAGTTCTTTTCTTGTACGGGAAGTCCAGCCGCCTCTTATATATGTTGGGGGTGACGGCCGATTGAACAACACACAATCGAACAAATCAATATACTACTTTTTCCTGTCTACTTTTTATCTCTCCACCGTTTTTCTCTCTCGTTCTTCGCTGTTCTTCGTGTTTGAGAGCTGCGAATCCCGAGGCTCTAGGGGCGAGCGAATCGACCTAGAGCAGCCCATAGTCGCCGCAATCCTGACGGGTCCCTCCCGGTCTTGTGGGTTTCGGTCTCTGCAAGCGCCCGCCATCGTCTTGCGTGTCGCTATTGTCGGTCGGGTCTCCTTCGACGTGAGCTGCGGTGCATCACCCCGGCGTCGAGGGTACCGTGGCGTGTTCGTGTGTCAACACACTTTTGGCGACTCATTTGGGAGCGAAGATCAATCATCATCATCCACCATGTCCGATCTTCCCAAGCCATCGAGGTGAGCGCCGATAACATCATTAAGCCAGTCTTGATGAGATATCGGCCGATCATCGCCAAGTCTATGAGGAGTACAAGAAGGCGCGCGAAGAGAAGGATTTGCAGGAGTTCCTTGCAAAGTTCAAGAAGGATCGCCAAGGCAACATTACTCCGATCGAAGAAATCAAGTTTCCTCCTCTTCAAGCCGAGCAGGTTAAACCCTCTGTAAGTACTGCCTTTTCTCCTGAGCAGTGGGCTGAGATTGAAAGTCGTATTGCTGATGGTAACAATCTAGTCTATCAAACTTTCATTGAAAATACTAATGCTCAGAAGAATACATCTCAATCGACTAGTGGTAATGATGGTGTAGCTGCTAGTGTGCAAAACCCTAATCTGGCTTTACCTATCTCATCGGCGCCTCCCGTGCCGATGACTTATTATCCTTACCAAACAAATCAGATTGTGGCTGCACCCATTAATCCTATTATGAGCATGCCAGGTTCGGTGGTGACGCCGAACCAAACCCTACCTACAGCTACAACCACTCGACCACTAGCAAGTTATGGGTCGACATGCCTGCCACAATTCATACCTACAGCTAGTAACCCTACTCCTCCTATGCCACTGCCACAAGCTTCATCGTCCACTATGGATGATGGTTTAGCTAATCTTAGAGAGGAGATGGCTAAGATGCTTCGAGAGAATTTTGGAGTTGAGTTACCTCGGAATCGGATTTACCAAAAGCCGTACCCCGAGTACTTTGATGCCATCCAGTGCCCTCCAGGATATAAAATTCCAGATTTTGTTAAGTTTAATGGAGAAGGCACAAAAACCACATGGGAGCATGTTAGTCAATACTTAGCACAATTGGGTGAGGCAGGCTCGTTGAATGAATTGAAAGTCGTTTATTTCCTTTATCATTAATCGGTACTGCATTTTCATGGTTTTCTTCTTTGCCACATGGTTCCATTAGAGTTTGGTGGCAGCTAGGCAGAAATTCCATGATCACTTTTATAGCGGCGACAATGAACTCAAGTTGTCACATCTAACATCGGTTAGCGAAGCATGATGAATCGGTCTCCGATTCGTCAAGAGATTGAGAGAAAGCGAAAAACCGGTGTTTTAGTTTGGTGATAACCGAGAGAGACTTGGCAGACCTAGTCTTTGAGTGGTTTGAGGACTCCCATTAGAGAAAATCTAGAAGGCTACGAGTTCCTAAATATCAACCAAGTCTTACAAAGGGCTTTGGCTCGGAAAGCGAAGCAAAGACCTCAAAGAGGTGCATAGATACAAAGCCGATCGTCCAAAGATGAATATGGTGGAATATGATAGTGATCACTTTCGGACGATGAGGGTGATATTTTACTCTTGAATTTGTTTGGCCATCTAAGGCCAAACCCTTTACTTACAATGATCTGAAACCGATTCATAAGAATCGTGATGAAGAGATGAAGTTTACTTTTAACATTGCAAAGTGTGATAAAATATTTGATGCTTTGCTGCAGGCTAAGATTATTAGAATATCTCATACTTTACCGCCGTTTGAAGAGCTGAAGCGGCGTGCTTATTCAAGTATCATAACTCTTTTTCTCATGCTACTAATGATTGCAATGTTTTTCGACGACAGATACAATCGGCCATTAATGATGGACGATTGAACTTTTCTGAGATGCAAGTTGATAAACAGCCCTTTCCAATGAACACCATGGATTTAGAAGGGAAGAAGCTGCTCATTCGGCGGAGGTAGCGAATCTGCTAATAAAGCTAATGTCATTGTTGGTGAGCCCAGGAAAAACAAGGAGGGCGACAAGGTCTTGGGGAGACAGGTTGTGCTTGATAAGCAACCCGGTGGCAAGGAAGTGATCAAAATCACCATCAAGAATCCTACACTCGGGGGGCAACCGCAAGTGCAAGAAAATACTCGTGTTAAATTTGTCAAGCCCAAGAGTCCAGAAGTTGGCAAGTGGAAGAGGAATGAAGCTAAAGTGCAGCATAGCGGATCAAGCCAACTTTTGATATGTTGCTGTCCAAATATGCTAATCAGTCGGCTGGTCCCAGCTCTAACCGGCCATCACACTTGAAGCGACCAAGGTCACCATCAGATGATATGTTCAGTCGGTATGCAAAACCGAGTGGACCAAGGGCACCTTGTTTCGGAAGCAGAGGCAAACTGTTTGGGATCGACTTGACTATTCATATAAGGTCGATGAACATTGGTGGCTATCGATCGGCTGGTCAAAATATCGCGACGGATGGAAATTATCCGAGTGTAAGAATGCACCTGTGGAAGCTATCCGAGTGAAAAAATGTGGATGGGTAGATTCCATCCGATTGAATTCCATCCGAGTGGATACCATCCGAGTGACATCAATCCGAGTGGATTCCATCCAAGTAAAAAGGTGCTTGAGTGGAAATTTCATGCATCTGGAAAGTCGAAAAGAATGGCGTGTTAAGTCACCAAATGTTGCAGCAGTTGAGTCGGGAAAAGGCAAGGAGAAAATGGATGCCGACTCACTTATCTTGGGCACCGAAACATTCCCCATACAGCAGCCGACGGTGCATAACCACTCGGCTGAGCCGATACTTTCTATCGCGCCAAAGCACTCGGCTAATGATCATGAAGCAAGCACCAGCCAAGTAAAGGTGAGAGATGCTAAATACACTCGACCAAAGTGGTGTCCTCCAGGGCTAACGAAGACACAGAAGAGGAAACTACAGAGGTTAAGGAGTCAAGAGATGGCAGAGCAGGGAGGCCGAGAAGCAAAGGGATAAGTTGTTCAATGACACTCGGCCCATGGTTCCAGCAAAACAAGTGTGGAGGCCAAAACAAATACAAGATACATCAGCTTCTACATCTATCACAGAAGTGCCTACACCACCCAAGGAGGACGATGTGACAGCTATTACATCGTCTGCGACACTTCTTACTTCTCCTTCACTCGACCAGATTTGAGAATCGGTCGATCCACTTGAAGAAGAGGCTGATATGTTGGACTATGAGTCTACACGGTTCATGAAGGTATGGATATCAATATGGTGTATTACTTACCTGCTGAGTTTACGTGCTATAGATGAGGAAGGGAGGTGGCTCAGCTGGATTTTGGCCCTAAAAGCATAATATTCGAGAAGCCAAAAGAACCCGATAACACATTTGAAACCGTTGTATCTCGGAGGTCATATCAATGGATCGCCACTTAGTCGAATGCTTGTTGATGGTGGTGCTGTGGTAAATCTTATGCCTTATTAGGTCTTCAAGAAATTGGGTTTGCATGATGAAGAATTAATCAAGACCAATATGGTGCTCAACGGGTTTGAAGGCAAAGAGAAAACTGAAGCCAAAGGTGTAATGTATGTGGAGCTTACGATCGGAAGCAAAACTTTGGCTCTGCATTCTTTGTCGCCGAGGTGCAAGGTAACTACAATGTTATACTAGGCGTGATTGGGTTCATGCAAACCAGTCGTGCCATCCACTATGCACCAGTTTTGATTCAATGGGTTGATGATGAAGTGGAAGTCATTCATGCGGATAACTTCGGCTGTGTTGCTTTGGCGATGCATCGGTGGATTAGCAACATCCCAATGCTACTTGCTTGACGGGGCGTGATTTGTCGAGTTTGATTTTCTCGGTCACGACTAAGAATGGTTTTGTGCCCGTGTCTTTAAAGCCGATTGAATGCAATCGGCTCCAAGGTATGATATGTTTAAATGGATTCTAATTCGAGTGGTTACAAAAGCGTCTTGCAAAATATCGGTCCAGCGAGAACGATATGTATGAGTCTATTGAGGAGTTGGATGACATGGATAAACTTGGACAAGGTTTTACATCGGCCGATCCGTTAGAAGAGGTAGATATCGGAGGCGGATCGATTAGTCGACCGACATTTATAAACAAAAATTTGAAAGCCGATTGTAAAGCTAAATTAATCGAGCTATTGAAAGAATATGTTTGTTGCTTTGCATGGGAATATCATGAGATGCGAGGGTTGAGCGAGAGCTAGTGGAGCATCGGTTGCCTATAAAGGCGGTTTTAGACCTTATAAGCGATCGGCGAAAGTTTAATCCGAAAACATATGACCGAATCAAGGAAGAGATCGATCGATTGCTTGAAGCTAAATTCATTCGACCTTGCGGGTATGCGAGTGGATTTCTAACATTGTCCCAATGGAGAAGAAAGGATCCGGCAAGTTGAGGGTGTGCATTGACTTGAGAGATGTGAATAGGGCTACACCCAAAGATGAGTATCCCATGCCAATAGCTGATATGCTTATTAATGATGCTTACGGACATAAGGTTATTAGCTTTCTAGATGGTAATGCGGATACAATCAAATTTTTATGGCGAAGAGGACATGTACAAAACAACTTTCCGATGTCTGGTTTCCTTGGTTTATTCGAGTGGGCGGTGATGACATTCGGATTGAAAAATCTTTGGGGCCACATATCAAAGGGCTATGAATTTGATTTTCATGATTTACTCGGTGTCATACTTGAAGTTTATATTGATGATATTGTTGTCAAATCGGATGCTTTTGAATCTCACTTGGCGATTTGCGTTTAGCTTTTGAAAGAATGAAAAAGTATGGACTGAAGATGAATCCTTTGAAGTGTGCTTTTGGCGTGTCAGCTGGCAAATTTTTGGGCTTCATTATTCATGAAGATGGCATCGAAATCGATCCCAAAAAGATAGAGGCCATCAGAAAGTGGAGGCTCCAACATGCAAGAAAGATATGCAAAAGTTCCTTGGCAAGGTCAATTATTTGAGAAGGTTCATAGCTAATCTGTCAGGGAAAGTTGATGCATTTACTCCTATCCTTCGGTTAAAGAATGATGTTGATTTCACTTGGGGGCAAAACAGCGAGAAGCCTTTGATATGATCAAGAATTATTTGTGCACTCCTCCGTGATGAAAGCACCCAAGCATAGAAACCTTTCAAACTTTATATCGCAGCGAGAAAGGTGTTATTGGTGCTGTTTTGACTCAAGATACGAAGGAAAAGAACATGCCATCACATATTTGAGCAGACGTTTATTGGGCCTTGAGACAAGGTATACATTTATTGAAAAACTATGTCTATGCTTATATTACGCTTGCACAAAATTGAGACATTACCTAGTGCCGAGTGCTTGTGTGGTAGCTTGTCAAACCGATGTCATTAAGTACATGTTGCATAGGCCAATTCTTAGTGGTAGAATTGGCAAGTGGGCTTATGCTTTGATTGAGTATGATTTGGCTTATGAGTCTCTAAAATCCATGAAGGGCCAAATTGTTGCTAATTTCATTGTTGAACATCGGATTAATGACAAGCATGATGTTGATATGAACCTTGTTTCATTAGTACCATGGAGATTGTACTTTGATGGTTCAGTTTGTAGCAATGGCCAGGTGTTGGTATTGTTTATATATCTCCTCATGGTGCTGTTTTGAAGCCTCATGCCGCTTAGAATATTTTTGTACAAACAATCAAGCCGAATATGAAGCATTGTTATTCGGTCTAGAGATGTTACTTGCTATAGGTGTTACACATATTGAGGCTTACGGTGATTCGTTACTAGTGGTGCAGCAAATATCCAGAGTCTTTCAGTGTTTTGACGAATCACTTAAAGTTTATCTTGATAAATGTCTAGATATAATTTCTACTTTGGATTGTTTTAGCATTGCACATATATCTAGACATGACAACTGGAAAGCAAATGAGTTGGCACAGCAAGCATCTGGATATCATGTTGATCATGGCATGTTTCATATTTCTCAAAGACCGATGTCTTGTCTTGCCAATATGAGAGAGGCCGAACTGAACCCACTGATTCGGCCATTAACAAAAGATCTAGTGCAGGTGATAATTCCGACTGGAGAAAGCCCATTGTTGATTACTTGTGCAATCCGAGTGAAAGGGTGGACAGGGCTGTTCGGCGTATGGCTTTCAAGTATACAATGAGAGATGATGGTCTTTATCGCCGAACAGTCGATGATGTTCTTCTAAAGTGTTTGGATGAGGACCAGGCAAGAGTTGCTATGGGAGAAGTACATGAAGGTATTTGTGGCACTCACCGATCGGCTCCCAAAATGAAATGGTTATTGCGACGTCTTTGGGTTTTATTGGCGACTATGATTAATGACTGCTTGAGATATTATAAAGGGTGTGAAGCTTGTCAAAAGTTTGGCGATATTCAATTGGCTCCTGCTGCTATGTTACATCCTATTATCAAACCATGGCCTTTCGGAGGTTGGGGTTTAGATTTCATTGGACAAATCCACCCGTCTTCCTCAAAAGGGCATCGGTTCGTATTGGTGGCGGCCGATTACTTCACTAAATGGTGCAAGCAGTACCTCTCAAGAACATGACACATACGGAGGTAATTCAATTCATAACCGAGCACATTATTCATAGATTCGGTATTCCTCAAGCGTTAACTACAGATCAAGGTTCATCTTTTATGTCACACCAAGTCGGAGAGTTTGCGAATCTTATAATATAAAGTTGCTCAATTCCTCTCCATATTATGCCCAAGCTAATGGACAAGCTGAGTCTAGCAATAAAATTCTAATCAAGCTCATCAAGAAGAAGATTAAAGACAACCCGAGGAGATGGCATGAGTTCTTGTCGAAGCTTTATGGGCACATAGAATCTCAAGGCATGGTGCTACAAAGGTGACTCCATATGAGCTGGTATATGGTCAAGAGGCTGTTTTACCAAAGGAGGTGAATTTGAATGCTTTGAGAATAGCCAAGCAAAATGATTTATCGGCTGTAGACTTTTATAACTTAATGATGGATAACATTGATGAAGTTGCCGATAAGCGATTGGTGCTTTGAAGGCCATAGAGAGAGACAAGTTGAGGGTGGCAAGAGCTTACAATAAGAAAGTCAAGTTGAAGAATTTTCAAGTTGGTGATCTCGTATGGAAAGTGATTCTACCGATTGGTTCAAAAGATAGAAAATTTGGGAAGTGGTCTCCAAGTTGGGAAGGTCCTTTTAGGATCGCAAGAGTAGTTCCTGGAAATTCATATTTGGTGGAATCCATACAAGGGGCGTTGCTACCTCGAGCTCTCAATGGCAAGTACTTGAAGAAATACCACCCGAGTGTGTGGCAAGAAGCCTAAATAGGTAATGGCCGATACATAGTTATCGCCCTAAGAAAAATAAATGGCCGATGGGGTGTTGACATCGCCCTTAGAACAAACACAGTACAAGTTATTTTTCGGCACACAAGCTTTGCCGAAAAACAGGGGGCATGTGTTGACACCAGATTTTGGCATGGTTAAGAGTCGGGTTCGTATGCAAAAGTTAGAGTAACACTTGGGGCCCCGAGTGGGAAAGAAAACCTTGCGGAGTACAAGCCCCGCCAGAGTGAAACCTTGCCGGAGTGAAACCTTGCCGGAGTAAAAACCTTGCCGGAGTGAAACCCTTGTCGGAGTAAACCCTTACCGGAGTGAAACCTTGCGGAGTGAAACCCTTGCGGAGTACAAACCTTGCGGAGTGAAACCCTTGCGGAGTACAAAGCTTGCGGTGTGAAATCTTGCCGAGGAAACCTTGCCGGCAGAGAAACTTGCCGGTATGGAAAGCTCGCCGGCGGAAGCTTGTCGGTGTGAAATCTTGCCGGGGGAGAAATCTTGCTAGGGAGGAACCCTTGTCGGTGTAAAAACCTTGCCGGGGTGAAACCTTGTCGGTGTGGAAAGCTTACCGGGTGGAAGGCCTGCGGGATGGAGATTGTGATAGTCAAGCCAACGAGAGGTTGAAGATGGGCTCAGAAGCTAATTCAAATGATCATGGATGGAGAAATGTCCTACACGGAAGTTGTGCGCCTCGTCGAAGCGATCGATTTTGATATAAAGATCGTCTCAATCCGAGTCGTATGCAAAGTTAGAGCCCGCTGGCGAGACCCTCCAGAGCAAAATGTGACGCACTGGAACCGACACATATATGGGTGTGTCGATGAGCTGCGTGAGTAATTATCTGTTTTGCACGAGCAATTTGACCCTCGAGATGACCTCTAGTGAAAAAACGTTCAACATGAAAGATGTTCGTCTCGTCGAAACGGTCAAGATTGCTTTTGGACTCGTTTCCATCCGAGGTTGTTTGCCATTACAAAAAGGACCAGCAAGGTACAGTCAGTTTAAGCCGAACAGTTTTGGAAAGTTCGGATAAAACTAGTCCGAATTTGACTAGGGTTTTTGGCCGTGAATTGATGCAATTTTCTTGTAAGGAAAGCCTAGATGAGTTCTTTTCTTGTACGGGAAGTCCAGCCGCCTCTTATATATGTTGGGGGTGTGGCCGATTGAACAACACACAATCGAACAAATCAATATACTACTTTTTCCTGTCTACTTTTTATCTCTCCACGTTTTCTCTCTCGTTCTTCGCTGTTCTTCGTGTTTGAGAGCTGCGAATCCCGAGGCTCTAGGGGCGGCGAATCGACCTAGAGCAGCCCATAGCCGCCGCAATCCTGACGGGTCCCTCCCGGTCTTGTGAGGTTTCGGTCTGCAAAAGCGCCCGATCGCCTCTTGCGTGTCATGTTGTCGGTCGGGTCTCCTTCGACGTGAGCTGCGGTGCATCACCCCCGGCGTCGAGGGTACACGTGACGTGTTCGTGTGTCAACACTCCCTTGCATGTGGGGCACGGGAACCTTCCATGCACACACCAGCCAACGAATAGCGCATACGCCGGCAAGTCATGTGTCGCGTACATGTACCAGACACGCATTATGAAGTTCCGTTTGCTATAGGCGTCGTATGTCTTGAACCTATTATCCCAGGCTTCTTGCAATTCATCCTTAAGCGGTTGCATGTACACATTCATATTTTTCCCCGGATAGTTGGGCACTGGAATTATCAACGTTAGGAAAATGTTCTTTCTTTGCATAATCTGTCTAGGGGAGAGATTGAGTGGAAAGGCAAATACGGGCCAACAATTGTATTGGGCTACTGTCATACCAAACACACTGAACCCATCCGTGTTGATGACGACTCGAGGATGCCTCGGATCTGTCGCTTTGTCAGCATGTAATTCATCAAACTTTTTCCACGCAACACCATTCGATGTGTGTACCATCATCAGATTCCCATCTGTATCTAGTTTGATTCTTTTGCCTGTTTTGTGCCATGTCATCTATCTAGCCGTCTCTTCGACCATGAAAAGACGTTGAAGTCTTGGTACGACTGGCATATACCAAAGAACACTAACGGGGATTTTGGTATGTGTCTTCTCACCCATACCGTTGTCTACCACAACATACCTGGAAGACTTGCAAATGGGACAATAGTTCAAGTCCGCATAGTCAAGCCTAAATAAGGCACATCCTTTCTCACAGGCATGTATCTTCTCATAGGGCATATTCCATGCACGGAGGATTTTGTTCGACTGGTATAGGTTTGCAGGCATTACGTGGCCTTTGGGTAGAAAGCGTCCAAATACTGTCATCATTGCGTCGTAGCATTCTCTACCCAAGTTGAACTGAGACTTCAGAGCCATTACTTGTGAGATGGCATCCCACTGACAAAGCTCAGTGTGCTCGTGGAGCGAAAGTTTTGAAGACTCCAACATTTCATTGAAGGCCTTTGCAGATTCCTCCATCTCCTCGTCCGAATCGCGAGCATCATCATAGTCTTGCACCATGTTTTCCATCCCGGTACCATGCTCATCGGTGCAACGACGATCCACCTCAGCTCGGTCACGTTGGGCAGACTCACCATGATATGTCCACACCGTATAATCAGGCATAAAACCACTCTTCTGCAGGTGTTTGCCCATTTCAGCCTCTCCTCTTTTTCCCGGTTATGTCATGCGAAACAGGGGTACCGAGTTTTCCTCGGCCATTTGCAAATGTGGCTTGCACAAACCCCTTGGTTTTGTGAACCATTCAGCACTCCATTTGTTACGACCGGTGTGACGGTATACATCCACGCATACGATCACTCATCTTGACTTTCAGAGCTACTGGACACACAACAAATATATATATATATATATATAATTCACCATGTATATATACATCAGTTGATCTACTTTGTCAATTTTATTACGTCCATTCAACCTACACTCTAATAGGTAATGATAGGTCCTAATCCCACCTGAGTATGTGTAGATTGGGTTCATTTTCCCATGCTATGCTCCGGATCCGATGCAAAATTTCGGCAGCACCTCCCCGCTGTTCTCCTGATACACGTCTTTGCAATAAATAGAGAGGATGTGTGCGGAGAACAACAGAGAGGTAATCAGCAAATTTATGTGTCGAATCGGAGCAAAGCATATGGGAAAACAACCCAATCTACATACTCAGTCTATCCATGGATAGCGTTGGACAATTGAAAGAATCAAGGTTATAAATATGCAAATGCATGCATATTTATAACTATAACGCTTTCGAACGAGAGACACATATTGGTTACGCATACTGATGATTCAAGACACATATATAACTAGATATCAAGTTTCATCGACATGAACACCGGAACAGAGCAAATAATTAATGGGGGAGGAGTACATGTCATTTGTGCTCACCCACAAACGAAGGGGCAAAGCTCGTCAAACGCAAGGCGAAGCCGTCGAACACCAAACCACGCAGCGATGAAACAACTGCACATTTAAATCTACCCGATCAACACAACTATATATGATGTTTTTCATAACAAAATCGAAAAATATATGACCTAACTCATAATTCACAAATATATGACCCCGTCGGCCTCTAGAAGGCCAAAGAGCACCTTTTCGGGAGGTGCCGGGGGTCGGGGTGTCGTGTCGGTGTCGGGGTGCCGTGTCGGGGTTGGGGTGTTGTTTCAGGGTCGGGGTGTCATGTCGGGATCGGGTGTCGAGTGCAGTGTCGGGGTCGGGGTGTCGGGTCGAGGTCGAGGGGTCGGGGTGTCGAGGTGTCGTGTCGGGTCGGGTGTCGGGTGTGTGTGTGTCGGTGTCGGGTGTATTGAATCGAGGTCGGGGTGGGGTGTCGGGTGCAGTGTCGAGGTCGGTGTGTGGGGTCAGTGGTGAGGTGTCGGGGTGTCGTGCCGGGGTCGGGGTGTCGGGGTGTGGTGTTGGTGTCGGGGTGTCGGGTCAGGGTCGGGGTGTCGAGTGCAGTGTCGGGTCGGGGTGTCGGGGTCAAGGGATTGGGGTGTCGGGGTGTGGTGTCGAGGTCGGGGTGTCGGGGTGTGGTGTCAGGGTCGGGGTGTCGGGGTCAAGGGGATCAGGGGGTCGGGGTGTCGGGGTGTGGTGTCGGGGTCTGGGGTCGGGGTGTTTCCTTCTATCCTTCTTCTTCTTTCTTTCTCTTCTTCTTCTTCTTTCATTTCTTCTTCTTCTTCTCTCATCTTTTTTCTACTTCTTTTACTTCTTTTCGTTTCTTCTTTTCTTCTTCTTCTACTTCTTCTACTTCTTTTCTTCTTCTTCTTTTTTCATCTTTTTTCTACTTCTTTTCTTTTCTTCCTTTCTTCTTCTTCTACTTCTTTTCTTCTTCTTCGTTTTTCATCTTTTTTCTACTTCTTTCATTTTCTTCTTTTCTTCTTCTTCTACTTTTTTCCTTCTTCTTCTTCTTCTTCTTTTCTTCTACATATTTTTTTTCTAATTCTTTTCTTCTTTTCTTCTTCTTCTTTTTTCATCTAAAACCCATGCACTAAATCTAACACTAACACATATGTAGCACTACATCTAACACTAACACTAACACATATCTAGCACTAAATCTATCACTAACAATTAAACAGCAAAAAAATGAAAAAACAGAAAAAAGAAAAAGAAAAAATAACTCACCGGAGCAATGGGACCGTCGGGGCAGTGGGGCGGGTGGGCGGCGACATGGTGGCCTTGCCACGGGCAATGGGACGATCGAGGCGATGGGGGCGGGTGGGCGGCACCGTGGTGGCGCGTCGAGGCACTGGGATGGTGGGCTGACAGGCGTCATCGGGTGGGGTGGGGCGGCAGGTGGGGGCAAGTGGGGCGAGGCGGGCGGCGCCGAGCGGGATGGTGGGGCGGCAGGCGTTGGCGGGTGGGGTGGGGCGGCGGTGTCGTGGTTCTAAGTCGGACAAGAGAAGTAGGGGTAGGTTAAGGAGGCGATGTCCTAGCTATGGAGCAGTTGTGGTGACAAGAGATGTCTGAGTTCGAGGCCCTTCTCGGAGGAAGTAATAGCCCTCGTCTCGGAGCCTGAGGCGGTCGAGTGGATTATGAGTATGAGTATTACAAGAATCTGAACCCTTCTACTGTGGAGGGGTGGCTTATATAGAGTGCGCGGGACCCCACCAGCCCACATAATGGAGGATTAAAGTACATTAAGCTAGGGGGTTCTTGGTAGCGCCTCATAAAATGTCTGAACTATCATTAAGTCTATTCAATAATAAACCATTGCACTGCGGAGTGTCCTCTGACCTTCTGGTGGTCGAGTGAGCCTTCATGGTCGAGCGGGTCTTCCATGGTCGAGTGCTTCCAGTCTGGTCGAGTGAATTCTTCTTTGGTCGACTGGAAGATGATCTCTTCTGTGAGTACCCTTGGGTAGGACGTTTAGGTCAGGCCTATGACCCTACCCTAGGTACATGAATCCATCATTAGCCCCCGAATGGATTGAGGCTTGAGTGAAGGAGGAGTTGGCGTTGTTTCCGGCGCTTTTGCATTCGGCTACATGTTGTCTTGGATCAAGATCTTCTTTGTTGGTAACAAGAAACTTTCCTTCAATCGACTTGATCCATTCTTGTTCTTGATCGAGTGACTTTCTTTGCTATATTTGAGTAGCGGATCGCGGGAGATCTCGCGCGCAGCAGACTGATCCGTCGTCCGCGGATCTCGCGGGATCTGAAATTGGGGAAGCGCTTGCGGAAGCAGATCATGGGCGCTTGGATGGGGCGTAACGGGCGCCTCGATTTTCGCGCGCTTTCTCCGCCACGTATCGCGCTTGTCGCGCCGCGGGATATGATTGGATCGCTTGGGTCCACATGTCATCCACTTTCGGAAGGATGCTATAAATGTAACTCCGGAGGCTCGTGTACGATACCTTGTTCTTTCTCCTCCGTTCTCTCGTCTCCGCTCTCCACCTCCGCTGCTGCTCCTTGCCGTCTCTCCTTGCGCATTCCGCCGCGGCCATGGGCAAAGAAAGACAGCGATCTTTGGAAGCGTCGAAGAAAGCGTCGGTGGCGGAGAAAGCGTCAGCGGCGAGAAGGCGAAGGGAGATCCACGGTCGCGGTGGTTCTTCGTCGAGATCAAAGCTGCCGAAAGGCTGGGTCGAGGGGGCTGGATTGATCGGCGATCGAGGAGAAGGATCTCCTTGATATGGCCAACGACGGATTGATTCCTCCTACGCCGCGAGACTTCTGGCGGGAATGGCAGCCTCAACGAGAAGAGGGTGAGTCGTGCTTTTGGCCACCCATGTCGACCGAGGTTTTCGTTGCCACCGAGTGTGTTCTTCGAGGTTTTCGAATTTCTTGAGCTCAGCTCCACCATTTCCTCAAACTCCATCGCATACCTTGCCGCGTTTGTATCTATGTGCGAGAACTTCCCGGGCTGTCGACCGCCTTGGGGCTTGTTCAAGTACATCTTCACATGTCGCTCTCGGGTGAAGAAAGCAAGCCACAGTGACGAGAAGACCCAAGTGGTCGGATGTGTGGTGGTTTAGGAGTCAGTTGAGAACAAAAGCACTTTTCCAGCTATGCATTTTCCGAGTCGGTTAGGGGTTGGCGATCGACCTGGTTCTATTGCCGAGCGAGGGCGGCGCCGGGCGATCGACCGCCTCCCGAAATTCACCATGAGTCGAGTGAACAGGCCCTCCTCCTCGAAGGTCGTCCACGAAGAAAGGGCTGAAGTGAAGATCTTGATGGACGGGTGGTGCAGCTGGTTAGAGACGGAGTGGTCGGCATGGATCTCTGGAAGTTTTCCTTGGCGAATCCAGCCCCTTGAGTTCGAGTCCTTGTATGTGGTTGTATTGCGGCACGAAGATGAAACTTCGCGTCCACCGGGAGGCGTTCGGCGATGCCGTAGTGGAAAGATGGCTGACCTCAATCACGGAAACAAGGACAATCCTCGCGGATCCGGAGGATTTCTCCGTTTGATCGTGACAATGTTCGGACAAAGTACACTTGTTCTATTTTCTGTTGCATGTATGTCGAGTGTGCTACAGAACAGGTCGATGAACTCGCTTTGATACTTCCGGCCCTCACGAGCTATACTCAATGCCCAACGGCGCTCAAATTCCGGCGAGGAGGAAGCGGTGGAGGTGAGAGCCGGAGGAGTGGAATTCAGATGGCGCAAGAGGCGACGGCGGCGATGATGATGATGACGAGGACGACGAGGACGGCGAGGATGAGGAGGAAGAAATCGCACCACCGCGCTTGGAAAGGCGGTCAAAGCTTGCCACGACCCTTGGTTTGAGAACGGTAAAAGTCGCGATCGCCCCATGATCGACCAAGCGCCCTCGGACCGCTTCTCCGGTGCCGACTGAGAAGGCGCCGAAGCAACCGAAGGTAGTTCCGCCGAGGACAACCAAGCCTCTGCCAAAGATGAAAGTGTCCATCCCCACCATCTCAGGGTAAATATCTTGTTTAAATCTTCTTGTTCTATACAAATTTTGTCTCTGATTGGTACTTTGAGTCGGTCGACTGATTCTTTGGATTTTCAGCGCTGCGACCTCGAAACCTCAGCCGGGGCTGAAGACCATGAGATGGAGGATGCCGCCACCTCAAATCCTGGTATTATATCCTTAATTCTTGTCCTTAGTCGGTGACTCAAAATTCCTGATCTTAACTCTTTTACGAAGCTCCGGTAGATAATATCATCACTCTCACGATGATGATGATGAGGATGAGGAGCCACAAAGGGCTAGGAGGAGCGAGGAAGGCATCCGCGGGCAGAGAAACCCAAGGTGCGACAGCGCCGAGACCATCGTGGACGGAAGGGAAGTCGGCACTTTCGACACCTTGTATCTTTTGCAAATCCGTTGTGAGTGCCCGACCCACTTCGTCGAGTCTTTGACAGCCTTCGATCTTCACCACGCACCACGTCCGGAGGACCGGCTGATCTTTGCTAAAGAGGCGATCCGTCAGCGGGGATCATGATGGAGCAGTGAAGATCGCTCGAAGCGAGCCAAGCGACTTCTGACGCCCGACTCGCCCTTGAGTAATGTTGAGTTAGTCGACCACCACATTACTGTTAGGATATGCTATCGAAACTTTTCTTTACGAAATTTGTAGCAATAGCATCACCCACCGGGTGTGTCGATAAAAACTTCTTGTTAGCGGGGGCACGCTGAGTGCACCCATTGGGTGTAATCCCCAAGGCTAAGGTCATTGCCGCGATCGGTCTTAAACTTACTAAATAGATGTTTATCGATATCCGAATGGAATGGATGTGTTTACGAAACTAGTGGGGGCACGCTGAGTGTACCCAGGGTGTAATCCCGAGGCTGTAGTCATTGCTGGCGATTGATTACAGATCTGAAAGCATGATCGACTATTAGACTTTTTTTTTTTTGTGTTGGTCGATCGTCGATCTCTACCATAAACTTACTAAGAATGGCGGTGGTCGATTGTCGACTTGCATTTTTAACTGGTCGATTGGTCGACTCTGTCTTGAATAAGACCGGTGGGGGCACGCTGAGTGCACCCAGGTGTAATCCCAGAGACTACGGTTGAATGCTTGCATTATTTGTAGTCTTAAAAACGCACAATTCCTCTTTATTCACTCGGAAGTGAATTATCTCTGATATTTTTGCAACTGACACTTCGTAGAAATCTTGTGATCTTGCGGCACGCTATACTGAACTGGAGCAGAAGCATATTCAGCTCGAGTTGGACTTAAAACTAGTGCGGAGAACCTCGACAAAGGCGAAGGAGGAGACCAAAGGTATGTTTGGTGAGATTTGACGACTCTTTCCTCCTCCCACTTGCTTGATTTTGACTTTGTTGCAATTCTGAGGCAAGGTGAGGAAGCTCAAAGGAAGAAGGAGCTTGAGCTATGCGAAAAGATCAAGCTTGCTTGATGAAAAACGGCCTCGGTTACCAAGCTCGAGCAGGATAACGCCGATCTGAAGACTGCTCTAGCCGCTTGCTAACAAGGATCTTTGGCGAATGAAGTCGACAAGAAGAACGACCGATAAGATCCTCCAACTGGCTGGGAAGAGGAATGAGCTGGAAAGCTTCTTGAGTGGTCTTGCTAAGGAATTGTTCCTTAAGCTCGAGGGTAACTTTCTTTACTCGACCAATTCTCCCAACTGTTATGTTTCCACTCGACTATTCTCTGATTCGGGACTTTGTCTCTGCGAGTTCTGCCGAACTTTGAAGAAGAAACCAGCCACCGGAGACGAACCTTGACCACCCAATTCCCGGTGAGCGATGAAACTGCTATGAACATCTTCGGTGGAGTCTCGTGTTGCGCTGTTGTGGATTATCTCGCCAGGTGAAGGTTGCTCGTCCGCATCGACTCGGCGCTCGGCCCAAGGAGACAGTTCAGAATGACCTTGAATCATTGATGGCTCGGTGAGCGCCGTCCCGACCGAGTACAAAGTGGAAGAAATCTTGATTTCGGTGTGGTGCGGACGTTGCCACGTGGTGCAGCGCGAGTCCATTGCAAGGAAGCCCGAGAAGACAAGTGGCGGCTCTCCGTGTGACACCAAAAACACGACTTCAGACCTTCATGGAGACTTTCATTGCTGCTGCCAGCGGATCGCCCGACGGGATTGATCTTGACGAGTTCGTTGCTCCATCCAGCCTCCACAGGAGGGTAAAAACTTTCCTTGTCCTTAAATTTGCCTCGGAATGCGAGTGAAGTTGTAACCGATAAAACTTTAATGGCTTAGTGCACGAGCACTCTCGGTTACTTTAGGTGTCGACCTAAATTTAGATTGGATTTTTGAAAATGATTGCTCTCGGCTTGAATTGCTCTTTGCAGGTTGACAGCGAAGCACTTACTGCAATCGACTTATTCCTTAGGCGAGCATTGGGCTGCAGCTAAGCCTCCGAGTGGAAGTCTGGCTTACCACTCGGTAGGATTTTAATAACTTAGGCGAGCACTGGGCTGCAGCTAAGCCTCCGAGTGGAAGTCTGGCTTACCACTCGGTAGGATTTTAATAACTTAGGCGAACAATGGGCTGCAGCTAAGCCCCCGAGTGGGAGGTCTGCTCTCCACTCGGTGGGATTTTTTATCTTAGGCGAGCAGGGGCTGCAGCTAAGCCCCGAGTGGGAGGTTTGCTCTTCACTCGGTTGGATTTCTTTTATCTTAGGCGAGCACTGGGCTGCAGCTAAGCCCCCGAGTGGGAGGTTTGCTCTACACTCGGTGGGATTTCTTTTATCTTAGGCGAGCAGGGGCTGCAGCTAAGCCCCAGTGGGAGGTTTGCTCTCCACTCGGTAGGATTTCTGTTGTATTTGTGTCGAAGCTCGGAGAAGAGGTCGCGATCGACACGTTGTATTTGTGTCGAAGCTTCGGAGAAGAGGGTCGCGATCGACCGTTGTATTTGTGTCGAAGCTCGGAGAAGAGGGTCTCGGCTAGCTGCGCCTCGTTTTCCTTGAATATACTTTATACTTAGGCGAGCACCGGCTGCAGCTAAGCCCCAGTGGAAATCGGCTTACCACTCGGTGGGATTTTTAATTCCTTAGGCGAGCACTTTGGGCTGCAGCTAAGCCTCCGAGTGGAAGTCGGCTTACCACTCGGTAGGATTTTTAATAACTTAGGCGAGCACTGGCTGCAGCTAAGCCTCCGAGTGGAAGTCGGCTTACCACTCGGTGGGATTTTTAATAACTTAGGCGAGCACTGGGCTGCAGCTAAGCCTCCGAGTGGAAGTCGGCTTACCACTCGGTAGGATTTTAATAACTTAGGCGAGCAGGGCTGCAGCTAAGCCTCCAGTGGAAGTCGGCTTACCACTCGGTAGGATTTGTAAAAAAACTTAGGCGGAGCAGTTCGCGCCTAAGCCACCTTCGGGGAAGTGAAAATTTTACTCGGCAAAATAAAGAGTGACAAAATTATGAAGGAATTATGACACTATTACTTCAAAGCTCGAGAGCTACAAAAGTACTTTATTACAATTAAATCGGCGAAAGACTTTAAGTGTAAACAGGCGGAGCAGATCCGCATTCAAGCTCGGGGCTCATCGATGTCGTGCTCGACATTGTAGAGCGATATGCCCCATTAATGGAGAACCTTTGTGACGATGAAGGACCTTCCCACGAGGAGCAAGCTTATGTTGTTTCTGCTGATCCACCGAAGGACGGATCTCCTTCTGGAAGGCTCGACCTCTCACATTTAAAGGCGTCTGGTGGCGCAAGTCTTCTTTGGTAAATGGTCGAGCGGATCGAGCCATTTCCGCTCCTCTTCCAAGAGGTCATTTGCATCTGACGCGCTTGCTCAACCTTCATTATCTGATTCAATTCGTGGAGCATTGTGAAGGAGGTCACTTTCGGTAAAACCGCTTACGCCCCATAGACCGGGAAAAAGGAGTTCTCGGTCGACCGATTAGGCGTGGTCCGCAAACCCCAAAGCATCAAGGAAGTTAAATCGACCCAAGCTCCATTTGCATGCTTGAGATCTCGCATCAAGCGGGGCTTCGACCCTTGAGGATTAATCCATTGGCTCGCTCTGCTGTCCATTCATTGTGGATGGGCGATGAAGCATAATCGACTCGTATGCCTTGGGAGTTGCGAAGCCCTTGAATTCTTCGAGTCAAAATTCACCCATTGTCGTGATAATGCTTGTGCGGGACTCCATACCGAGCGTCAACTTTACGATGAAGGAAGCTGCGATTACCGACATCAAGTTTTTTGATTGGCTTAGCCTCAATCCACTTGGTGAACTTGTCATTGCTACGGTACATCGTGTAACCACTCCGACCCGTTCGTAAGGGACCGACCATGTCCAACCCCATACAAATAAAGGCCAAGCAAGCGGAATGGTCTTCAAAGTCGACGAGCTTGTGTGACATATTGGAATAGAACGGCATCCTTCGCACTTATCCACTATTTCTTCGCCATCTCATTTGCTCTTGGCGGTAAAATCCTGCTCGGTATGCTTTGGCTACAATGGTCAGAAGGGCGCATGGTGACCACAGGTCCCCGAGTGGATATCATTGAGAATGACTTCGACCTTCTTCGGTGTTATGCACTTTTGTCCGAGCTCCCGTTGGGCTTTCTCTATATAACTGCCCATTGATAACGATAAAGGCTTTGGATCGGCAGACGATTTGTCGGGCCTCTTCCTCATCCTCTGGGAGTTCCTTTCTCGAGAATATCGCAATGTATGGAATTGTCCAATCGGGAGTAACTACTAAGACCTCCATGACCAAGTCGACCCTTCTTTGGGACCTCAACTTGATCGGTGCAGTGGCGCTCTTGGGTTGTGGGAGCTTCCTCTGTGTGAGATCTTCTTTGGTGACGGAGTGTGTATATGTTCCAAAAACCGCCACTGGAATGGCTTCCCTCTTGGACCCTATCTTGGCGGATCATCTGCTGCTGATTTTTCGATCGGGGATGTGATGGAGCTCAACCCCTCAAACTTCTTTTCCAGCTTCCTCCTTTGCATTGCGATATCCGGTCATAGCTTGGGCTTCTCACGTCCTCCTTCATCACTTGATTGACCACTAGATCTGAGTCGCCATAAACCATCGAGCGGACGGACGCCGAGTGAGATGGCCATGCGCAATCCATATAGAAGGGCCTCATACTCTGCCTCATTGTTGGAGGAATCAAAGTGAATCTGGAGCACGTACTTAAGCTTATCTCCTCTGGGGAAACGAACAACTGACACGAGAACCATTCACATCTTGGAGCCGTCGAAGAACATGGTCCAATGCTCCGAAAGTGAACTTCGATCGGTTGTCTGTTGTTCAATCCACTCGGCAAGGAAATCAGCTATAGCACAGGACTTAATGGCTTTCTTTGCCTCAAATTTGATATCAAGGGAAGAAGTTCAATCGCCCACTTAGCCACTCGACGGTTCGTCTACATTATGCAAGATCTCGATAAAGGAGCGTCGGCGACGATCGTGACAGAATGATCGGAGAAATAATGAGCAACCTTCTTTGTGGTCATGTATATACCATACACAAGCTTCGATAATGAGGTATCTCTGCTTGGATGGAGTCAAAACTTGGACAAATAATACACGAGGCGTTGAACTTTGAAGGCCTTTCCTTCCTCTTCCGCTCGACCGTAAGCCGTAGGCCCGACAACTTGTCCGATGGCTGCGATGTAAAAGCAACAGAGGCTCTTTGCTGATTGGAGCAGCAAGCACCGGCTGGGTGGAGAGCGAGCTTTTAGCTCGGCAAAGCGCTGCATCGACTTCCGGAGTCCACTCGAACTGTCGGCCTTCTTCATCGGTCGGTAAAGAGGTAATGCCTTTTCACGAGTCGTGAGATGAATCGACTTAAGCGGCCAAGCATCGATGAAGCTTCGGGCGTCGTGCACTCGCCGCCAGGCGTTTCATTAGGAGAATAGTGCCGATCTTCTCAGGTTAGCGTCGATTCCTCGTTCGGAAACAAGAAAACCGTAATTTTCCACGGGAACCCGAATGTGCACTTTGTGGATTGAGCTTGATATCGTACCTTGGAGGTTGGCAAATGTTTGGCGAGGTCAGCGAGCAGGTCGGAACCTTTTCGCGACTTAACGATATCATCCATATCGCTTCCACATTCCGGTGATCGGTGAAAGACGCCGAATCATTCGCATAAATGTGGCTCCGGCATTCTTGAGGCGAATGGCATGGTGATATAGCGAAGCACCGAATGGAGTGATGAAAGCTGTTTTATTTCGTCGGGTCCATCTGAGCGGATCGATGATACCCGAATATGCATCTAGAAAAGACAACCTCTCACACCCAATCGAGTCTACAATTTGATCAATGCGGGGAGGAAAATGATCGCCGGGCAGGCCGATTAATGTGCTTAAAATCAATGCACATGCGGGTGAGTCATCCTTCTTGGGGACCATGACAACATTAGCAAGCCACTCGGGTGGTAAATCTCGGATGAATCCTGCTGTCAGCAATCGAGCCACTTCTTCCCCAATAGCCTTTCTCTTACGGGCGGCGGACCGTCGCGAGATGCTCTTTATTTGGTTTCTTGACTTGTCGACTCGAAGGCGATGCTCAGCCAGTTCCACAGGAACACCGGCATGTCGGTGGCTTCCATGCAAAGATGTCCCGATTCTCACGGAGGAACTGGATGGCGCTTCTTCCTATTTGAGTCGAGTGTTGTGGATATGTGGGTCGGAGCTGCATCGAAATTCGGTCGGATGAATATGGGCGGGCTTTGTTTCACGGGCGACTTGAATCAGACTCTATGGCTGGCTTCTTAGGCCGTAGCAAATCACTTTCGGATCTGCGTTTTGCATATACTCGTCGAATTCATTCTGCGACACTTAGAATCGGCAATCTTTGAGCCCTTAAAAGCACTCTTCGCCTTCTTAGATCTCGGTGTGATAATCACTCCCTTGGGCCTGGCATCTTGAGTTTGAGGTACCGCGTAGCATGGTGGGCCATGAATGCGTGCGTGGCGGGCCTCCCAAAATGGCATGGTATGCGCTCTGAAAATCCACAACCTCAAAAGTCGACTTTTCTTTGCGGAAGTGTTTGGAATCACCAAAAACCACGTCCGGGGCTATTTGGCGAGTGAGTTGGCCTTCTTCCTGGTATGACTCCGTGGAAACTCATATTCTTTGGCGCTCAATCGGGACATCGGAATGCCCATCCCTTTCAATGTATCGCATACAACAAATTCAGCCCACTACCACCATCCATCAGCACTTTTGTCGATCGAGTGCCTTCGACAATTGGATCGACCACTAACGCTTGCCGCCCGGGGTGGCAATGTAGTCGGTGATCGGGCTGGTCGAATGTGATGGGTGTCTGGGACCACTTCACATAACTTGGCTTAGCTGGGGCAACCATATTCACCTCCCGATTGATGACTTTCGATCGACTTTTGCTTTCCACATCCGCGAAGATCATCAGTGGAGTTGACATCTTGGTATTCCTCCTCACTTGTCCTCTTTGTCTCGGCCTTGTCGGCTCCTTCTCCTTGTCCTTAGACTGTTTGCCTGGCTATTTGGATCGGAGTCGACCTTTGGCGAGTGGTGTGCCGGGTAAATAATGTTGCCCTCTTCATCTTTCTTTGTGTGAATATGGCATGGCATATCCATCCGTCATTTCCTTCCTTATCTTTTACTTTCTTGATTCAGGGATCCTTTGGGTTTTCCTTGAATTTCCCACAGTGGCGGGGCCTCTCCAGGAGCTGCTGGCTCGGCTTTGCGTTTACCTTCCGACTCGAATTGCCCTTCTCCGGTAGCTCGGCTTGTACTTACCACTTGGTCGGTCTTCTTCTTCGCCGTTAGCATATTTGCTAGCAATCTCCATCATTCGACTCGGGGTCATGTCCCGGTTGACCGAACTTGAGACTCAATTCTCTGTTTTTGGCCTTGCGTCCTTGAAGGCATAAACTGCTGATGGTCGGACACATTTTCCACAGTATTGTGTAAGGTAATCCACCTCTGAATGTACTCTCGGAGAGTTTCATTGGTCTTACGTACACAAACTTGCAGCTCTGTCAAACCAGCCGGTTAAACACAAGTCCTTCAAAAGTCTGACGAACACTGGGACAAATCCTCCCAAGTATATATCTTTTTGTGAGGTAATTGACTCAGCCATGCTCTGGCGAACCTTCCAACATGAGGGGCAAATGTTTCATGGCCACCTCGTCATTTCCACCACCAATTTGAACAGCCACTCGGTAATCCTCAAGCCAAGTTTGGGCTTAGATTCTCCAGTGAACTTGCAGACTCCTGCTTGCCAATCTGAAATTGGGGGATCACTGCGGCTGATAGCCTGCTAAAACACTCCGGACGAGAGGCGTGCACTCATTGCTGGTGGGTGCATCTCTCTCGGGTCCTCCTCGATGAGCTCTGTTCGGTCGACCAAGCCTTGCGATAATGGATCGCGCATCAAATCCAGTTCTCTGGGGTCATTGGAACCCTTACCTCTATCTTGAACGTAAATCATCATCTTGCCGCGAGGAGGCGTATGACCCTTCCCTCGGAGGAAAGGGGCATTCGGCGCTGTCATCTCGGTCGAGCGGTCTCGAGCTGTTCTCGCGGTTGTCGCGCCCTTCCGCCCGCGGAGGCGTCTGAGGGCTGTGAGCCGGTATGTCAGTGTTCGCGGCGGATCATTTGTGAATCTGTTCTTGTGACTGCGACACGGCTGAGTTTTGATTACACCGCTCGGAGTAAATCTACGATCTGCTGCAAGCCTCTTCGACTTCCGTGGGGCGGCTGAATAGATTACGCTATCTGAGTTCGGTTGCTAAATTCTGAATTGGCGTGCGGTATACGAGTCGGCGGGAAGAGCGGCGCCGACTGGATCAGTCGTTGCCAGCAGCTCGTCGAGTGCTTTCTGAAGATTCTCAAGCGAGTCGCTCAGCCACATTAATGGCGTGCTTCCTCAAAGGCCACGAGCCTCGAGGTCTCTCCGGCGATGGGAGTATGTAGTGCATCCATGTTCCTCACGAAGCTCTTCTCTCTGTAGAAAGTCAGTGTCTCGGGCTGGTACTCCTCGTGTTCTTGCAGGGTCACCTCCCGGCCCCGCCGCCGTAAGTAACCAGGGAGGGCTGTGAGGGCCGTCGACCATGAGAATCTCCGCTTGTTGGATCGCTGCTATCACACTCGGATCACGATCTCTCTGAACGGTCGGCAGATCGAGCAGTAGTAGAGAGATTCGTCGGGCTCGACAACGCGACACAGCGATGGCTGTCAGCGAGACACAGCGTGCTTCACCCACCGCTGAAGTCTCGACCGACCAGGGCGCTTCTTGCTGGTGGGAGGCCCAGGCGGGTGACCGATAAGGGAATCGGCCGTCTGGTCGGCGGTTGCCTTGACAAAGCGCCCTTGAACACATGCTGTGAAAGTCGTCGCCCAGCAGACGAGGGCGCCTCGGCGTCAGAGGGGCCTCCTGGAGCCATCTTGAGTCGTCGGCGACAAAGGTGAGAACACCGAGACGGATCTCGCACCCTTTTAAAACTCGAAGCCATCATGATGAAGGTACTCGGAATACACAACTCCTCCACAAATCGCTAAAACACATTACGGTGGCGCCAAGTTTGTCGTGGTTCTAAGTCGGCGGTAGAAGTAGGGGTAGGTTAAGGAGAGCGATGTCCTAGCTATGGAGCAGTTGTGGTGACAAGAGATGTCTGAGTTCGAGGCCCTTCTCGGAGAAGTAATAGCCCTCGTCTCGGGCCTGAGGCGGTCGAGTGGATTATGAGTATGAGTATTACAAGAATCTGAACCCTTCTACTGTGGAGGGGTGGCTTATATAGAGTCTTGGGACCCCAGCCAGCCCACATAATGGAGGATTAAAGTACATTAAGCTAGGGGAGTTCTTGTGCGCCCTCATAAAATGTCTGAACTATCATTAAGTCTATTCAATAATAAACCGTTGCCTTTGAGTGTCCTCGACCTTCGGTGGTGAGTGAGCCTTCATGGTCGGCGGGTCTTCCATGGTCGAGTGCTTCCGGTCTGGTCGAGTGAATTCTTCTTTGGTCATTGGAAGATGATCTCTTCTGTGAGTACCCTTGGGTAGGGCGTTTAGGTCGGGCCTATGACCCTACCTAGGTACATGAATCCATCAGTGAGGTGGTGGGCGGCCAGAACAGCGGGGGTGGGGGCATTTGGGCCAATGGCTGGGCGGCAAGGCGGGCGGCGGCCGAGGCGGCGCGGGGGTGTGGGTGGATCTGGTGGCGTGGCATCGGGGAGGAGAGAGGGAGAGAAACAGAGAGGAGTAACGGGCGGGGGGGCTCGATCAGCCGTTAGTTAGGTTAGGTTAGTTAGCCTTTGTCGTCCGCCAAGCCTTTGCCGTCTGCTTTTTTATCTTTGTCGTCTGCTAGCAGACAGCAAAGAGGGGGGCGTTAAGTTTTTCTAATTGGCTCGTTAGTGGGGGCACCTCTCTCTTTGCCGTCAGCCAGCTGACGGCAAAGAACTGACAGATGGCAAAGACCTTCTTTGTTGTCTGCCAGTTGTTTGCCGTCTGCTTTATGGTAGCTGATGGCAAAGACCTTCTTTGCCGTCCGCTAGCAGACGACAAAGAACTGGCAGACGGCAAAATCCCTGATTCCAGTAGTGATGGGCCCAAGACCCCGGAGTGCTTAGGATGTAGACCAGTGAGGACTTCTTTGTTCAGCCTAGGTAGTGCTGCGACGTGTTGATCTTTCGAGGCCGGGCATTGACTCAGAAATGTGTGTCCGACCAGAGTAAACAAGCGTGTTGAGCAAAGTGGTGCACCCCTGCAGGGAAGTTATCTATTTGAATACCGTGTCCATGGTAATAGATGTTCAGACTTGTATCCTGATCTATTACAACTAGAACTGGTTACTTGAGACATCTCATGGATATGTTGGCTCTAGAATTGCTTTCTCGCAGGGAGTCGAGGGTGGATCTCTGGGCGTTAATGTTACAACATGCTTGTTAATTATAAACTGCTATTCTTTACTCTTCTACATGTTGCAAGATGCTTGGAGCTGCTTGAAGATGCTAGTCTTTGATAGGCTAGGTGTTCCTTCTCTCCTGGCATTCTGCAGTTCAGTCCACAGATACAACCCTTCCATCTGATACCAATGCATACTAAGTATGGATCTGATGCTTGCCAGTACTTTGGATGAGTACTCACGGTTTCTTTGCTACCCCTTTCCCCCCTTCTTTCTTATTTCCGGTTGTTGCAACCAGGTGGTGGACCCCTGGCCAGATGCCACCACGGACGGATACTACTACGTAGACACCGCCGACGACTAGGAGTAGTTAGTAGGTCGTAGGCAGGAGGCCTTGCCTCTTCGATCGTTGCTACTTTTGTGCTAGCCTTCTTAAGGCATCCTTGTTTAACTTATGTCTGTACTCAGATATTGTTGCTTCCGCTGACGCTTGTGCTTAGAGCTATGTATTCGTGCCCTCGAGGCCCCTGGCTTGTAATATAAAGCTTGTATTATTTTATTTGTGTCTAGAGTTGTGTTGCGATATCTTCCCGTGAGTCCCTGATCTTGATTGTACACACTTGCGTGTATGATTAGTGAACGATTGAATCGGGGGCGTCCCAGGTTGGTATCAGAGCCGACTTCCTGTAGGGTCCCCCTTTCCAACTCCTTGGCCAAAGTTGAGTCTAGTTCTTGAAAAACCGTTTTACTAACATGGCTGTGTTGCTGACGGGCCCATGTTGCCATTGGGTGGTATTTGGATCTTTTATTGCTCTTCTATACTCTGGGACTGTGACCTCTCTTATATTTGGGATTAAATGATTTTTGCTAACTCTATCCTAGGTTCTCATGATCACATCCATCCGGAGATTTGTATTATGCCTTTCTTGAATTGAGGGACACGTTCTGCTTCACATTGTTCACGGGCCGCAGGATCTTTAATCGAGGGCACACTGCATCGTCACTTGGAAATCCCTCGTTCTAGCGGTTTTTCTCCGACATTGATGTAACCTTTGCTATGTCCCATTGCTATATCCCTCCATCGCGTGCATGTGTGACGCTTAATATGTTAAGGATGTTTGTCTTGTCCGAACTCATATGAACAACGTGTAATTGGCCCCACATATGTATCTGTATGTCTTCAATGACTACTGCTTTGTACATATTGCGCCTTTGCTCATTGTTCTGATTACATCATGAATGACTCCATACACTTGCTCCACCCCTTCCTATACTACCTCATGTTGCATTTAAGTAGGGTGGTTAGACCCGCTGGACATGGCTATCTGAATACATGGTCGAAATGATACAACAGTTTGATGCTGAATCGCCAGTTATGTAAGGAGTCATGGCTTAGTTTCCGCGTCCCAATATGAATCAGCAACCCACCCCAGTAACTCTACAAGACTTTGTGCGTCTAAACCCTGTCATCTACTACAGCTCAACTCAACCCCTTGATGCTGATGAATGGCTCCGTGACATCACTTTCGAGTTGGAATTTGCTGATGTAGCCACTGCCAACTATGTCACCTTCGCGGCATATTATCTGAAAGGTCCCGCTGCTCAATGGTGGGAACGCCTCAGGCATTCCTTACCTGTTGGAACCACCATCACTTGTCAGAATTACAAGCTGCATTCCGTGGGCCAATATCGAACCACCTTGGTTAGTCACAACATCCCCGTTGAAATTGAATGGTTGTAAACACATACCGCTTCTATCATTTGCGCCACAAAAACCGTCCGTCTACTTCATCCTTCAAGTGAGATAGTAAGCTATTATGCTCATTTTGTTCGAGATGCCAAAGCACGGATTTATTCCTTATACGCGTAAACGCTTCTCCTCTTATGAGAATTGGAAACGCTCTAGTCATTTGTGAATTCCATGATGTCTTCCCAAAAGAACTACCCAGTCCATGGCCTTGAACTTGCTGCATTTAAGTTTGCATCAAAGTTGTGGCGACATTTCTTTTTGTAATCGTTGCGAGATTTTCAACGATCATCAAAGTCTGAGGTATCTATTTACTCAGATAGATCTATATCTCCGTCAGCAGCGATGTATAGAAATCAATTACAGACTATGACTATGGTATTTCTTATACCCATGGCAAGGCTAGTGTCATGACCAATGCCCTGAGTCAAAAGTCTTATAGCAATAACCCCTTGGCTTATAAAGCTCAACCCCTACGTGATGACCTCACTTCAGACAGCATCCGATCCGCGTTCTCGTTCTAGCTGAACATCGCACCCGTCTGAGGGCTATCAAATTTCTCGAACTTCAGAGGTCAAATCCTTCTGAAGAACAAGCCACTTGGGAACTCGAGGATTATCTTGAAGATGAATACCCCATTTTGTCTCCTTATACGTCCTAAAATCTCGGGACGAGATTTCTTGCAGTGGAGGAGAATTGTGACGCCCGGATAATCAAGCTACAGTAATCCCCCGTTAATGGTGCCATGTCATCACATTACTGTTGCTAATCCTCGCTTGATCCAAATCATAATTCAAATTCAAATTAAAGTCCAAAATTTAAGATTCTCAAACATGCAAAATAAAATGTTCAAAGTGTGGCAAAATTTCCATAACTAATTATGTTGGTGACCCAACACTTTTGTAAAGTGTTTAAATGCCCTTTTGTGAATATAACAGTGGATTAAACAATCATTTAAATGCCTTTTATAATTTCTAAAATATGAAATTAATTTAATTGAGTACCGATCTTAGTTTGTATTTTACTTAAACTAAAATAGTGTGGAGATTACATAAAACAGGAAATTTGTCAAAAGAAAAATTAGTAAAATAAATACAAAGAAAAACAAAAGGCCCCTCCCACTCCCCTGGGCCAAGTGGCCCAACTGCCACCAGGCAGCCACCTGCGCCCCTGTCCTCCTCCTGTTCACACGGGACCGTGGCGGCCGTCAGCCGCTGCCAACGCTGCCATGTCGGCCATCGCCCGGCAACCCCTGCCTATAAGCCTCCCATCATCGCCCCGGGCAGAACCCTAGTTCCCCATTTCCCCTCTCCTCTCCCCTCGCTCCCTTTTCTCGATCTGGACCAGCGCCCGAGTGCTGCCATGGCTGCATCGCCGACATTCGTGTAGCCGCTGGCCTCCTCTCGCCTCGCCGTCGAGTCCACAAGCTCCGCCCGCCTCTGCTACATCGTCCTTGACCACGAGTCTGATCCAGGGATCACTGCATCCCCGCCACGCCTCTTCTTCTTCTTTGTCGGCTCCGACGCACTCCGGTGACGGTTTCGGCACCAGCGAGCCTTCCCTGAGCTGCCTTTTGCACACCTACAGGCTCCCGGTGAGCCGCGCGTCCCCTCCTCCTTTTCTCCTCTGCTCCCGTTGCCGAACACCACATGTAGCTGCCGCCAGATGTAGCACCAGTCGACGCACTCATCGACCCGTCGTTGTGCCCACAAGTCCCCCGCCTCGTCCTCGCCCTCATGGTCATGTCCGCAGCCCTCGCACAACCTCGCCTCACTCGTCCGCGTGCCTGCACGACCACAGCCTACTCGACCCACTCCGGCAACGCCCACATAGCCCCACGACCGCTGCTCCCTGATGCTCACCTCCTGCGTTGCTGCAGCCCGCTGTCACCTGCAGCCGCGCACTCGTCGCCAGCCATCGTTGCTTCTTGCCGTGGCCATTGGCTGCCGGCCGCGCCCCGCCAACCTCCCATAGTTCCCTCACTCACTCGCGCCTCGCTGTTGGCCGCCACGCTCCCCTGCTCCCCTTGTTGATGCACGCTGCTACTGCTGCTGCCACATCGTAGCCCGCCGACGCGCCACCCACGCATGCCCCGCTGGTGACTAGCCGCACCTGCCGAGCCACGCCGCCGCTCGCCTGTGCCGCAGCCGTCCCGCGCCGATCTGCCCGCAATGCTGCCTGCTGCTGCCGCTCCAGGCTGCCGCTGCTAGCCACCACCCGACGTCGGTGCTCGCCGCTGGCGCCCCGGGCCTCTAGCGTCCCGCCGCGCGTAACAGCCGCCCGGGTTCGGCCTCGCCCGATAGCCCCTAACCGAATGCCCGCTTGGCCTTTGGTCCAATGACGTCACGGCCCCACGCCCTTGTTAAAAAGGATTAAAAAAATTAAATAAAAATATATATAATTAATTAATTATTAACCTAATTAAATTGGTTTAATGAAAACTAATTAGCTGAATAACCTAATTAGTCTAAGCAGTGTATGACAAGGCGGCCCCACCCCCTGTTGACCAGTCAACATTGACTGGTCAACTGGGACCCCCTGGGATCACTGTCAGTCTCTGGTGGCCCTCTTGTGTACACTCTGCCGGGTGCACAAAGCAATTTCACCTTTTATTCGAATTAATAATAATTTCATAAAATTGATAAACTTTAGAAATTCGTAGAAAATAATCCGTAACACGGATGAAAATGTTTTATACATGAAAGTTTCTCAGAATTTTGGGACGGTTCGGAATGCACGGTCCGTTCGTCCGCCACACGTCCCTAGCATAGTGAACATGCAACCGTCCCCCTCTGTCTCATCTGTCCAAAATGCCAAACTTTGGGAAAACAATCCCGGATGTTATCCCCCTCGCCGGTATCGAGTATCGCTGCGTTAGAACACCGCTAGCACCGCTTATCGTCATGTCATGCTTAGTGATGCATCTGTGTGCTTTGTATTAACTGTTTCTCCTCCCTCTTCTCTGGTAGACCCCGAGACCGCTGCTGATGCCCCTGTGATCGACTACATCATCGACAACCATTCTTCCCTTTCAGCGGAGCTTCCAGGAAAGCCCCCCTTTGATCATCCTGATATTGCATAGTCCATTCTCTCTCTTGCTTGCATTAGATTTTGCTACTGTAATTGATTGCTCCTACTCTAATGCATAGCCTACTTTTGTACCTACTATTATTAGCTACCTGCTTATCCTAAAGTGCTTAGTATGGGTTGGTTAGTGATCCATCTCTAACCCCCACATTGTCTTTGTTGCCCCTGCATCATCATCGATGACTCAATCAACGTGATCGACGACCAGAGCCTGACACCTCAGATCACATCACGCCTCTTGTGTTGCTTGACTCCACAGAGCTACTATCGAGTGCCGAGGGTGATACCTCGTAATGCACTCTTGATGATAATTCTGTAGTGTAGCTATTTGGTCATGGTCATCGAGGGTGATTACCCCTTCACCACTCCCGTTACGACTCTGTCGTGCAACACCTCAAGTATGAACCTCGGGGGTGATTCCTCCTAAGTTCAGCTTGACAATTAAATCGAGTGGAATCCCTCGAGGGTGATTTCTTGGGTTTCCCCCCTTGATGTTTTGGACACGCAGTTACCCTGGCTTTACTTCAGACCTTTGTTAAAGTCGGGTTGGCCCTGAGGGGTACCCGCGAGTTGATGTGAAAGTCGGGCGGGCCCGGAGAGCACCCGCAAGATAATTACATGGCACGGCCGGGCATTCTAGGCCCTTGCCGTAAGTCCACGAGATGGGGCAACAGGGTCACATCAATCGTGAGTCCTTGCTCGTCTCTGTGAGCTCCCAGCACACTAATGATTTGGGTGTTTGTTCTGAGTTGGCCTCTGGCGTTTACAAACTAACCACCACGCGGGAATAGTTATGGGCCTCGGCGTTGTAGTATCAACAAAAGCTTTGTCAGACATCCAGTTCAGCAGTGCAGCACGCCTGGGCGGGCACCATCCTGTAGTGGTGGAGCCTATTCTGCCCTCCTCTCAACGACCCAGAGTGCAACGGGCGATGGGCCCAAGACCCCGGAGTGCTTAGGATGTAGACCGGTGGGGACCTCTCCGTTAGGCCTAGGTAGGGTTGCGACGTGTTGATCTTCCGAGGCCGGTCATTGACTCAGAAAAGTGTGTCCGGCCAGAGTAATCAAGCATGTTGGGTAACATGGTGCACCCCTGCAGGGAAGTTATCTATTCGAATAGCGTGTCCACGGTAATGGACGTTCAGACTTGTATCTTGACCTATTACAACTAGAACTGCTTACTTGAGACATCTGATGGATATGTTGGCTCCGGGATTGCTTTCTCGCAGGGAGTCGAGGGAGGATCTCTGGGCGTTAATGTTACAACATGCTTTTTAACTATAAACTGCTATTCTTTACTCTTCTACATGCTGCAAGATGCTTGAAGCTGCTTGAAGATGCTAGTCTTTGATAGGCTAGGTGTCGGTGTCAAAACCGGCGGATCTCGGGTAGGGGGTCCCGAACTGTGTGTCTAGGCGGATGGTAACAAGAGACGAGGGACACGATGTTTTTACCCAGGTTCGGGCCCTCTCGATGGAGGTAAAACCCTACGTCCTGCTTGATTAATATTGATGATGTGGGTAGTACAAGAGTGGATCTACCACGAGATCAAGGAGGCTAAACCCTAAAAGCTAGCCTATGGTATGATTGTTGTAATGTATGTTGTCCTACGGACTAAAGCCCTCCGGTTTATATAGACACCGGAGGAGGCTAGGGTTACATAGAGTCGGTTACAATGGTAGGAGATCTACATATCCGTATTGCCAAGCTTGCCTTCCACGCCAAGGAAAGTCCCATCCGGACACGGGACGGAGTCTTCAATCTTGTATCTTCGTAGTCTTGGAGTCCGGCGGATATTGATAGTCCGGCTATCCGGACACCCCCTAGTCCAGGACTCCCTCAGTAGCCCCCGAACCAGGCTTCAATGACGATAAGTCCAGCGTGTTTATAGTCTTCGGCATTGCAAGGCGGGTTCTCCCTTCAAATTCCATGTACCTGCCGAACAGTGTCCGGCTTCATCTTGAATACTGTGTTCCTCGGCTTCTATGCCAAATAATGGCCTTCTTCCACGCGTCGCACGAATGCGAAAAGCCAGGGTGTCTTTTGCATTTCACCCCCTAATTGTGCAAGTCGCCCGCCTATAAAAGAGGCAAGAATCCAGATCCAAATCACACCGTCTTCCTCCCGCGAATACTCCCTCGAAGCGCCTTTGACCTAGAAATCCATTCCACCATGGATCGTCAACGCGGCTCTTCTTCACGCGCTCCCAGCCCACCGCCGAGGAATTGGAGGAGGTGCTCTATTTCGCACAACGAGCTAGTGAAGCTCCAAACGGGGGGATTCCTCCCTCCGGCCTTCATGGTCCCAGCCCGGGCCGGACTGGTTACTTATCAAGGTGGGAGGCAGTGGAGGACACTCCAAGCCCCAATAAGGGGAGCGAGTATGTTTTGTCCCTTATCGATAAGGGGACTCGGTTTCAATACATCCGTTCCTCCGCGGGCTCCTCAAGTTCTCGGACTCCAGCTCCACCACCTCCGCCCGCCTCCGTCACGCATATCGCGGACTCGTAGCTCTTCTTGAGCTATTCACAGGCATCGAGCCCCATTTTTCCTTGTGGAAGAGGCTGTTTTGCCTCGTGCCCGTTCTCACCAGGGTCCATATATCAAGTGGGCGGCGCCAAATATGGCGCATCGCCGGGACCGGATACCTATCCGGTACTCCCAAGAAGCGTCCAAGACCGCCCTCGGGTGGTTTTATATAGGAGGCGCTCATTGCGGACCCAGATTGGATCGGCCTCCGGAGTTTAGTCTGCTCCCTTGAAGAAACGCCTCGGTGGCGCCCATGAGCCCCGATTGGAGGAAGACAAGGCGTCCATTACTTGATGGGCGGATAAGATTAATGGCTTATTCGGCTTGACCATGATCGAGTCATGGCAACATGCATCAGCGAGGGGTACAGCCACTGCAATCTGAGAGGCCACCCCATGTGGGATTTCAGCGGGAAGGCGATGCTACGACGACGCAAAGGGGTCGGATTCGACCGAGGATCTGTGAAGATCATGTCCAGCCTGTACAAGGGGGAGAAGGAGGACTTCCTTGAGCGAACCCTTTGAAAGGGTTTTCCATGATCAACCCGGAGGATGGGTAAGTGAACACCTTGAAGGGCCCAACCCATGCTTTGAAGTTTAAGCTTCTTACATTATGTCTTGGCGCGGATCTCGCCGGTTGTGGAGGACATGGTGAGTCCTGCTCCGCAACCCGAGGATCGAAGGATCCACGGATCCGACCTCCAAGAGGACCCGGACATCAAGGTGGAGCTGATCGGCGGGTGTATCACCAGCTCAAAGATAGACAATGCTTTGGTCGCCATTACGGCGGACTACCGGGCTAAGTCCGGCTTCCCGGTGACCGCGATCAAGTCCGGACACCATTATCTCATCCTGCCCATTTCGACCTTCGCGAACGATGGTATTTTGCAGAAGCGCCTTTCGGCGGAAGCGAGCCAGCGGTGACCAACAGAGGTCGATCCGAACCAACGAGCGGAAAAGGAGCGCGATCGGGTGGAAACGTCGCCGCAAAGGTATAGCTTCGTATTTGAATTTTCAGAACAACGTTAGAAGCGTCCGAGTGCTCATGATCTTTGTAGGAGAAAAAGCGCTGCGCGGATCTGCGGCGCAGGAATTGCCGATCCGACCAACACGGCCAGCTCCAGGCCTGCCCGAGGGAGGGTGGCAAGCGCAAGACGCGAGCGGATCCTTCTCCAACGGAGGATACCAATAGATTGTCCGCCACCAAGTGCGAGGTGGAGGCGCTATGAACCATAGGCGCCAGCGACAAGATTTCATGAAGCATGCTTTTCCCGAGGCATTGGATGCCTTTAACCCGAGGACGCGCATCTCGTGCCGCTCAAAATGGTTTTACGAGCCACGGAGCAGTTTGTGAAAGACATACGGGTAAGGGAATTTTAACGGTTGTATATACCAAGAGCCCGAGACTTAAAGTAGTTATGCTAACGATTTAAGGATCATTGGAAATTCAGGCACTTAACGAGAAGAACGCCCGGTGTCTCGGGGCTGCAAGATTGCAAGGCCCAACTTGAGGCCGCACTTGCTGCCGCAGAGGAGACGGAAAGACCCTCCGGTAACACATTTTATTAATAAATATAAGCGCTGTGCGGCGTGCGCTTGAGTCTAATAATGACATTGCAGGTACCGCCGACAAGATCCGGACAGCAAGCATTACTCGCCAACTAAAGGCGGCGAGAGTGTGTGAACGAGGTTCAGCAGAAAGAACAAGCTCGGGATGCCAACGCCAAGCTCGGAGAAAGAGCTGAAAGGCGCTCGAGCCGAGCTGTCCGGCTCAGTTAAGGAGAATCAGCGGCCGTCGCGGCATTTATAGTAAGTGCTTGGCGAACTCTTTTGAAAAGAAGAGTTCGGCGAGGAAGTATTTTGACATGATATGTCTTGTAGGTATACTCACGGGTCGTCCTGCGGAGGAGATGCCCATATCAATGGGTGATCAACTTCGAACTGTTGCAGCTACTCGAGCGAGTTCGGCGGGCAATGAGCGGCGTCGTTCGGGCTTTATGGCCAGCCCTCACCATACCCGAGGGCCTCGGGAGCTTGCAGAGAAGCTGCGAAGTCTTGCAGCGCTTCCGTTTGTGGAAGATTTTGGCTTGCCGTCAAGGTGCAGGGAGGCTTGGGCCATGGTGAAGGCGCGGTACAAGAAGGCGGATCCCAACCACATGGCGAAGTTGGACGGTGGGGCCCGATGGGAAGGAGATCCTGTGAGTTTAGTGTACAGCCAAGTAGAGTTGGCTGCTAAATTTTCCCAGCGGATCAAACTAGACAGCTTTGTTAGGCGGGATTGAGGAGGAATACAACCAATAAATTTGACAATGTATGTTATCCTTTTAAAGTGACATGTGAAATGCCTTCTAGTCGGATTGTAGATCGTTTGTCTTTGCCGACCTTTTCGCTTCGACCTCGGGACCCTAGAGTCCGGAGTGTGTCCGAATACCTTTTTGGTTTAAGAAACAACCGTGGTATGCATGGAGACCAGGCGTAGGGGTCATTAGTGCTTTATCAGACAAGTGCCCAACTAGTTATGTTATATTACATGGTTAGTAAGAAACATCTTCCAGGGAGAATAGTTCCGTTAAGGGTTCCTTTCCCTGGGAGGCATGCCCTAAAGTGCATGTCCGGACTGCAAAGAAAGCAGTAAAACATCTGGGGGCAAATAGATAAATAGGTAAAAAGTCATCTTTTAAGTCACCGACCGAATATTCCCTTAAGAACGCTAGCTTTCGCTTCACCGATCCGAGGTACACATCCGGTGACCAGCGGTAACAATCGCTGAGGTGCTCCCTTTACCTCCTAGCTGAACAATCGGGAACGTAGGGGTAAGCAAAGGAGCCAGGCAACCTAGCTTGGCCAAAACTTAAGTCATATCGATGCATATAATGGCGAGTAAAAGGTACATGTGGAAGCTTGACACATGTCTTTGGTATGAAACCCGTATAATTGAGCTTACGTAAAAGAAGCCCCGGGAATAATGAGTGCGGATGGCACATCATGCGTATGCAAAGAATGCGAAAATAGGCCGGAAGGGCATTTAAGTAAAAAGGATAAAAAGAGAAACAAAAGACAGCGAAGTGTAAAAGTTTGGGCGGGGAAGGGGCGAACTCTTAGTCGGCGCTAGGCATAGAATCGTCGGAGGCGGGCTGCGTTCCATGGGTTCGGCTCGAGTCGGTTATCGGCGCATTTCATAGACGGTATGCTCCACGGTCGATGCTTGATCGATAATGAAGGGCCCTCCCATTTGGGCTTGAGCTTGTCCTTTTCTTGTCCGCGAGCGTAGAACTAGTTCACCAACATTGTAAGTCTTAGCCCGTACTTCTACCTTTGATATCTTGGACTGCTGCCGATAGAATGCGGAGCGAGCCTTCGCGATGTCACGTTCTTCCTCCAATGTGTCCAAGCTGTCCTGCCGATCAAGCTCGGCCTCTCTTTCCTCATACATGCGCTTTTCGAGGTGAGTCATGAATAATGTCCTGAGGCAAGACTGCCTCTGCGCCGTATACCATAAAAAATGGTGTGAATCCGGTAGTACGGTTAGGCATTGTCCGCAGCCCCCAGAGTACGGAGTCAAGCTCCTCGACCCATTGTGTGTCGGATTTAGTAAGTGACCTTACTAATCTGGGTTTAATGCCGCTCATGATTAGACCATTTGCTCTTTCCACTTGACCGTTGGTTTGAGGGTGATAAACTGAAGCATAGTCGAGCTTGATGCCCATATTTTTGCACCATGACTTAACCTCGTCGGATGTGAAGTTCGTGCCGTTGTCGGTGATGATGCTGTGGGGGACTCCGTAACGGTGTACCACACCTGATATAAAGTCTATCACTGGTCCGGACTCTGCCGTTTTGACCGGTTTGGCCTCTATCCATTTGGTGAATTTATCCACCATGACCAATAGGTACCTTCGCATGGGTTCCCCTTTAAGGGGTCCAACCATGTCAAGCCCCGGACCACTGACGGCCGGTAATGGGTATGGTTTTGAGGCGGTGGGTGGCATATGGCTTTGATTAGCAAAGAGCGACAACCAACGCATCGCTGGACCAAGTCTGTCGTGCTCCGCCCGAGCCGTCGGCCAATAAAATCTGTGCGGAATGCCTTTCCTACAAGGGCCGGGCTGCTGCGTGGTGTCCGCCTAGTCCGGCATGAATTTCAGCCAGAGGTTTCGCCCTTCTTCTTGGAGATACACCTTTGAAGGACTCGGTGGTACTTTTCCTATAAAGTTCTCCCTCATGGACCTTGTAGGCCTTCGATCGCCGTACTATCAGGCGGGCCTCATTTTGGTCTTGGGAAGTTCCTGCCTAAGTAAGTAGGCTAGGAAAGGTTACATCCATGCGGCGATTACGCCATTATGGCATGGGCGGAGGTGTTATGTCATCTGCCGAATCACCGGTTGGTGCGGTTTTCTCCGGTTTGTCACTACGGGCTCCTCTTCCCATAATGCGGATGGCTTGAAGAGCCGTTCGAGAAGATATTAGGAGGGGCGGCATCACGCTTCGCACCGATCGTGCCGATCGTCGGCCGCCTGGTTATTATCTCGAGCTATGTGATGGAATTCCAGTCCTTCAAACAGAGCTGACATTTTTAGGACAGCGTTGCGATGTGCTGCCATTTTCGGATCCTTGGCGTCAAAGTCTCCATTTATTTGGGATATTGCAAGGTTTGAATCCGCGCCGTCTAGGCGTTGAATGCCCATGGAGATCGCCATCCGGAGACCATGTAACGGGGCCTCGTATTCGCTGCGTTGTTGGAGTCCGTGTACATTATTTGAAGTACATCTTGGGTCAGTATCTCCGGTTGGGGACGTCAGTACGACGCCAGCCCCCAGTCCGGCTAACATTTTGGAGCCGTCGAAATGCATAATCAATTGGAGTATCGCCGTACTCTTTAGGGAGTTCGGCTTGATCCATTCGCGACGAAGTCAGCCAAAACTTGTGACTTTATAGCTCGTCGAGGTTTATAAGTTATGTCGAATGGTAAGAGCTCAATGTCCCATTTGCAATCCTGCCCGTTGCGTCATGGTTATTTATGATGTCATTGAGTGGTACTTGAGAGGCTCTTTGTTATCGAACACTCTTCAAAGCAAAGGCGGAGTTTCGGGCGCCATGAACACCGCATATGCTATCTTCGATAGTGCGGGTAACAGGATTTGAGGGTTAACACGGTGGATACATAGTACACTGGTTTTGAAGAGAATTTATGCCCTTACATCACTCGTTCGACGACGAGGACCGTGCTTACAACTTGATGCGTTGCTGCGATGTATAACAACATTGGTTCGCCCAAAGTGGGCGCGGCGGACCGGTTGTTGCCGTATGGCCTTTATTTCTTCGAGTCCGCGATGGCGGCATCCGTCCACTCGAAGTGTTGATGCGCTGAGGAGGCGATAGAGGCAGCACCTTTTCTCCTAAGCGGGAGATAAAGCGGCTTAGGGCTGCCATGCATCCCGTTAATTTTGTATTTGTTTGGTCTCTTTGGGATATCTAGCTGTGTGAGCTCGGATCTTGGCTAGGTTTGCTTCAATTCCTCTACGGATACAATGAAGCCCGGAGCTTTCCGGCTGATGCGCCCAAACGCATTTTCGGATTCACTTGATGTCATATGCTCGAGGTTGTCGAATGTGAGCCTCAAGTCGTTTACTAGAGTTTCGG
Organism: Aegilops speltoides; assembly: GCA_021437245.1. Classification (NCBI taxonomy): domain Eukaryota; kingdom Viridiplantae; phylum Streptophyta; class Magnoliopsida; order Poales; family Poaceae; genus Aegilops; species Aegilops speltoides. The sequence goes on from CM038147.1 coordinate 188,727,867, forward strand.
CGTGTTTGGTTTTGACGACTCGTCGTCTCGTATGCCTCTACTGTTTTGCCGATCTGGGTGGCGGACATGTTTGAATCATGCGCTGATATGTTGCGCGGCGTTTCTAAGTCCGAAGGGCATCGTGTTGAAGCGAGAATGGTCCATATGGAGTGATAAATGCCGTTGCGGCTTGGTGCGCTTCCGCCATCTTGATTTGATGATAGCGAGTATCGTCCGGTGAAGCTGTGAATTGTGCCTCGCTGTAGCATCGATAATTTGATCGATGCGGGGAGAGGAAGGATCCTTTGGGCAAGCTTTATTGAGGTCTTTAAAATCGACCGCAGGCGCCAGATTTATCCTTCTTTGGTACCATCACCAAATTTGCTAGCCAGTCCGGATGTTTGATATCTCTAATGAATCCGGCTTCCAATAGTTTGGCTAGCTCTTCTCCCATTGACTGTCTTTTGGGGTCGGAAAATCGTCGAAGAGCCTGTTTGGCTGGCTTGAATCCTTTTAGGATGTTTAGGCTGTGTTACGCCAACTGCGAGGATTCGGGCATGTCCGAAGGATGCCAAAGCGAAGATATCCCAATTTTCCCGGCGAATTCGCGCGATCTGGCGTCTACTTGGGTTCAATTGTGCCCCAATGGGCGCCGTCTTTGTTGGGTCCGTTGGATGGACCGGAATTTTATTATCTTGTCTGCTGGTTTGAAGGAGGTGGACTTGGATCTTTTATCGAGTATCACATCGTCCTGTTTCACCGTAGAGCCTTGTGTGATGAGTTCCTCTGACGCTAAGGCTTGGATAGTGCCTCGAGGGCTAGTGCGGCTGTCTTGTTTTCGGTGCGAGTGCTATGTCCGGATCACTAGCGAGTGATTATTCCGCCGGCCTGCATTTTGAGCTTCATGTACCCGTAATGAGGTATTGCTTGAAAAATTGTGAATGCCTCTCGTCCTAATATGGCGTGATACCCATCGCTGAGCGAGGCCACAGAACGTGACTTCTTGGTTTGTAATTGTCAGGAGGCGAACATCACATTGAGTGTGATTTTTCTGGTGCAGCGCGCTTCCCGGCTAGGGATTATTCCTCTAAAGGTTGTGCTTCTTCGCTCAATACGGATTCAATCGATTTCCATTTTTCGCAGAGTTTCCTCATAAATGAGATTTAGTCCGCTGCCGCCATCCATGAGGACTTTTGTCAGTCGAAAGCCGTCCACTATGGGACTAAGTACCAGTGCGGCTTGGGCTCTGGTTGTTCGGAATGTGGGCTCGTCGCTGGCATTGAAGGTAATAGCTGTGTTGCTCCATGGATTTGCTGTTGCTACTTGGTAGACTTCGGCGAGTTCTCGGATTGTTCGTTTTCGCATATTATTTGATGCGAAAGTCTCGAAGACTGTTGATACCGTGCTGTTTGTTGGAGTGGTTTCCCGGAGCTAGAAGCTCTTCGCCACTTTTGGCCACCTGCCGTAATATCCAACATGCTCGAAGGCTATGTGTTGGGGCGGCTCCCTCAGTACTATAAACTTACGGGGTCCATTGAGCCATCCCTCGATGGTTCCGTTTCCCTTATTGGGTTTTTGTTTTTCGTTTTTGCATCCGGGCACGAGTGTAAGGCGCCCTTTTCTCGCGGATCGGGTTTGGGGCGGATTATCCCAAAATTGATTTTCGGTTTTCGGAAACTCTCCATCGCCTGATACTTTCGCATAATGGATGCGAGATCTGTGAAGCGCATAATTTTGCAGCGATCAATGGCGTTTAGTATTCCCTTGTCCGTGCGATTATTGCGAAGATTGATATTGTGTTTTCCTCTCGGCAGTCCTTTATCCTGTCCATAACCGGGAGGAATCGGCCCGATAGTGATGTCTTGTTTGATCGGCTCTTTCCGTATTAGAGATAGATCGCATATATGCGGGCGGGTGGGTGGAATAAAATCCGGATCCCTGCCCATCTTGAGGCTCAAAGGCCAAGGGGTTTCCGAATTCGAAAGTTTGGTTTGCTGGGCACAATCCAGCGAGTCCGGGGCGATGCATGATTTTAAGTTCAATGCTTGATCGAAGTTCGTCCCTCCGCGGGAATCCGGCATGGAGGGTTCGGGAATCCGGACATGAATTGTTTTCAACACTGGCAAAGAGTTGCCGTATTGCTCCTCTACCACTGCGACGTGGTGGGTGGCCTGGGGAGAGTTAATCTCTCTCAGATTGGTTTTAAGCCCAATATGGTTGTAGTCCGTAGCGACTCCCAGGGCGGCGATGCGATCCAAGAGCTCGTTAACAGACGAGAGCTCCATTGGATCTAACTGTTCGGCAGCTTTAGGGCTGATCGAAGATTGCTTCCGAAGACTTGAGAAGTCATTGCCGAAGCGGCGGCCGGACAGGCGGTCATGAGAAAACCACCAAGCGGATAGTTTGGCCAGCGCCAAGGCCCTCGGTGAAAACACCGTCTTTGAAGGCGGGTGGAGGCATCCGCTCTATCGGTGGCGACACGAGGAACTCTCAATGAAAGCACCAATGTCGGTGTCAAAACCGGCAGATCTCGGTAGGGGGTCCCGAATCGTGCGTCTAGGCGGATGTTAACAAGAGGCGAGGACACGATGTTTTTACCTGAGTTGGGCCCTCTCGATGGAGGTAAAACCCTCGTCTGCTTGATTAATATTGATGATATGGGTAGTACAAGAGTGGATCTACCACGAGATCAAGGAGGCTAAACCCTAGAAGCTAGCCTATGGTATGATTGTTGTAATGTATGTTGTCCTCGGACTAAAGCCCTCCGGTTTATATAGACACCGGAGGAGGCTAGGAGTTACAGTCGGTTACAATGGTAGGAGATCTACATATCCGTATTGCCAAGCTTGCCTTCCACGCCAAGGAAAGTCACATCCGGACACGGGACGGAGTCTTCAATCTTGTATCTTCGTAGTCTTGGAGTCCGGCGGATATTGATAGTCTGGCTGTCCGGACACCCCCTAGTCCAGGACTCCCTCACTAGGCTTTCCCCTCTCTTCTAGCATTCTGCAGTTCAGTCCATAGATACAACCCTTCCATTTGATACCAATGCATACTTAGTATAGATTTGATGCTTGCGAGTACTTTGGATGAGTACTCACAGTTGCTTTGCTAACCCTTTCACCATTCTTTCTTCTTTCCGGTTGTTGCAACCAGGTGGTGGACCCCTGGCCAGATGCCACCACCGACGGATACTACTACGTGGAGACCGCCGACGACTAGGAGTAGTTAGGAGGTCCCAGGCAGGAGGCCTTGCCTCTTCGATCGTTGCTACTTTTGTGCTAGCCTTCTTAAGGCATCCTTGTTTAACTTATGTTTGTACTCAGATATTGTTGCTTCCACTGACGCTTGTGCTTCGAGCAATGTATTCGAGCCCTCGAGGCCCCTGGCTTGTAATATAAAGCTTGTATTATTTTATTTGTGTCTAGAGTTGTGTTGTGATATCTTCTCGTGAGTCTCTGTACTTGATCGTACACATTTGCGTGTATGATTAGTATATGATTGAATCGGAATCGTCACAATTTCAGTCAGATTGGTAGGACTTATTGCTTGGGGAGGTTCTTCAATAAAAGGATCCTCTTGCACTGATGGGGAATGGAGATGCTCAAGAAACACATTGCTGGGGATAGGTTTCTGAGTGGAACCTATTTTTGCCAGATCGTCAGTTGCTTGATTCTTGATTCAGGGAATGTGGTGAAGCTCCAAACCCTCAAAATGTTTCTCCAACTTCCTCACTGCGTTGCAGTATCCCGTCATGGTAGGGTTTCTGGCATCCCACTCCTTCATCACCTGATTTACTACCAAATCCAAGTCATCGTAGACCATCAGGCAATGGACGTTGAGTAAGATAGCCATACACAACCCATAGAGGATTGCTTCATACTCAGCTTTGTTATTGGAGGAATCAAAGTAAATCTAGAAGACATAACTGAGTTTATCACCTCTTGGGGACACCAGGACCACTCCGGCACCAGAACCATTCAACATCTTAGACCCATCGAAGAACATAGTCCAGTGTCTCGAGTGAACTTGAGTCGGATGTTGCTATTCAATCCACTCGGCCACGAAATCTGCGAGCACTTGAGATTTGATCGCCTTCTTCACTTCAAGCTTGATATCCAGAGGGAGAAGTTCAATTGCCCACTTAGTCACTCGACTAGTTGCATCTCGGTTGTTCATGATCTGAGACAATGGAGCATCGCTGACGACTGAAACCAGGTGGTCTTGGAAATAATGTGCAACTTTCTTTGCCGTCAAATAAATTCCATAGACAAGCTTCTGGTAATGCGGATACCTCTGCTTGGATGGATTCAAGACTCCAGAGATATAGTACACTGGGCATTGAACTTTGTAGGCCTTTCCTTCTTCTTGCTCCACTGTGAGCACTGTGCTGACAACCTGACCAGGGGCTACGATGTATAAGAGTAGAGGCTCTTTGCTGTTCGTAGCAGCAAGCACCGGCTGGGTGGAGAGCGGGGCTTTGAGCTCCACAAACGCTGCTTCGGCTTCGGGGGTCCACTCGAACGTGCCGGAATTTTTCATCAGTCAGTAAAGAGGCAGTGCCTTTTCATCGAGACAGGAAATGAGCTGATTCGGTGCAGCGAGACAACATGTGAGCTTCTGAACATCATGCACACGCACATGGCATTTCTTTCGGAGAATTGCACTGGTCTTCTCGGGATTGGCATCTATCCCTCGTTCGGAAACGAGAAAACCGAGTAACTTTCCTTTGGGTACTCCAAATGTGCACTTGGACAGATTCAACTTAATGGCGTACCTCCTCAGATTGGCAAAGGTTTCAGCGAGGTCAGTCAGCAGGTCGGAACCTTTGCATGACTTCACCAAAATATCATCCATATACGCCTCCACATTCCGACTGATCTGAGTGAGTAGGCACTTATGAATCATGTGCACGAATGTGGCGCCAGCATTTTTTAGACCGAATGGCATGGTGACATAGCAAAAACACCCGAACGGGGGTGATGAAGGCTGTTTTTATTTCATTTGGTCCATACAGTCGGATCTGATGGTATCCGGAATGCGCATCAAGAAAAGAAAAACACTCACATCCCATAGTCGAGTTGACTATTTGATCGATGTGAGGGAGCAGAAAATGATCCTTCGGGTAGGCCCTATCTATATGCTTGAAGTCAATACACATGCGGAGTGAATTATACCACTCGGAGTGAATTATACGACATTGGCAAGCCACTCGGAGTGAATTATACAACATTGGCAAGCCACTCGGAGTGAATTATAATTCACTCCGAGTGGTATATCTCGCGTATGAACTCAGCTGCCAAGAGTCGAGCCACTTCCTTGCCAATCGCCTTCCTCTTCTCCGCGGCAGGCCGACGGAGATGCTCTTTGATAGGTTTGACTTTGGAGTCGACACACAAAAGGTGCTCAGCCAACCCCTTGGGTACACCTGGCACATTTGATGGTTTCCATGCGAAGATGTCCTAGTTCTCACGGAGGAACTGGATCAGCACAGCTTCCTATTTGCTGTCGAGTGTCGTTGAGATGTGGGTCGGAGCAGCTGTGGGATCTTCTGGGTGAATGTGAACTAGTTTTGTCTCGCCAGTCGACTGAAATGCGGACACAGAAGCAGGCTTCCTGGAACGGAGCAAATCAATTGGGTCAGCATTCTTCTTCTACTCTTCCAGTTCCACCACTGCCATTTGCTCGTCTGCGATCTTGGAACCCTTCTGGAGGCATTCCTATGCTCTCTGCCTATTCCCAGTGATCGTGATCACACCTTTGGGCCCAGGCATCTTTAGTTTGAGATGCATGTAACATGGACGGGCCATGAAACGAGCATACGCCGGTCAGCCCAGAATAGCATGATAGGCACTGTGAAAATCTACCACTTCAAACGTAAACTTTTCTTTGCGAAAATTCTTTGAATCACCAAAAACCACATCCAAAGCAATCTGCCCGAGTGATTTCGCCTTCCTGGGGTGACTCCATGGAACTGCATGTTGTTCTCACTGAGTAGGGACATCAGAATGCCCATCCCCTAAAGGTTGCAATATACAGAATGTTCAAACCACTGACAACATCCATGAGAACTTTACGCAATCGAGTGCCTTTAATGAATGGTTCGACCACCAACACCTGCCGCCCGAGGGTAGCAACGTGAGCTGGGCGATCCAACTAGTTGAAGGTGATAGGAGTCTTTGACCAGTTGAGGTATGTTGTAGTTGTCGGGGCAACCATGTTCACCTATCTGTTGATGACTTTCAATCGACTTTTGCTCTGAACGTCAGGAAAAATCACCAGGGTTGCATTGACCTTTGGGTAATCATCTGCTTTTTCTTCATCTTCATCCTTATCAGAGCCTTTCTCACTTTGTTGGCCCTCACGGAACTGCTGAATAAGGAATCTGCACTATCGAGTGGTGTGTTTGGGCAAAATCAAGTTGCCATCTTCATATTTCTTCGTGTGAATGGCACACGGCAAATCCATGACATCCTGGCCTGACTAGTCCTTGATCTTCTTGGTTATCCATGTCCCCTTGGGCTTTCCGTTGAACTTTCCTTGGGTATTCACCACTACAGCTTCAGCCTGACCTGTGGCTTCAGCCTTGCATTTCTGCTTCCGACTGGGATTTCCGCCCATAGTGTCAGGGTCGACTATCTTCTATTTGCCATTACGGAGTCGATCTTCTTCTTCACCATTCGCGTACCGAGTGCCTATCTCCATCATCCGATTCAGAGTCATGGCCTCGGAGCGACCAAATTTTAGTGTGAGCTCTCTGTACCGTACGCCTTCCTTGAAAGCGCAGACTGCTTGGTGCTCTGAAACATTCTCCACCAGATTTTGAAGTGTAGTCCAATGCTGGATGTAATCGCTCAAAGTTTCATTCGGCTTTTGGACACAATGTTGTAGCTCAGACAACCCAGCGGCACGCTTGCAAGTGACTTCAAATGTCTTGATAAACACTCGGGCCAAGTCTTCCCAACAGTATATGCTAGCGGAGCCAACTGATTCAACCAGGACCTGGACGAGCCTTCAAGCATCAAGGGCAGGTGCTTCATGGCCACTTCGTCATTGCCTCCACCAATCTGCACTGCCACTTGGTAATCCTCTAACCACGTGTCTGGCTTTAACTCGCTAGTAAACTTGCTCACTCCTGCAGCCAATCTGAGGTTGGGAGGAATCTAAGAAGCTCGAATGGCTCTGCTAATACATTCAAGCCCTGAGATGAACGCTCTTCTCCCACTCGGGTGATCTCTGTCCAAACCTTCTCTGTTAGCTTTGCCTCTGTCAACCAGGCCTTGTACGAGGACTGACCTTGCATCAAACCCGGGCTCTCGGGGGTCGACTGGAATCCTATCGCTCGTTGCCGTATGGGCGCCTATCATCATACCGCCAGGGCGCATATGAAACACCCCTCGGAGGGGGTGTGGGCACTTGACAGCGGTCATCATGATGGTATCGAGGGTCAAACTGCCCGTGGCCTCGACCCTGGTACTGGTCCTGGTGATAACCATGATCTTCACGCCATAGAGGCAATCTTGGGCTGTGTGCCGACTGAACTGTGTCTGCCATGATGGATCTGCTGTGAATGCTATTACACGACTGGGAAACATTCGAGTTCTGTTCTCCGGCCGCATTGAGCAGTGCCCGAATCTGCTGTAAGCCTCTGCCAACCTCGGAACAGGACAGCTGGATCGAATTTGCAATACGAGCAGCTGCTGCAATATTTTGGATCGGAGTACGGTATACCTGACACCCATCTCGAGGTCCAGTCCGGAACAATTGTCGATGTCGTCGATTGGAACTTGGAAATTTTCTGCGTGCGCAATCGTAGAGTGCTTGTCGAAGATTCTCCAGGCACGCACGCTCAGCCAGAGTGGCTACACGCGCAGCCTCCAAGGCCTGAGCCTCGGGGGTCTCGCCAACGATGGGGGTCTGGAGTTCTGTGATGCAGCTCTTCCCTCTACTCGGTAGTGAGGGCTTGAGGATAGTACTCATCGTTGTCACGCGACGAACTGCCGCAACCGCCCTCGTCACGGGGAAATCCTAGCAGGCTGTACTGGGGACCAACCATGCGGACTTCCGCCGCGGGGTCGTTGCTTTCGCACACAGAGAGAGTATCCGAGTGACTAGTCGATGGATCGAACAATCCATAGAGAGATTCATCGGGCTCGATTGTCGTGATTTGAGGAGTGGCCGACTGACGGGCCACCATGTGCTTCACTCACCGCTGGAGCCGCGAGCGACCGGATCGCTTGCAGCGACGGGCAGCGGGAAGCGAAGACACCGCTGAGCCGACCGATACTGAATCAATGGCTGCCACAAGAGGACGTCACAGGCACTCGCATGCACGCACTGCCCCGTGAATGGGGAGTGCCTCGATGTTGAGGGGGGCCTCTTGGAGCCAGGCCGAATCTTTGGTGATGAAAGTGAGTGCGCCCAGACGGATCACGCGACCCAAGGACTATCCACCGCCGGAAACCATGTTGACGAAGATCGAAGATTGCAACCTCACCGGAAGTCGCTTCGACGCCTACCCCACGGTGGGTGCCAACTGTCGTGGGAACAGATCTGACAGTGGAGATGGGGGTACTAGGAGGAGGCAGTGCCTAGCTACGGCGAGGTTGTACACTCGGATTTACGAGTTCAGGCCCCTCTCAGAGAAGGTAACAACCCTACGCCTCGGTGCCGCGGAGGCTCTGTATATTGGAGTGTTGATTTATAGGGGTGCGAACCCTTGTGCAAGAGGGGACGGGTAGCTTATATAGGGTACGCTGACCCCTCACAACCCTCGGTTACACAGAGGTTCAATGAGAGAATAAAGACACATACGTTACTGGTAACGCCTGTGTTTAATTTTAAGGTGACGGAGTGAATGTACGACCGTTTCCATCCAGGGGTGGGTCTAAGTCTTCTGTCCTTCGAGTGGATCCTTGTCTTCCAAGTGAATGACATTGGTCGAGTGGAATTGGGGTATCCGAGTGAATCTCCCATCGAGTGGGTCACACTCTATGATGATTCCAGTCGGTATCTTCTTTCTGTCCTTGTAGGCCTTGGCCTCTTGTGTGGTGTTCTTGGGTAGGGCATATAGGTCAGGCCTAAGACCCTAACCTAGGTACATGTCATCGTCAGGTGCACAAGTTAGCCTCAAATCTGTGGAAAACAGCATACAACCCATCTGCCATTATTTCTAATAATTTACAGCCCATTTGCTAATTCTTAGGGATTTTTTTGGAGCCCATATTCTTTTTGTTAGCATTACAGCCCATATTGTGGCCACAGTTAAAACATTATATGAAATTTTGCATATTTCGGTGGGATCCGAACTATTTTTAATCCTGAAATTTCGAGTCACATTCAAACTAATTTGAAAAATAAATTCATATCAATACAAAGTCCAAATAATTGTCCACGCATAAAAAATCAATGGAATTTAAAATCTCAAAATGAAAAAAAAACAAATTTGAAACTAATTGTCGGTTTGATGTGTTTTAAAAATGTACAGCTCATTTATCATTACTTATAGCCCATTTTCTCATCTTGAAAGATTTGCAGCCCAGCAGGGCTGACAAAGCAAGTAGGCCTCGATTGGGTATTTTGCAAAAGAACAAAAAACTGGGCTAGCCATTTTCAAAATAAAAAAAACTATTGGGTTGGTCTTGTGGTTAACATAAAAGAAAAGGGTTGCTAGACAGGCCAGAGTGCCCCCGCATAGCTCAGTTGACACCCTGCTTCCGTCTCAAAAACAAAAATAACTGGGAAAGTTGTTGGGTCCCTAGTGTCAGCCGCTCGTTGTGCAATTCTCTCGTTTATTGACTACATTGACAATGGCATGGGACCCTAATGTTAGCAATCCATTAGGAGGAACCATTTTTTGCTTGAAATAAGGAGGCACTTGCTTGCGTACTTCCATGACCCTGGTGGGTCCCTGCTATCATCCTGTTAACATATAATCATCTCCTGATTGTGTATGCGTCAACCTAGTAGGCCCACAAGTCAGCCTCTAAACCCGTGGCGGACAAATACAACCCATTTAAAAAAATAACAGCCCATTCCATACGTTCACATGGAAAGTTCAACATTTAGAGCAAAGTAATAGATCTGAGCAGATATAGAGTACTGAACTTCCACATTGACAAGCCAAGTTAACTATCTACTCCTACTAAGAGCATCTCCAGTCATTCACCGCCCCCTCCCCTAGGGGCTAGAAAAAAGCGCCGCTTGGGGGCGAACCGGCGATATTTTCAGTGTGGGGGCGACCGGCTTCCCAGCCGCCGCACCCAGGTCGGCCCCAGACGAAAAAATTTAAAATTATAATTGGGCAAATTTTGGCAAATACGACATACATTCGGCGATATTTAGGTGGTTCACAGTTTTTTTACATATAGAAACATAATAATAAGTCTACTAAAGAGAAGGGAAAACGGCTGCGCCTACAGGCCGAAGAACTCACTGAACACGCCGAAGTCACCACCGTTGTCGTCCTCCTTCTCCTCCTTCACGCAGCCGTCCCTGCTAGACCCCTGCCCGGGGTCGCCATGGCGGACTAGTTTGGCCGGCGGCGGTGCCTCGTCATCCCAGTCGTCAAGAAAGATGACACCTCCCTCGTCGCGGCAACGGCGCCGAGCGGCGATCTCCTCCAGGGTGCAGTGCTGGTGCTCCATCTCCTTACACGCCCAGTCCTCCCACACCCACTTCAAGGCGGCCTCGTCGTTGAAGGCCACCTCGTCATTGTGCTCGTGCTTCACGGGGCCGAGCCTCGGCTCCGTCTTTGGCCTGATGAGGAGGGAGGCAGGACCCGAGGAAGCGTCGCCGCCATCGTTGATGACAACTCCGCGGTTGCGCTGGCCGAGCGGCATTTCCATGGGCTCGTCCTTGACGCTGAAGAGTGTTGACGACTCGGAGGAGTGGGAGGAGGAGCGGGAGGAGGAGGAGGACCCGCCCAGCATCCTCGTCGGCAGCCATGGGCCGCAACTCTGGCGGGGGAGGCCGGGTACGTCAGCGACGGATCGTTATCGCCCTCGAGGCACTCGAGGACGGCGTGGAGCGTGCGGCCGGGGGAGCCCCACCACAGGCGATGGTCGTCACTGTTGTTGCGCCCCCTCACCACTTGCGCGTTGTGATACGTCCATTTTGCATCATGCTTTTATATCAATATTTATTGTATTATGGGATATTATTACACATCAAGTCACAATACTTATGCCTTTTCTCTCTTATTTTATAAGGTTTGCACGAAGAGGGAGAATGCCGGCAGCTGGAATTCTGGGCTGGAAAAGGAGCTAATATTAGAGAACTATTCTGCACAACTCCAAAAGTCCTGAAACTCCAAGAAAGTCAGTTTTGGAATATATTAAAAATATTGGGTGAAGAAAGCACCAGAGGGGGGCCGCCCGCCAGCCACAAGGGTGGAGGGCGTGCCCCCTGCCATGTGGGCCACCTGGAAGGCCACCGATGCTCATGTCCTACTATATGGTGTATTTTGCCCTAGAAAAAATCATAAGGAAGCTTTCGGGACGAAGCGCCGCCTTCTCGAGCCGGAACCTAGGTAGGACCAATCTAGGGCTCCGGTGGAGCTGTTCTGCCAAGGAAACATCCCTCCGGGAGGGGGAAATCGTCGCAATCGTCATCACCATCAATCCTCTCATCGAGAGTGTAACATCCCAAATTTTCAATTTGGAATGTTATACATAGATCATCATTGCATATCATATTTTTGTTGCATTGTTGGCTCGATCCTAGAAATTCTACGCAACTCAAGGACCCACGGAGAGAGTTGGGGATTTCGTTATTTTCTTATTTGAGTTTTTCTCAAATTTTGAAAATAGGATCATTTGATTTTATTTATTTTATCTTCGATTATTTCTACTACCAAAATTTCAGGGAGGGAATAAAATGACTTTCCCAAAATAAAGAAATAATGAAGATTTAGTAAAAAAATCAAATAAGATTTATTTTGGAGTTTTTCGCCTTTTATTTGGATTTAGGAAAAATGCAAGTTTTTCAAAATTGCATTTAGGCCCCAAATAAATGTTCATCTTGTCCGGCTAGATTTTAGAAGCCGGGGAAAAGTTATTTCGGGATTTTTGGAGTCCGTTTAGTATTTCTTTTATTTTTTTCTTCTGCACGGAATTACTAAAAAAACACAACCGACCTACGAGCCGTGTCCGTCTAGGACTCCGGGCCCGCGGGGCTTTATAAGCCGGGGGGAGCCAGCCCGAGGCCCACCGCCGCCCCAAACCCTAGCCGCCCGGCCCAGCGTCGCCGCCGCCGACCAGCAGCTGCCGCCCGCCCCGCCGAGCCACCGTCGGACCCTCACCCGACCTTGCGGACCCGCAGACCTGCCAGACGACGCTCGCCGAGGTTTGCCACCGCCTCGACTTCCGTGCCGGGTTTTTTAGAAAACTGATCGGCTTTCCATCGGTTTATTTTCGGTTTTTTTTAGTTTCGGTTTTTTTATTAGATCGGTTTTAATTTTGGTTTAGTTTAATTAGCGAGCGTTCGCTCGTTCGTTCGTTTTAACGAATGTGTTCGTCAGATTAGTTTAGTTAATGAACGTTCGTTCGTTAACCTGTTCGTCATTTTTCTTTTTCTCGGATTTAATCCGCAATTTTTTTGATCGCAATTCCTGATCCGATTTTCGTTTTAGTATAACTTTTCGCTCGTTTATCGGAATCAGGCGATTCAAGCGCCTGGAGTTTCGTCTCGAAACCCTCTTTCTGAATAATCAACTTAAACAAGTTTTTGCTTCTGTAAAATTTGACTTAGATCCAGATTAATAAAACGAAGCCGTTTTCTTTCGCCGTTTGACTTTCGTTGCTTTGTTTGATTTGATTCTTTTTGCAAACCGGAGTTCTTAAGTTGAACTTTCAGGTTAGATCTTTTATTCGAATTTTACCTGTGCATTAGATGTGTACTTATTGTATGTTTGTTTGTTTGTTTGTCTGTGATAGAATACCCGGAGTGCGCCGCCTATTACTTCGAGTCTCTACGTTTCGCGGATCATCAGCAAGGCAAGTAACACTTTGATCATATCTTTTCTCATACCCAGATTTTATGCATTAGATCTATCCTCAAACATTGCATGATTAGAATCTAATTAAATTGTGGGTTATGGGAAGTAGATGAGGTAGTACCTATTACCTGTTTTATTATCAAACCTTTGGGAGTTACTTCTACATTTGCTTATTATGCCATGCTATGCTAGTAGACGTGGATTGGGTGAGTGTATCCATGACAGATGTGAGATTGTTAAATTAATGGTTTATTTAAGGTGGCAACTTGAACACACATCCGGGTGGATTGAGGCACTGGTTTCTATCGAGACTTACCTGTATTTCTTCGGACCGCCACCCAGGCTCAAAGGAATCATGAGATTATTCAAACTAGAAACTTATGTGTGCAGCCACAAGCCATTATGGGCTCTGGCATAGTTGATTAAGTCGTGCGAACTCTTACGGGTGGACTAGCAGATGTAGGGGAAAGTAGGTGTACCGGTCTACCCACATGTAAGGTGCTAGTGCTTCCGAAAGACTATGTCTCAGTCATCCATTTCTCAAACATCATGTAGTGCGAGAAATCCAATGGAGGCGATCGAGTCTTGTGGGGAAAAGTGTGCAAACCTCTGCAGAGTGTATAAACTAATCATGGTTAGCTGTGTCCCCGGTTATGGACATTTTGAGTATCTAGTACTTGGATATCATGTGAATCTCAACATGTTACTCTAATTTAATATTGTTGGGTTTAATGTGTACTTTTAATTGGGATTGAGGATGCTGTCAACCATTCTCAATGTTTAACAACCACCATGATAGTTAAATAAATTTATTCCTTTGTAGTAGGGAAAAATTGGCTTTATGCAAAACTTTAACCATAGAGCTTTCCACCAGCCAAATATGCATGTAGTATATCCTATTCCATTGTTGTTCTCTATGTGTTACATGCCAGCATATTCCATGTGTTGACCCGTTTTCGAGCTGCAACGTTTCATGTTGCAGACTTTTCAAACGACAAGTAAGATGCTTTTAGGTCGTGGTTCTATACTCGATGATGCCGTTGGAGTTGATGGACTCGCTTATCTTCCAAGTCTTCTGTTGTTATCGATTTTAGATGGCCTTAAGCCATATTTATTTCAATAAGTTCTCTCTTGAGACATTCGATGCAATAAGTGTGTGATTGCTACTCTGTTATAAATCCTCCAAGTATTGTGTGGTGTCAGCATTACTGATCCAGGGATGACACTGAGCACAGAGATCAGGCTGTTTGAGGTCTGGTCGCTACAAGGTGGTATCAGAGCACACGCTGACTGTAGGACACGGCCACTAATCTTAAGCCCTAGATCACTACTCTTTCTTCTCATTTCTGACTCCTCATCTTTTCTATTCTTTAGGATGGCGGATGCAAGGATCAAGTTCGCACAACCAGATGAGAACTCACCTTTTGGATATCACTTGAAGGAAGCCACTAGATACCTGAACATAGGAGTACCAAGTTTCACCGGGATCTTCAACGCCACTTTACGCAAAGAGGAGCACTAGAGGATTCAAGTCTACATTCCAGGAAGGACATTTACACCAGCCACTGAGCCAATAGAGTTTACCTTTGATGCACCAACATGGAGCCTAGGAAAGAGCATGGCAGCTCACATCAACATGGGACGAATTGGAGAAGTTTACCACAACAATCTCAAGAATACTATCTACCAGATTTGTGGGCGCCGAGATGAGCATTGGGAGATGATCACCACCAGGAAGGACAGATCAATCGCAGCTTATATTCAGGAGTTAAACCAACACATCCGACGCCAGAAAATCAGATGTCTTGAGATATGGAGGAGCTACGAAGGCTATGACCAAGATCAAGGAGCTAGAAGAAGAACTCAAGGCTACGTAAAGACTATATGGAAGAAATCGTCGCTCTAGTAAGACGAGCGGCGACCTTAAGGAGAAGATTGGAGTATTCATGGGAGGATCGGCACCCGGAGGAGAAGAGGATGAACCTACTTGTCCAGATAATTATATCATCATCGGCGACACCGACTCGGATCCCGACGACGGCGATGATGACTATGTTGATGAAGCTGGAGCAGATATCATGGAATCTGCATCGGAGCAGTTTTTCTAGTTGACCACCATAACAGTAGTAGAATTTTCCACCATTTAATTAGTTTTAGTCCAAGCACTTTTGTAACGATAGTTAGACCGTTGTATGCCCTTGTTTGAATTGATTTGAATGATATTGTGTGCTTTTGTCTCATGTGCATATGGGTAGTGTTATCTCACTAGACCTCATTCTATTCTTAACTCTCCTCTCCTCTTTAAACCTCAGATGCCTCCGAGACGCGACCCCGAGTTTGTTTTTCCACCAGAGATCACTCAGTTGATTCAGCAGCAGAATACCCTGATTCAAACATTGGTATAGAACCAAGGCAACAACAACAACAACAACCCACCACCACCACCACATGTTGACCATCTGGCACGTTTCTTAAGGCTAAATTCGCCGGTGTTTTCCAGTAGCACCGAGCCGATTGTAGCAGATGATTGGCTCCGTAAGATAGGGAGGGAGTTGACCACAGCAGGATGCACAAATGGAGAAAAGGTGAAGTTTGCGCATCATCGACAGCGGACCCGCAGCAGAAGATGGTGGGAGAATTTTACACCACTTACCTGTGACACCATCACGTGGAATCGGTTTGACAAGCTTTTGAACTGCCCATGTTTCAGCGAGCTATGGCCATGAAGAAGCGTGAGTTTCGCAACTTACGCCAAGGAGGACGGACGGTTGGCTAGTATGTGGATGATTTGATGAAGCTAGCACGTTATGCCCCGGATAGCGTTGCTACGGATGCAGCTAAGCTGGAGAAGTTTCTAGAAGGACTGAATGATGAGCTGAGCATGCAGTTGATGGTAGCCACTTTCAATAACTACCAGGAGTTAGTAGATTGTGCTCTTAAGATTGAGGGAAAGCAGCAGCAGATTGATAATCGTAAGAGGAAGTATGGACAGGGGAAGTACAATTCTGGAGCTCAGCAGAAGCTACGCTTTACCCCGAAGCCAGGAGGACATTTTCAGCATACTCATGGAGGAGGCAGCTCGCACAATCATAATGGCACAAAGAATGGAAACGGGAATGGAGGAAGCAATGGACAAAGCCGCACCAACCCGTCAACACCATCCAAGGTAGACCTGAGTCATATCACTTGCTATAAGTGACGTAAGACTGGGCATTATGCAAATGATTGCCCAGAAGCCCAAAATGGAAATGGCAATGGAAGCTCAGGAAAGAAGCCGAACCCTTTCAACATGGGGCAAGTGAACCACGTTACCGTGGAGGAGGTTGAAGCTCGGCCAGACGCAGTAATAGGTAAGTTTTTGGTTAAGGCATTTACTGCAGTTGTTCTTTTCGATACTAGTGCATCGCATTCATACATATCAAGGGGATTTGTGGATAAGTTTAGCCTGCCCATTAAGACTCTTAAGACACCCATGCTAGTAAGTTCACCGGGAGCTGAGTTTATGGTCAGTCAAGGATGCTTTCAGGTGCCATTAAGTATAGGAAGGCATGTTTTCCCAACGGATTTAATTATATTGGAATCCCAAGGTTTGGATGTAATTCTTGGTATGGATTGGTCACGATGTATGGAGGAAACATTGATTGCGCCAATAAGACAATTTTGCTTACGACACCGAAGGAATAAGAATCAAGTATGTATCATGGCATGAGCCGAGAAGAGCACATGTAAATTCCTTATCGAGTTGTGCGGGAGGAAGTACCGGTGGTAAAGGATTTCCCGATGTATTTCGGAAGAGTTGCGGGCATGCCACGGATAGAGACATTGAGTTCTTAATTGAACTCTTGCCGAGCATTTGGCCGATATCCAAGAGACCGTACAGGATGCCAGCCCAAGATTTGGAGGAAATTAAGAAGCAGATTAAGGAGTTGTTGGACAAAGGTTTTATTCACCCAAGTTCTTCGCCTTGGGGATCGCCAAGATGCTACGGTGGAGAAGAAGGATGGATCGTTAAGAATGGTTGTTGATTATCGCGGATTGAATGAAGTAACAATCAAGAACAAGTACCCACTACCAATGATCAATGATCTGTTTGATCGGTTGCAAGGAGCTAAGGTATTTTCCAAGATCGATATGCGATCAGGGTACCATCAGTTGAAGATTCGGGAGCAGAATATACCGAAGACGGCTTTTACCACCAAGTACGGGCTGTATGAGTATATCGTTATGTCATTTGGTCTGACTAACGCCCCAGCCTATTTTATGAACATGATGAACAAGGTGTTTATGGAGTTTTTGGATAAGTTCACCGTGGTGTTCATTGATGATATTTTGGTTTACTCGACGAATGAAGAGGAACATAAGGAGCACTTGCATTTGGTACTCGAGAAGCTTAGAGAACATCAGCTATACGCCAAGTTCAGCAAGTGTGAATTTTGGTTGAAGGAAGTTGGATTTCTCGGACATGTTATATCCGAAGAAGGTATAGCAGTAGACCCCACTAAAGTTGCCACTGTGACAAACTGGGAAGCACCAACAACAGTTGGAAAGATCAGGAGTTTCCTTGGACTCGCAGGATACTACCGGAGATTTATTGAAAATTTCTCGAAGATTACAAAACCTATGACAGAATTGTTGAAGAAGGATACTAAGTTCATTTGGACTGAGGAGTGTGAGGCTAGTTTCCAAGAGTTGAAGAAACGTTTGGTTACCTCACCAGTATTAATTCTGCGGATCGGACCAAGGATTATGAAGTGTATTGCGGCGCTTCACGTCGAGGACTTGGAGCAAAGGCTTATGCAGGAGGAAGAGTTGTTTCAGTATGCTTCACGACAACTTAAGCCTCATGAGTTGAATTATGCTACTCATGATTTGGAGTTAGCAGCCGTAGTGCACGCACTGAAAACGTGGAGACATTTTCTCATAGGAAATCATTGTGAGGTGTACACTGATCACAAGAGTTTGAAGTACATCTTCACACAGAAGGAGTTAAATCTCAGGCAGAGGAGATGGTTGGAGCTTATTAAGGATTATGATATGAGATTGCATTATCACCCCAGGAAGGCTAACGTTGTAGCAGACGCGTTGAGCCGTCAGAGCCATGTCAATACACTAATTACGGGAGAAATACCCAAGGAGTTAGCCGAGGATCTTCATGAGCTATGTTTGGAAATAGTTCCGAGAGGCTATGTAGCAGCAATGGAGATTCAGTCTACATTGATGGATAGAATCAGAGAGGCTCAAAAGACAGATAAGGAAGCGAGAGGAAGATCTGCTCAAGGCCCACCGTCACCTATTTGCTAGCCAACCCGAATCTCGAGGGCGAGATTCATCTTAAGGGGGGTAGATTGGTAACATCCCAAATTTTCAATTTGGAATGTTATACACAGATCATCATTGCATATCATGTTTTTGTTGCATTGTTGGCTCGATCCTAGAAATTCTACGCAACTCAAGGACCCACGGAGAGAGTTGGGGATTTTGTTATTTTCTTATTTGAGTTTTTCTCAAATTTTGAAAATAGGATCATTTGATTTTATTTATTTTATCTTCAATTATTTCTACTACCAAAATTTCAGAGAGGGAATAAAATGACTTTCCCAAAATAAAGAGATAATGAAGATTTAATAAAAAAATCAAATAAGATTTATTTTGGAGTTTTTCGCCTTTTATTTGGATTTAGGAAAAATACGAGTTTTTCAAAATTGCATTTAGGCCCCAAATAAATGTTCATCTTGTCCGGCTTGATTTTAGAAGCCGGGGAAAATTTATTTCGGGATTTTTGGAGTCCGTTTAGTATTTCTTTTTTTTTTCTTCTGCTGAATTATTAAAAACGCATGAACCGACCTACTTCGGGTCGTGTCCGTCAGGACTCCCAGCCATGAGGCTTTATAAGCCGGGGAGCCAGCCCGAGGCCCACCTGTCGCCCCCAAATCCTAGCCGCCCCAGCCATCCTTGCCGCAAACCAGCATGTGCCCACACTTGTAGAAACCACCACCGGACCCATGCCACCGACCTCACCGAACCTCATGGGACCCGCCGACCCGCGCTTTCGCAGACGCTCACGAGGTTCGCCGCCACCTCGACTTCCGTGCCGGGTTTTTTTAGAAAATCGATCGGTTTTCCGTCGATTTATTTTCGGTTTTTTTAGTTTCGGTTTTTTTATTAGATCGATTTTAATTTCGGTTTAGTTTAATTAGCGAGCGTTCGCTCATTCGTTCGTTTTAACGAACGTGTTCGTCAGATTAGTTTAGTTAACGAACGTTCGTTCGTTAACCCGTTTGTCGTTTTTCTTTTTCTCGGATTTAATCCGCGATTTTTCTGATCACGATTCCTGATCCGATTTTCGTTCTAGTATAACTTTTCGCTCATTTATCGAAATCAGGCGATTCAAGCGCCTGGAGTTTCGTCTCGAAACCCTCTTTCTGAATAATCAACTTGAACAAGTTTTTGCTTCTGTAAAATTTGACTTAGATCCAGATTAGTAAAACGAAGCCGTTTTCTTTCGCCGTTTGACTTTCGTTGCTTTGTTTGATTTGATTCTTTTTGCAAACCGGGGTTCTTAAGTTGAACTTTCAGGTTAGATCTTTTATTCGAATTTTACCTATGCATTAGATGAGTACTTATTGTATGTTTGTTTGTTTGTTTATCTGCGATAGAATACCCAGAGTGCGCCGCCTGTTACTTCGAGTCTCTAGGTTTCGCGGATCATCAGCAAGGCAAGTAACACTTTGATCATATCTTTTCTCATACCTAGATTTTATGCATTAGATCTATCCTCAAACATTGCATGATTAGGATCTAATTAAATTGTGGGTTATGGGAAGTAGATGAGGTAGTACCTATTACCTGTTTTATTATCAAACCTTTGGGAGTTACTTCTACGTTTGCTTATTATGCCATGCTATGCTAGTAGATGTGGATTGGGTGAGTGTATCCATGACAGATGTGAGATTGTTAAATTAATGGTTTATTTAAGGTGGCAACTTGAACACACATCTGGCTGGATTGAGGCACCTAGTTTCTATCAGGACTTGCCTGTATTTCTTCGGACCGCCACCCAGGCTCAAAGGCATCATGAGATTATTCAAACTAGAAACTTACGTGTGCAGCCACAAGCCATTATGGGCTCTGGCATAGTTGATTAAGTCGTGCGAACTCTTACGGGTTGACTAGCAGATGTAGGGGAAAGTAGGTGTACCGGTCTACCCACATGTAAGGTGCTAGTGCTTCCGAAAGACTATGTCTCGGTCATCCGTTTCTCAAACATCATGTAGTGCGAGAAATCCAACGGAGGCGATCGAGTCTTGTGGGGAAAAGTGCGCAAACCTCTGCAGAGTGTATAAAGTAATCATGGTTAGCCGTGTCCCTGGTTATGGACGTTTTGAGTATCTAGTACTTGGATATCATGTGAATCTCAACATGTTACTCTAATTTAATATTGTTTGGTTTAATGAGTACTTTTAATTGGGATTGAGGATGCTGTCAACCATTCTCAATGTTTAACAACCACCATGATAGTTAAATAAATTTATTCCTTTGTAGTAGGGAAAAATTGGCTTTATGCAAAACTATAACCATAGAGCTTTCCACCAGCCAAATATGCATGTAGTATAGCTTATTCCATTGTTGTTCTCTATGTGTTACATGCCAGCATATTCCATGTGCTGACCCATTTTCGGGCTGCAATGTTTCATGTTGCAGACTTTTCAGACAACGAGTAAGATGCTTTTAGGTCGTGGTTCTATACTCGGTGATGCCGTTGGAGTTAATGGACTCGCTTATCTTCCAAGTCTTTTGCTGTTATCGATTTTAGATGGCCTTAAGCCATATTTATTTCAATAAGTTCTCTCTTGAGACATTCGATGTAATAAGTGTGTGATTGCTACTCTGTTATAAATCCTCCACGTACTGTGTGGTGTCAGCATTACTGATCTAGGGATGACACTGAGCACAGAGATCAGACTGTTTGAGGTCTGGTCGCTACAGAAAGGGGGTAAATCTCCATCAACATCTTCACCAGCACCATCTCCTCTCAAACCCTAGTTCATCTCTTGTATCTGATCTTTGTCTCAAAACCTCAGACTGATACCTGTGGGTTGCTAGTAGTGTTGATTACTCCTTGTAGTTGATGCTAGTTGGTTTATTCGGTGGAAGATCATATGTTCAGATCCTCAATGCATATTAATACCCCTCTAATTATGAACATGAATATGCTTTGTGAGTAGTTACATTTGTTCCTGAGGACATGGGAGAAGTCTTCTTATAAGTAGTCATGTGAATTTGGTATTCGTTCGATATTTTGATGAGATGTATGTTGTCTATCCTCTAGTGGTGTTATGTGAACGTCGACTACATGACACTTCAGCATTGTTGGGCCTAGGGGAAGGCATTGGGAAGTAATAAGTAGATGATGGGTTGCTAGAGTGACAAAAGCTTAAATCCTAGTTTATGCGTTGCTTCGTAAGGGGCTGATTTGGATCCATATGTTTCATGCTATGGTTAAGTCTACCTTAATTCTTCTTTCATAGTTGCGGATGCTTGCGAGAGGGGTTAGTCACAAGTGGTATGCTTGCCCAAGGAAGGGCAGTACCCAAGCACCGGTCCACCCACATATCAAATTATCAAAGTAACGAACGCGAATCATATGAGCATGATGAAAACTAGCTTGACAGGAATTCCCATGTGTCCTTGGGAGCGCTTTGCTTTATATAAGAGTTTGTTCAGGCTTGTCCTTTGCTACAAAAAAGGATTGGGCCACCTGGCTACACCTTGTTTACTTTTGTTACTTATCACAAAACTATCTATTACCGATAATTCCAGTGCTTGCAGAGAAGACCTTACTGAAAACCGCTTGTCATTTCCTTCCGCTCCTCGTGGGGTTTGACACTCTTACTTATCGAAAGGACTACAATAGATCCCCTATACTTGTGGGTCATTATGTTGTTGGTGGAGGCTAGCCGCTCCGCTTGTCGGCGTTCGAAGTACGCCACCCACGCCTCGTGGTTGCCGGCATCGTACTCGGGGAGGGCTCGCTCCTCCTCCGACAGAGATGCCCGCACACGGTTGATCTCGGCCTGGAAGTAGTCAGGGTGCTCGATGTCGGGCAGCGGGGGGACGGGGACGGCCCCGACATTGAGCCTCCATCGCCCCGGCGCGTGCATGTTGGGAGGCGCCAGGTAGCTCGCTTCCTGGAGGATATGGGCTTCCCACTCATGAGCGGTGGCCGAAGCCATTGGCCGCCGCCCCATCGCCGGGGAAACTTTCGCCCATCGTCTGCATGTGCACGGGGAAAGAGGAAAAGAGAGTTCGGCGGCGGTTGTGCGTGCACGGGGATAGAGGGGCGGCGGGCGGGGTGCATCCACCAGCGAGGGAGGGGCGGCATATATATCGGCCGGGGAGCGTCCTGTGTACGCGTGGTGGCAGGGGCGCGTCGCCTCACTGCGCCGCCCGTGAGGAATCAATGGAAGGCTGACTGGCGGCAGCCGTGTCGTTGATTCCCCGCGGGAAACCAAGGTGATGAGGACGATGAGGCGCAGGGGTCGCTGACTCGGTGGGCCTACCATTCTTTCTCGCCAAAAATAATTGCCTCGGCGTCCCCGGGCGTCCCAGCGCGCAGGGTTCGGCCTGGGTCCGCTGGCGCCAGTTTCAGGCCTAACCGGCGAAAATGGGCTCATGGGGCGCGACTGGGCCGTTTTTTAGCTTGGGCACTAAAAAAGGCCTTGTGGGCCTATTGGGGGCGCGGATGGAGATGCTCTAATACTCTAGTGTACAAGTACTAACTTACTCCTAGCTAACTAGACGATGCCGGCCGCCATCTGCGGTACACACTAAATGCCAGCACCGATGTCCTCCTCCTCGCCTCAGACTTGCCGGAGGTGCAATAGGGCGCGTTGCTCGCGCGCGTTGGCCCTTTCCATGTCGCCGTGGTCCACCGAAGCTTCGGTTTCTAAGCGGGAAACCCACCTGATGAGTGATGTCTACTATGCAACCTTCTTCTGGTAGACGTTGTTGGGCCTCCAAGTGCAGAGGTTTGTAGGACAGTAGCAAATTTCCCTCAAGTGGATGACCTAATGTTTATCAATCCGTGGGAGGCGTAGGATTAAGATGGTCTCTCTCAAACAACCCTGCAACCAAATAACAAAGAGTCTCTTGTGTCCCCAACACACCCAATACAATGGAAAATTGTATAGGTGCACTAGTTCAGCGAAGAGATGGTGATCCAAGTGCAATATTGATGGTAGGTACAGGTTTTTGTAATCTGAAATTATAAAAACAGCAAGGTAACTAATGATAAAAGTGAGCACAAACGGTATTGCAATGCTAGGAAACAAGGCCTAGGGTTCATACTTTCACTAGTGCAAGTTCTCTCAACTATAATAACATAATTGGATCATATACTTATCCCTCAACATGCAACAAAGAGTCACTCCAAAGTCACTAATAGCGGAGAACAAACGAAGAGATTATTGTAGGGTACGAAACCACCTCAAAGTTTTCCTTTCTAGTCGATCTATTCAAGAGTCCGTAGTAAAATAACACAAAGCTATTCTTTCCGTTCGATCTATCATAGAGTTCGTATTAGAATAACACCTTAAGACACAAATCAACCCAAACCCTAATGTCACCTAGATACTCCAATGTCACCTCAAGTATCCCTGGGCATGATTATACGATATGCATCACACAATCTCATATTCCTCTATTCAACCAACACAAAGTACTTCAAAGAGTGCCCCAAAGTTTCTACCGGAGAGTCAAGACAAAAACGTGTGCCAACCCCTATGCATAAGTTCATTGAACCCACAAGTTAATCACCAAAACATACATCAAGTTGATCACGTGAATATCCCATTGTCACCACAAATAAGCATGGCAAGACATACATCAAGTGTTCTCAAATCCTTAAAGACTCAATCCGACAAGACAACTTCAAGGGGAAAACTCAATTCATCACAAGAGAGTAGAGGGGAGAAACATCATAAGATCCAACTATAATAGCAAAGCTCGCGATACATCAAGATCGTATCACCTCAAGAACACGAGAGAAAAAGATCAAACACATAGCTACTGGTACATACCCTCAGCCCCGAGGGTGAACTACTCCCTCCTTGTCATGGAGAGCGCCGGGATGATGAAGATGGCCACCAGTGAGGGATCCCCCCTCCAGCAGGGTGCCGGAACAGGGTCCCAATTGGTTTTTGGTGGCTACACAGGCTTTCGGCGGCGGAACTCCCAATCTATTGTGCTCCTGGATGTTTTTAGGGTATATGGACATATATAGGCGAAAGAAGTTGGACATGGGAGCCACGAGGGGCCCACGAGGGTGGAGGGCGTGCCCAGGGGGTAGGGAACGCCTCCCTGCCTCGTGGCTTCCTTGTTGGTTCCCTTACGTGCACTCCAAGTCTCCTGGATTGCTTCCATTCCAAAAATAACTCTCTCGAAGGTTTCATTCCGTTTGGACTCCATTTGATATTCCTTTTCTTCGAAACACTGAAATAGGCAAGAAAACAGCAATTTGAGTTGGGCCTCCGGTTAATAGGTTAGTCCCAAAAATGATATAAAAGTGTAAGGTGCCCATAAACATCCAAAACGGGTAATATAATAGCATGGAACAATCGAAAGTTATAGATACGTTGGAGACGTATCAAGCATCCCCAAGCTTAATTCCTGCTCGTCCTCGAGTAGGTAAATGATAAAAAAACAATTTTCTATGTGGAATGCTACCTAGCATAATCCTTAATGTAATTTTCTTTATTGTGGCATGAATGTTCAGATCCAAATGATTCAAAATAAAAGTTCATATTGACATAAGAAATAGTAATACTTCAAGCATACTAACAAAGCAATCATGTCTTCTCAAAATAGCATGGCTAAAGAAAGTTCATCCCTACATAATAATATAGTTTGGTCATGCTCCATTTTCGTCACACAAGAATGCTCTCATCTTACACACCCCTGATGACAAGCCAAGCAATTGTTTCATACTTAAGCAATCTCAAACATTTTTCAACTTTCACGCAACACATGAGCGTGAGCCATGGATATAGCACTATGGGTGGAATATAATATGATGATGGAGGTTGTGTGGAGAAGACAAAAAAGAAGAAAGTCTCATGTTAACGAGGCTAATCAACGGGCTATGGAGATGCCCATCAATTGATGTCAACATGAGGAGTAGGGATTGCCATGCGACGGATGCACTAGAGCTATAAATGTATGAAAGCTCAACAAAAGAAATTAGTGGGTGTGCATCCAACTTGCTTGCTCACGAAGACCTAGGGCATTTTGAGGAAGCCCATCGTTGGAATATACAAGCCAAGTTCTATAATGAAAAATTCCCACTAGTATATGAAAGTGACAACAAATGAAACTCTCTATATGAAGAACATGGTGCTACTTTGAAGCACAAGTGTGGACAAAGATAGTAGCATTGTCCCCCTTTTTTGGGGGGGCTTCCTTTTCTTTCTTTTTTTTGGCCTTTCTCTTTATTTTTTTGGCCTTTCTCTTTCTTTTTTTAAGGGATAATGCTCTAATAATGATGATCATCACACTTCTATTTATTTACAACTCATGAGTTACAACTCAAAACTAGAACAAGATATGACTCCATATGAATGCCTCCGGTGGTGTACCGGGATGGGCAAGAGTGACATGTATGACAAATTATGAAGGTGACTTTGCCACAATACGATGTCAACTACATGATCATGCAAGGCAATATGACAATGAAGATGCGTGTCATGATGAATGGAACGGTGGAAAGTTGCATGGCAATATATCTCAGAATGGCTATGGAAATGCCATAATAGGTAGGTATGGTGGCTGTTTTGAGGAAGATATAAGGAGGTTTATGTGTGATAGAGTGTATCGTATCACGGGGTTTGGATGCACCGGCGAAGTTTGCACCAACTCTCAAGGTGAGAAAGGGCAATGCACGGTACCGAAGAGGCTAGCAATGATGGAAAGGTAAAAGTGCGTATAATCCATGGACTCACATTAGTCATAAAGAACTCATATACTTATTGCAAAAATCTACCAGTCATCAAAAACCAAGCACTACGCGCATACTCCTAGGGGGATAGATTGGTAGGAAAAGACCATCACTCGTCCCCGACCGCCACTCATAAGGATGGCAATCTAAGAACACCTCATGTTTCAAATTTGTTGCATAACGGTTACCATACATGCATGTTACAGGACTTGCCAACTTCAACACAAGTATTCTTTAAATTCACAATTACCCAACTAGCATGACTCTAATATCACCACCGCTATATCTCAAAACAATTATCAAGCATCAAATTGATCATAGCATCCAATTCACTTCCTATGATAGTTTTTATTATACCCAACTTGGATGCCCATCATTCTAGGACCAATTTTATAACCATAGCAAATACCATGCTTCTATAAAAGACTCTCAAAATAGTATAAGTGAAGCATGAGAGATCAACAATTTCTACAAAATAAAGCCACCGCCGTGCTCTAAAAGATATAAGTGAAGTACTAGAGCAAAACTATCTAGCTCAAAAGATATAAGTGAAGCACATAGAGTATTCTAATAAATTCCAAATCATGTGGGTTTATCCCAAAAGGTGTGTACAGCAAGGATGATTGTGGAAATCTAAAAAGCAAATACTAATATCATACAACATGCTCCAAGCAAAACACATATCATGTGGCGAATAAAAATATAGCTCCAAGTAAAGTTACCGATAGACGAAGACGAAAGAGGGGATGCCTTCCGGGCATCCCCAAGCTTAGGCTCTTGGTTGTCCTTGAATATTACCTTGGGGTGCCTTGGGTATCCCCAAGCTTAGGCTCTTGCCACTCCTTATTCCATAGTCCATCGAATCTTTACCCAAAACATGAAAACTTCACAACACAAAACTCAACAGAAAACTCGTAAGCTCCGTTAGTATAAGAAAATAAAACCACCACTTAGGTACTATTGTGAAATAATTATAAATACATATTGGTGTAATATCTACTGTATTCCAACTTCTCTATGGTTCATACCCTCCGATACTACTCACAGATTCATCAAAATAAGCAAACAACACATAGAAAACAGAATCTGCCAAAAACAGAACAGCCTGTAGAAATCTGTATCAAACATATACTTCTGGAACTCCAAAAATTCTACCAGATTAGGAAGTCCTAAGAAATTTGTGTACCAATCCAGATAAAAATGAATCAAATCAAAAGCACGTTTATGTGAATTATCAAAACTAATTTACTGGGTGCAAAAGTTTCTGGTTTTCAGCAGGATCAACACAACTATCACCGTAAGCTATCCTAAAGGTCTTACTTCGCACTTTATTGAAACAAAAGCTATAAAACATTTACTACAGTAGCCTAATCATGTTAACACACAAAAACAATAAAGGTAAATATTGGGTTGTCTCCCAACAAGCTTTTCTTTAATGCCTTTCTAGCTAGGCATGATGATGACAATGATGCTCACATAAAAGATAAGAATTGAAACATAATGGGAGCATTATGAAGAATATGACTAGCACATTTAAGCCTAACCCACTTCCTATGCACAGGGATTTTGTGATCAAACAAGTTATGGGAACAATAATCAACTAGCATAGGAAGGAAAAACAAGCATAGCTTCAAGATTTTCAACACATAGAGAGGAAGCTTGATATTATTGCAATTCCTACAAGCATATGTTCCTCCCTCATAATAATTTTCAGCGGCATCATGAATGAATTAAACAAAATAATCAGCACCTAAATCATTCTTTTCATGATCTACTAGCATGGAAAATTTACTACTCTCCACATAAGCAAAATTCTTATTATTCGGAATAGTGGGAGTATCATAAGAGACTCGAATACTATAAATTGTTTCTATATTAAAAGAGTAATGTTCAGAAAAAGAGTAATCATAATCATGACAAGTTTTATAAATATAATTATCATTACTTTTTATAGCATAAGTTTCATCACAATAATCATC
Organism: Aegilops speltoides; assembly: GCA_021437245.1. Taxonomy (NCBI): domain Eukaryota; kingdom Viridiplantae; phylum Streptophyta; class Magnoliopsida; order Poales; family Poaceae; genus Aegilops; species Aegilops speltoides. The sequence continues at coordinate 188,755,813 of CM038147.1, forward strand.
ATAAGTAGCAACTTTGTTCTCATCATAATCAATTGAGACCTCTTCCAAGATAGTGGAATCATTACTAAATAAAGTCATGACCTCTCCAAATCCACTTTCATAATTATCACAATAAGATTCAACATTCTCAAAAATAGTGGGATCATTACTTCCTAAAGTTGACACTCTTCCAAACCCACTTTCATCAATATAATCATCATAGGTAGGAGGCATGCTATCATCATAACAACTTTGCATATCAAAACTTGGGAGGCTAAAAATATCATCTTCATTAAACATAGCATTCCCAAGCTTGGGACAAACATTAATTGCAGCAAATATATTCTCAAATATGTCATTCTCATCAAACATAGCATCCCCAAGCTTGGGCCTTTTCATATCATAAGCATAATCACTCTCATCATTAATAGTATGGATAGCACCAAAAGTATAGCAATTATCATCATCACAATGAGTAGTAGGAGCAACATTATTTGGGAGGGATACCTTTATACCTTTGCTCCTCCGTCTTTTCTTTTTCTTCTTCACATCGTGTGTGGGCATAACCATCTTTTTTGAGCTCCTTATTAATGAGATTGGTTGAATAGAAAGCTCCTCCTCGTTACCTGATTCATCATAAGAAATAATAGGAGGATATTGGGAAGTCTCTTCCCTTTCATTAGTATTCTCATCATCTTCTATTTGCTTTCTTTTCTTTATGTAATTGGCAATATAAGGATTTTCAATCCAATTCACCGCACAATACATAAAAATTTCTTCTAGATCAATATCAAGGAATTGCTTAAGGTTATATTCTGGAATATGCTTAGTTAAACGTTTCATTTCTTCATAACCCAAAAGCAAACTAAGTTCATTATGATGTGCAAGGGAAATCAAATCATCACAATTTTGGACATGATTCGATCATGAAGCAATTTGCATCGGAGATGTAAATTACCACGTTCATTGCAAAGTTCACAAGTACGGTAAAGAAATTTTAAATTTTCAGCACTCACATCTAACCTTTCTTGCAACCATTTAGTTTCTAAATACTTATGCCTCTTGCAAAATCTATCTTCCCTATTTGGTGTGTACTTGCAAACTCTATGCACTCCATAAAAATTGACATGCTTATAAGAGACATTTTCATCATGACTAGTGCAATCATCATTACTACTATGGATATTCAAAGAGTTCATACTAACAACATTGCAATCATGTTCATCATTCAAAGATTTAGTGCCAAACATTTTATAGACTTCTTCTTCTAGCACTTGAGCACATTTTTCCTTTCCATCATTCTCATGGAAGATATTAAAAAGATGAAGCGTATGAGGCAAACTCAATTCCATTTTTTGTAGTTTTATTTTGTAAACTAAACTAGTGATAAAACAAGAAACTGAAAGATTCGATTGCAAGATCTAAAGATATACCTTCAAGCACTCACCTCCCCGGCAACAGCGCCAGAAAAGAGCTTGATGTCTACTACGCAACCTTCTTCTTGTAGACGTTGTTGGGCCTACAAGTGCAGAGGTTTGTAGGACGGTAGCAAATTTCCCTCAAGTGTATGACCTAAGGTTTATCAATCCGTGGGAGGTGTAGGATGAAGATGGTCTCTCTCAAACAACCCTGCAACCAAATAACAAAGAGTCTCTTGTGTCCCCAACACACCCAATACAATGGCAAATTGTATAGGTGCACTAGTTTAGCGAAGAGATGGTGATACAAGTGCAATATAGATGGTAGATATAGGTTTTTGTAATCTGAAATTATAAAAACAGCAAGGTAACTAATGATAAAAGTGAGCACAAACGGTATTGCAATGCTAGGAAACAAGGACTAGGGTTCATACTTTCACGAGTGCAAGTTCTCTCAACAATAATAACATAATTGGATCATATAACTATCCCTCAACATGCAACAAAGAGTCACTCCAAAGTAACTAATAGCGGAGAACAAACGAAGAGATTATTGTAGGGTACGAAACCACCTCAAAGTTATCCTTTCTGATCGATCTATTCAAGAGTCCGTAGTAAAATAACACGAAGCTATTCTTTCCATTGGATCTATCATAGAGTTCGTACTAGAATAACACCTTAAGACACAAATACCCCAAAACCCTAATGTCACCTAGATACTCCAATGTCACCTCAAGTATCCGTACGCATGATTATACGATATGCATCACACAATCTCAGATTCATCTATTCAACCAACACAAAGTACTTCAAAGAGTGCCACAAAGTTTCTACCGGGGAGTCAAGACGAAAACATGTGCCAACCCCTATGCATAAGTTCATTGAACCCGCAAGTTGATCACCAAAACATACATCAAGTTGATCACATGAATATCCCATTGTCACCACAGATAAGCACGGCAAGACATACATCAAGTGTTCTCAAATCCTTAAAGACTCAATCCGACAGGACAACTTCAAGGGGAAACTCAATTCATAACAAGAGACTAGAGGGGGGGAAACATCATAAGATCCAACTATAATAGCAAAGCTCATGATACATCAAGATCGTATCACCTCAAGAACATGAGAGAGAGAGATCAAACACATAGCTACTAGTACATACCCTCAGCCCCGAGGGTGAACTACTCACTCCTTGTCATGGAGAGCGCCGGATGATGAAGATGGCCACGGTGAGGATCCCCCCTCGTGAGGTGCCTAACAGGCCCCAATTGGTTTTGGTGGCTACAGAGGCTTGCGGCGGCGGAACTCCCGATATATTGTGATCCTGGATGTTTTTAGGGTATATGGACATATATAGGCAAAAGAAGTCGGTCAGGGGAGCCACGAGGGGCCCACGAGGGTGGGGCGCGCCCAGGGGGTAGGGCGCGCCTCCCTGCGTCGTGGCTTCCTCGTTGCTTCCCTTACGTGCACTCCAAGTCTCCTAGATTGCTTCTGTTCCAAAAATAACTCTCCCGAAGATTTCATTCCGTTTGGACTCCGTTTGATATTCCTTTTCTTCGAAACACTGAAATAGGCAAGAAAACAACAATTTGGGCTGGGCCTCCGGTTAATAGGTTAGTCCCAAAAATGATATAAAAGTGTAAAGTAAAGCCCATAAACTTCCAAAACGGGTAATATAATAGCATGGAACAATCAAAAATTGTAGATATGTTGGAGACGTATCAACGAGCTGGTAGTAAAATTTGGCGTCATGCACGCGTGCGTGCCCGACAGCCTCTAGGGCTATTTGTCGGGCGCTGGCCTCCATGTAGTTGGCCCAGTTGCGGGCGCTCTACTCACACCTCAGAGCAGCGGTGCGCTGCTGCTCCATGCCCCACTGGCAGCACAAATCGGTGATAAGCTGCTCCTCCGCCAGGCGGTCGCGCTCCAACAAGTCCTCGTACTCCCCATTGCCATCTAAGGACTGATAGAATGCCTCCTCCCTCTGTCTTCCTTCCCGTGAATAACCGCACACTAGCTCAAGTGATGAGCGCCTCTGGCGTCGCCTATTGGGGACGGTCAGAGACATGACGGACTTGGCGAGAGCGAGGGAAACTAGCGAGTAACATCGGGTCGGTGGGGGTTGTGAGGGGAGCCGATAGGGCGAGTTGGGTGATGGTGCTACCGGAGAACACCGGGAACCAGTAATTATAGGCGGAAGGTAGGTGAAGCAGTGCGTCTGTCCCATCAGTGGTGCGTCCCATCCGTGATGGGTCACACATTGGCATGACGGTCAAACGAGTGCACTCGAATCATCCAGATGAGGTACTCCCTCCTTGTCAAAAATTATTCCACCAGTCATTATCTACCTTGGTTGGTGAGATTTTTGAATTGAGCCCTGCAAACCAGAAAGGAGGTAGTACGTGCGTGATCCGCTATTTATTCGTGTAAGATCGAGTAGGTCAGATAGTGTACGTGAGGATCGCATTAGCTGATGAATGTTTGCTAGGAGATAAGGCATTTGCGAACGTTTTTGCTGGAATTTCTTCAGAATTATATTGCATTTTCTTCAGAATAGCTTGCCAGTTTCTTTAGAGGTAGGCATTTTTATTCAAAAAACTGCCACCTTTGGATCTTGCGTGGCAACTAAAACTGCCAAGAGCGTATTAGTAGGCTAGCTAGTGATCGATCAGTAACTTGTAAACACTGAGCGAACAGAAATAAGGAACTTCTAGTAACTTGTAAACACTGAGCACACAGAAATAAGGATCATGTTGTGCACACTAAAAGAGTCAATCCGTTCGAAATGTTCACACGAGACTCACAGGCCTGGCTTTGTATTATATTCCCATTAATAGCCCAAATTCACAACCAACTAGTACCATTCCCATACATCAGATCAACATGTTAATGCATCTCAATTATTCACTGATCATATACAATATGTAGCTCCTAAAGCAAAGATCAAGAAAAAAACATTTGATCTTGCTACTAACATGGATGCTTCTCTAGGTCAACATTCAGTACAAAGCGAAAGATAAATTTGAACGTGAAGTTTACATTTCCACTTGCAAACATAAGTGGTTTCACCAACAGATGGAACCATGAGAGTGAACCACACATGATGGAGGAGCATCCACTGAAATATGAGTTGGTCATCTGTCGATCACACGGCGAGACTATTTTTGGAATACAACTTTAAAGTTGGCAAAATTATGCCCATTGGACAATCAGAACAAAGCAATGAAGCACCTAGTGTTGGCCAATAAATTGTACTGTATTACTTTTGTGCAGTCCATGAAGTGACTATCCAACCTTTCTGTGTCTATTTTCAAATGGCACTGCATGCAGTGACTATACTATTCTCTTGTGCAGTTCCAAAGAAATTGAAGTCACTTTGTTTGTGCATGAAATAGCAACATGCAGACATCTGTTTGCACAAATATCAACCAGCTAGTTAACATATACCCCACCTTGTATTTTCGGTTTAAACACGTCTCTACTAGTCGTTTCCGCTTAGCATATGTCATGTTTTGCACTGGACAATTTGATATTGTCATGTTTTGCCGTAGACAATTTCGTACTGAACTGATTTGCTGGCACAGAGCAGAAATATAACGCCTATTCTTCATCAGACCAAGGGTATCCATGTTCATAGTGATGGAAAAGGTGAAATCGATACAACCGAAATTGAGCATCCAATCATTGAGCCATGTCATGCACCTCCAATGTAGGTGCACCCTGTCAATAAATTCACATGCAAACCACTAACATTACTATCTAATGACAATACAAAAAGAGTAGCAAGATAGTAACAAACCATGTACCTTTGTAATGAACAACTCATAGTGCCACCAATTGGATATAACGGTTTGGAAGAAAACATGCTCATAATGTTGAACAATTTGGACTTTTTGTGCGGTTCCACTAAAATCAAACATCCCTGTTTGCACAAATATTGAAAGTGTGATTACTATAAAAGTGGCACTAGTTGAAGCATAGACTCACAAATATAAGCATTCCAATTTCTAAATGGGAAAAGGTAGGAAAACTGTTTCTAACCACCTGTTTGAAGGAATAAATAAGGAATAGCGGCTGATGTCAGGAAGGCATACATAGTATTTTCTAAAAAACTGAACCATTCCCGACCTTTCCTCTTATTTTAAGCATATTTTGTGCAGTTCAACTAAAATAAAATGCCATCGTCGCCTTGACAATTCAGTGACACTGTACAAAAAAATGACTTACCATTACATCATGATGTCAGGATCATGCTGTGCATTAGAGACTAACAAGCAGACCTCCTCCAATAACATAATGAAGATTAATTTTAAGATAGGTGTGACTAGCTTTACTGGCAGTATTTGAGTGAACTCTACACCCTCTATTCCTTAATATAAGACGTTTTCGTAGTTCAATTTAAAGTTTTCTTGAGCACATATCTGGGAAAGCTTGCCACATCTTATATATGTCCATATGCTAATGCACACCATTCGAATAGTACAAATATACACTAATCCAGTGGCTAGTGCAACAGTATAGTAGTTTTTTATTACGGGGTACAATAGAATGGTTTTACTGAACTCATTTCCATAAGCTAGCACTGGAAGATTTCTATAAGCATTAACAGTACAAAATGTAAAGGTAACAAGTTTCAGCATTGGTATACTAGATGTGCAATAGCATTAAACCAAATACAAAAGTCTAAAGGTAACTAGAATTATGAACTAATGATAGTATAAAAATTGCAAACCATGTACCTTCAAGGTAAACATCATTTTGAACTCGAGAGGACCTGAAAATTGCTATCCCAATCTTGATAATCGATCAAACATAAAAACTTGATCAACCGAATCAAGAAAACAACCGGAAGAGGAAGTGCCACCCTTGACCTTTCCTCTTCTCTTCATAATTTTTTGTGCAGTTTAACCAAAATAAAATGGCATTAGCAACTTGGCATGTTGGTGACACTGTACAAAAAAATTGACTTATCTCATGAAAGTGAGGTATGTAATCTATAAGCAATAACAGTGCAAAAATCTGATGGTGGTAACAAGTTTCATCATTGGTATACTGGATGTGCAACATCATTAGAATGCCTTTGCTGAAAAATCTTTAATACATCCACAATCAACAGCTAACTCTCAAATAATCCAGGGACATTATATGGCATTGCTTAAATTTATCGGTGGCATTAGACTGAGTGCGGCATTAGTTAAATGTGGCATCACTTTAGCAGTAGCATTACTTGACATTACCGATGGTGTTATACTAACAACAAAAAAGTGGCAATAAGAGCATGGAAGGCCCATTCGGATAGTGGGCGCACGAGTACGGTGTACCTGCATGGACGCATAGGGTGGTGAGGGAGGGATGGTTGCCCAGAGCAACAAATATCCAGGCAGCATATGTGGATTACGTCCCATTTTTGTTCTCTTTAGCCACCTTTTTCCTATGTGAGGAAAACAAACCAATCCACATGGTCATTCTCTACTGTGTTGTCATGCCTTTCTATCCTTTTTCAACCAAGAGACACGAGACTCGTTCCTTAGCTACTGATTTTCCTCTTTTCAACCTAGATGCGGGTTCGATACCTAGTCTCTTCGACAGTACTTGCTCCCTTCCTTTCCTTATTCAACTCAGACATGGATTAGTCTGCATGAAGTAGGGTTTACTTTAATAGTGCAAATTAAGGTTTTCATTTGCGTGACCAGCAGAGCAGAGGATAGAAAATTGGGGAGATGGTGGAGTGGAAAAAGATCCACATGCAGCGATGTGGCGGATGGGGCAATAGAACAGGGGTATGGTTCGAAAAGAGGTAGCATACCTGAGGGTCGGCGGGAAGTGTCTTCGCCCGTGGTCATTATCCTCCGCACACACTACAGCAGCGAGCTTGGGAACGGAGGTCATCCGCGTGGGCGCTAGGTCTGAGAGGACGGCCTTGTCGTTAGTGTGTTGCCTCGCTCGCCGACGATGAGTGTGTCAATGCTGCATGTCCTTTTCTTCCCCGGCGGACAGGATCCTTGCGGATCTGTGACCATGATGAGGAGGGAGAGAGAGGGACCACCGCCATATTTTTAGATCTGCAAAGAGGGTCATAGTGTGAGAAGCAAGTGGGCAGCCCTTAGCAAGCAAGCGATGAAGCTCCAACCTATATATCTTTTTTGATACTAGTACTAGAGGTGGTGTAGTGGTACTGTGGTAGAGTAGTTTAATATTTTCTCTGCATACAGTACCAATTAGTGGTGCTTCAAAACTGAACAGCACGCAATTAAAAAAAATAAAGTCGAGAAATAATGCGGCACCTCGGGCCAACGCGGCTAGATCGCATTTTGCACGAGAAATGACACACCATGTTTCATTGGCATGTGGTCCCATACCAACATGTTTGTGAGACGACGGCGAGTCCTTTTGTACAATTTCCAAACTGACGTCTATGTAGGCTGGGGCTCCTCTTCCTGTACCATGGCAACCGTCCACCGCCTCTTCGCCTTTCCCTCTCGATTTGGAACTATTGTCGAACGCTCTTCCTCCCTCCATTTGCCTTCACCCTTCCTTTTGCCATTGTTCGACCGTCTTCTCCATGGAGGGAATAGGCCGGAAATGTTTCCCCGTTATTCTTGCCCCGATCTGAAAGATGACGTGGTGGAGGAACTCATTAATCGGTGACACCTCGGCTAGCATGGCAGGTTCGTCCAAGACCATTCTCGACTCAACAAATAACATCATTACAAAGAACCCAAGGGTTCAGGAGCGGTTTGATCTCCCCTATCTTTTTATCCATGACCCTGCTGGCTGGCGCAGGGACGACAGAAGCCTCGCCTTGTGCAAGTTGATGTTGCTTGATAATGATAGGTGTGATGTTAAGATGCCATCGCTTAAGGGTAAGGCCTGGGAAGGCGCAAATGGAGATTGGCTTGTTTATATTGGTACAACTACGAGTGGGAACTTGTGAATGTGTACACTCGTCATCGGGTTTCACTACCAAAAATCTCAGAGTGCCCTAAGGTTGAGCACACAGATGATCTACGTACGTTCAAATATGATCATGTTGACTGTCGTCTACGGAAGATAGCAAGTTGTCGAGTTCCCAACTACTCCTGGGATTACACAAACTATGATGTTGTTGCTATCTTCGACAAGCTTGTTGCCGTCCTTACTTCCACGCCTCGATGGATATTGCTCAAAAATCAATTTCTGCACACGGATGAGTACTGTGATGCAATTCAATACGAGCGTCTTGTGTTTGCTGCCACCACTCGTGGCGCTGTTTTTGCATGGAATCCTTATGGTTTCGGTACATTTGTCTTCCACCGTAATTAGAATTGTTTCATCCACATGCATGCTAGTTAGTATCCCCGTACTAATTGACCTTCTTGTGTTTCCAAGGTCCTGTGAACATTCCACCACCTATACTTGAAAAAAATTATAACCAAGGGGAGATGATGATGGTGATGATCACGAGCATGAGGACGAGCAGGACCTACGTACTCAGTGGCGCCTGGCAACTTATTCCGATGGATCACCTCTTCTTGTCTGTATACAGGGCACTGCTGATGTTACTAAGGAAGCAGGCACTGTCTCCCATGGTCACACACTCCGAATCTATTCCAACATCCATTGCAGGGTATTCGGGATGGATACTAGTGTGCCAGCACCAGCACCTTCTGCCTGGTTCTATATTGATAGTCTTGGAGAAAACTCGCTCTTCCTTGGACAAAACTATCCAATGATGGTGAAAGGAGTAAATAGCATAAAGCTACTACTTTACAGGTTAGGGTTCCAAAAAACTACCAAATTTATTTTTTTCGCTGGTAACTACCAAGTTAGGGGTTGGCTATTTCAAAAAAATAAAACGCTCGTTGTTAGCGATTTAAGCCGTTTTCTGACAGGTCGGACCCACTCCTAAACATTCTGTTTGTTTGACCGTTAACTTACATGTGGGACCCACATGTAAGTTCTCTCTTCTTCCTTTTATTTTTTCTTCTCTCCCTTCTCCACCACCTCCGCCACCTACCGCACACCAAGACAGGTCCAACCGCGGGATAGGCCGCCGCACGAACTGTCGCGCCGCCACTGGAACTCCCGTCTCCTCCACGTTGTCGCACGTCACCGGCAACTGCTTCGCATCGCTGCATTGACCCCGCCCTGCATCGACATTGAGCCGCCTACTGTTGGCGCCATCATCCACGCACCCGGGAGAGCATGCCAGAGCTTGGGGCACCAGGAGGTGGAGGCTGAGCTCCCTCGCCAGCCCCTCCTTCGGCTCATAAGGAGGGCTCCGTTCGACGCCGGAGCGCCTCCACCCTCCACCTAGCCGGCTCCTCCCGTTCTAGAACGAGGGGGGATGGGGGAGAGGCCAGCGGTCAGCGACCTATTTCTGACAAGCTTTGATGCAGGGGCACATCAGTTGATGCCGCTCGATTCCGTCGAGTCGAGGTAGGCGGCTGGTGGCGCTAGTATCCTTGTGAGGGGAGGAATGGCGAGGAGGCGCAGGGCGAAGGGCCAGAGCAGATCTGGCGACTCCTAGGCGCGGCGGCACGGCGCAGGCTGGCGACGGGCAACTGCATCGGGAGGGAGGTATTCTCTTTGCCTCTCGATCTGATCGAAGGAAGAAGACAGATTGAAGGAATAAGACAAGAACGAGTAGAGAAATTAGGGATTTTGTTTTTTTGTATTGGGGATTTTTGTGAGGCTGACACATGGGTCCCATTTGTCATAACGTGCAACTTAACGGCCCACTCTATTAGTTTTCTTACATGCGGGCCCCAACTGTCATAGTCATGATCAATTGTAAAGCACTGAGTGTTTTGTGTTTTTTGAAACAACCGACCCCTGATTTGGTAGTTATCAGTGAAAAAACAAATTTGGTAGTTTCTTGGAACCCTAACCCATAAAGTAGTAGCTTTATGCTATTTACTTGGTGAAAGGCAATCTAGCTGTTGTTGCCACAAGGTTACTACCATTTATGAGACGCAATATGGTTCCCCACCCTGACGATGACAATATGCGTCCTGCTATAGGCCGCTTCAGCCTGGATGATGAGTCCTATGTTGGTCTCTATATTGACAATAGATGTCCCTTCCCAGAGGATTACCTATGGTTCAAAGCAAGTGTTTCCAATGCTGAGGACTGGTTGAGCTGAAGTTCATTTCATTGCTTGTTATTTGTTGTGTGATAAAAAAAATAGTATTTACTACTAGAATTTTTTGTTGCAAATAATGTATAATCCAACATGTATCCTTGTTGTCGTTGTGTATTGATGACTTGTTGTATGTAATGAATGGTACATTTGCATATGCATGTGATAAACTCAATTTATGAATGGTTTTCGAGTCACTTCTTGGAGTGTGAGTACCATAGTAGTAGTAAAGCCAACATCCGGTTATATGAAGTTGCCACATCACATAGAGCCAGTAGTAGTATGCTAGTACAATAGTTAGTCCTAGTAGTAGTATACCATCAACTAGAGCTAGGTGTCGCACGGAGGCCGAGAAATATGGTGATAGCATGAGGTGGGCTTGTATAGTACATACGTATGATGTAGGCACAAGGCTTGCCGTGTTTCCTACTCCTCCGGTCTAAATGTGGAGAAGATTTGGTCGAGTTCTTCCTCCTTTTGCTGACACGTGGGACATCCAGCATGTCATGTCATGCAAGAAGATGGAGTGCTAGTTGAAGGCACGTGATGTGCATCTTGGGCTAAACTGTAAATAGAATCTTACTCTTGAGTAACTCCAAAAGTGGCCACCGAAGATCTTCATTGGATTTGTTTTTCATCACCAGCACGTGGAGGTGAAAGATGTGCAGGTTCGGTGGGTCATCTTGAGTTTTCACTAACATGTGGGACCGAATGTGAGCAAACAGACGATGGGCACACTCCACACGTCTACTGGCTGGCTGATAAGAGAGAGCAGGGTCCACGAAATTTCGCGACACTGTGAGTAGTACTAGTGGTGTACCGTACTCCTGGAGAGATAATGTGTTCGCTATACGTAACTAGCACCTCAATATAGTGGGGTGGCATGGGCCATAACTAGCATTCACGTCTAGTAGTACGACACACGCCACCCACACGTGTCCCATTTGACACCAATTTTCTTGGAATCCATGCTAAAACTATCTCTTCTCCCTCCTATTTTCTCTAACTCAGCCATCGCGGGTGGTTGGGGTGGGGGTTTTTCCGATAGTCGGTTTGCTCAACCGCGGTCCCACTTGTAAGTGAAAATGCAACACAACAAGCATCCCCCCTTGAGCGGCGTGCCGGCCCAACCGTGTGGAGGTGCAACACGAACATGGCGGGCTTTTCCTTTTGAACTTGTAACATGTAAAATTTTGTTATGCTCCTTGGCCCAACCGATAGATAGTAATGAGAAGTTGATGCCAAAAAATGAGTAGTTTGGTTCTGGCACGGTTCATGCATGGTACATACAAAAATTATGAAGTTGATGCGAAAGGTAAGATAATTACTACAATATAGTCCCTCCATTCCAAAATATTTGTCTTTTTAGGAAAGATACATACAGATCCACCAACGACAACCTCACACCCTAGTGCGCCCGGTCACCAACCGACATGTGACGAGTAGCGGCATTGGCGGCGAGCTCAATGTTCTTCTGAACAATGCCGCCCAAGGTTGCCCTGCGATCCAAGAAGGCCAGTGTCCTATCGTCCTCCTCTTGCACGTAGTAGTCTTTGTGGACGATTTGCGCGCAGATGTGGGTACTTATGTCGATGTTGTCTTGTTGCGCCAGGCACTGCATGGCGAGCGCGACCTCGAGGTGGACATTCTCCGGCATGATGGCGGGTATTCGCAGGCCACCAGTGTGTCAAATAGGTTGTCACCATAGAGGCCGTTGAGGGTGGCGGGCATCACAGAGCCTGGGCGCGTGGGCTAGAGGCGTACGTCAAGGTCGTCCACGAGCTTCTTGACGACGGTGAACTTGTCGAGGAAGCCGATGAGGACCTGTCGAACAAGGAGACAAAGCTATCATCCAAGAGGCCTCTCGCCCTGGTGGCCTCAAGCATGACGTGGAGACATTCCTTGGTGTTGGCCGCAGGCCGGCGTCGTTGACCATATGGCACGGCCGGCTAATGCTCGCGCTCATAGCCTCCATGGGTCTAGCTTCTAGTCAACCGATCTTGCGATTGGAGTGACCACTCTTGCCCTTGGTTAGGGTGCTTAGGTGCGTAGGATTTTGTAGATTGGATTGGCAGGGAGCCTTTATATGAGAAGTGTAGATTGTGTTGCATTCATGTGTGTGTTGGCCATCTACTCCTTGGCCCTCCCCGCCCTCCCTCCGTGCCGGTGCAGTATAGTCATCTCACCGAGACCAAGTTGGGGCAAAACGAGAGAACTTTGATGTTTACTGGTTTATTGGTCCCCTTTGCATTTTGCGCCAATTTTGACCTTTGATTTAACTAATAAGATGTTAATGCATGTAACCAAAAATAATATCATTGGAAACTATGTTCAAATACGAATCCAATGATACAATTTTCTGTGACATGCATTATTATTATTTTATTTAAATTTATGGTAAAAAATTGGCACAAAATACTAAGGGGACCAATAAACTAGGATGGAGGTAAGAGTAGTATTTTGTAATTAATGTCATTGCATAAAGAGAATTGAACACTGCATGGGGTGCATATTTTATAATTACTTGTCACGCCCAAGATGCGACCCTATCCTAAAGGAACTCGAAGGTCCAACCAAGGATAGAAGCACATCTTGAAGATGCTTTTGCAAAGTGGATATCATTACATCAAACCATTAGATAATAGTTGGGGATACATACATAAGGCACAAATGCCCCAAGAATACATCAACATCATACAAGAGATCAACATCCGACTATAGATGGTACACAAACAGAAACTCAAACAACATCCACCCTGCTAGCCCAGGCTGCCGACCTGGAACCTATCCCCTGATCGAAGAAGAAGCAGAAGAACTCCAAAACAAGCAAGCATCGCTCTCGCGTCATGATTATCGCATAACCTGTACCTGCAACTGTTGTTGTAGTAATCTGTGAGCCACGAGGACTCAGCAATCCCATTACCATGGGTATGGAAAGGATAAGTGGTGAGGTTGCAGCAGCGACTAAGCTTATATGGTGGCTAACATATGCAAATAAGAGCGAGAAGAGAAGCAAACAGAACGGTCAAGAAGCTAGAAGTGATCAAGAAGTGATCAAGAAGTGATCCTGAAACTACTTATGCACAATCATAACACAAAGACCGTGTTCACTTCCCGGACTCCGCCGAAAAGAGACCATCATGGCTACACACGCGGTTCATGCGTTTTAATTAAGTCAAGTGTCAAGTACTCTACAACCGGATATTAACAAATTCCCATCTACCACATAACCGCGGGCACGGCTCTCGAAAGTATAAACCCCATAGGGGTGTCCCAACTTAGCCCATCACAAGCTCTCACGGTCAACGAAGGATATTCCTTCTCCCAGGACGACCCGATCAGTCTCGGAATCCCGAGTACAAGACATTTCGACAATGGTAAAACAAGACCAGCAAAGCCGCCCGATGTGCCGACAAATCTCGATAGGAGTCGCACGTACCTCGTTCTCAGGGCACACCAGATAAGTCAAGCTACGAGTAAAACCAGACCTCAAGTTTCCCCGAGGTGGCCCCGCAGGTTGCTCGGTTCGGACCAACACTTGAAGGAGCACTGGCCCGGGGGGGTTAAATAAAGATGACCCTCGTGCTCCGGAAACCCAAGGGAAAAAGGATTAGGTAGGTAAATGGTAAAACCAAGGTTGGGCCTTGCTGGAGGAGTTTTATACAAAGCGAACTGTCAAGGGGGTCCCACAAATCACCCAACCGCGTAAGGAACACAAAATCAAGGAACATAACACCGGTATGACGGAAACTAGGGCGGCAAGAGTGGAACAAAATACCAGGCATAAGGCCGAGCCTTCCACCCTTTACCAAGTATATAGATGCATTAATTAAATAAGAGATATTGTGATATCCCAACATAATCCTGTCCATCATGGAGCAATCTTCAACTTCACCTGCAACTAACAACGCTATAAGAGGGGCTGAGCAAAAGCGGTAACATAGCCAAGCAACGGTTTGCTAGGAAGGTTGTAAAAGGTTAGAGGCTGACATGGTAATTTGGGAGGCTTGAGGAACAAGTGATAGGTAGCGCAGCATAGCGATAGAACGAACCAACTAGCATAGCAATGATAGTAGTGAGATCCAAGATGACGATCATCTTGCCTGAAATCCCGCAAGGAAGAAGAACGAGTCCATGAAGAAGATGAAGCCACGAAGACAAACCAAGCGTAGACGAACGAATCCTCACGATCGCAACGAAACAGGAACTAACGAGAATGAGCACAACCGGAAAGAACAAACAACAAGGTAAACACACAACACATAGACATGGCATGATGCTCAACCAAGTATGATGCATGACAAAGTCTATATGAAGCTACTCATGGCAAGAGATGATGCATACAAGAGCAACACATCAAAGCAAGTTTAAATGAGGCCGGAAACAACATGTAACAATTCCGGTAAGTCCTCATATGCAAATTTCGAAATTGGTCCAGATCTGAATAAACCTTATGTTCAAGTTGTTAAACAGCAAGTTAAGATGCACCAAGATGATCTACACAAAATTCTAGTCAAGTTACATATAAAGTTCATTTAGTTCGGAGCTACGGCCTAGAAGATATGAGCAAAATAGTCAAACATCGCATTGATGCAAAATGCATTCAAACATCACGCAAACACCCTCAAAACATGGATGCAACATGGTAAGATGAAACTACATGCAATTCTAAGCAAGTTTCATATAGAGCACACTCCAAACGGAGCAACGGTGCAACACATACACTCCAAACAAGATATAACAACAATCTGTCCAAAACAGCAACTAGGCATCTTGCAAGCATCATGAAAATATGCTAAAGCACCCCAACATGACGAAAAATGGCATGGAAGTTATGTACAAATGAAGCCTAACAAAACATGAACACTGAGCTATCTCCATAAATCAATAGAACATGCTCAAAAGGACATGGCAAGATTGCAAATAATAACAGTTTCACAGACTTGGCAGAAATCACTGGACATGGCAGAAATAACATCAGGTTGCAATGTTTAGAGCTATCAAATAACATGCTATAGGAACTTATCATGGCAAAAAAAGGCACAGCATGCTAATACTAAAGACAAAGAACAAAACTTACTTACTGAACTTATTCCAAAGATCAACAGAAAAGATGGTAGCATCTATGCAAATATGGCAAGTGATATGACAGATTCAGACGGTGAAAATAACGGTACATGGCAGGAACAACGATAAGTAGGCATGTTGGTGAGCTTGTACAACTCACCACAGAGAAATACATGGCATAAAAAGGAGACCAACAGTTAGAAGACACATTTATGGCGCCAAACATGGCAATAGCATAGTCATAGGGTGCATGGATCACTAGCAAAACACATGGAAAAACTGAACTTAAGGTTAACAGGCTGTCAGCAACATTATTCAGCAACTTTAGAGCAAGATTATAACAAGCTACAGCAGTCTATAAATGCAAACAAAGCCATGGATGGATAGATCATAACATGTTGAACAAAACTTCCTTAGTGAACATCTCCATATTATGCATAGAATGACATGTAGTAGCAGGTTTACGTAGCATCATGATATAACAGATTCAGCCTAGCAAAACAGTAACAACAAGTACCCTACTTCACTAGCTTGATTCACTCACTACAAGACTCACAAAAATACATGGATTGCACCACTGTAAAGAAATCATGATGTAGCTCAAAACTCATGTAGACATCAAGCTCATAGGATGCACACAAAAAATGCAATGAAAAAGACAAAACAACAAGTTTTGTTAACAGGCAGCAGTTAACATCATATAGCACTCTTGCAACAATGATAATGGCATCAAGATGGACTCAAACAAGCATGCCACAATGTAATGATATGAAGAGCATCTCACAATGAACATTTTGACATATTATGCATGCAATACGGAGCAGTATGCAAAGCGATATGACAGGTCAAAGTAGCACACATGAGATGAAATATTTTGGGGACTTGGAAGAAAACGGGGTCAACCTCAGATCTAGGGCTTCTGTGCCGATTTCGAGGCGAGGCGGATCTCGCTGGAGAGCACGGCGGAGTTGGAGGAGACGGTGGCCGGAGTCGCGGAAGAGCTCGTCGGTGAGGTGCGGGGGCGGGTCCGGCGATGGACGAGGACGGGACGGCGGGATCCGATCGCGGGCTTTCCGGATCCGGCGCCACGGGCGCGGGCGAAGCGGCGGCGTGCTTTGGGCGGCGGTGTCGGCGCTGAGGCGGCGGTCGAGGCGACCAGCAGCGGGGCGCTGTGACGGGTGGCACACGGCGCGCGAGGCGGCGGGAGGCGCGGTGGCGGCGGCGCATTTAACGGCGGAGGGCACGGCGGCGCGAGGCGAGGCGGCCCGTGTGGCTCGGGCAGGCTCGACGCGTGGGAGCGGGTGCCAGGACACGTGGCGGCGCCCAGTTGGACGAGGGCGGCGACGGGCTAATGTGGCGCGGCGGGGTTGGCCAGAGCGACGAGGCTGGCGGACATGTCCGGCGTGGACGGATTTGTCCGGCGGCGCGAGGAGAGGCTAGGCTAGGGTTCATCCGCGAATTTCGGGGGAGGGACTTATTTTTAGGTAGAGGGAGCTAGGAGGGTCCAAATGGGGTGCGGTTTTCGCCCACACGATCACGATCCAATGACCGAGAACATGGAGGGGGTTTTGCTGGGTTAGTGGGCGGATTTGGAGGGGTGTTGGGCTGCAAAGAGAAAGGGGCTTTCGGTTAACTCGGTTAACCGTTAGGGCATCAAACGACCTCAATGAAATTTGATGGGCGGTCTACCGGTGATATACCAAGGCCACTCGGCAAATCACGGCCCATTCCGAGAACGTTTTTCTCCCACTCACGAAACAAGGTCTGAGGGGGGCGACGGGTGCGTGCGAGTGTGATTGGGCTCCGAACGGACAGCGGAGAGAACTGGGAGAACCCGGACGGACGCGAGTTTTGACAAACATGATGATGCAATGCAGATGATGACATGGCAAAATGCAACACGCAAGCAAATGACATGGCAATGGCAGCGAATAACTAGAAGACACCTGGCGCATCGGATTCGGGGCGTTACATTATTTTAGTTAAATCTATGGTAAAATTTTTGCACAAAATACTAAGGGGACCAATAAACTAGGACGGAGGTAAGAGTAGTGTTTTGTAATTAATGTCATTGCATAAAGAGAATTGAACATTGCGTGGGGTGCATATTTTGTAATTACTAGCAAGATGCCCGTGCGTTGCACAGAACATCAAGATGCATTTATATGAGCATTTTATCTTGTGGGAGATAAGGATGAACGAGGGAATGCCTTATCTGCAAATGCTGAGAGGGGTGCATGTATCTTTTTCCAAAATTGACATAGTTTCCTTACTATCCGTCAGATATAGATCGGACGGCCTATATTGCAGGATGGCAGGCACACCATCATCACCAACTCTATTTTTTATAAGAGTAGATATTATCTTGTGGGAGATAAGGATGAACGAGGGAAGGCCTTATCTGCAAATGTGGAGAGGGGTGCGTGTATCTTTTTCCAAAATTGCCATAGTTTCCTTACTATCCGTCAGATATAGATAAGACTGCCTATATTGTAGGATGGCAGGCACACCACCATCACCAACTCTGTTTTTTATAAGAGTAGAGATGTCATTGCATAAGGTGATGTAGGTGGGCTGTAAGGCTTAAAATACTCCAAGCTATAAATTTACAGCCGGCTGTAGCACAAGCTCCAAGATATGTGAGGGTGAATGATGGGCCATGTGGTAAAAAAGTACTACTCCCTCTGTCTAGGTGAATAAGTCATCTTGTACACCGCAACCATGGAGGAGTTGAAGACGAGTGAACCTAATGTTTATTTGCTAATTAATAGCATTGCATGCAATGAATAGATGCCATGGCAACATGTTATAGCCACCGGTCGGCTATATTATTAACCATGGTCTAAGTAGTCACAAGTCATTGAATGCATATGCACCCCATGTCTCCCATTGGGAGATTTCTTTTTTCGTGGAAAAAAAACAGGGAATGAGGTGGGTAGTTAATGCACCGCACCTAAATGTTTTGGGATTATTTGGTTTTCGTAACGTGACTAATGCACCAGTACGGGGGGAGTACAATAGTCTTTGATTGCAATTTTTTGTTGGTAACTTACCAAGCTGACCGCTCGGTGAGTACAATAGTAGTCTAATTGATTTTAGATTTGAGCCATCTACCCGAAGGGAGAGTGTATAATATCATCGGGAACTACGCTCAAAACCGAATAAAACAATACTACATGTACTACCGGAAGGGAGAGTAGTATTTATTTATAGAGGGAGTAGTATATTTTTGTGACATGCATTACTAGATATTTCTAGTCAAATACTAAATCCAGACGGACATGGTAGTACTAAAAAATCCAGACGGTGGTGCTAGTACTAGTAGTAGTAGTACCAATGTAGTAGTACTGTACTACCCGTTGGTCAAATTATTACGTGTTGCTCCTCACAGTGAAGTGACACGACCCTGCGTTGGAGATGACACCTGAGTGTAGGCGTCATGTTTGGCATACCAAAGTCAAAGAGGTCGAGCTTCTTGAGTTGAGGGAGAATAAGGGCGGGCGCGACATTAATCTGGCCAAAATAGCAGGAGCTGAAGCTGGCGCGGCGCAGCGTTTGCCGTGAGGCAGAGCGCGGACGGCGGCAGAGAGCGACATTGTCCAACTTAAAACATGAGCTCCTCGGGTTGATCTAGGGCAGGGGATAAGAACCACTCATTGAACTTGGCTTGGACCTTGCAGTTGGTACTGAACATGTGGATGTCAAGGCATCTGGATGGCCCAGGGTGCAATCAAAGGATCTTGGAGACTGCGGCCATGCGTTTGCAATCCTAGTCATAGAGGCAGCTGTCGACGGTGAGGTTGAGGTGGACGCGGCGCCAGAGAGGGCGCCACCCCCGGGAGAGTAGGGTGGTCCGCACGACTGATTTGGTGGGGAGGAGGCTGATGATGACAAGCAGCATGTCGTCGGGGAGGTTGTTATTGAAGTCCAGGCTCACCGGTTGCATTTTGGCTCGAGACGCCTCCGCTTGTTGGCTGCCTCGCTGTGCATCTCAGCCGGCGGCAACGCCTGTGTACACATGTGCTGGTGTGTATTGTGTGTTGGGTGTCGCGAGTGCGTCCTTGTGTGCATGCCGCCACACAGTGGTGAAGTGTGCGCGAGTGCGTCTTTCAAGCGGAAAAAGTGTGCCCTCAATTTACTAGCGTGCAGGGTGCTACCGTGAGTGGTTTCAACTATGTTTACTTCACCGCGTTTTAGATGGGCCACTAGTTTACTTATTTTCACCCACTACCACATGGGCCAGCACACGAAGATAGAGAACACGAGCTGACAAGGCAGCATGTGGAATGGTTGACCGGTCAACTAAACAATAAACAGAGCTATACGTTGACACAGTGACCATATAATCCCTCGATATAGAGAGATCGAATGAGAGGGGAGGCCTGTGAGAGATAGTAGAGAGAGAAAGAGCTACTCCCTCCATTCGATAATGTAGTGCATATATGTTTTTTAAAGTCAAACTTTTGAAACTTTGACCAAGTTTATAAAGAAATTACTTATATCTACAATACCAAAGATAAATGATAGTATGAAGTAAGTACATGTTCTGATGAATCTAATGATCGTTCCAGATCTAAATGTTTTTCTCCACATATACCTGGTCAAACTTTTCTGAGGTTTGACTTTTCAAAATATACATATGTTTATGGACATGAAAGAGTACCTAACTAGAGAGAGAGAGAGTGAAATAGAAATAGTGAGTGAAAAAAGTGTGTGTGCGTGTGTGAAAGAGACATGGACAACACAGGATAAAATAGAGAAAAAACATGTGTATCTTATGCAAACATATCACACATGCATCTTCGATAGCGGAGGGAGGTGAGGAGATAGTGTGTGATTGTTTGCAACCGAGAGAGAAAGACCACCTAGCACGTGGCCTAGAGAGGTCTGACAAACAAGGGAGAGAGGTTGAGAGAGACGTGTAGAGAAAATGCAGGCATGGGGAGGAGAGAGTGTATGGTTGTGATAGAGAGATACCCTGGAGATCATGATGGGACTACATGGGTAGGAGATCGAGTGACAAGGTGTGTGCGCGCTAAAGATACCCCGAGAGATATCGAGGTATGGACTTATGGATGGAAGGAGACAATACATGTGTTCCTGAAGGCTAGTGAGAGATAGTCATACTTAGGGGGGAGTGTGTGTGCCTATGATGGAGTGAGGGATTATGGTACTTAGGGGGGGTGTCACATAGAGAGAGAGAACAAGGGCGAAGATTGTTAGACGGGTCTATGTAGCGCGAGAGAGATATGTGTATGTGTGAACCAGGGAGATATAAAGTTTGAGAGAGATGGAGGAGCCCTGATACGGCTGAGTGATGCGTCAGATAGCTGAGAGGGGGAAAGAGATACTCCATCCATTCGATAATGCAGTGCATATAAAAAATTTAGAAGTCAAACTTTTGAAACTTTGACTAGGTTTACGCAAATATTATTTATATCTACAATAGCAAAGATACATCATACGAAACTACATCTCATGATGAATCTAATGATATATGTTTGCCATTCTAGATGTAAATGTTTTTCTCCGCATACATGGTCAAACTTTGTGATGTTTGACTTTCCAATAAATCTATATGCTATGTACCGAAGTGAAAGTGCCTAAGTCAAGAGAGATCAAGTGTGTGTGAAGGAGAATGAGTGAGTGTGCAAAAAGAGTGTGTGTGTGTGTGTGAGAGAGAGAGAGAAAGAGAGAGGGACACCAAACGATAAAATAGAGAGAGTGTGTGTTTGTTTCTTATGCAAACATATCACACATGCATCTCCGAGATAGAAAAGCGAGGTGAGGAGATACACTAAGATAGCTAGTGCGTGATTGTTTGCAACGGAGAGAGACACCCCTATAGCACATGTCCAATAGAGATCTGGCCAACAAGGGACAAAGGTCGAGAGGGGCGCATGGAGAATATGGACGCATGGGGAGGGAGAGAGGGTGTGTTTGTGATAGAGAGATCCCCTTGAGATCGTGAGGGTACTATATGGGTGGGAGATCGAGGGACGAGGTGTGTGTGCGATAAAATGATGCCCCGACAGAAATTGAGATAGACCAAGTCACAAAAACAGACAATGCACATGTTTGTGATGGAGACTAAGTATTAGTCATATACATAGGGGGATTGCGTGTGCCTACAATTGAGTGAGAGACAATCATACTTAGCTAGGTGTGAGATTGTGTGTGAGAGAGAGAGGTGGAGAGAGAATGAGGGAGAGACAGAGAGAGAGTTTTAGATGGGTCTATAGAGTGCGAGTGAGATATGCATGTGTATGTGTGACCCAGGGAGATGGAGAGTTTGAGAGAGAGAGGGAAGAGCTCCGAGACGGCAGAGTAGTGCGTGAGAGAGTTACGGGTAACGATCTAGGGAATTTGTGTGCATACGATGAGTGCACCCAAGATATTTAGCTTGGACTAGAGAATCATACATAGTATGCCAGAGAGACCTATACATGGAGTGTGCATGTGAACTAGAAAGACCCCCCTCCCCCCCGACACATAGAGAGGGAGATAGAGAGAGAGGGACCGACAAGGTTTGTGTTTGGATGTGTGCGATAGAATTGAAGATTATCAGCGAGAGAGAGAACAGGAGTCCGGGAGAGGGGGAGGTCACGTTTACGCATCAAAGACTGATATAAACCATGTTTCGATATAAAATTACATTCAAATATTTGAATTGGAGAACATGTTGTCTGCAATCCACACATGAACGGAGATATGCGTATCAAACAAGTTCATTAATTTGACTTTCAACATGTTCATGGAGTACTATAATACAGTACAACATGCTACTCAATTGAGGTGTTCAATTTTGGATTTAGTTCACTATTTTGACATGGTGAACGAGCTATTTCACTGAATCGAGATATTTCATTTTGGGTTTGATTCCCGTTTTTGAGTGGGTCAACTATTTGTCATATAGTAAATTGTTAGCAACGAGCATGTAAAAACACATTAGACCCGAGCATCATCTCACCATCTAAAAAATAAGTGGCAAGCTAATATTTCGAAATTTGATTCGAATCGACTTGCTAAGATAGACGTCGATGCTTGTTCCCCCAAATTTGAACAATTTTCTAAACACCGTCTGCTCGGTGGAATCCGCCCGAGCAAATAAATGGGAGACGCAAAATTACTGACCTATGTGGGACACGCATCAGTTGGCCCAGTGTACATCGAGGGTAGGTGTCGTGGTTCTAAGCCTGATAGTAGAATAGGGGGGTAGGTATGGAGAGGCAAGATCCTAGCTATGGAGTAGTTGTATACGCAAGAGATTTACGAGTTCAGGCCCTTCTCGGAGGAAGTAACAGCCCTACGTCTCGAAGCCCGGAGGCGGTCGAATGGATTATATGCGTATGAGTTACAGGGATGCGAACCCTTTACACCGAAGAGGGGGGGTGGCTTATATAGAGTCCGCCAGACCCCTTCGGCCCTCAGTTATGCAGGGTTTAAAGTACATTAAGGCCTGACGTTACTGGTAACGCCATACATAAAGTGCTATCATGACCATAAAGACTACTTAATGACTGACCGTTTATGTGCAGAGTGACTCTAGATCTCCTGGTGGTCGAGTGAGTGGCTTCATGGTCGAGTGTCTTCGAGTCCGTCGAGTGGAATCCTTCCAGGTCGACTGAAAGGTAGTTTCTTCTAGAGATGTCCTTGGGGAGGGTACCTTGGACAGGTCCATGACCCTACCCTAGGTACATGGCTTCATCATTAGCCCCTGAATGGATCGAGGTTTGAGTGAGGACGGAGTTGAGAATTCTTCCGACCCGTTTTTTGTGTTATGAGTATGTCTTGTTCTAGATCAATGACTTTAGATGACGGCACCAATTTCTTTTTCGGTCGCCCTGATCCATTCTTTGTATTCGTCGAGTGACTTTTCTGTACTTGGAGATTTCCGAGCGACGGATCTGAGGAAATCTCCAGTCTGACAAGTTGCTCTGCTGTTCGCGGATTTAGCGGGATCTGAATTTCGGGAAGCGCGCAAGGCGGAGGAGGCCGTGGTACTCGGATGGGATAAGGCAGGAACGGCTCAATCTTCGCGCCACCATTTTCGCCACGTATCGCGCGCGCGACTGTTGTGGGATTTGACAGGATAGTCCGGGCCTACCAGTCAGCCACTCGGAAACAACCCCATATAAGGCGTCGGACGTGGTTTTTTGAATAGTGCGCCCTCATTTTCCTCTCCCTCTTCGTCATATTCATCTGCTGCGCTCGCCACCATCCCAGCGATGCTGCTTTGTGCGTGCTTCGCCAGCGACGATGGTGAAGGAGAAGACGGCGGCTTTGGAGCGGTCGAAGAAGGCGACGGCGAAGGCGAAGGGAAGGGCGACCAGTCGGGGCGGATCCTCATCGCGGGCCGGTCTGCTGCAGGGCTGGATCCAGGGCGACTGGATCCGCTCGACCATTCGCCAGAAAGATCTTGATGATCTGGCCAATGAAGGATTGATCCCTCATGGATCAGCGAGGCTCTCGGGGAAGGAGTGGCAATCGCAGCCTCAAGTGGGTGAGTGTGTCCTCTTAGCCACTCACGTTGACCGCGGGTTTTCCTTGCCGCCCCACCCTTCCTTTCGCGGATTTCTGAACTTCTTTTGGGCACAACTCCACCACTTCACACCCAACTCCATCATCTATCTCGCTGCTTTCGTGTCCTTGTCTGAAAATTTCTTGGGTTGTCGGCCGCATTGGGGCCTTTTCAAACACATTTTCACCTGTCACTCCCACACGGTGAAAAAGGCCAATCCGAGTGACGAGAAAACCCAAGTGATTCAGATGCGTGGGGGTCTTGGGGTTAAAATGAGGAGTAAAAGTGTTTTTCCAGCCATGGTCCTTCCTGAGTCGGTCCGAGGGTGGCAGTCGACCTGGTTCTACTGCCAAGACCAGCCAATGCCAGGGCAATCGACTGGACTCCCTCCTTTCTCCATGGATCGAGTGAGCAAGCCGTCCTCTCTGAAGGTGGTCCCGGAGGAGAAGGCTCAGGTCAAGGTGCTGGTCGAGCGTGTAGTCGACCTCATCCGTGACGAGGTGACTGGCATGGATCTTTTGGAGGTTTTCTTTCGACGACGCATCCAACCACTTCAATATCGAGACCATCCGATGTGGATGTATTCTGGTACTGAAGACACCACTCGGGTCCACCCGGAGGAGGTCGAGGACGCCACACTGGAGAGGTGGATGACTGCCATCACAGGGAACAAGGAAAACCCTCGAGGAGCCAGGAGGATCCCTCCACTCGACCAATCATACGAGCCAGACAAGGTCCAATTATGAATCTCCAACTGTGATCCTGCTTCCTTCATTCTGTTTTGCTAGAATTCAGTCGAGTGACTTTTTGTCTTGTTTGTTGATTTCTAGGCCACTACTAAAATGTACTCGATGCCCAACAAGGCACAAGAACAGATCGAGGAGGAGGAAGGGAGTGGAGGTGAAAGTGAGGAGGAGTGGCAATGTGATGGTGAGGAGGATGAAGAAGACGACGGCTCTGGTGAAGAGTAGGAGGAAGAGGAGGAGGAAATCGTCCCTCCCCGCACTGAAAGGCGATCCAAGCTCGCCCATGACCCTGTAGTCGAGCGTGGCAAAGCGACTGTGCCTGTTGGACAGTCAACGAAACGTCCTCGGACGACCTCTCCGGTGACAACTAAGAAAGCGCCGAAGCAACTCCAAGCGACGTCATCAAAACCGACGAAGGCCCTACCGAAGATGAGAATGGTGATTCCCACTATTTCCGGGTAATAACAGGACTTGTGTTTTCTTGTTTGGCATGAATAAACTCTTGACTGACTCGTTGGCTAACCGACTGATTTCTGGAATCTGCAGTGCTGCTACCTCTGAAACCTCAGTCAGGAACGAGGACCAAGAAATGGAAGATGCTGCCACTTCCAACCCTGGTATGATCTCTGTAGTTTCGCTTTTGGTCGATTGGATCTTCATTTTTAACTTTGAATCTTTCATGTAGCTCCACCTCATGTCATTGATCTCCCTGATGATGACGATGAGGAGCCACTGAGGCATAGGAGGAACAAGAAGGCGCCTGCTGGTAAGACTGCTCAGGTTGTATCAGCACCTGAGACACTGGTTTCGTAGGGAGGCAACGTCACTCGGACTACCGTGTCCTTTGTCGTGCCGCTGACGAGTGCTCGTCCTTCATCGTCGAGTGCTGATCCGCCTTCCCTTTTTGCCACACACCACGTCCTAGAGGACCAAGCAAGTGCTGCTAAGGAGGCTATACGTCAGGCGAGGGTCATGATGGAGCAGGTGAAGGCGATCCGAGACGCCAGCCAAGCAGCTTACGATGCAAGCTCAGCTCTTCAGAGCAATGTTCAGGTTAGTCGATCACCGCTTGTTCTGTTAGGATATGGTACCTGAAAACTCTTCTTTCCGAAGATCTTAGTATCTGTACACCCACTGGGTGTGTCGATTGACTGTTTGAATTGGTGGGGGCACGCTGAGTGCACCCACTGGGTGTAGTCCCCGAGACTATGGTGGACTACTGGCAGTCGACTGTAGTCTCTATACTTAGAATTTGTTCACTCTAAGTTCACCACTCGATCTGGTCGAGTGAAATCTTGGAACCAGTGGGGGCACGCTGAGTGCACCCACTGGGTGTAGTCCTCGAGACCATGGTCGACTGCTAGCAGTCGACTATGGTCTGAAGAACATTTTTTTTACTGTGGCTGACTGCTGTCAGTTAGCTATGGTTTAGGATCATAACTTTCTGTCTCTTTCGGTCGACTGATCGAACCGAGTCGGTAGAACCAGTGGGGGCACGCTGAGTGCACCCACTGGGTGTAGTCCCCGAGACTACAGTTGAATAGTTTGATTCGGTTGTAGTCTTAGAAATGCTACGATTTTTCTCTTAGTCACTCGGAAGTGACCTACCTTTGATGTCTGTCGACTGATCTTTTGCAGAAATCTTGCGAGCTTGTGGCTCGTTATACTGAGTTTGAGAACAAACATATCTATATCGAACTTGACTTGAAGCTTGTCCAGGAGAACTTCACGAAGGCGAAGGAGGAGGCAAAAGGTATGTTTGGTGAGAATCTTGACGACTGCCTTTATTTTTTGTCCATTCCTGAGTCTGATCTCACTGTCACGTTGCAGATAAACTAAAGGAGGCTCTGAAGAAGAAGGACCTTGACCTCGCCGAGGCACAGAAAGCGGCTTCAGACAAGACAAAACTCGCAGAAGAAAAGCTGGCTTCATTCGGCAAACATGAAGAGGAGAATACCAATCTGAAAGCTGCTCTCGATGCGGCCAACAAGGAGGTCAGTCGTCTGAAGAATGACAAGATAGCCCTGAGTGACAAGGCTAGCGAATTGATGGGGAAGAAGAACGATCTGGAGTCTATCTGGAAGGGCTTGCCAAGAAGTTATTCCTTATGCTTGAAGGTAATCTTTTCCATCCGACTGACTTGTTATCGTCGACTCGTCGTACAACTGTTGGCTTAACTTCAATTTGTGCTTCTGAATTCATCAAAACTTGAGGAGGAGACCACGATCGGAGCCAAACTTGGACCCCATTAACTCTCCCGTGAAGGACGAGGCTGCTATGAACGATGTTCCGACCGGAGTCTCGCGTTCTTTGGAGTGGTTGACTACCTCGCTCAAGCGAAGGTTGCGGTGTCACGGATCGACCGACACTCGCCAAGAGAGACGCTTCACAATGACCTCGAAGTCTTTAATGACTCGGTCGAATGACGCTCGTGTCGAGTGCAGAAATGGAAGAAGTCCTCCGCCAGTGCGGTCGACGTTGCTCTCACACGGATGCGTGTTCACTTCAAGGATGCTCGAGAGGACAAGTCAAGGCCCATCGAGTGGCCAATACCAAGAAGCATGACTTCCAATCTTTCATGGAGACCTTCATTGCTGCTGCCACTCGGATTGCTGATGGAATCGACCTGGACCAGTTTGTCGCGCCCTCCAGTCCTCCACCTGAGGAGTAAAAAACTTCTATACTTCACCTTAAATTTGCCTCGGTATGCCGAGTGGCTTTTGTAACCGATAAACTTTTACAGGCTTGATGCTGCGCTTCAATCATATCCTAACTTTGCTTATCGTTGAATATGCTTGCATTTGCCTTCGAGCGAATTTTCTTCTTCACTCGGAATATATTTTAATGCTTGAGACACAGCTCTGAGGTGGTAAGCCCAGTCGACCTGCACTTCACCGCTTTTTGGCAGGTAGGGATGGGGCACATATGGAGTGCACATTGTATTTGTGGCGTAGCTCAGAGGGAGAAGGTTACAATCGACCTGCGTCTCGTCATCCTTCTAGAGCGGAATAGGTTAAGTACTTAGGCGAGCACTGGGTTGCAGCTAAACCCCCGAGTGGGAGGATTGCTCTCCACTCGGCGGGATTTACAGATACTTAGGCGAGCACTGGGTTGCAGCCCCCGAGTGAGAGGTTTGCTCTCCACTCGGTAGGGTTTTCAGATACTTAGGCGAGCACTGGGCTACAGCTAAGCCCCCGAGTGGGAGGTTTGCTCTCCACTCGGTAGGATTTTCAAATACTTAGGCGAGCACTAGGCTGCAGCTAAGCCCCCGAGTGGGAGGTTTGCTCTCCACTGCATGCGATTTTCGCACAATTAGGCAAGCACTTTGGATCAGAAGAAGCCCCGAGTGGGAGGTTTGCTCTCCACTCGGTAGGATTTTCAGATACTTAGGTGAGCACTAGGCTGCAGCTAAGCCCCCGAGTGGGAGGTTTTCTCTCCACTCGGTAGGATTTTCAGACACTTAGGGGAGCACTGGGCTGCAGCTAAGCCTCCGAGTGGGAGGTTTGCTCTCCACTCGGTAGGATTTTCAGATACTTAGGCGAGCACTGAGCTGCAGCTAAGCCCCCGAGTGGGAGGTTTGCTCTCCACTCGGTAGGATTTTTTGTGGCATAGCTCCGAAGGAGAAGGTAGCAGTCGACCTGTACCTCGTCGTCCTTGCAGAGCGCACGTTGTATTTGTGGTGTAGCTTGGAAAGAGAAGGTAGCAGTTGACCTGCACCTCGTCCTCCTTGCGGAGCGCACATTGTATTTTTGGCGTAGCTCGGAAGGAGAAGGCAGCAGTCGACCTGCACCTCGTCCTCCTTGCAGAGCGCACATTGTATTTGTGGCGTAGCTCGGAAGGAGAAGGTAGCAGTCGACCTGCACCTCGTCCTCCTTGCGGAGCGCACACTGTATTAAATACTTAGGCGAGTACTGGACTGCAGCTAATCCTCCGAGTGAGAGACTGGCTCATCACTCGGTAGGATTTCAAACACTTAGGCGAGTACTTGGACTGCAGCTAAGCCTCCGAGTGCGAGGCTGGCTCACCACTCGGTAGGATTTTAAACACTTAGGCGAGTACTGGACTGCAGCTAAGCCTCCGACTGAGAGACTGGCTCATCACTTGGTAGGATTTTAAATACTTAGGCGAGTACTGGACTGCAGCTAAGCCTCCGAGTGAGAGGCTGGCTCATCACTTGGTAGGATTTTAAAGTACTTAGGCGAAACAGATTCGCAGCTAAGCCCCTGAGTGGGAGGCTGGCTCACCACTCGGTAAGGATTTTTTTTACAAACTTAGGCGAAACGGATTCGCAGCTAAGCCACCCACTAGGGGATTTCTCATGTAAACAAAAGTAACAACAATCACTGGGGAAAATTATAACACTCTTGTCTTTGATAAATAAACTACAAAAGTACTTTTATTACATCTCATCCGAGTGAATACTTAAGTATAAAAGGGGCGGAGCAGCTCCGCGTTCCAAGCTCGAGGCTCATCAATCTGGTGACCGACATTGTAAAGACGGTACGCTCCATTGTGGAGGACTTTGGTGACAATGAAGGGACCTTCCCAAGTAGGAGCGAGCTTGTGTGGCTTCTGTTGATCCACTCGGAGAACCAAATTTCCTTCTTGGAAGGCTCGACTCTTCATGTTTCTGGCATGAAATCGACGCAAGTCCTGCTGATAGATAGTCGATCGGACCATGGCCATCTCTCTTTCTTCTTCTAGAAGGTCGATCGCGTCTTGCCGAGCTTGCTCGCTTCATCTTGATGTAGAGTTCGACTGGGTGCATTGTGAAGCAGGTCACTCGGCAGGACTGCTTCAGCTCCATAAACCGTAAAGAATGGACTTCGCCCAATGACCGTTAGGAGTGGTCCTCAATCCCCAAAGAACTGAAGGAAGTTCGCTGACCCACGCTCCTGCTGCATGCTTAAGATCGCACATCAACCGGGGTTTCAGTCCTTTGAGAATTAGACCATTTGCTCTTTCTGCTTGACCATTCAACTGGGGGTGAGCGACTGAAGCGTAGTCGACTCGTGTGCCTTGAGAGGCTAAAAGGCTCAATTCGCCGGAATCAAGTTTGACCCATTATCGCGATGATGTTATGTGGAACTCCATATCTGAATACCAACTCTCGATGAAGCCGATAGCGATGTCAAGATCCGATTCTTGATAGGCTTAGCTTCAATCCATTTCGTAAACTTGTCGACTGCTACTAGCAAGTGAGTGAAGCCGCTCCTGCCAGTTCTCAGTGGTCCAACCATATCTAACCCCCAAACAGCGAAGGGCCAGACGAGTGGAATGGTCTACAAGGCTGAGGCGGGTTTGTGCGATACATTGGAGTAAAACTGTCACGCCCAATATGCGACCCTATCCAAGAGGAACTCGAAGGTCCCACCAAGGATAGACCCGCATATTGAAACGCTTTTGCAAGGTGGATATCATTACATCAACATTACATAATAGATGGGGATACATACAAAAGGCATACAATGCCACGCGAATACAATACATCATACATGAGATCAACATCCGACTATGGATGATACATAAATAGAAACTCAAACAATATCCACCCTGCTAGCCCAGGCTGCCGACCTGGAACCTATCCCCTGATCGAAGAAGAAGCAGAAGAAGAACTCCAAACAAGCAAACATCACTCTCGCATCATGATCATCGCATAACACTGTACTCGCAATGTTGTTGTAGTAATCAGTGAGCCACGAGGACTCAAAGAATCCCATTACCATGGGTATCAAGACTAACAAAGCTTAATGGGAAAGGAAGGGGTAAAGTGGTGAGGTTGCAGCAGCGACTAAGCATATATGGTGGCTAACCAACGCAAATAAGAGCGAGAAGAGAGCAAGCGGAATGGTCGTGAAGCTAGCAATGATCAAGAGGTGATCCTGAACACCTACTTACGTCAAACATAACCCAGAAACCGTGTTCACTTCCCGGACTCCGCCAAGAAGAGACCATCACGGCTACACACACGGTTGATCCGTTTTAACTCGGATCTGGTGTCAAGTTATCTACAACCGGACATTAACAAATTCCCATCTGCCACATAACCGCGGGCACGGCTCTCGAAAGTTTATACCCTGCAGGGGTGTCCCAACTTAGCCCATGATAAGCTCTCGCGATCAACGAAGGATATTCCTTCTCCCGGAAGACCCGATCAGCCTCGGAATCCCGCTACAAGACATTTCGACAAGAATAAAACAAGACCAGCAAGACCTCTGGCGCGGCCGACATCCCGATAGTAGCCGCAGATCTCGCCTCGTGCCACGACCGGATGAGCAAGACGCATAACTAGAACCAGCCCTCAAGTTTCCCCGAGGTGGCGCTGCAAGTGGCTCTAGTTTGGACCAACACTTAGACAAGCATTGGCCCGGGGGGGCTAAAATAAGATGACCCTTGGGATGCGCGAGTCCCAAGGGAAAAAGGTAATAATAGGTGAGGCAAATGATAAAACCAATGTTGGGCCTTGCTGGAGGAGTCTTATTCAAAGCGAACTGTCAAGGGGGTCCCATAAATCACCCGGCCGCATTAGGAATGCAAAATCCGGGAACATAACACCGGTATGACGGAAACTAGGGCGGCAAGAGTGGAACAAAACACCAGGCATAAGGCCGAGCCTTCCACCCTTCACCAAATATATAGATGCGAGATATTGTGATATCCCAACATAACCCTGTCCACCATGGCGCAATCTTCAACTTCACCTGCAACTAGCAACGCTATAAGAGGGCTGAGCAAAACGGTAACATAGCCAATCAATGGTTTGCTAGGAAGGGTGTCAAAGGTTAGAGGTTCATGGCAATTTGGGAGGCTTGAAGAGCAAAAGATAGGTAACGCAACATAGCGATAGAACGAAGCAACTAGCATAGCAATGATAGTAGTGAGATCCAAGGTGACGGTCATCTTGCCTGAAATCCCGCTAGGAAGAAGAACGAGTCCATGAAGAAGACGAACGGACGTAGTCGAACGAATCCTCACAATCGCAACATTACCGGAACTAAGAAGCAACACCGGAAAGAAACAAACAAAATGGTAAACACACAAGCATAAACATGGCATGATGCACAAACAAGTATGATGCATGTCCGGTTTAATGAGGCATGGCAAAGCGCAACAAACAATACTACAAGTTAGGAACGAAGAAATAGATGGAAGCAATTGAATCCTGAGAATGAACAAGAGAATAAATGAGAATTAGCTAAGAATAAATTGATGACACAATGAAAAAGTATGTGAAATCTCATTGACTATAAATATGCCATAAAGATTGTTACAACTTGAAAGTATCTGGAACAAGGTAGAGAAACTTGAATTGAGAAGCAAGAAGCGCACTGATTAGATCGAGAGGAATTGAACAATGATAATGAAAGTATGAATGCTAAAAGAACATTAAAATTATCAGAACTTGAAGAATTGCAATACTGAAAAGGACATTAAAAGGAAAGACGATGACTTGAAGCATAGAAGATTGGAATGATACAGAGAATAGTTGAGATAAGTAAGTAAATCGGCTGACTATGGGAAGAATCGAAACAGGAGAATGCAGAGTTGAAAGAAGGAGATGCAATCATGAATGGAACGAGATATAGCATGAAAAGAATTAGGAAGATAAAGAATTGAGGAAGTGGACATGAGAGAATCGAGCATTAAGAAGATAACACTTGGAGAACTCTGGAATATTAGTTCCGAGAATAAATGAATGAGACACCACATGAATAATCATTGAATTGTAGATCCAGATTGAAAAAAAATGATGAGACATGGATTGGAAACAAACAGAAGATATTTACCAAATGAAATTTGAAATTCGAAAATTGGAAAAGAACGACGGAAAACTGTTAGGCCACCAAAAGAAATGTGAGTTGATTTTAAAGAGAATTGGAACCGTATTAAGAGGAAATAACACATTATTTGGAACTTGAATGGAACAACTAAGTCACGAATGATCTCGGTTTGAGATATGAAATATGAGAGAGGAGGTATAGATTGAAAGAGGATAATGATAAGACTATGAATATGAAGAAAACCGAAAAGTCATGATAACAGTGGATAAGAACAGATGAATGGGAATCCAGAATATAAAGTATGAAAGCCAACATGAAATAACAAAATTCAAAAATATGAAAGAAGGAAAACTTGATAAGATGAAAAGCACTTGAAGAGATGACACAACACTCCAAGTTAAATGGATAAGCAAGAAAAGAACACGATCCTAAAAAACGAGGTGATGGGTGAAGAGCACAACATCACAATGCCTCCGTAACAAAAAGAATAGAAGTTAGATCATTGGGATAAAGGGATGGAGAAGAAAATGACAACTTTTGCCACAAGTGAACTTGGAAAGCATCCTTGCAAAGAAGAATCAAACGGAGTTGTTGGAAAATCAACAACGAAACGAATAAGCTTGTAGTGGGCTTATGGAAAACATCTCAAGACTATGTGGTGAAATTCTGCCACTAACGAAAAAACAATTGCTTGTTTGAGATCAAGGAAGAGATGAAAACTTCTTTCGCCGAGAGGATAGGAGAAAACTCGGATCATTGATAAGCACCACAAATAGCAGCATTCCTTAGGGAAGGCTTTAGGTGAGATATAACCCAATATAACTCCAACAAAAGATTGATGGATTTAAACTACCTCATTCTTGACAACATATGAATCATGAAACATGAAGGAAATTGTCAAGAGTGACATAACACCATCTCAAAAGATAAGGTAGGAGAATTGCACTTTGGAATGCAAGATGAAGAATACTTGAGCTTTTCCAAGAACAATCTTGAAGAACAGTTTGAGAATGAGTTAAATCTTTAGCTAACCACCATATAGAGCCTCCATGCGTAACTCCGGTAATAAAAGGATGATAAAAAGAAAGAGAAGTTGAAAACACAAGGTGAAGCCTTGCAATGATTTAGATGGAGCTTAGCGATGATATAATCTGGAAAACTTGGAACTCCGAAAAGAAAAGATGAAGCATCTCGACCGAGAAATGTGACATGATGAACAACTCTTGGAAAGAAAGAATTAATCACTTGGATGAAACAAGAATAAGAATTATGTCATTCCTCTCCTTCATCAATTTAAATTGATGACAAACAACGGATTTGGCATACTACTTATTCTCACTGAAAAAATGATTACAGATAGAGATATAGCGCAAACTTGAGAAGGTATAGATGGAACCACCGGTGGGATTTGGAAACAACGAATGAATTGATATGATAACGAAGGAAGTGGAATCTTCAACAAAGCGTCAGTAAGAATTGAAAATGAGCGTAGCAAAGGCACAATTCACGGGAAGGATTGAAAAACTAATGAAGATACTTGAGGGGATTTAGATACATGAGAACAAAGAGATCATGAACTGATTAGGGGATATACTTGAACTATCCACCGGTGAGATTTGGAGAACAAGAGCTGAAGGCTGAGAATGAGTAATTATGACATGATGGCCTTGGAGGAAAGAAATGGAAACAACTCATGAAATGCTCCGGATGGTTGAAATGAATTCTCACAATCGAAAACAATTATGAGAGGATGGCATGAAGCTTGAACTATGCATCTTGAAGAGAATGGAGCAAGATTTAAGAGAAATCCTTCTTGGTCTTCAAATGTTGAGAATGATGATGTGAACCACCACCATGAATTGTTGAGATACCCGGAGAATGAAAAACAAAGAGGTTGAGCCAACAATGAAAAAATAATTTTGAGATCGGTCTTGGAAAACAAATGACCGATGAGATTCATTCTTACGTCAAACTTCAAAAGAATTTGGGAATAGCTCAGGAAAATTAGGAGAGTCGGGTAAGATCACTCGAAAAGACACGTGGGTTAGGGCCCACTGAAAAGAACACTATTGAAATGATTTTAAAGAGAGATTGCACGGTTGAATTAAATGGCTTGAATGAGATAACAACCTCGAAATATCTTGAGCGGCTTGAGAATGGAAACACAAGTCTTCCGAGATATCCTCGGCACCGGATATGAAGAGAGAGAGGTGAATGATTATGAGATGCACCGGCATGGGATAGCATTTGAACGAGGAAAGGATATGATCAACACCAAAAGCTTGAGTTAAATCCACGGAAAAGAATACGAGAATGAAGAATGATGAACTTGAAGCTGTTGAGCATCTTCATGGGGAATCACGGATAAGAACATTGATAGAAAAGAATGAAGAGACTTCCCACAAATAAAAGGATACATGATTAAGAAATCTGAGTCCTTGAAGAAAAAAAGGTGGAGGGCGGAAAACAAAGACAACTTGAGATGGATGAAACAAACACCGGTGAGAAAACTTAGAACTGATCTCACAAATGTTGAAATGATCGGATCCACTTTAAGAGGAGCACGCCGGTTGAAAAAGAATTAACATGACACACTCAATGATCAAGAAGGATTAGCACTCCCATAGAAATATGAGAACACCATTTAGGAAAGGTATGGATTCAACATTTGACTTTGAAGCAACTCGATTACCACAATTTAAAACAAAACAAAGGATTTGGCTTGCAGAATAAGCCAGAACAAATACATATGATAGAGATTTACCCAATCCCATATCATGCATCATCGGAAAGATATTCTAGGAGCTACTTGAATTCCCACCTATAAACTCCCTAAACTTTACGGTTATGCAATCTGGTGTTGGGGATCTGAGGAAGCAATATATCTCACCCAAACTAACAATCCCTACATCCAAGTCAGATCCATCCGTCAACACATAACCAAGAAACCTTCGAAATCGTGTACCTCAACCTTGAAAAGCATCCGTTATCGAGTTATGGCAATACTCGAACTCCCGATCTTCGGGTGGCGCCGAGGTTATCTCACCAACAAGCGCATAAAAGATATTTTCGATGTCGGCAAAACTCAGTATTCAGGCTGCAACAATAAAATTATGACGACAACACCTCGGAGCTCAACTCCCGGACACCGCACAACCCTAAATGTCGAGGGCACCAAGAACAACGTTCTCGTCATAAGAATATCGAACGATCCCAAGATACCAGCGTGATCCTAAAAAATTAGTGAAATTTGAGGCGAGAAAAGACAAAACATCTCGCCGAGTCCTCACCAGAGCGACGAAGGGGCTGAGGAGTAAAAGAATCCTACTCTCGATATATATAATCCTAAGACTCAAAATAGTTTTCTTCTAGACTCAACGGCCCACAATCAAGGGGCTCCTATGGTGGTCGAGGCTCGATTACCAACTTCACGCGCCAATATGCGACCCTATCCAAGAGGAACTTCGAAGGTCCCTGAGATAGACGCATATATGAAAGCAGCTTTGCAAGGTGGATATCATTACATCAACATTACATAATAGATGGGGATACATACAAAAGGCATACAATGCCACCTTGAATACAACAATACATCATACATGAGATCAACATCGAGGCTACTGGATGATACATAAGCGAAACTCAAACAATATCCACCACTGCTAGCCCAGGCTGCCGAGCCTGGAACCTATCCCTGATCGAAGAAGAAAGGAAGAAGAACTCCAAAACAAGCAAACATCACTCTCGCGTCATGATCATACATAATTTGTACACACTGGCTATTTGTTGTAGTAATCATGAACACGAGGACTCGGCAATCCCATTACCATGGGTATCAAGACTAGCAAAGCTTAATGGGAAAGGAAGGGGTAAAGTGGTGAGGTTCGTGACGACTAAAGCATATATGGAATGGCTAACCAGCGCAAATAAAATGAGAAGAGAGCAAAGCGGAGCGGTACGTCAAGCTAGCAATGATCAAGAGGTGATCATGAACACCTACCATCAAACATAACCCGAAACCGTGTTCACTTCCCGGACTCCGAGAAGAGACCATCACGGCTACACTGCGGTTGATCGTTTAACTCGGATCGGTGTCAAGTTATCTACAAGCGGACATTAACAAATTCCCATACGCCCACATAACGGCATGAGCACGGCTCTCGAAAGTTTATACCCTGCGAAGTGGTCCCAACAAGCCCATGATAAGCTCTCGCGATCAACGAAGGATATTCCTTCTCCCGGAAGACCCGTCGATCTGGAATCCCGGCTACAAGACATTTCGACAATGGTAAAAACAAGACCAGCAAGACCTCTAGTGCGACATCGCGATAATGGCAGCGTATCGTCTCGAGACCACGACCGGATGGCCGATCACGTCAACTAGAACCAGCCCTCAAGTTTCCCGAGGGTGGGCATTGCCCGTGGCTCTAGTTTGGACCAACACTTAACAAGCATTGGCGGGGGGCTAAAATAAGATGACCCTTGGGATGTTGACTCCCAAGGGAAAAAAGGTAATAATAGGTGAGGCAAATGATAAAACCAATGTTGGGCCTTCTTTGGAGGAGTCTTATTCAAAGCGAAGCTGTCAAGGGGTCCCATAAATCACCCGACCGCGTTAAGATAAAAATCCGAGAACATAACACGGTATGGCGGAAACTAGAAGCGAGAAGTGGAACAAAACACGGGCATAAGGCGGAGCCTTCCACCTTTACCAAATATATAGATAGAGATATTGTGATATCCCAACATAACCACATCCACCAGGCAATCTTCAACTACACCAACTAACAGCTATAAGAGACTTGAGCACAAGCGGTAACATAGCCAATCAATGGTTTGCTAGGAAAGGGTGTCAAGGTTAGAGGTTCATGGCAATTTGAAGGAGCTTGAAGAGCAAAAGATAGGTAGCATAACATAGCGATAGAAGCGAAGCAACTAGCATAGCAATGATAGTAGTGAGATCCGAGGTGGCGATCATCTTGCACTGAAATCCGCTAGGAAGAAGAAACGAGTCCATGAAGAAGAAAGCGAGCGGACGTAGTCGAAAGAATCCTCACATAGCAACATTCACAAGAACTAAGAAGCAACACGGAAAGAAACAAACAAAATGGTAATTGACACAAGCATAAACATGGCATGATGCACAAACAAAGTATGATGCATGTCGGTTTAATGAGGCATGTGGCAATGACAAACAATACTACAAGTTAAGTGGAGCTCAATATGCAACAGGTTGCATATTGACAAAAACTACATCAATTATTTAGTTCTCTCTCGGTTATACTACTCATCAATATTAAATGTTGTTAAACATGGCAAGGGGTGAATCAAAAAGTAAACTAACTATTTGAGTCAAGAAGTTTAAATGAAGCGGAACAACAAACAACAATTCAGGAAAATCCCCATATGCATATTTTGAATTAGCTACTGTTCTGCCCTAAAACATATTTTAAAGTTGTTAAACAGGAAAATAAAGTTCACCATGTTAAACTAGGCAAAATTCTACCCCATTTACATATATATAATTTAATCTAAATCCGAACTACGGTTTATTTAGTTATGAATTAAATCATTTTAGCATGGCATTTGAGGTAAAATTAAACAAACAGCATTTTAAACATTTTAAACATGCATGAAAGTTGAATATTAAACTACACAAATTTAAAGCATTTTACATATATAAATCATTTTAATCGATACAGGTTTGAATATTAATGCATGAACATGGAGGTTTTTACGTAAAACAACGGTCTACGATAAATGGAAAAATTCACAGACATTGAAAAAAAAAATACATAGGGCAGAGAGAATCGGCGGTAGCGAAGCTGCTCACATCGAGCCTTGAGGCGGTCGGTGGATCTGGCGGCCCACGGCGAAAGCGAAAGAGGGTGTGTGGGCCTTACTTTGCTAGCGCCGAAGTGGCCCGACGCGAGGCGGAGAGAGCTCTGTGCGTCGCTCTGCTTAAATGAAAATAGAGGAACAGCCGCGCTGAGCTCATGACGGGAAGCGAGGGGCGCAGGGCGGCGGCATGGACTTGCGGCGACGATAGCGCAGCGAGGTCGTGGGCGCGGATCCGAGCAGAGGCACCGGATCTGTCGATCTCATCCCGTTCCAAAGGGTTCGAGACGGAGCACGCAGGCGGCGACATCCATGGCGTCTGCGTCGGTCTTCTGTGAAACTGATAGAGAGAGACAAAAAGATGAGAGGGAGAAAGAGGGGGGGGAAGGGCAGAGGGCAGCAAAGGG
Source organism: Aegilops speltoides (assembly GCA_021437245.1). Taxonomy (NCBI): domain Eukaryota; kingdom Viridiplantae; phylum Streptophyta; class Magnoliopsida; order Poales; family Poaceae; genus Aegilops; species Aegilops speltoides. The sequence continues at coordinate 188,794,694 of CM038147.1, forward strand.
CGGCTGAGTCGAGGTCGCCGGGGCGTGACTGGAGGTGCCGGTGGAGGTCCAATGAGGAGGCCGGGGCTTGAGCGGGCATTGGGCGCAGGACGAGGCATCTGATTCGTGCGGGTGCGGAGAAGGGCTCAAGATCTGGCGCTGGAGGAAGACGCGAAGGCCTCGAGCCGGAGAGGCTGTGTGGTGGTGGTTGGCTCATTTGGGAAATCGAGGAGAATGGGGAATTTTGGATCGAGAGGAAACTATTGGTTGGTCGGGTGGGATCCCGAGGAAACCGGTGGAGTGGCGGTAGCGGTGGGATCGATGGGACAAGACCCCTAGGATCTAGGGTTGGATCCGTGTATATATAGCAGGTGGATTTGGCTAGGGACTATTTGGTCCCTCCGATCGTGTCAGACGGCCGGAATAAATAGGCTAGAGCGTCCAATTAAGAAAACGGAGATGTTTTGGGGATGTTGGGGATGATCCGCACTGTTGGTCATGACCGAGCGGTTGGGTTCGGGGCAAGTTTTGGACGCTGCGAGGGTGCAGAGAGGTCGACGAAGACAAGGGGGTTTGTTGGTCTCGGAGAAAGAGAGAGAGGGGTCAATTAGTGCGAGAGAAGGTCGACAAGGACAAGCGGTCCGACAACGGTCAATGAAGACAAAGAGAAAGCGGCCGACAAGAGGGACTCGAAAAACCGGTTGGTCTCGGGCGGCAAACGAAGGCAAGAAGGCGGCAACTTCGAGCGGATGCAAGTTTTATGAAACATGCAGATGCAATGCGCATGATGCTATGATATGAAATGCAAGACATGAACAAAATGCAAAACAAAAGACAAAACCCAACCCTGAAGGGAAAAAATATCGCATCTCCAGAAAAGGCAAGAGTTGGAGTTACGAATATGGAAAGTTGTATCTGGGGCGTTACAACACTCCACCACTACGAGAGGATCTTGTCCCGAGATCTAGGATGGCACCGGGGGAAACGGAAGAGGAAGAGAAGAGGTAAAAGGAAGTTGCTTCTTTGACGAACGAGTGAAACCACGAACCTTGAGAGGTTGAGAAATTTAAAATAAAGAGTACAATGAGAGATGAGCGAGATTGCAAACAATCCGTTGGAAAAGAGGAACAAGGAGTATTACGAGAACTTGAAGGTTGCAAATACATGAATCAAGAGTTTAATGGACAGGGATAGAATTCAAAACCACTGCGGCTAAAACAAGATGGGAGAGGAAGAATTCGGGCAGCACTCCGGTTGAAAGAAGAAGGAAAACTTGATAAGATGAAAAGCACTTGAAGAGATGACACAACACTCCGGTTAAATGGATAAGCAAGAAAAGAACACGATCCTAAAAAAACGAGGTGATGGGTGAAGAGCACAACATCACAATGCCTCCGTAACAAAAGAATAGAAGTTAGATCATTGGGATAAAGGGATGGAGAAGAAAATGACAACTTTTGCCACAAGTGAACTTGGAAAGCATCCTTGCAAAGAAGAATCAAACGGAGTTGTTGGAAAATCAACAACGAAACGAATAAGCTTGTAGTGGGCTTATGGAAAACATCTCAAGACTATGTGGTGAAATTCTACTAACGAAAAAACAATTGCTTGTTTGAGATCAAGGAAGAGATGAAAACTTCTTTCACGAGAGGATAGGAGAAAACTCGGATCATTGATAAGCACCACAAATAGCAGCATTCCTTAGGGAAGGCTTTAGGTGAATATAACCCAATATAACTCCAACAAAAGATTGATGGATTTAAACTACCTCATTCTTGACAACATATGAATCATGAAACATGAAGGAAATTGTCAAGAGTGACATAACACCATCTCAAAAGATAAGGTAGGAGAATTGCACTTTGGAATGCAAGATGAAGAATACTTGAGCTTTTCCAAGAACAATCTTGAAGAACAGTTTGAGAATGAGTTAAATCTTTAGCGAACCACCATATAGAGCCTCCATGCAGAACTCCGGTAATAAAAGGATGATAAAAAGAAAGAGAAGTTGAAAACACAAGGTGAAGCCTTGCCATGATTTAGATGGAGCTTCGCGGTGATATAATGCGGAAAACTTGGAACTCCGGAAAAGAAAAGATGAAGCATCTCGAACCGAGAAATGTGACATGATGAACAACTCTTGGAAAGAAAGAATTAATCACTTGGATGAAACAAGAATAAGAATTATGTCATTCCTCTCCTTCATCAATTTAAATTGATGACAAACAACGGATTTGGCATACTACTTATTCTCATTGAAAAATGATTACAGATAGAGATATAGCGCAAACTTGAGAAGGTATAGATGGAACCACCGTGGATTTGGAAACAACGAATGAATTGATATGATAACGAAGGAAGTGGAATCTTCAACAAACCGTCGTAAGAATTGAAAATGAGCGTAGCAAAGGCACAATTCACCGGAAGGATTGAAAAACTAATGGAGATACTTGAGGGATTTAGATACATGAGAACTAAGAGATCATGAACTGATTAGAGGATATACTTGAACTATCCACGGTGAGATTTGGAGAACAAGAGCTAAAGGCTGAGAATGAGCAATTATGACATGATGGCCTTCGGAGGAAAGAAATGGAAACAACTCATGAAATGCTCCGATGGTTGAAAAGAATTCTCACAATCGAAAACAATTATGAGAGGATGGCATGAAGCTTGAACTATGCATCTTGAAGAGAATGGAGCAAGATTTAAGAGAAATCCTTCTTCGGTCTTCAAATGTTGAGAATGATGATGAGAACCACCACCATGAATTGTTGAGATACCGGAGAATGAAAAAACAAAGAGGTTGAGCCAACAATGAAAAAAATAATTTTGAGATCGGTCTTGGAAAACAGTGGTGATGAGATTCATTCTTCGTCAAACTTCAAAAGAATTTGGGAATAGCTCAGGAAAATTAGGAGAGTCGGGTAAGATCCTCGAAAAGACACGTGGGTTAGGGCCCACCGAAAAGGAACACTATTGAAATGATTTTAAAGAGATTGCACGGTTGAATTAAATGGCTTGAATGAGATAACAACCTCGAAATATCTTGAGCGGCTTGAGAATGGAAACACAAGTCTTCCGAGATATCCTCGGCACTTCGGATATGAAGAGAGAGGTGAATGATTATGAGATGCACCGCATGGGATAGCATTTGAGCGAGGAAAAGGATATGATCAACACCAAAACCTTGAGTTAAATCCACGGAAAAGAATAGGAGAATGAAGAATGATGAACTTGAAGCTGTTGAGCATCTTCATGGGGAATCACCGGATAAGAACATTGAAAGAAAAGAATGAAGAGACTTCCCACAAATAAAAGGATACATGATTAAGAAATTTGAGTCCTTGAAGAAAAAGGGTGGGAGGGCGGGAAAACAAAGACAACTTGAGATGGATGAAACAAACACCGGTGAGAAAACTTAGAACTGATCTCACAAATGTTGAAATGATCGGATCCACTTTAAGAGGAGCACGCCGGTCGAAAAAGAATTAACATGACACACTCAATGATCAAGAAGGATTAGCACTCCCATAGAAATATGAGAACACCATTTAGGAAAGGTATGGATTTAACATTTGACTTTGAAGCAACTCGATTACCACAATTTAAAACAAAACAAAGGATTTGGCTCACGCCTAATATGCGACCCTATCCAAGAGGAACTCAAGGTCCCACCAAGGATAGACCCGATATTGAAACGCTTTTGCAAGGTGGATATCATTACATCAACATTACATAATAGATGGGGATACATACAAAAGGCATACAATGCCACGCGAATACAATACATCATACATGAGATCAACATCCGACTATGGATGATACATAAATAGAAACTCAAACAATATCCACCACCTAGCCAGTGCTGCCGACCGAACCTATCCCCGATCGAAGAAGAAGCGAAGAAGAACTCCAAACAAGCAAACATCACTCTCGCATCATGATCATCGTGATAACCTGTACCAAGAATCGTGTTGTAGTAATCAGTGAGCCACGAGGACTCAAAGAATCCCATTACCATGGGTATCAAGACTAACAAAGCTTAATGGGAAAGGAAGGGGTAAAGTGGTGAGGTTGCGAAGAGCGACTAAGCATATATGGTGGCTAACCAACGCAAATAAGAGCGAGAAGAGAGCAAGCGGAATGGTCGTGAAGCTAGCAATGATCAAGAGGTGATCCTGAACACCTACTTACGTCAAACATAACCCAGAAACCGTGTTCACTTCCCGGACTCCGCCAAGAAGAGACCATCACGGCTACACACACGGTTGATCCGCTTTAACTCGGATCCGTGTCAAGTTATCTACAACCGACATTAACAAATTCCCATCTCGCCACATAACCGCGGCACGGCTCTCGAAAGTTTATACCTGCAGGGTGTCCCAACTTAGCCCATGATAAGCTCTCGCGATCAACGAAGGATATTCCTTCTCCCGGAAGACCCGATCGAGCCTCGGAATCCGGCTACAAGACATTTCGACAAGAATAAAACAAGACCAGCAAGACCTCTGGCGTGCCGACATCCCGATAGTAGCCGCGTATCTCGCCTCGTGCCACGACCGGATGAGCAAGACGCATAACTAGAACCAGCCCTCAAGTTTCCCGAGGTGGCGCCGCAAGTGGCTCTAGTTTGGACCAACACTTAGACAAGCATTGGCCCGGGGGCTAAAATAAGATGACCCTTGGGATGCGCGAGTCCCAAGGAAAAAGGTAATAATAGGTGAGGCAAATGATAAAACCAATGTTGGGCCTTGCTTTGGAGGAGTCTTATTCAAAGCGAACTGTCAAGGGGTCCCATAAATCACCCGACCGCATTAGGAATGCAAAATCCGGAACATAACACCGGTATGACGGAAACTAGGGCGGCAAGAGTGGAACAAAACACCAGGCATAAGGCCGAGCCTTCCACCCTTCACCAAATATATAGATGCGAGATATTGTGATATCCCAACATAACCACCCACCATGGCGCAATCTTCAACTTCACCGCAACTAGCAACGCTATAAGAGGGCTGAGCAAAACGGTAACATAGCCAATCAATGGTTTGCTAGGAAGGGTGTCAAAGGTTAGAGGTTCATGGCAATTTGGGAGGCTTGAAGAGCAAAAGATAGGTAACGCAACATAGCGATAGAACGAAGCAACTAGCATAGCAATGATAGTAGTGAGATCCAAGGTGACGGTCATCTTGCACGAAATCCCGCTAGGAAGAAGAACGAGTCCATGAAGAAGACGAACGGACGTAGTCGAACGAATCCTCACAATCGCAACATTACCGGAACTAAGAAGCAACACCGGAAAGAAACAAACAAAATGGTAAACACACAAGCATAAACATGGCATGATGCACAAACAAGTATGATGCATGTCCGGTTTAATGAGGCATGGCAAAGCGCAACAAACAATACTACAAGTTAAGTGGAGCTCAATATGCAACGAGTTGCATATTGACAAAACACCACATCAATTATTTAGTTCTCTCTCGGTTATGCTACTCATCAATATTAAATGTTGTTAAACATGGCAAGGGGTGAATCAAAAGTAAACTAACTATTTAGTCAAGTTTAAATGAGGCCGGAACAACAAACAACAATTCCGGAAAATCCCCATATGCATATTTTGAATTAGCTACTGTTCTGCCCTAAAACATATTTTAAAGTTGTTAAACAGGAAAATAAAGTTCACCATGTTAAACTAGGCAAAATTCTACCCCATTTACATATATAATTTAATTAAATCCGAGCTACGGTTATTTAGTTATGAATTAAATCATTTTAGCATGGCATTTGAGCAAAATTAAACAAACAGCATTTTAAACATTTTAAACATGCATGAAAGTTGGATATTATTAAACTACACAAATTTCTGAGCATTTTACATATATAAATCATTTTAATCTGATGCACGGTTTGTGAGATATTAATGCATGAACATGGAGGGTTTTTCTGTAAAACAACGGTCTCTGGATAAATGGAAAAATTCACAGCGCATTGAAAAAAAATACATGGGCCGAAACAGAGATCTGGCCCAGGGCGCGGGGGAAGCTGCTCACATCGGGCCTTGAGGCCGGTCGGTGGATCTGGCGGCCCACGGCGAAGGCGAAAGAGGGCTCGCGCGGCGCTGGGCCTTGCTGGCGCTGGAAGTGGCCCAGACGCGCGAGGCGGAGAGGCTACAGGCGCGTCGCTCTCTGTTCGACAGAAAATAGAGGAACAGCGGCGCTGGAGCTCGCGACGGGAAGCAGGGGACGCAGGGGCGGCGGCATGGACTTGCGGCGACGCATAGCTGCAGCGAGGTCGTGGGGGGCGCGGATCCGAGCAGGAGGCACCGGATCTGGTCGATCTCATCCCGTTCCAGTGGTTCAGAGACGGAGCACGGGGCGGCAGCATCCATGGCGTCTGCGTCGGTCTTCTGTGAAGCAGACAGAGAGAGACAAAAAGATGAGAGGGAGAAAGAGAGGGGAGGGGGAAGGGCAGAGGGCAGCAAAGGGGCGGCCTGAGTCGAGGTCGCCGGCGGGCGTGACCTGGAGGTGCTGGTGGAGGTCCAGCGAGGAGGAGGCCGGGGCTTGAGCGGGCATTGGGCGCAGGACGAGCAGGCATCTGATTCGGCGAGGTGCGGGAGAAGGGGCTCAAGCTCCTGGCGCTGGAGGAAGACGGCGCGAAGGCCCTCGAGCCGGAGAGGCTGTGCTGGTGGTGGTTGGCTCGCTGGGGAAATCGAGGGAGAATGGGGAATTTTGGATCGAGAGGAAACTGTTGGTTGGTCCGGGAGGGAAACCGAGGAAACCAGGTGGAGTGGCGGCGCGGTGGGATCGATGGGACAAGACCCCTAGGATCTAGGGTTGGATCCCGTGTATATATAGCAGGTGGATTTGGCTAGGGACTATTTGGTCCCTCCGATCGTAATCGGACGGCCCGGAATAAATAGGCTAGAGCGTCCAATTAAGAAAACGGAGATGTTTTGGGGATGTTGGGGGATGATCCGGACCTGTTGGTCATGACCGAGCGGTTCGGGTTCGGGGCAAGTTTCGGACGCCTGCGAGGGGTCTGAGAGAGGTCGACGAAGACAAGGGGGGTTTTGTTGGTCTCGGAGAAAGAGAGAAGAGAGGGGTCCAATTGGTCTGAGAGAAGGTCAACAAGGACAAGCGGTCTGACAACAGGTCAATGAAGACAAAGAGAGAAGCGGCCAGACAAGAGGGACTCGAAAAACCCGGTTGGTCTCGGAACGGCCAACGAAGGCAAGGGCGGCGCGGCAACTACGAACGGATGCAACTTTTATGAAACATGCAGATGCAATGCGCATGATGCTATGATATGAAATGCAAGACATGAACAAAATGCAAAACAAAAGACAAAACCCAACCACGAAGGGAAAAAAATATCGCATCTCCAGAAAAGGCAAGAGTTGGAGTTACGAATATGGAAAGTTGTATCCGGGGCGTTACAACACTCCACCACTATGAGAGGATCTTGTCCCGAGATCTAGGATGGCACTGGAGGAAACGGAAGAGGAAGAGAAGAGGTAAAACGAAGTTGCTTCTTTGACGAACGAGTGAAACCACGAACCTTGAGAGGTTGAGCAATTTAAAATAAAGAGTACAACAGAGATGAACGAGATTGCAAACAATCCGTTGGAAAAGAGGAACAAGGAGTATTACGAGAACTTGAAGATTGCAAATACATGAATCAAGAGTTTAATGGACAGGATAGAATTCAAAACCACTGCGGTTAAAACAAGATGGGAGAGGAAGAATTCAAAGACACTCTGTTGAAAGAAGAAGGAAAACTTGATAAGATGAAAAGCACTTGAAGAGATGACACAACACTCCGGTTAAATGGATAAGCAAGAAAAGAACACGATCCTAAAAAAACGAGGTGATGGGTGAAGAGCACAACATCACAATGCCTCCGTAACAAAAGAATAGAAGTTAGATCATTGGGATAAAGGGATGGAGAAGAAAATGACAACTTTTGCCACAAGTGAACTTGGAAAGCATCCTTGCAAAGAAGAATCAAACGGAGTTGTTGGAAAATCAACAACGAAACGAATAAGCTTGTAGTGGGCTTATGGAAAACATCTCAAGACTATGTGGTGAAATTCTGCCACTAACGAAAAAACAATTGCTTGTTTGAGATCAAGGAAGAGATGAAAACTTCTTTCGCCGAGAGGATAGGAGAAAACTCGGATCATTGATAAGCACCACAAATAGCAGCATTCCTTAGGGAAGGCTTTAGGTGAGATATAACCCAATATAACTCCAACAAAAGATTGATGGATTTAAACTACCTCATTCTTGACAACATATGAATCATGAAACATGAAGGAAATTGTCAAGAGTGACATAACACCATCTCAAAAGATAAGGTAGGAGAATTGCACTTTGGAATGCAAGATGAAGAATACTTGAGCTTTTCCAAGAACAATCTTGAAGAACAGTTTGAGAATGAGTTAAATCTTTAGCGAACCACCATATAGAGCCTCCATGCAGAACTCCGGTAATAAAAGGATGATAAAAAGAAAGAGAAGTTGAAAACACAAGGTGAAGCCTTGCAATGATTTAGATGGAGCTTCGCGATGATATAATGCGGAAAACTTGGAACTCCGAAAAAGAAAAGATGAAGCATCTCGAACCGAGAAATGTGACATGATGAACAACTCTTGGAAAGAAAGAATTAATCACTTGGATGAAACAAGAATAAGAATTATGTCATTCCTCTCCTTCATCAATTTAAATTGATGACAAACAACGTTTGGCATACTACTTATTCTCACCGAAAAAATGATTACAGATAGAGATATAGCGCAAACTTGAGAAGGTATAGATGGAACCACCGGTGGGATTTGGAAACAACGAATGAATTGATATGATAACGAAGGAAGTGGAATCTTCAACAAACTGTCGTAAGAATTGAAAATGAACGTAGCAAAGGCACAATTCACCGGGAAGGATTGAAAAACTAATGAAGATACTTGAGGGGATTTAGATACATGAGAACAAAGAGATCATGAACTGATTAGGGGATATACTTGAACTATCCACCGGTGAGATTTGGAGAACAAGAGCTGAAGGCTGAGAATGAGTAATTATGACATGATGGCCTTCGGAGGAAAGAAATGGAAACAACTCATGAAATGCTCCGGATGGTTGAAATGAATTCTCACAATCGAAAACAATTATGAGAGGATGGCATGAAGCTTGAACTATGCATCTTGAAGAGAATGGAGCAAGATTTAAGAGAAATCCTTCTTCGGTCTTCAAATGTTGAGAATGATGATGTGAACCACCACCATGAATTGTTGAGATACCCCGGGAGAATGAAAAAACAAAGAGGTTGAGCCAACAATGAAAAAAATAATTTTGAGATCGGTCTTGGAAAACAGCTGACTGATGAGATTCATTCTTACGTCAAACTTCAAAAGAATTTGGGAATAGCTCCGGGAAAATTAGGAGAGTCGGGTAAGATCCTGGGAAAAGACCTGTGGGTTAGGGCCCACTGAAAAGGAACACTATTGAAATGATTTTAAAGAGAGATTGCACCGGTTGAATTAAATGGCTTGAATGAGATAACAACCTCGAAATATCTTGAACGGCTTGAGAATGGAAACACAAGTCTTCTGAGATATCCTCGGCACTTCGGATATGAAGAGAGAGAGGTGAATGATTATGAGATGCACCGGCATGGGATAGCATTTGAACGAGGAAAAGGATATGATCAACACCAAAAGCTTGAGTTAAATCCACCGGAAAAGAATACGAGAATGAAGAATGATGAACTTGAAGCTGTTGAGCATCTTCATGGGGAATCACCGGATAAGAACATTGATAGAAAAGAATGAAGAGACTTCCCACAAATAAAAGGATACATGATTAAGAAATCTGAGTCCTTGAAGAAAAAGGGTGGGAGGGCGGGAAAACAAAGACAACTTGAGATGGATGAAACAAACACCGGTGAGAAAACTTAGAACTGATCTCACAAATGTTGAAATGATCGGATCCACTTTAAGAGGAGCACGCCGGTTGAAAAAGAATTAACATGACACACTCAATGATCAAGAAGGATTAGCACTCCCATAGAAATATGAGAACACCATTTAGGAAAGGTATGGATTCAACATTTGACTTTGAAGCAACTCGATTACCACAATTTAAAACAAAACAAAGGATTTGGCTTGCAGAATAAGCCAGAACAAATACATATGATAGAGATTTACCCAATCCCATATCATGCATCTGTCAGAAAGATATTCTAGGAGCTACTTGAATTCCACCTATAAACTCCCGAAACTTTCGGTTATGCAATCTGTGTTGGGGATACAGGAAGCAATATATCTCACCCAAACTAACAATCCCTACATCCAAGTCAGATCCATCCGTCAACACATAACCAAGAAACCTTCGAAATCGTGTACCTCAACCTTGAAAAGCATCCGTTATACGAGTTATGGCAATACTCCCGAACTCCCGAAAGATCGGGTGACGCCGAGGTTATCTCACCAACAAGCGCATAAAAGATATTTTCGATGTCGGCAAAACTCGTATTCCGAAACCGCAACAATAAAATTATGACGACAACACCTCGGAGCTCAACTCCCCGGACACCGCACAACCCTAAATGTCGAGGCACCAAGAACAACGTTCTCGTCATAAGAATATCGAACGATCCCAAGATACCAGCGTGATCCTAAAAAATTAGTGAAATTTGAGGCGAGAAAAGACAAAACATCTCGTCGAGTCCTCACCAGAGCGACGAAGGGGCTGAGGAGTAAAATAATCCTACTCTCGATATATATAATCCTAAGACTCAAAATAGTTTTCTTCTAGACTCAACAACGGCCAACAATCAAGGGGCTCCTATGGTCGGTCGAGGCTCGATTACCAACTTGTCACGCCTAATATGCGACCCTATCCAAGAGGAACTCAAGGTCCCACCAAGGATAGACCCGCATATTGAAACGCTTTTGCAAGGTGGATATCATTACATCAACATTACATAATAGATGGGGATACATACAAAAGGCATACAATGCCACGCGAATACAACAATACATCATACATGAGATCAACATCCGACTACGGATGATACATAAACAGAAACTCAAACAATATCCACCCTGCTAGCCCAGGCTGCCGACCTGGAACCTATCCCCTGATCGAAGAAGAAGCAGAAGAAGAACTCCAAACAAGCAAACATCACTCTCGCGTCATGATCATCGTGATAACCTGTACTGCAAATCGTTGTTGTAGTAATCTGTGAGCCACGAGGACTTAGCAATCCCATTACCATGGGTATCAAGACTAGCAAAGCTTAATGGGAAAGGAAGGGGTAAAGTGGTGAGGTTGCAGCAGCGACTAAGCATATATGGTGGCTAACCAACGCAAATAAGAGCGAGAAGAGAGCAAGCGGAACGGTCGTGAAGCTACCAATGATCAAGAGGTGATCATGAACACCTACTTACGTCAAACATAACCCAGAAACCGTGTTCACTTCCCGGACTCCGCCGAGAAGAGACCATCACGGCTATATTAATTTGGATCTGGTGTCAAGTTATCTACAACCGGACATTAACAAATTCCCATCGCCCACATAACCATGAACACGGCTCTCGAAAGTTTATACCTGCAGGGTGTCCCAACTTAGCCCATGATAAGCTCTTGCGATCAACAAAGGATATTCCTTCTCCCGGAAGACCCGATCGATCTCGGAATCCGGCTACAAGACATTTCGACAAGAATAAAACAAGACCAGCAAGACCTCCCGGCGTGCCGACATCCCGATAGTAGCCGCGTATCTCGTCTCGAGCCACGACCGGATGAGCGATGCGCATAACTAGAACCAGCCCTCAAGTTTCCCCGAGGTGGCGCTGCAAGTGGCTCTAGTTTGGACCAACACTTAGACAAGCATTGGCCCGGGGGGGGGCTAAAATAAGATGACCCTTGGGATGCACGAGTCCCAAGGGAAAAAGGTAATAATAGGTGAGGCAAATGATAAAACCAATGTTGGGCCTTGCTGGAGGAGTCTTATTCAAAGCGAACTGTCAAGGGGGTCCCATAAATCACCCGACCGCGTTAGGAATGCAAAATCCAGGAACATAACACCGGTATGACGGAAACTAGGGCGGCAAGAGTGGAACAAAACACCAGGCATAAGGCCGAGCCTTCCACCCTTTACCAAATATATAGATGCGAGATATTGTGATATCCCAACATAACCCTGTCCACCATGGCGCAATCTTCAACTTCACCTGCAACTAGCAACGCTATAAGAGGGCTGAGCAAAACGGTAACATAGCCAATCAATGGTTTGCTAGGAAGGGTGTCAAAGGTTAGAGGTTCATGGCAATTTGGGAGGCTTGAAGAGCAAAAGATAGGTAACGCAACATAGCGATAGAACGAAGCAACTAGCATAGCAATGATAGTAGTGAGATCCAAGGTGACGGTCATCTTGCCTGAAATCCCGCTAGGAAGAAGAACGAGTCCATGAAGAAGACGAACGGACGTAGTCGAACGAATCCTCACAATCGCAACATTACCGGAACTAAGAAGCAACACCGGAAAGAAACAAACAAAATGGTAAACACACAAGCATAAACATGGCATGATGCACAAACAAGTATGATGCATGTCCGGTTTAATGAGGCATGGCAAAGCGCAACAAACAATACTACAAGTTAAGTGGAGCTCAATATGCAACGAGTTGCATATTGACAAAACACCACATCAATTATTTAGTTCTCTCTCGGTTATGCTACTCATCAATATTAAATGTTGTTAAACATGGCAAGGGGTGAATCAAAAGTAAACTAACTATTTAGTCAAGTTTAAATGAGGCCGGAACAACAAACAACAATTCGGAAAATCCCCATATGCATATTTCGAATTAGCTACTGTTCTGCCCTAAAACATATTTTAAAGTTGTTAAACAGGAAAATAAAGTTCACCATGTTAAACTAGGCAAAATTCTACCCCATTTACATATATAATTTAATTAAATCCGAGCTACGGTTATTTAGTTATGAATTAAATCATTTTAGCATGGCATTTGAGCAAAATTAAACAAACAGCATTTTAAACATTTTAAACATGCATGAAAGTTGGATATTATTAAACTACACAAATTTCTGAGCATTTTACATATATAAATCATTTTAATCTGATGCACGGTTTGTGAGATATTAATGCATGAACATGGAGGGTTTTTCTGTAAAACAACGGTCTCTGGATAAATGGAAAAATTCACAGCGCATTGAAAAAAAATACATGGGCCGAAACAGAGATCTGGCCCAGGGCGCGGGGGAAGCTGCTCACATCGGGCCTTGAGGCCGGTCGGTGGATCTGGCGGCCCACGGCGAAGGCGAAAGAGGGCTCGCGCGGCGCTGGGCCTTGCTAGCGCTGGAAGTGGCCCAGACGCGCGAGGCGGAGAGGCTACAGGCGCGTCGCTCTCTGTTCGACAGAAAATAGAGGAACAGCGGCGCTGGAGCTCGCGACGGGAAGCAGGGGACGCAGGGGCGGCGGCATGGACTTGCGGCGACGCATAGCTGCAGCGAGGTCGTGGGGGGCGCGGATCCGAGCAGGAGGCACCGGATCTGGTCGATCTCATCCCGTTCCAGTGGTTCAGAGACGGAGCACGGGGCGGCAGCATCCATGGCGTCTGCGTCGGTCTTCTGTGAAACTGATAGAGAGAGACAAAAAGATGAGAGGGAGAAAGAGAGGGGAGGGGGAAGGGCAGAGGGCAGCAAAGGGGCGGCCTGAGTCGAGGTCGCCGGCGGGCGTGACCTGGAGGTGCTGGTGGAGGTCCAGCGAGGAGGAGGCCGGGGCTTGAGCGGGCATTGGGCGCAGGACGAGCAGGCATCTGATTCGGCGGGGTGCGGGAGAAGGGGCTCAAGATCCTGGCGCTGGAGGAAGACGGCGCGAAGGCCCTCGAGCCGGAGAGGCTGTGCTGGTGGTGGTTGGCTCGCTGGGGAAATCGAGGGAGAATGGGGAATTTTGGATCGAGAGGAAACTATTGGTTGGTCCGGGTGGGATCCCGAGGAAACCAGGTGGAGTGGCGGCGCGGTGGGATCGATGGGACAAGACCCCTAGGATCTAGGGTTGGATCCCGTGTATATATAGCAGGTGGATTTGGCTAGGGACTATTTGGTCCCTCCGATCGTAATCGGACGGCCCGGAATAAATAGGCTAGAGCGTCCAATTAAGAAAACGGAGATGTTTTGGGGATGTTGGGGATGATCCGTACTGCTGGTCATGACCGAGCGGTTCGGGTTCGGGCAAGTTTGGACGCTGCGAGGGTCCGAGAGAGGTCGACGAAGACAAGGGGGTTTTGTTGGTCTCGGAGAAAGAGAGAAGAGAGGGTCAATTGGTGCGAGAGAAGGTCAACAAGGACAAGCGGTCGACAACAAAGTCAATGAAGACAAAGAGAGAAGCGGCCGACAAGAGGGACTCGAAAAACCGGTTGGTCTCGGGCGCGCAAACGAAGGCAAGGGGGCGCGCAACTTGAGCGGATGCAAGTTTTATGAAACATGCAGATGCAATGCGCATGATGCTATGATATGAAATGCAAGACATGAACAAAATGCAAAACAAAAGACAAAACCCAACCACGAAGGGAAAAATATCGCATCTCCGTAAAAGGCAAGAGTTGGAGTTCTGAATATGGAAAGTTGTATCTGGGGCGTTACAACACTCCACCACTACGAGAGGATCTTGTCCCGAGATCTAGGATGGCACCGGGGGAAACGGAAGAGGAAGAGAAGAGGTAAAAGGAAGTTGCTTCTTTGACGAACGAGTGAAACCACGAACCTTGAGAGGTTGAGAAATTTAAAATAAAGAGTACAACAGAGATGAACGAGATTGCAAACAATCCGTTGGAAAAGAGGAACAAGGAGTATTACGAGAACTTGAAGGTTGCAAATACATGAATCAAGAGTTTAATGGACAGGATAGAATTCAAAACCACTGCGGCTAAAACAAGATGGGAGAGGAAGAATTCGGGCAGCACTCCGGTTGAAAGAAGAAGGAAAACTTGATAAGATGAAAAGCACTTGAAGAGATGACACAACACTCCGGTTAAATGGATAAGCAAGAAAAGAACACGATCCTAAAAAAACGAGGTGATGGGTGAAGAGCACAACATCACAATGCCTCCGTAACAAAAGAATAGAAGTTAGATCATTGGGATAAAGGGATGGAGAAGAAAATGACAACTTTTGCCACAAGTGAACTTGGAAAGCATCCTTGCAAAGAAGAATCAAACGGAGTTGTTGGAAAATCAACAACGAAACGAATAAGCTTGTAGTGGGCTTATGGAAAACATCTCAAGACTATGTGGTGAAATTCTGCCACTAACGAAAAAACAATTGCTTGTTTGAGATCAAGGAAGAGATGAAAACTTCTTTCACGAGAGGATAGGAGAAAACTCGGATCATTGATAAGCACCACAAATAGCAGCATTCCTTAGGGAAGGCTTTAGGTGAGATATAACCCAATATAACTCCAACAAAAGATTGATGGATTTAAACTACCTCATTCTTGACAACATATGAATCATGAAACATGAAGGAAATTGTCAAGAGTGACATAACACCATCTCAAAAGATAAGGTAGGAGAATTGCACTTTGGAATGCAAGATGAAGAATACTTGAGCTTTTCCAAGAACAATCTTGAAGAACAGTTTGAGAATGAGTTAAATCTTTAGCGAACCACCATATAGAGCCTCCATGCGAACTCCGGTAATAAAAGGATGATAAAAAGAAAGAGAAGTTGAAAACACAAGGTGAAGCCTTGCCATGATTTAGATGGAGCTTGGCGGTGATATAATCACGAAAACTTGGAACTCCGGAAAGAAAAGATGAAGCATCTCGAACCGAGAAATGTGACATGATGAACAACTCTTGGAAAGAAAGAATTAATCACTTGGATGAAACAAGAATAAGAATTATGTCATTCCTCTCCTTCATCAATTTAAATTGATGACAAACAACGGATTTGGCATACTACTTATTCTCATTGAAAAAATGATTACAGATAGAGATATAGCGCAAACTTGAGAAGGTATAGATGGAACCACCGGTGGGATTTGGAAACAACGAATGAATTGATATGATAACGAAGGAAGTGGAATCTTCAACAAACTGTCGTAAGAATTGAAAATGAACGTAGCAAAGGCACAATTCACCGGGAAGGATTGAAAAACTAATGGAGATACTTGAGGGGATTTAGATACATGAGAACGAAGAGATCATGAACTGATTAGAGGATATACTTGAACTATCCACCGGTGAGATTTGGAGAACAAGAGCTAAAGGCTGAGAATGAGCAATTATGACATGATGGCCTTCGGAGGAAAGAAATGGAAACAACTCATGAAATGCTCCGGATGGTTGAAAAGAATTCTCACAATCGAAAACAATTATGAGAGGATGGCATGAAGCTTGAACTATGCATCTTGAAGAGAATGGAGCAAGATTTAAGAGAAATCCTTCTTCGGTCTTCAAATGTTGAGAATGATGATGAGAACCACCACCATGAATTGTTGAGATACCCCGGGAGAATGAAAAAACAAAGAGGTTGAGCCAACAATGAAAAAAATAATTTTGAGATCGGTCTTGGAAAACAGCTGACTGATGAGATTCATTCTTACGTCAAACTTCAAAAGAATTTGGGAATAGCTCCGGGAAAATTAGGAGAGTCAGGTAAGATCCTGGGAAAAGACCTGTGGGTTAGGGCCCACTGAAAAGGAACACTATTGAAATGATTTTAAAGAGAGATTGCACCGGTTGAATTAAATGGCTTGAATGAGATAACAACCTCGAAATATCTTGAACGGCTTGAGAATGGAAACACAAGTCTTCTGAGATATCCTCGGCACTTCGGATATGAAGAGAGAGAGGTGAATGATTATGAGATGCACCGGCATGGGATAGCATTTGAACGAGGAAAAGGATATGATCAACACCAAAACCTTGAGTTAAATCCACCGGAAAAGAATAGGAGAATGAAGAATGATGAACTTGAAGCTGTTGAGCATCTTCATGGGGAATCACCGGATAAGAACATTGAAAGAAAAGAATGAAGAGACTTCCCACAAATAAAAGGATACATGATTAAGAAATTTGAGTCCTTGAAGAAAAAGGGTGGGAGGCGGAAAACAAAGACAACTTGAGATGGATGAAACAAACACCGGTGAGAAAACTTAGAACTGATCTCACAAATGTTGAAATGATCGGATCCACTTTAAGAGGAGCACGCCGGTCGAAAAAGAATTAACATGACACACTCAATGATCAAGAAGGATTAGCACTCCCATAGAAATATGAGAACACCATTTAGGAAAGGTATGGATTTAACATTTGACTTTGAAGCAACTCGATTACCACAATTTAAAACAAAACAAAGGATTTGGCTTGCAGAATAAGCCAGAACAAATACATATGATAGAGATTTACCCAATCCCATATCATGCATCTGTCAGAAAGATATTCTAGGAGCTACTTGAATTCCCACCTATAAACTCCCGAAACTTTCGGTTATGCAATGCGGTGTTGGGGATACTGGGAAGCAATATATCTCACCCAAACTAACAATCCCTACATCCAAGCTGTATCCATCCACAACACATAACCAAGAAACCTTCGAAATCGTGTACCTCAACCTTCAAAAGCATCCGTTATCGAGTTATGGCAATACTCCGAACTCCCGATCTTGGGTGACGTCGAGGTTATCTCACCAACAAGCGCATAAAAGATATTTTCGATGTCGGCAAAACTCGGTATTCGAATCGCAACAATAAAATTATGACGACAACACCTCGGAGCTCAACTCCCCGAGACACTGCCACAACCCCTAAATGTCAGGAGGCACCAAGAACAACGTTCTCGTCATAAGAATATCGGAACGATCCCAAGATACCCGCGTGATCCTAAAAAAATTAGTGAAATTTGAGGCGAGAAAAGACAAAACATCTACGTCAGGAGTCCTCACCAGAGCGACGAAGGGGGCTGAGGAGTAAAAATAATCCTACTCTCCGATATATATAATCCTAAGACTCAAAATAGTTTTCTTCTAGACTCAACAACGGCCAACAATCAAGGGGGCTCCTATGGTCGGTCGAGGCTCTGATTACCAACTTGTCACGCCCAATATGCGACCCTATCCAAGAGGAACTCGAAGGTCCCACCAAGGATAGACCCGCATATTGAAACGCTTTAGCAAGGTGGATATCATTACATCAACATTGCATAATAGATGGGGATACATACAAAAGGCATACAATGCCACGCGAATACAACAATACATCATACATGAGATCAACATCCGACTACGGATGATACATAAACAGAAACTCAAACAATATCCACCCTGCTAGCCCAGGCTGCCGACCTGGAACCTATCCCCTGATCGAAGAAGAAGCAGAAGAAGAACTCCAAACAAGCAAACATCACTCTCGCGTCATGATCATCGCATAACCTGTACCTGCAACTGTTGTTGTAGTAATCTGTGAGCCACGAGGACTTAGCAATCCCATTACCATGGGTATCAAGACTAGCAAAGCTTAATGGGAAAGGAAGGGGTAAAGTGGTGAGGTTGCAGCAGCGACTAAGCATATATGGTGGCTAACCAACGCAAATAAGAGCGAGAAGAGAGCAAGCGGAACGGTCGTGAAGCTACCAATGATCAAGAGGTGATCATGAACACCTACTTACGTCAAACATAACCCAGAAACCGTGTTCACTTCCCGGACTCCGCCGAGAAGAGACCATCACGGCTATATTAATTCGGATCTGGTGTCAAGTTATCTACAACCGGACATTAACAAATTCCCATCTGCCACATAACCGCGGGCACGGCTCTCGAAAGTTTATACCCTGCAGGGGTGTCCCAACTTAGCCCATGATAAGCTCTCGCGATCAACGAAGGATATTCCTTCTCCCGGAAGACACGATCGATCTCGGAATCCGGCTACAAGACATTCGACGATAATAAAACAAGACCAGCAAGACCTCCGGCGTGCCGACATCCCGATAGTAGCCGCACAGATCTCGTCTCGAGCCACGACCGGATGAGCGATCGTACAACTAGAACCAGCCCTCAAGTTTCCCGGGTGGCGCTGCAAGTGGCTCTAGTTTGGACCAACACTTAGACAAGCATTGGCCCGGGGCTAAAATAAGATGACCCTTGGGATGCACGAGTCCCAAGGGAAAAAGGTAATAATATGTGAGGCAAATGATAAAACCAATGTTGGGCCTTCTTTGGAGTCTTATTCAAAGCGAACTGTCAAGGGGGTCCCATAAATCACCCGACAGCGTTAGGAATGCAAAATCCGGAACATAACACGGTATGACGGAAACTAGGGCGGCAAGAGGGAACAAAACACCAGGCATAAGGCCGAGCCTTCCACCCTTTACCAAATATATAGATGCGAGATATTGTGATATCCCAACATAACCCTGTCCACCATGGCGCAATCTTCAACTTCACCTGCAACTAGCAACGCTATAAGAGGGCTGAGAAAAACGGTAACATAGCGAATCAATGGTTTGCTAGGAAGGGTGTCAAAGGTTAGAGGTTCATGGCAATTTGGAAGGCTTGAAGAGCAAAAGATAGGTAACGCAACATAGCGATAGAACGAAGCAACTAGCATAGCAATGATAGTAGTGAGATCCAAGGTGACGGTCATCTTGCCTGAAATCCCGCTAGGAAGAAGAACGAGTCCATGAAGAAGACGAACGGACGTGTCGAACGAATCCTCACAATCGCAACATTACGGAACTAAGAAGCAACACCGAAAGAAACAAACAAAATGGTAAACACACAAGCATAAACATGGCATGATGCACAAACAAGTATGATGCATGTCCGTTTAATGAGGCATGGCAAAGCGCAACAAACAATACTACAAGTTAAGTGGAGCTCAATATGCAACGAGTTGCATATTGACAAAACACCACATCAATTATTTAGTTCTCTCTCGGTTATGCTACTCATCAATATTAAATGTTTTTAAACATGGCAAGGGGTGAATCAAAAGTAAACTAACTATTTAGTCAAGTTTAAATGAGGCCGGAACAACAAACAACAATTCGGAAAATCCCCATATGCATATTTTGAATTAGCTACTGTTCTGCCCTAAAACATATTTTAAAGTTGTTAAACAGGAAAATAAAGTTCACCATGTTAAACTAGGCAAAATTCTACCCCATTTACATATATAATTTAATTAAATCCGAGCTACGGTTATTTAGTTATGAATTAAATCATTTTAGCATGGCATTTGAGCAAAATTAAACAAACAGCATTTTAAACATTTTAAACATGCATGAAAGTTGGATATTATTAAACTACACAAATTTCTGAGCATTTTACATATATAAATCATTTTAATCTGATGCACGGTTTGTGAGATATTAATGCATGAACATGGAGGGTTTTTCTGTAAAACAACGGTCTCTGGATAAATGGAAAAATTCACAGCGCATTGAAAAAAAAATACATGGGCCAAACAGAGATCTGGCCCAGTATGCGGGGAAGCTTGCTCACATCGGGCCTTGAGGCGGTCGGTGAATCTGGCGCCCACGGCGAAGGCGAAGAGGGCTCATGTGCTGGGCCTTCTTGGCGCCGAAGTGGCCTGACGCTTGAGGCGGAGAGGTTACAGCGCGCTCTGTTCGACGGAAAACAGAGGAACAACGGCGCTGGAGCTTGCGACGGGAAGCAGGGGACGCAGGGGCGGCGGCATGGACTTGCGGCGACGCAGAGCTGCAGCGAGGTCGTGGGGGGCGCGGATCCGAGCAGGAGGCACCGGATCTGGTCGATCTCATCCCGTTCCAGTGGTTCAGAGACGGAGCACGGGGCGGCAGCATCCATGGCGTCTGCGTCGGTCTTCTGTGAAGCTGACAGAGAGAGACAAAAGATGAGAGGGAGAAAGAGAGGGAGGGGAAGGGCGAGGGCAGCAAAGGCGGCTGAGTCGAGGTCGCCGGCGGGCGTGACCTGGAGGTGCTGGTGGAGGTCCAGCGAGGAGGAGGCCGGGGCTTGAGCGGGCGTTGGGCGCAGGACGAGCAGGCATCTGATTCGGCAGGGTGCGGGTGAAGGGGCTCAAGCTCCTGGCGCTAGAGGAAGACGGCGCGAAGGCCCTCGAGCCGGAGAGGCTGTGCTGGTGGTGGTTGGCTCACTGGGGAAATCGAGGGAGAATGGGGAATTTTGGATCGGGATGAAACTGTTGGTTGGTCCGGGAGGGATCCCGAGGAAACCAGGTGGAGTGGCGGCGCGGTGGGATCGATGGGACAAGACCCCTAGGATCTAGGGTTGGATCCCGTGTATATATAGCAGGTGGATTTGGCTAGGGACTATTTGGTCCCTACGATCGTAATCGGACGGCCCGGAATAAATAGTCTAGAGCGTCCAATTAAGAAAACGGAGATGTTTTGGGGATGTTGGGGGATGGTCCAGACCTGTTGGTCATGACCGAGCGGTTTGGGTTCGGGCAAGTTTCGGACGCCTGCGAGGGGTCTGAGAGAGGTCGACGAAGACAAGGGGGGTTTTGTTGGTCTCGGAGAAAGAGAGAAGAGAGGGGTCCAATTGGTCTGAGAGAAGGTTAACAAGGATAAGCGGTCGACAACGAAGTCAATGAAGACAAAGAGAGAAGCGGCCAGACAAGAGGGACTCGAAAAACCCGGTTGGTCTCGGAACGGCCAACGAAGGCAAGGGGGGCGCGGCAACTACGAACGGATGCAAGTTTTATGAAACATGCAGATGCAATGCGCATGATGCTATGATATGAAATGCAAGACATGAACAAAATGCAAAACAAAAGACAAAACCCAACCACGAAGGGAAAAAATATCGCATCTCCAGAAAAGGCAAGAGTTGGAGTTACGAATATGGAAAGTTGTATCTGGGGCGTTACAACACTCCACCACTACGAGAGGATCTTGTCCCGAGATCTAGGATGGCACCGGGGGAAACGGAAGAGGATGAGAAGAGGTAAAACGAAGTTGCTTCTTTGACGAACGAGTGAAACCACGAACCTTGAGAGGTTGAGCAATTTAAAAGAAAGAGTACAACAGAGATGAACGAGATTGCAAACAATCCGTTGGAAAAGAGGAATAAGGAGTATTACGAGATAGAATTCAAAACCACTGCGGTTAAAACAAGATGGGAGAGGAAGAATTCGGGCAGCACTCCGGTTGAAAGAAGAAGGAAAACTTGATAAGATGAAAAGCACTTGAAGAGATGACACAACACTCCGGTTAAATGGATAAGCAAGAAAAGAACACGATCCTAAAAAAACGAGGTGATGGGTGAAGAGCACAACATCACTATGCCTCCGTAACGAAAGAATAGAAGTTAGATCATTGGGATAAAGGGATGGAGAAGAAAATGACAACTTTTGCCACAAGTGAACTTGGAAAGCATCCTTGCAAAGAAGAATCGAACGGAGTTGTTGGAAAATCAACAACGAAACGAATAAGCTTGTAGTGCGCTTATGGAAAACATCTCAAGACTATGTGGTGAAATTCTGCCACTAACGAAAAAACAATTGCTTGTTTGAGATCAAGGAAGAGATGAAAACTTCTTTCGCGGAGAGGATAGGAGAAAACTCGGATCATTGATAAGCACCACAAATAGCAGCATTCCTTAGGGAAGGCTTTAGGTGAGATATAACCCAATATAACTCCAAAAAAGATTGATGGATTTAAACTACCTCATTCTTGACAACATATGAATCATGAAACATGAAGGAAATTGTCAAGAGTGACATAACACCATCTCAAAAGATAAGGTAGGAGAATTGCACTTTGGAATGCAAGATGAAGAATACTTGAGCTTTTCCAAGAACAATCTTGACGAACAGTTTGAGAATGAGTTAAATCTTTAGCGAACCACCATATAGAGCCTCCATGCAGAACTCCGGTAATAAAAGGATGATAAAAAGAAAGAGAAGTTGAAAACACAAGGTGAAGCCTTGCAATGATTTAGATGGAGCTTCGCGATGATATAATGCGGAAAACTTGGAACTCCGGAAAAGAAAAGATGAAGCATCTCGAACCGAGAAATGTGACATGATGAACAACTCTTGGAAAGAAAGAATTAATCACTTGGATGAAACAAGAATAAGAATTATGTCATTCCTCTCCTTCATCAATTTAAATTGATGACAAACAACGGATTTGGCATACTACTTATTCTCATTGAAAAAATGATTACAGATAGAGATATAGCGCAAACTTGAGAAGGTATAGATGGAACCACCGGTGGGATTTGGAAACAACGAATGAATTGATATGATAACGAAAGAAGTGGAATCTTCAACAAACTATCGTAAGAATTGAAAATGAACATAGCAAAGGTACAATTCACCGGGAAGGATTGAAAAACTAATGAAGATACTTGAGGGGATTTAGATACATGAGAACGAAGAGATCATGAACTGATTAGAGGATATACTTGAACTATCCACCGGTGAGATTTGGAGAACAAGAGCTGAAGGCTGAGAATGAGTAATTATGACATGATGGCCTTTGGAGGAAAGAAATGGAAACAACTCATGAAATGCTCCGGATGGTTGAAAAGAATTCTCACAATCGAAAACAATTATGAGAGGATGGCATGAAGCTTGAACTATGCATCTTGAAGAGAATGGAGCAAGATTTAAGAGAAATCCTTCTTCGGTCTTCAAATGTTGAGAATGATGATGAGAACCACCACCATGAATTGTTGAGATACCCCGAGAGAATGAAAAAACAAAGAGGTTGAGCCAACAATGAAAAAAATTAATTTTGAGATCGGTCTTGGAAAACAGCTGACTGATGAGATTCATTCTTACGTCAAACTTCAAAAGAATTTGGGAATAGCTCCGGGAAAATTAGGACAGTCAAGTAAGATCCTGGGAAAAGACCTGTGGGTTAGGGCCCACTGAAAAGGAACATTGTTGAAATGATTTTAAAGAGAGATTGCACGGGTTGAATTAAATGGCTTGAATGAGATAACAACCTCGAAATATCTTGAACGGCTTGAGAATGGAAACACAAGTCTTCTGAGATATCCTCGGCACTTCGGGTATGAAGAGAGAGAGGTGAATGATTATGAGATGCACCGGCATGGGATAGCATTTGAATAAGGAAAAGGATATGATCAACACCAAAAGCTTGAGTTAAATCCACCGGAAAAGAATACGAGAATGAAGAATGATGAACTTGAAGCTGTTGAGCATCTTCATGGGGAATCACCGGATAAGAACATTGAAAGAAAAGAATGAAGAGACTTCCCACAAATAAAAGTATACATGATTAAGAAATCTGAGTCCTTGAAGAAAAAGGGTGGGAGGGCGGGAAAACAAAGACAACTTGAGATGGATGAAACAAACACCGGTGAGAAAACTGAGAACTGATCTCACAAATGTTGAAATGATCGGATCCACTTTAAGAGGAGCACGCCGGTTGAAAAAGAATTAACATGACACACTCAATGATCAAGAAGGATTAGCACTCCCATAGAAATATGAGAACACCATTTAGGAAAGGTATGGATTCAACATTTGACTTTGAAGCAACTTGATTACCACAATTCAAAACAAAACAAAGGATTTGGCTTGCAGAATAAGCCAGAACAAATACATATGATAGAGATTTACCCAATCCCATATCATGCATCTGTCGGAAAGATATTCTAGGAGCTACTTGAATTCCCACCTATAAACTCCTGAAACTTTCTGGTTATGCAATCTGGTGTTGGGGATACAGGGGAAGCAATATATCTCCCTAAACTAACAATCCCTACATCCAAGCTGTATCCATCCGTCAACACATAACCAAGAAACCTTCGGAAATCGTGTACCTCAACCTTCGAAAAGCATCCGTTATACGAGTTATGGCAATACTCCCGAACTCCCCAGTACTGGGTGACGTCGAGGTTATCTCACCAACAACTGCATAAAAGAGATTTTCGATGTCGGCAAAACTCAGGTATTCCAGAACTGCAACAATAAAATTATGACGACAACACCTCGGAGCTCAACTCCCCGGGACACTGCCACAACCCCTAAATGTCAGGAGGCACCAAGAACAATGTTCTCGTCATAAGAATATCGGAACGATCCCAAGATACCCGCATGATCCTAAAAAAAATTTAGTGAAATTTGAGGCGAGAAAAGACAAAACATCTACGTCAGGAGTCCTCACCAGTGCGACGAAGGGGGCTGAGGAGTAAAAAGAATCCTACCCTCCGATATATATAATCCTAAGACTCAAAATAGTTTTCTTCTAGACTCAACGACGACCAACAATCAAGGGGGCTCCTATGGTCGGTCGAGGCTCTGATTACCAACTTGTCACGCCCAATATGCGACCCTATCCAAGAGGAACTCGAAGGTCCCACCAAGGATAGACCCGCATATTGAAACGCTTTTGCAAGGTGGATATCATTACATCAACATTACATAATAGATGGGGATACATACAAAAGGCATACAATGCCACGCGAATACAACAATACATCATACATGAGATCAACATCCGACTACAGATGATACATAAACAGAAACTCAAACAATATCCACCACGCTAGCCCAGTCTGCCGACCGAACCTATCCCCGATCGAAGAAGAAGCGGAAGAAGAACTCCAAACAAGCAAACATCACTCTCGCGTCATGATCATCGCATAACCTGTACCAAGAATCTTGTTGTAGTAATCAGTGAGCCACGAGGACTCAGCAATCCCATTACCATGGGTATCAAGACTAGCAAAGCTTAATGGGAAAGGAAGGGGTAAAGTGGTGAGGTTGCAGCAGCGACTAAGCATATATGGTGGCTAACCAACGCAAATAAGAGCGAGAAGAGAGCAAGCGGAACGGTCGTGAAGCTAGCAATGATCAAGAGGTGATCATGAACACCTACTTACGTCAAACATAACCCAGAAACCGTGTTCACTTCACGGACTCCGAGAAGAGACCATCACGGCTACACACACGGTTGATGCGTTTTAATTCGGATCCGGTGTCAAGTTATCTACAACCGACATTAACAAATTCCCATCTGCCACATAACCGCAGGCACGGCTCTCGAAAGTTTATACCTGCAGGGTGTCCCAACTTAGCCCATGATAAGCTCTCACGATCAACGAAGGATATTCCTTCTCCCGGAAGACCCGATCGATCTCGGAATCCGGCTACAAGACATTTCGACAATAATAAAACAAGACCAGCAAGACCTCCGCGTGCCGACATCCCGATAGTAGCCACAGATCTCGTCTCGTGCCACGACCGGATGAGCGATGCGTCTGACTAGAACCAGCCCTCAAGTTTCCCCGAGGTGGCGCTGCAAGTGGCTCTAGTTTGGACCAACACTTAGACAAGCATTGGCCCGGGGGGGCTAAAATAAGATGACCCTTGGGATGCGCGAGTCCTAAGGGAAAAAGGTAATAATAGGTGAGGCAAATGATAAAACCAATGTTGGGCCTTGCTGGAGGAGTCTTATTCAAAGCGAACTGTCAAGGGGGTCCCATAAATCACCCGGCCGCGTTAGGAACGCAAAATCCGGGAACATAACACCAGTATGACGGAAACTAGGGCGGCAAGAGTGGAACAAAACACCAGGCATAAGGCCGAGCCTTCCACCCTTTACCAAATATATAGATGCATTAATAATATAAGAGATATTGTGATATCCCAACATAACCCTGTCCACCATGGCGCAATCTTCAACTTCACCTGCAACTAGCAACGCTATAAGAGGGCTGAGCAAAACGGTAACATAGCCAATCAATGGTTTGCTAGGAAGGGTGTCAAAGGTTAGAGGTTCATGGCAATTTGGGAGGCTTGAAGAGCAAAAGATAGGTAACGCAGCATAGCGATAGAACGAAGCAACTAGCATAGCAATGATAGTAGTAAGATCCAAGGTGACGGTCATCTTGCCTGAAATCCCGCTAGGAAGAAGAACGAGTCCATGAAGAAGACGAACGGACGTAGTCGAATGAATCCTCACAATCGCAACATTACCGGAACTAAGAAGCAACACCGGAAAGAAACAAACAAAATGGTAAACACACAACCATAAACATGGCATGATGCACAAACAAGTATGATGCATGTCCGGTTTAATGAGGCATGGCAAAGCGCAACAAACAATACTACAAGTTAAGTGGAGCTCAATATGCAACGAGTTGCATATTGACAAAACACCACATCAATTATTTAGTTCTCTCTCGGTTATGCTACTCATCAATATTAAATGTTGTTAAACATGGCAAGGGGTGAATCAAAAGTAAACTAACTATTTAGTCAAGTTTAAATGAGGCCAGAACAACAAACAACAATTCCGGAAAATCCCCATATGCATATTTTGAATTAGCTACTGTTCTGCCCTAAAACATATCTTAAAGTTGTTAAATAGGAAAATAAAGTTCACCATGTTAAACTAGGCAAAATTCTACCCCATTTACATATATAATTTAATTAAATCCGAGCTACGGTTATTTAGTTATGAATTAAATCATTTTAGCATGGCATTTGAGCAAAATTAAACAAACATCATTTTAAACATTTTAAACATACATGAAAGTTGGATATTATTAAACCACACAAATTCCTGAGCATTTTACATATATAAATCATTTTAATCTGATGCACGGTTTGTGAGATATTAATGCATGAACATGGAGGGTTTTTCTGTAAAACAACGGTCTCTGGATAAATGGAAAAATTCACAGCGCATTGAAAAAAAATACATGGGCCGAAACAGAGATCTGCCCAGTATGCGGGGAAGCTGCTCACATCGGGCCTTGAGGCCGGTCGGTGGATCTGGCGGCCCACGGCGAAGGCGAAAGAGGGCTCGCGCGGCGCTGGGCCTTGCTGGCGCTGGAAGTGGCCCAGACGCGCGAGGCGGAGAGGCTACAGGCGCGTCGCTCTCTGTTCGATGGAAAACAGAGGAACAGCGGCGCTGGAGCTCACGACGGGAAGCAGGGGACGCAGGGGCGGCGGCATGGACTTGCGGCGACGCAGAGCTGCAGCGAGGTCGTGGGGGGCGCGGATCCGAGCAGGAGGCACCGGATCTGGTCGATCTCATCCCGTTCCAGTGGTTCAGAGACGGAGCAATGGGCGGCAGCATCCATGGCGTCTGCGTCGGTCTTTTGTGAAGCTGACAGAGAGAGACAAAAAGATGAGAGGGAGAAAGAGAGGGGAGGGGGAAGGGCAGAGGGCAGCAAAGGGGCGGCCTGAGTCGAGGTCGCCGGCGGGCGTGACCTGGAGGTGCTGGTGGAGGTCCAGCGAGGAGGAGGCCGGGGCTTGAGCGGGTGTTGGGCGCGGGATGAGCAGGCATCTGATTCGGCGGGGTGCGGGAGAAGGGGCTCAAGCTCCTGGCGCTGGAGGAAGATGGCGCGAAGGCCCTCGAGCCGGAGAGGCTGTGCTGGTGGTGGTTGGCTCGCTGGGGAAATCGAGGGAGAATGGGGAATTTTGGATCGGGAGGAAACTGTTGGTTGGTCCGGGAGGGATCCCGAGGAAACCAGGTGGAGTGGCGGCGCGGTGGGATCGATGGGACAAGACCCCTAGGATCTAGGGTTGGATCCGTGTATATATAGCAGTGGATTTGGCTAGGGACTATTTGGTCCCTCCGATCGTAATCGGACGGCCCGGAATAAAGAGGCTAGAGCGTCCAATTAAGAAAACGGAGATGTTTTGGGGATGTTGGGGGATGATCCGGACCTGTTGGTCATGACCGAGCGGTTCGGGTTCGGGGCAAGTTTCGGACGCCTGCGAGGGGTTTGAGAGAGGTCGACGAAGACAACGGGGTTTTGTTGGTCTCGGAGAAAGAGAGAAGAGAGGGGTCAATTGGTCCGAGAGAAGGTCAACAAGGACAAGCGGTCGACAACAGTCAATGAAGACAAAGAGAGAAGCGGCCAGACAAGAGGGACTCGAAAAACCCGGTTGGTCTCGGAACGGCCAACGAAGGCAAGGGGGCGCGGCAACTACGAACGGATGCAATTTTTATGAAACATGCAGATGCAATGCGCATGATGCTATGATATGAAATGCAAGACATGAACAAAATGCAAAACAAAAGACAAAACCCAACCACGAAGGGAAAAAAATATCGCATCTCCAGAAAAGGCAAGAGTTGGAGTTACGAATATGGAAAGTTGTATCTGGGGCGTTACAAAAACTGACATCCTTCACACTTGTCGACTATCTCCTTTGCCATTTCATTTGCTCTTGGCCAGTAAAATCCTGCTCGGTATGCTTTAGCCACAATGGTCCGAGAGGACGCATGATGACCACAGGTCCCCGAGTGGATATCGTCAAGGATTATCCGACCTTCTCCTGGCGTTATACATTTCTGACCGACTCCAGTCGCACTTTCTCTGTACAACTGTCCCTTTATCACGGTAAAGGCTTTGGATCGACGGACGATCTGTCGAGCCTCTTCTTCATTCTCTGGGAGCTCTTTCCTTAGGATATACGCGATGTATGGCTCTGTCCAGTCGGGAGTGATGACCAAAGCTTCCAGGATCAGGTCGACCACCACTGGAACTTCAACTTCAGTCGGATCTGTGACACTTTTTGGCTGTGGAGCTTCTTCGGTGAAAGGATCCTCTTGAACTGATGGAGTATGGATGTGTTCCAAAAACACATTACTGGGAATGGCTTCTCTCTTGGAACCTATCTTTGCCAAATCATCAGCCACTTGATTTTTCAGTCGGGGTATATGATGGAGCTCTAACCCTTCAAATTTCTTCTCAAGCTTTCTCACGCATTGCATAACGATCATGGTTTGGGCTTCTGACGTCCCACTCCTTCATCACCTGATTGACCACCAAATCTGAGTCGCGATAAACCATAAGGTGACGGACGCCGAGTGAAATGGCCATTCGCAATCCATACAAAAGTGCTTCGTATTCTGCTTCATTGTTGGAGGAATCAAAGTGGATCTGGAGCACATATCTGAGCTTATCTCCTCGGGGGGAAACCAACACTACCCCAGCACCGGAACCATTCAGCATCTTAGAACCATCAAAGAACATGGTCCAGTGCTCCAAGTGAACTTGAGTCGATAGCTATTGTTCAATCCACTCGACAATGAAATCTGCTACAGCTTGGGACTTGATGGCTTTCTTTGCCTCAAACTTGATATCAAGGGGAAGGAGTTCAATCGCCCATTTTGCCACTCGACCAGTTGCATCTCTGTTGTGCAGAATCTCTGGTAATGGGGCATCGCTGACGACTGTAATGGAATGATCAGAGAAATAATGAGCAACCTTCTTCGTGGTCATATAAATCCCATATACAAGCTTCTGATAATGAGGGTATCTTTGCTTCGATGGGGTCAACACTTAGGAAAGATAATATACTGGGCGCTGAACTTTGAAGGCTTTCCCTTCTTCTTCCCGCCGACCGTAAATCTTGTCTTGACGACTTGTCCTGTGGCTGCAATGTAAAGCAGCAAAGGCTCTTTGCTGATTAGGGCGCAAGCACCGGTTGGGTGGAGAGCGAGCTTTTAGCTCGCAAACGCTGCATCGACTTCGAGTCCACTCGAACTTGTCGACTTCTTCATCGGTCGGTAAAGAGGCAATGCCTTTTCATCGAGACGAGATGAGTCGACTTAAAGCGTCAAGCATCCAAGAAGCTTCGGACATCGTGCACACACACGTATGTTTCATTGAGTATAGTGCCAACTTTTTCTGAGTTGGCGTCGATTCCTCGTTCGGAAATGAGGAAACTGAGTAACTTTCTGCCAGGAACTCCGAATGTACACTTTGATGGATTAAGCTTGATATCATACCTCCTGAGATTGGCAAATGTTTCAGCAAGGTCAGTCAACAGGTCAGAACCCTTTCGTGATTTGACCACAATATCATCCATGTATGCTTCCACATTCCGACTGATTTGAGTGAGTAAACACTTCTGAATCATCCTCATGAACGTGGCTCCGGCATTCTTGAGGCCGAATGGCATGGTGACATAGCAGAAGCACCCGAATGGAGTGATGAAAGCTGTTTTGATCTCGTCGGGTCCATACAGACGGATCTAATGGTAACCGGAATAGGCGTCTAAAAAGATGACGCCACATCCTCTGATCGAGTCGACTATTTGGTCGATGCGGGGGAGAGGAAAATGATCTTTTGGGCAGGCCCGATTGATATGTTTGAAATCAATGCACATGCGAAGTGACTTGTCCTTCTTGGGGACCATGACAACATTGGCGAGCCACTCGGAGTGGTAAATCTCTCGGATAAACTCTGCTGCCAGGAGCCGAGCCACCTCCTCACCAATGGTCTTTCTCTTTTGTGCGGTGGACCGTCGAAGATGTTCTTTGACAGGTTTCACTTTTGAGTCGACTCGTAGACGATGCTCAGCCAGCCCCCTGGAACACCCGGCATGTCAGCAGGCTTCCATGCGAAGATGTCCCAGTTCTCACGGAGAAACTGGATGAGCGCTTCTTCCTATTTAGAGTCGAGTGTTGTGGAGATATGAGTCGGAGTAGCACTGGGGTCGGTCGGGTGAATGTGAACGGGCCTCCTCTCACCGGAGGACTGGAACACTGACTCTGTGGCCGGCTTCTTGGCCCGCAATAAATCACTCAGATCTGCAGTTTTCTGGTATTCCTGCAGCTCCACCATTGTTATGTGAGCATCGGCGATCTTTGAGCCCTTCTGAAAGCACTCTTCTGCCTTTTTCCGATTGCCAGTAATGGTGATCACACCCTTGGGACCAGGCATCTTCAATTTGAGGTACACGTAACATGGTCGAGCCATGAATCATGCATAAGCTGGCCGGCCTAAAATAGCGTGATAAGCACTCTGGAAATCCACAACTTCAAATGTCAACTTTTCTTTGCGGAAATGCTTCGAATCGCCGAAAACCACATCAAGAGCAATTTGGCCGAGTGACTCAGCCTTCTTCCCAGGAATGACTCCGTGGATAATCATATTGCTGGTACTGAGTTTGGACATCGGAATGCTCATCCCTTTTAGCGTCTCCGCATACAATATATTCAGGCCGCTGCCACCATCCATCAGAACCTTAGTCAGTCGAGTGCCTTCGACGACTGGGTCGACCACCAAAGCTTTCCTCCCAGGGGTGGCTATGTGTGTCGGATGATCAGATTGGTCAAATGTGATGGCGGTCTGAGACCATTTCAGATAACTGGGTGTCACCGGAGCAACCATATTCACCTCATGGTTGATAACTTTCAATCGATTTTTGCTTTCAACATCAGCAAAAATCATCAGGGTGGAATTGACATGGGGGTATCCTTCATCATTGTCCTCTTTGTCCTCAACTTTGTCCAACTCCTTTTCCTTATCTTTGGGTTGTTTCCCCTGAAATTGCTGGATCAAGAGCCGACACTGCCGAGTGGTATGTTTCGGGTAAATGAAGTTACCCTCCTCATCTTTCTTCGTGTGGATGTGGCACGGCAAATGCATCACGTCATTTCCTTCCTTGTCCGTCACCTTCTTAGGGTTCCAAGATCCTTTGGGCTTCCCTTTAAACTTTCCCTAAGTCACGGCCAAGGCTTCTCCAGGAGCAGCTGGCTCGGCTTTCCGCTTCTGCTTCCGACTAGAGTTTCCTCCCCCGGTTTCATGAGCGGTTGGCTTCTACTTGCCACTCCGGAGTCGATCCTCTTCTTCACCATTGGCATATTTGGTGGCAATCTCCATCATTCGACTCAGAGTCATGTCTCCGGTCCGACCGAATTTCAAACTTAGCTCTCTGTTCTTAACGCCTTCCTTGAAGGCACAAACTGCCTGGTGATCAGATACATTCTCCACCGTGTGATGCAGTGTGATCCACCTCTGGATGTAATCTCTCAGAGTTTCATTCGACTTTTGCACACAAACCTGCAGCTCTGTCAACCCTGCTGGTCGCTTGCAAGTTCCTTCAAATGTTCTGACAAACACTCGGGCAAGATCCTCCCAAGTGTAAATGCTGCTAGGTGCCAACTGATTCAGCCATGCTCTGGCCGAGCCCTCCAACATAATAGGTAGGTGTTTCATGGCCACCTCATCATTGCCGCCACCAATCTGAACAGCCACTCGGTAATCCTCAAGCCAAGTATCGGGCTTGGACTCACCAGTGAACTTACTGACTCCAGTCGCCAACCTGAAGTTGGGAGGAATCACCGCTGCCCTGATGGCTCTGCTAAAACACCTTGGTCCTGAGACGTGAACTCTACTGCTGGTGGGCACATCTCTGTCATGGCCTTCTCGGTGAGCTTTGTTTCGGTCGACCAAACCTTGCACGATAATGGATCTCGCATCAAAGCCTGGTTCTCTGGGGTCGACTGGAACCCTTCGCCCAACACTGTGCTGACGTTTGTCATCTTGCTGTCGAGGAGCGTACGACCCACCCCTTGGGGAAGGAGTGGGCACTCGACGTCGATCATCATGATCGAATCGTTCATCACACTGATCACGCCGACCTCCACGTCCCTCACGCCTCGGGGGCGATCTCGGGCTATGGGCCGACTGGACTGAATTCGCAGCGATGGATCTGCTGTGAATCCTATTTCGCGACTGCGATACGGCTGAATTTTGATCTCCTGCTGCCCGGAGTAAATCTCTGATCTGCATCAAGCCTCTGCCAGCCTCTGACTGAGAGGGCTGAATCGACTCTGCTATACGGGCTGCGGCGGCAAGATTCTGAATTGGAGTTTGATATACCTGAGTCGGTGGTGGAAACAGTCGACGTCGACTGGAGTCTGGAACCCGTTGCCGCGCACGCTCATCGAGTGCTCGCTGGAGGTTCTCCAGTCGAGTGCGCTCAGCCAAGTTGGCCAAACGCGTGTCCTCCAAGGCACGAGCTTCGGGGGTTTCTCCAACGATAGGAGTATGCAGCGCATCCATGTTCCGGCGGCGAAGATCTTCCCTTTGCAGGGAAGTGAGTGGCTCGGGTTGATATTCTTCATGGACCTGCGCTGGGTCGCCTACGCCGTCGCCTCCGTCAGCGCGAGGGAAGCCGGGAGGACTGCGCGGTCCATTGACCATCAGGACCTCCACCGCTGGATCACTGCTGTCGCACTCAGATGTAGTCTCTACGGAGCCAGTCAACAGGTCGAATAGGCCGTAGAGAGATTCGTCGGGCTCGATCGCCGCGACTTGGGGGGTGGCTGACTGGCGGGCCACCGCGTGTCTCACCCACCGCGTGCCTCACCCACCGACCGGAGCGCTTGCGCTGGAGGGAGACAGGGAAGGAAGACGACACAGGGGTCGACCGATACGGGGCCGACGGTTGCCACAGGAGGACGCCGCGGACACACGCGCGAAAGTGCGTCGCCCCACGAACTAGGAGCGCGTCGATGTCGAGTGGAGCCTCCTGAAGCCAAGCGGAGTCGTCGGCGATGAACGTGAGCGCACCGAGACGGATCTCGCGGCCCTCAACCAAAACTCCGCCAGAAACCATGATGAAGGTGATCGGAACAATCGCAACTTCTCCAATAAGTCGCTAAGACACCTGCCCCACGGTGGGCGACAATTGTCGTGGTTCTAAGCCTGACAGTAGAATAGGGGGTTAGGTGTGGAGAGGCAAGATCCTAGCTATGGAGTAGTTGTATACGCAAGAGATTTACGAGTTCAGACCCTTCTCGGAGGAAGTAACAGCCCTACGTCTCGGAGCCCGGAGGCGGTCGACTGGATTATATGCGTATGAGTTACAGGGATGTGAACCCATTACACTGAGGAGGGGGTGGCTTATATAGAGTCCGTCAGACCCCTCCGGCCCTCAGTTATGCAGGGTTTAAAGTACATTAAGGCCTGGCGTTACTGGTAACGCCATACATAAAGTGCTATCATGACCATAAAGACTACTTAATGACTGGCCGTTTATGTGCAGAGTGACTCTAGATCTCCTGGTGGTCGAGTGAGTGGCTTCATGGTCGAGTGTCTTCGAGTCCGTCGAGTGGAATCCTTCCAGGTCGACTGAAAGGTAATTTCTTCTAGAGATGTCCTTGGGGAGGGTACCTTGGACAGGTCCATGACCCTACCCTAGGTACATGGCTTCATCAGTAGGTTCGTCACTTCATCCAAGCGCGCCTTCTCCTCAGCCGAAATGACAGGTGCCGAATAATTCATAAACCATGGGAGGCAAAACACCCTCTCCCCGCCCGGAATCGCTCGCGCCCACTATTTCAAAACACGCCCTCCTCTCCTGAAATCGCTCACGCCCACTATTTGGGAGAAGCAAAGTTACTCTACTATCCCCGACCTCAGTACACAGACCCAAGCCCAGAAAACTAAAGGCTGGGGTAGAACTATAACTCCTCCCAACATTTCAGACAAATGCGTCCATAAGACATGGTCTCCCCTCCCAATTCCCCATTCATACATCATGGGCGCCAAAATCATCTTCACCCCGGAAGCTCCCTTCTTCCCAGCCGCGAAACCTCAGCCCCTCCTCCATGGCGCCCCCACCGCACCAAATTCACTGCCGCCCTCCTCTCCAATGCCGAAGATGTTGTTCGTTTGCCGTCGTGCACTGGGTCGTGTGCCTCTTACTCCGTGCTACCGGAGCTACCTCGATGACGGCTGCGTGAACCGTCCTAGAGCCGATTCACTCCCGCCGTTGTGCACGACGCCGGAGCAGCTCCAACTTTGGAAGCATCCAGAACCCCGGTGCTACTTCCCCGTAGCCGTCGATCGTCGCGACATCTCTGCTTTCCTGCCGCTGGTAGCCACCACAATCACGCCGGCCTCACCGACTCGGCAGCTGGAGCTGCCTACTTCACCGGGCCGCAAGATAGGTCGTACACTCATCTTAAATCACTTTATTTAGGCATTAGTTGTCTGAATTTTTATTCTGGGCCAATCGATTCCCAATGGGAAGCAGCACCCCTTGAGGCGGCGGAGCTCCTAGGCTGCCGGTTGGCTGGTCTCTAATGTAAGGGTGCGGGGGCGCAAGTTCGCCGCGAAAGTAGCACTTAGGTGGTTATCTTAGAGTTGCGTGGGTTGAAGGTATTGCCGCCGGATCTGGATGACGGGGAGTCTTTGTGGATTAGCCAGGGGAGGGGCAACCATGGTAGTGCGGTGGGGCGGGGAGCGGGGTTTTGGTCGGAGCTCTTGCGGCCAGGGACGACGGAGGCAGGCTGCTCTGCCGGTGGCCACTGGCTCTTCTGGGAAGATTCTGAACAGTGTCAGCTGGGAGGCACAAGACGGCCATCAAGCCATCTGGCGTAGATCGGACGGTACCAAAATAAAATAAAATCGTGTGACCCCAATTTAGTTTTCATTCAACAGACGTGTGACCACTCTCGTACCTTACTATTGATCTCTTAGGGTATTTCTTCAGATTAGATATATGTGTCGTTCTTACCATTTTGTGTTTTCTGCATCTTCAGCCACACCCTCTTCCTTCTCATCGCAGCTTCTCCAACAAGGAAAGAATGCACCGGAAGGGAGATATAGTCCCAACTCAACAGTTCCCTGCATCGAATGTGCGTGCCCGACATGGACCGCCACAACAAACTGCAGGGCCATCGACAAGTCAGCACATGATGCTCACTCCTATGGATGGCGGCCAGATAGGTTGTACCCTCACCTTACTTGTGTGCAACATTTATGGCTTTGTTATTCATCTAAGCATGGAAAATAGATTATCATATTTCACTGTATATTCATGCTGATCTCTTAAGAGTCTCGTTAAGGAGTTAACCTTGTTCCATAGTTCAGATAAGAACTTGTTCTTTAGGTAACGATCTTCCATAATTATCATCCATCAACCAATGTTATCCCACAGGCTGGTGATTATGCCACTTCTAGTATTACCTATGTTGTTCTTTAACACTTTTGTGTGCCATCTAGTTAATCTCGAGTACAAACGATACATATTCTATAGCTTTCATCTGTGTTCTCCCTTTACTTTTTGAGGCATGTTGCTGCTAGTTAAGCCCATTCCTACTATTTATGTCGTCTCCTACAGGCACTCATTACATAATCTAACTACTAGTTCTCTTCCATGCGTGTAAGATATAATTGCACACACTGATATATCCACAAGAACCTCACGGAGCAATGTAACGGCTAACAAACTTAACGTCAATGATACCCAATATGATGGAACATGTAAAGATAGTTCTTCAGAAGACTTGCAGAAAGATGTTGAATCCTATTCACCCCACAAGGTCCTTGCTCTAACTTGGCTCGTGATATGGGTACAACATGCATATAATGTCCTGGAGTGCATCTACTCTGTTGCAATGCCATGTGCTAAGCCTGCTGATCATGCATTTAAAAATGGCACGCCTTCCTGTTTTTCAGTACCTATTCCATTCATGATAACATGTTTTCAAATTCAAGTACTGTCATTCTACTCTGTCACAATGCCATCTGCTTAATTTGGACATCATGCTTTTGAATATCTTATGCATTGTTATTCATCAGTATGTACTTCATTTGTCTATCATACCATGTTTTTTTACATTGAAGTGATGTTGTAGTGGTATGTTGCAATGCCATCTTAGTTTCCCAATCATACACGCATATGTTGCCTTAGTGTTTTCTGTATGTATTTGGCTATCATACAGTTTTACATTCAACTAGTGTTTTTTTACTCTGTTGTCCTGTCGTATCCCTAGCTCTTACATCATACTCCTCCGTCCGGATTACATGTCGCAGAAATGGATCAAAATGGATGTATCTAGAACTGAAATACGCCTAGACACATTCATTTATTTCCAGATGGAGGAAATACATGTCAATATGGCATGTCTTTCTATTCTTCAATACCTATTCCATCTCTCTGTCGTAGCATGTTTTATAACTGAAGCATCATTCTTCTATATAAGGGGGAAGACAGCTATGTTAGAATCTGAAGGGTTACAAACAAGGTCTTTGCGAAAGATCGAAATGCCAGGAGATAGTAAACCAACTCCAGTGTTCATAGATACTTCTCGAGCACAGAGAAACCCAACTCCTACTGATAATAAGCAGATTCAAATGGACAAAGAACTAGTCCTCTCCAGTCCAACAAAAATATGTCAACTTCATTCTAAAAAGTGTGTGCGTATTTCACATCATGAAATTTTATAGCATTTAGATCATATTTTCTACATGTTTCTTACCCATCTCTCTTTTAGAAAATAAGCTTAAATGAAAGAAGACTTTCTAAACTGGGATCGTGTTCGAGGAAAGTATCTTGCGGGAATTCTTTGTGTTCCAATGCTGATGTAAGTACCTTTTGTATATCACTAAATTTTTACATCAGCATTATTTTGTTAATCAGGCGAGCGTGCATCGTCAGACGAAGGAGCTAGTCGGGGGCGCGGGGGCGACTTCGTGCTCGTGGCGGTGACGGGGTGTAGGGTGGGAGGAGCTGCGGTGGCCCGGCAGTAAGGCGATGGTGGCGGCGATGTGGGAGGTGGCGGTGTGTGGGCGCGGACTGCTAGCACCGGAACTGGGCGGCAACAGGGTGGGGGCAGGCGAGGGCTTGCTGCCGATGGAATGAAAGAGAATGGCCAATATGCCACAGACTAGCAGGCAAGGGGGAGGAGTTAGGCGCGCTTCCCGCACGTTCGCTTCATGTCAAATGAGGCCCAAATTCGGGCCAGGAATGGGTCACCAGCAGACGAAAAGTGAACGCACATCTGGTTGGGTCGGCTTGTTAGACCAACTTTTTTGTCCGCGACAGAAGCGACCCAAACGAACACACACGGACAAAAATGGGTCGGCGCGTTGGAGTTGCTCTAACGCACTCCTAATTGCCTGGGATAATAATACTCCCTTTCAAGGGCGCTGCACGTGTGGGTCTCCAGGTCGGGAGTCGCCGGTCAGACGTTCCCGTGACCGAATCCCACGACATCGGCCGGGCTCTTCCACCCATACCCGTTGCCACTAGTGAGTGACACTGCCCATCCATGGACAGCTTCTGCTACAACTTCCGACGCTCCTGCTCTACACCTATGGTAGCATCCAACGCGGCGTTGTCGCCGCTGGCTCACCGTTCCAAGATATATAGCACAGAGACAGGAAGCTACTCTTACGGGCCAATCTTGATGACGTATATATTAGAGGCAAGCAGTCGTCAGTTGATTGCTGCATCGTGCAGTAAGAAGCAAAAATTCTGAATGAGGGATCGCCACCTTAGCAAACTGAGACTTGGAACAAGAAATCACGGTAACAAATACGAAAGCAACAGACCAGAAGCAATGACAGCTAAATTCAACGAAAGGACATGCTCTCAGGGCAAAATTTTGGGCTTTAGCAAAAAGCAGCCACAATGCCAAACAAACATGATGTGAACAAGCTTCATCACAATGACTCTTGATACAGTTTCAGTTCAAATTAGTGCAGGTGCACACACAACCTCAGCACTTTAAAGCTGGCCGATAAACAAGCTCACACCTGTAAGATAAGCCGAGGCACATAAGGAGCTACTTGGTGTCTTCTTCCACTTACACATATGACAAGAGGCGCTGGTTTTCCTTTCTTTCTCGACGTCCTGGCCAGGTTAAAGCAAGACAGTCAACCAGTCATTGCTAACAAAAGATGGCACCGTTTTTGCTTGCTTGGCTAATGTTACTTCTCAAGCAAATTGTAGGAGGCTCCCTGATGGAAGGTCGGGTAGCCCATGCCTCGTGACAAAACTTCACGAGCAGCGTAGCATCCAGGCCACGTGGGGGCGCTTGCAAACTGCAGCCCCGGGAAGGTATGCGCTAGTGGCAGATTCGCTGCAGCCACTCGAGCATCTGTTTCAAGTGGCGACTCCTCCAGCATCGGCACACCAGCTGCATTTCCATCTGTAGACGACAAATCATTCGGCTCTGCTTCCTCAGGTGTCAGCTGTCCTTCCTCAGGTGGGGAGTCTTCCAGGATAAGGTATTGAACTCCAGCTGCATTTTCTGGTGCAGACGGTGGGTCTCCCAGCTGTCCTTCCTCAGGTGGGGAGTCTTCCAGGATTCGGTATTGAACTCCAGCTGCATTTTCTGGTGCAGACGTTGGGTCTCCCAGCCTATGCTGGGCATTAGCTGATGTTACCTCGTCACAATCAGCAGGATCGGTTGGTTGCTTGGTACATACACTTGCAATATGATCGTTGGTAGGCTCATGATCAGAGGTTGACACAGTTTGGTTTTGATTCCGAGAAGCACTTCTGCCGGACAACGAAATGCTCATGTCAGATTCAGCTGCCCTTACTGCAAAATACTCATGGGTTGGAGGGTCATTTCCACCTGGAGTATCATAGTTGCGAGGTTGCCCTGATCGGCCATTGGTATCAGTCCAGTAGTCACCTGGAGAACTAGTGGTATCATGGTATGTGTCAGCCAACAACTGGTCTATCACGGAGGCTTCTGCTTGTCGCTCTCCTTGCATTTCTTCGTCAGGGATGCACGCCTCACCCTCACTGCCCATTTCCAAATCGCCACTGGTGCTCATATATGCATTGCCTGCGATGTCCCTTTGCGAATCATTATAGCACGGTCTTCTGCTGCAGAGGTGCCCCTTTGATTTAGCAATCTCATTATGTTTCTGAGCAAAATCACTACGGCTCCACAGAGAAAGAGGAGGAGGTGATAGATTCCACTGATCCATCTGCTTATTATCAGCATCAAACGATCCAGGCAAATAGAACGACTGCGTAATTTCCCAAAAGAAACCATCAGGAACGAAATTCTATCATCAGCGTTAAAGTATAGGAGTTCTCAAGGGGAACACTGTCCAAACATACCTTTCCTGCGAGCTGATTAGAATCCTCCCATATTAGCTCATAAGGTGGGTATTTTTTATCCAACCTACACATCATCAAGTGTGGAACATTGTTGGAGATTAAGAGAACCAGAAAGCTATATGGGGATGAATAAAGAGAAAAGCAGTACCTTTCTGTTTCCTTGGGAACAATAAGAATTATCAGCTTTGGCTTGAAACTTAGGGCTTTGTTGATGAACTGGTTTGCAAGCGAAGCTTTAAACCCAAAAGGGGGATTCAGCCCCATGATCTGACAATAACAGCAAATACTGAATACATAAAATCTGGAAGTTTGCCATAATGGACATGAGCAAAGTAACACTAGCTATACCAATCGGGATCCGGCTGGCAATTCATCCGGTTGAACAGTCATCCAGTCTCGCCTCTCAAAATTGAAATCATTCTGGAGAAATATTTATAATGCTGTATCAGTCCGCTGTGCTACAACACTTCAACGAATCAAAAATTTGCTAAGGGAGTAGCAAGAGACATTGGATGCCTGGTCAGGCTCCTATATCTGCAATTAACTATTTCATAGTACATGGAATATTAACTAAACTATTAAAGATAAAAATGGACCATGTATAACAATTGGAGAAATGCAAGCACCTTTGGCTGGATGAGATCATAATTTTTATAGAAGCAATTCTTTTCAGAAGCTTCAAGCTTTTCCTTCAATAATGTGCTAAAATCATTTGAACCACAGCAGAAGTCAACGACCTAAAAGAATAAGAAAAATGAACAGGTCATGATAAACAGCTTCTGTTGAGACATATTGCAGTCAATTTTGAATCTGGGTCCATAAAATAAGTGGTGAGCTAACTTCCAG
Organism: Aegilops speltoides; assembly: GCA_021437245.1. NCBI lineage: Eukaryota > Viridiplantae > Streptophyta > Magnoliopsida > Poales > Poaceae > Aegilops > Aegilops speltoides. The sequence continues at coordinate 188,836,149 of CM038147.1, forward strand.
AGTTGAGACAGAAAATTGAACAGAAGCTGCAATTCATGAATAAAATAGTCCAAACATGCACATTATGAGCAGATTCTAGTTAATCCAAGAATGGCAAGTAGTCCAAGCAGGTGATCATACTGCATTATTACAAGCTGGTAGAAACTTTAATAAAACAAAATCAATGATAAACTTTTTATGCAGACAAACATAATGCAATGTTTTATTCAAACAATTGCCTCGGTATTTTTTTTACCAGCGCATCACCATCTGACTTGGCTGTCTAAGATTGTTACTGACAGCATATATGTATGATAACACCGTAGTATAAAAAAATCCATGACTGAATGATCAAAATAACAGATTCTATGCATGTATGAGATGGGATGGAAGTGGGCTATAATAGGTGCATCACTTATGAATGTTTACAACTCAAGACTTAAGTAACAAAAAACAAAACAGAAATTTACCGTATCACCACTTTGAACATACCATTGTAACTTATCTACAATCTGCACAAAATCACCAGAGTTACTTCAGCAAGACAGATTAAGAATGCAGTCAGGAACAGGAAGCAACCTAGAGTATATACAAAGCTTGAACTAACCATAACCTTCTAAGCAAGATAACAAGCACAATTTTCAACCCAATGAAAGAGAAGTAAATGAAACCAGAGATTGAAGAGTAGCCGCTGTACAGAACAAATAATGTGCTGTTTGGAAAAATTGTATTTATTGGAAAAGTCAAATTTCAACAAAATACCAGAACTTTATGAAGAAATACTATTATTAAAAACATGCCCTAAAGAGTATATTGTAGTTTACCACTACCTAATTTGGCAACAGGTCCACACAACCACCAGGGGTAGTATTTCTATGCATTTATAAAATTGCGTCTCAGAAACAGGTATCTTCGTAAAGTACCTGCTGACCATTCTTAAGTGCAAGGGAATAGCCATGCTGTTTTCTGCAATAGATATCAAATTAGGAGGTGCAGATTGCTAATTTAATCCCCAAACTTTTAAACTTTGTTTTACCTAGCATTCTGTTTATAACCAACAGAAACAGAAGTTCATCTCGAACGCGTTTTAACATTACAGTAGTCACACAAATTCTTGAATAATAAATATATCTTGATTTCACCTTGAATTCTGTTTATAGCCAACAGAAACAAAAAATGATGTAGATGATTTTTAAACATTAATATTAGTTACGCCAAATTCCTGAATAAGAAATATATTACCCAAGTTTTTTGTCCTTTGTGCACAATGCAAGACTTAGTGTTTAATACTAAGATCACTCAAGGGGAGAGGAGAAGATTCGAGGAAGCAGATTTGTCTAGATTCTTAGCAGCACAAGATAAAGGGTTAGATGATACAAGGGGAGAGGAGAAGATTCCAGGGAGCAGATTAAGTTCACTGTAGTTTAACCCTAAAGCAAAACCCATCTTTAATCAGAGGGAGGCTTCTTACCTACCTCAATATATAAGAGATAAAAAGACTACCAAATAAAGATAACCAGCCCCTAAAGGACCGATCTTACAAAGTCCCAACAAATGCTGCTACCAAGTGCAAATTCACAGTTTCAATGCACTTTGTATCTTCTTTAACATTCTTACTGTAATTTGCAGTAAAAAACATGGTTGAATACTACCAAATCATGTTAACTCATTCATTTGTCGTCTGTATATTAAGATGTGCAAGTTCTTTGATCTTTGGGATCATAAGTAAATCTTACTGTTGTAGCCAACGTTGGCTACAAAGGTTGTGGGGTGGGATACTTGCTGGACGTGAGGGTCGTTGCCGTGTAGGCGCCGTGGTACAGTAAAAGGTAGTGGGGAAAGATAGGAGAATTAGAGGGGTAGAAGAGAAGCATAGGTAGGACCTAGATATTTCCTTGCTTGCCTCCTTACAAGGGGAATACACCCTTATACAGACCCTTCAGGTTGAATGTTCACTGAACAGTAATTCAGCACACCCTGGATAATTCATCTAAGAGACAACTGGATTCTACCCACAGACTACTAGTACACACTCCCTGGATACTTCTAGACTAGGCTGGGTTCATCTAGGAGATGACAAGACTCTTCCCACAAACAGACTCTTCTACCAGGACACACACACACACCCTCACCCTGGATACTTCTAGACTTAGCTTAATAGACAACTGGCCCTAAGATGCCACAACACTTACTGAGGAACAACCTTGTTGAATCTGCACATAACTAGATTCTCAACCATGACTCTAATGCCAACTCTACTCTGGGTAATTAATGTCAGCATTAACCAACTATATTTGTACAAAAATGGATGCCAATTTGGGATCAGGCATACGTGGACAAACATATCATATGACCAATTTCAACACAACAAGCGGGATATTTTCATGTCAGAACACTACTCAGAAGTCGCAACATGACAACTCGCTACCAGAAAATAGTGAACAGAAGAAAACTCTATATAGCAGGAACAAACAAGACATATTTTAAATAATGTGTAGACCTACCTTCTCGAGCTTGTCCAATTTTGTGAAATGCCGCCCATAAGATGTATAGCGCGTGCCATGAAGAAACGGGGCAAGATATATATTCAGTTTGTTCTGCACATAATAGCTCATAATATCATGTATATTGCGATCGTAGGCATACCATGTCAGAGGAAAAACTACAAGCATGTAATCATTACGATAACTTTCAGTATCTCAATGTCCAATTATCAGTTATCACAAACAGCCAAATTCTACAATCCTACACAAGGATGAAACGAAAGAATGAATTTGCATGTACCTTCCATTTTGCAAGTTGGAAAAGGTCATATGGTGAGCATACATCTTTGGCCTCTTCTATATCCGCACCACTTTCTAACATATGAACCGCAGTCTTAACAGCCTGCCAAGAATACACATCAGCATCAACCAAATACATGTCACTGTTTCTAAGGAAGTGCAGTAGAGTACCTCAACAGATCTTTCCACCTTTCCCAATGTAACTTTATCAGTATTCTTCATAAATGATGTGTACGTAGACGAAACCACTAGCTGTTTCTGTACATCCTCAATAGTTATATTTGATGATGCTTTCTGTGCAAAGTCATAAATCCTGAGAGACTACCACTAGGTTAGTCTCGGTGTTTGCATTGCGGATTATGGCAACATAAGGAATACAACAGTATTGAAATGCACAAATTGAACAAATACTTGGACACAACGTAATGCAAAGGTAGCAGTGCCAGCATTCCTCAGAAATCAGAATATTTAATATGATGGCGGCACATAAACAATTGGGAACAAAGTAAACATGATGGCCCTGCATTTTAAAGGTTTTTTGTTATCTTGATTGGCACACATCAGCACATACTGTGCAGTTCTATATTTGTTGACACAAGATACAGAAACTTTTTGGCTTATCAGATCAGCGTTCTGCAAGAATCTAAGCGTTTCAAGAACCTTTCGCTCATCATCATCAGATGATAAACTCATCAAAAATAACAATTGTTTTGCAACTGCTTATGTAAATTTACATGGTGGCGTCCAGTGACCCTTAAGTTTTTCTTATTGTCGTCCACTAACTTTACAACTAAACTTAAACACCCAAATCATCTTAAATCTAAAGAACAAGAATTTTGGCACCCCCTCCATTCCCAAATTCAAGCTTTGACTTTTCACACACTCCAATAAACATTTACTAGTACATTCGTTTAGCACATTTGTTACTAAAAATGCAAATAATAATTTTAAGAAAATATTTTGCATGGCAACTATATACGCTCTTATAAATACTTAACCAGTAAACTTAAATTTGTAATCAAGTGCATCTGAAGATCATAGACAGATGAAAAAAGAGCACAGAAGTAAAGAGTGATATATTTACCTCGTCGCCGTGTTTATGTCAATCTCAGGGAATGTGCTAATGGGGATCACTGACATGACTGATTTTTGCATACTGGGATGTTTTGTACCTCCAGGCAGATGTTCTTTCTTCCTTTTCGCTACCGAATTGATGGAGGAAGAACAAGTTGATGTACCGAGGGGTCTTTTGCTACTGGATGATGGGACAGGGAGGCAGTCATCAAGGCGTCGTATCTTAACCCTTCTCAATCCATTCACATTGGATGATTTTTTAGTGATAGGATCATCAGGAAACTTAATATGATCTCTTAGAGGAGTTCGAAGTTTTGGATCAATATTGTGCTTGCTGGCCAAAAAAAGAATATAGTCAGAAAGATGCACCAACATAGCAAGGAAAACAAATAATTGTCTAAAGGAAACAAATCTTACAGGCAATATATTAAGATGCGATTCTTTGGCAGAAGACCGTCCCATGCCCTTTGGAAAAGGCACACACCATTCTCGATTACGTCATCAAAGACGATTTTCCTATTGACAGGTACATACGTGTTAGTTTGATCCAAGGCAGCGTAGTAAATACCAACTAACAAGGAATGCAAACTACAGTCACAAATATGGGAACAAGTTCTCATTGCCTTGGCAGACATCTTCGATGATATGACTTTGGGCACCGTCGGCAAACAGCAAATTGCAGCTCCTTAACCTCCTTGTTTTCACCATATTTACAAACATCACATTTGTGGACTGGGCATGCAAATTTCGCCCCATTGATTATCCTTGTCGTGTACTCAGTTGCTTTTGCTTCATTTTCAGGGAAGAGCAATTGTGCAACACATTTAGCATGATAAAAGTGCCCACAACTTGCTGAAGCACAAGGAAATACCTACAAGATATAATAATTCAAGTAAGCGGCCAACTAGTCTGCTTGAAATTTCTCGAAACTATATTAGGTAAAAGGGCTTTAACCTCAGGAGGATCTGTTTTCGCTGAACTCAACCTGTGACAGGCAAAACATTGATATCTTTCATGTTCACAATTCTTGCACAGAAAAACTTTCATCGCCTGTAAATATGTACAAGCTCATCAAAAGATGCCTCGAATAGGTAAAGAACAGTAAAAAAAAATGATTCACTCCCAACTGAGGGTCAGAATAGATACATCAAACTGATTCCTAGTATAGCCCAATGTTTTGCAGTCTTCACTAGCATCATTTGTTGCATGAAATGACCGCAGGCACTTGCCTTCACAGCTGCAGATAGTTTAGAAGAAGCACACATCACAAATCATAATGAGAAACTAAGGTTCAACCTAAAATGCTAATGCATGTTCTATTATGTAAGGGATACAACAGAACAATTGAATAGAACCAAAACGTGTGTTTTAAAAAAAAAGATGCTTACAGATTTAATAGGACCAAATACTCATCCTACATGTATTTTATTTTTATGTAACAAAGGGTAAGAACTGATTTCAACAGAAAACTTCCAGAGGATAACGCTTAAGCAGTTAACCTAGCTAGTAAACGACATGTAGAGCAAAGCTTGCAAAAGGTAGTAAGCAGATCAAGTACTCCAGGTAACACAAAGTGGAATGAAACATCCAACTGTGATACACATACAACCAGGCATGGTTAGAACTCCACCATTTTCCTAGAGCTTCCATACAAAACAGCAGGAAATTTATAAGCCAAGCTGCATTCTCAATAAGTTGTAGGTCAAGGCATCTCCTTGTTAAACATCATCGACGTATAGATTATTGCATGATTAGAACTATGAAGCTTAGCGACTATGTTCTCTAATAAAGCCATTTCTACCTATAGAAAGTGCATGTTGATGATTAACAATGGTTTTACTTTGTTTCAAATTCAATAGTTTTAGTAGCGATCCAAAACAAATAAATGGTTCAGAATTCTGTAACAAAGAACTATAACTGATTATTTCATTACATTTCATTCAGAACACAAAAAAGAGAAAACAAATAAACATGTACCTTGCGATTTCACCACCATTATCACACAAGGCACAAATCAAATCAATGCCGGTGGAACTATCTTCATCAGCAATCTCAGCCATATCTGGTATCAACTGGAAGGTCCTTGTTTCACTTTTACGCCTCTATAAAACCTGTTTAAGCACCACACAAATATTTGTTTATCATACTGTAGAGCTGTATATGTTTCACAACTCACACAAATTGTTTGAGATACAGCAATATTAATCTACCAAACTTAACGTTGACACTCATGCCAATACCTACCCCAGATCACCTTCCTACTGAAGTTGCACGAAGTTATATGGGACCAAGAGAAACGCTAGCTAATATTTTTCTGGACTTCCGTTTTTGGCTTCGATGTCCTAATTTCGACCAAGTCAGTATAACATTAAGTTGGGAAAACTAAGGAAACCATGTAACTTATCGAAGACTGAAACCCCATAAAGAAAAGGCATAACTACTTTATCTTGGTTTAGGCACTATTGGCAACAAAACAGAAGCATGATGAAAAATAGGAAGGCAGGCGCGCACACACGCATGCATGCGGGAGTGCCTGTATTTGTGCACGGAAAGTGGATAGACACCTTGACGGTTAAGATCTCCAAATTTCCCCAGTTTCCTCGCTAAATTTAAAAGCAGTCTCAGTTTGTTACGGAGCACTAGTAGCAGAGGCGGTTACAGCGCAGTACCTTCGAACTCCCTGACCCCGAGCCTTACCAGAGATATTTCAAAAATAATAACCACGAACCCATAAGCCCCGAAAATACAGCAATCGATGCCGTTTGAGAGGACGAGAGATGTAGGAGATATCCGTGGGGCAAACGCACCACCCGGAAGCCGCCGCCTGCTTCTCGTCGCCCAGTCGTTGAGTGCCTGGATGTGGAGGCGGCAGCGAACTCGGAGTCGGCGGCGAGCGGCACGCGGCGAGCGGCACGGCGAATGCGAGCGGCCAAGTAGGTCGCGGCGAGCGGCAGCGTCGCGGAAGCTTCCTGGCGACTCTGCGCCCTCGCAAAACCCCCCTAAATCCAAGCAAACCCCGCGCCTTTAAGCGGAATAAAATCGCCGGAAAACGAGAAGGGCGCGGCGATTAAGCTCCCCACCAGCGCGGCTAGCAAACGATAGGAATAAATCCGGCCCTTAATTACGAAGACACATGCGCGTACGGAACTACCCAATCATAGGCAATGCGACCACCCAACCAAATCAAAATGCCACGCCCGGGGAAGTCATCCCAAAAAAGCAAGCACAAAATATTAACAGAAAATAACAACAGAAAATGCACCAAAATCACCGCAAAACGCAGGCATTCCCCCACAGATTTCTAGCCGGAAGCGACGCCCGCCGATGAACTCGGCCCCCCAGTATTTCCAACCAACCGATCGCTTACCTCACTGACTCAAGCAGCCGGGCTGCGCCCCCTAGCTTCGCATCAGAAGGCCGCCTCCTCTAGGGTTTTGATCCCCGCGGCCGCTGCCATAACCCCCTCCTCCCGCACAAAACCAACATGAGCAACAAAAAAAAGGCACACACGATATTTGGGGGGTGGAAGTGGAAGACGAGAATCTCTCTCACACACGCACAGCACAGGGTCTGAGCAAGAGACGTAATGGGGGAGTGGGAGAGAGAAATGGGGAGGCGAGGCGAGGCGTGGCGCTGGTCACGTCCGTTTTATGCTCCGCTCCCTGCCACCGCCTTGCAGCCGCTCTCCGTCACGCACACTGAACCTCCTGCCCCACCTCACCTGGGCCCATTTGTCGTGAAAGGGGTGGACAATTCTAAGGTAAAAGAGTTTTTTTAGGGATGCAAAGTAAAAGAGTTGGAAAGGCGCTCTATGCGGGACCCGCCTGTCAGGGGGAGGTTCAGCGTGATACTGGCCGTAGATAAGCCTAGCCTTTTTGGACTACAGGGGATCCGAGGCGTCCGATGCACGATCGAATATTTTTTTAACGCGACTGGTGCACGGGGCGCCGGCGTGCACAGAAGGCCGTTGGGCGAAAGGGCCGGACGGCGAGGATCTGATCGTACGACGTGTGGACGGAGGAGATGGGAGGCAGGTGTGGTAGGTACGCAGAGTTACCGCGCCGGAGTTACTGCGCCAACTCTGCCGGCCTGCGGGGAAAGCCTTTCATCTGCTTTTTCGATCAGGCAGTACTCCTTGTCTTGTTTGGCCGGACAGCAATATCTCTTGGCTAGTGACACACGCAAAATTCCACGGGGACCGAGGCACGAATCTCGCACATACAGTACTCCGTAATTCTTTAAGTGGAGTACTATTTTTAATCTACAAATGTAGAACAACATGAGATTACGATTTCATCTTTAGTGAGTTCTACGATATTTTAATGCGAAAAGTGTTGGATGGTTAGAAATATAGTGATATCCCAGTCCACTAGAATACAAGTCTTAGATTCGACAACAAAGGCGTCATGTAACTTCGTCAATCTCAAGATGATGTGTCGCCTCATTCTCTCGAATATGCTCGTAAGATTAGGGTGTGCGTGCACGCGTTCATAGGAATAAGTGTATGGACGTCTAAGTATGTTTTCTATTAGAAAAAATCGATAATACTTTAATTTATTTATTGCATCACAAAAGTCATTTCTTTCTATGTATTTCATTCGATGACACTTTAAGTGGGGATTGTTAACATATGATATTGCCATTTGTAACTATGTACTCCATCCGTTTAAAAATAAATGACTCAACTTTGTACTAACTTTAGTATAAAATGGGTCATCTATTTTGGAACGAAGGAAGTAAGTGCTATTCTAGGAGAGTCCTCTGTACATTACCCTTTTACCTGTTTTTTGGTCCTTGTTGGCTGCTTTCTCGTTCCTTTCTACTTGTGCCTTTTGTGGATAGAGTTATTGTATCAACGAATTCGTTAGTTCTCATGTTAACAAAAAGACTATGAGAGTCGAGAAATCTTTGGCCTGCTCAAAGAACGACAAGCTCATGTTCGGAAGATCAGTCGTACACAGAACAAGGATGCACGTGCATTGACAGCAGTTGGCGAGGACAACAACATACAGCCTGTTGGCTGGCTAATGTACCACCGGAGATTACAACACTATTCTAGATGATTGTAAAACTATTATTACTTAATCAATTAATTGCTTTTCCCCGTGAGGGAGTCCTGGACTAGGGGGTGTCCGGATAGCCGGACTATCATCGTTGGCCGGACTCCAAGACTATGAAGCCACAAGATTGAAGACTTCGTCCCGTGTCCGGATGGGACTTTCCTTGGCGTGGAAGGCAAGCTTGGCAATACGGATATGTAGATCTCCTACCATTGTAACCGACTCTGTGTAATCCTAGCCCTCTCCGGTGTCTATATAAACCGGAGGGTTTTAGTCCGTAGGACGAACAACCATTACAACAATCATACCATAGGCTAGCTTCTAGGGTTTAGCCTCCTTGATCTCGTGGTAGATCCACTCTTGTACTACCCATATCATCAATATCAATCAAGCAGAGTAGGATTTTACCTCCATCGAGAGGGCCCGAACACAGGTAAAAACATCGTGTCCCTTGTCTCTGTTACCATCCGCCTAGACGCACGCCGGGACCCCCTACCGAGATCCGCCGGTTTTGACACCGCCATTGGTGCTTTCATTGAGAGTTCCTCGTGTCGTCCACCGATAGGCTTGATGGCTCCTTCGATCATCAACAACGACGCATCCGGGTGAGACTTTTCTCCCGGACAAATCTTCGTGTTCGGCGGCTTTGCTTTGCGGGCAATTAAGCAGCCGTCTGGAGCAGATCGAAGCTACGCCCGCCATCGGTCGATTTGGAAGCCTAAACTTCACGGTGACATCCGCGGAGACTTGATCTTCGATGGATTCAAGCCACGCCGAGCGCCGCCTTTATCACGATGGGCATGATTTAGCTCTGCTGCCGGACAGTGCCCTGGAGGCCGCATATGAGTCCGCTCCGATCCTTAATTCGGAGCCGACCGCGCAGATCGAGGACGGGTGGCTAGATACCGCCTCGGAGGCTGCAACCTCTACGGCGATGGAGCCGAATACTGACCTTCTCCCTTGTAAAGCCCGTGACTCCGGGGTGTCGGACTCATCGCCGGACTCCGAACCTCCTGCGCCCCTACCAATCGAATCCGATTGGGCGCCGATCATAGAGTTCACCGATGCGGACATCTTTCAGCACTCACCCTTTGGCGACATCCTGAATTCGCTAAAGTATCTCTCGTTATCAGGAGAGCCCCTGGCCGGACTGCGGTCAGGACGGTTGGGATGCGGACGACGAAGAAATTCAAAGCCCACCCACCACCCACTTTGTAGCCACTGTCGACGATCTAACCGACATGCTAGACTACGACTCCAAAGACATCGACGGTATGGAAGACGATGCCGGAGACGACCAAGAACCAGCGCCTACGGGGCACTGGAAGACCACCTCATCATACAACATATATATGGTGGACATCCCAAAGGATGGGAATGGCGAAGAAGCAGCGGAGGCAGATTCCTCTAAGAAACAGCTCAAGCGCCGGCGTCAGTGGCGCCGCTCTAAATCCCGCCACAAGAAGAATGGAGATTCCGCACGGAGATAATAATACCCAGAGAGTGCGAAGACAACCCCTTCAAAGATTCAGATTCAAAGGCAGAAGAAGCCAGCCCTCACGAGAGAGGCGATTTAAGAGGTAGAGGATGATAATTACATGCCTCCCTCCGGAGATGAGGCAAGCCTCAACGACGACGAATTTGTCGTGCCCGAGGATCCCGTCGAGCAAGAGCGTTTCAAACGCAGGCTTATTGTTGGGGAACGTAGTAATTTCAAAAAAATTCCTACGCACACGCAAGATCATGGTGATGCATAGCAACGAGAGGGGAGAGTGTTGTCTACGTACCCTCGTAGACCGAAGCGGAAAGCGTTAGCACAACGCGGTTGATGTAGTCGTACGTCTTCACGATCCGACCGATCCAAGCACCGAACGTACGGAGCCTCCGAGTTCAGCACACGTTCAGCTCGATGACGATCTCCGGCCTCCGATCCAGCCGAGCTCCGGATATGAGTTCTGTCAGCACGACGGCGTGGTGATGATGTTGATGTTCTACCGGCGCAGGGCTTCGCCTAAACTCCGCGACGATATGACCGAGGTGGAATATGGTGGAAGGGGCACCGCTGCACGGCTAAGGAACGATCCGTAGATCAACTTGTGTGTCCATGGGGTGCCCCCTTCCCCCGATATATAAAGGAGAGGAGGAGGGGAGGGCCGGCCCTCTACTATGGCGCGCCCTGGGGAGTCCTACTCCCACCGGGAGTAGGATTCCCCCTTTCCTAGTCCAACTAGGAGACCTTCCATGTATTAGGAGTAGGAGACTAGGAAGGGGAAGGGAGAAGGGAAGGAAGGAGGGGGTGCGGCCCCTCCCCTAGTCCAATTCGGACTAGGGCAAGGGGCGCGCCTGCCTGGCAGCCCCTCTCTCTTTCCCGTATGGCCCATAAGGCCCAATACTTCTCCCCGGCGAATTCCCGTAACTCTCCGGTACTCCGAAAAATACCCGAATCACTCGGAACCTTTCCGAAATCCGAATATAGTCGTCCAATATATCGATCTTTACGTCTCGACCATTTCGAGACTCCTCGTCATGTCCCCGATCTTATCCGAGACTCGAACTCCTTGGTACATCAAAACTCATAAACTCATAATATAAGCATCATCGAAACCTTAAGCGTGCGGACCCTACGGGTTCGAGAACTATGTAGACATGACCTAGAACTATTCTCGGTCAATAACCAATAGCGGGACCGGATGCCCATATTGGCGCCTACATATTCTCTGAAGATCTTTATCGGTCAAACCGCATAACAACATACGTTGTTCCCTTTGTCATCGGTATGTTAATTGCCCGAGATTCGATCGTCGGTATCCAATACCTAGTTCAATCTCGTCACCGCAAGTCTCTTTACTCGTCTGTAATGCATCATCCGTAACCAACTCATTGGTCACATTGCTTGCAAGGCTTATAATGATGTGCATTACCGAGAGGCCCAGAGATACCTCTCCGACAATCGGAGTGACAAAACCTAATCTCGAAATACGCCAACTCAACATGTACCTTCGGAGACACCCTAGTACTCCTTTATAATCACCCGATTCGTTGTGACGTTTGGTAGTACCAAAGTGTTCCTCCGTAAACGGAGTTGCATAATCGCATAGTTACGGGAACATGTATAAGTCATGAAGAAAGCAATAGCAACATACTAAGCGATCAAGTGCTAAGCTAACGGAATGGGTCAAGTCAATCACATCATTCTCCTAATGATGTGATCCGTTAATCAAATGACAACTCTTTTGTCCATGGCTAGGAAACATAACCATCTCGATAAACGAGCTAGTCAAGTAGAGGCATACTAGTGACACTATGTTTGTCTATGTATTCACACAAGTATTATGTTTCCGGTTAATACAATTCTAGCATGAATAATAAACATTTATCATGAAATAAGGAAATAAATAATAACTTTATTATTGCCTCTAGGGCATATTTCCTTGAGCTCCCACTTGCACTAGAGTCAATAATCTAGTTCACATCGCCATGTGATTTAACACCAATATTCATATCTCATATGATTAACACCCATAGTTCACATCATCATGTGACCAACATCCAAAGGGTTTACTAGAGTCAATAATCTAGTTCACATCGCTATGTGATTAACACCCAAAGAGTACTAAGGTGTGATCATGTTTTGCTCATGAGAGAAGCTTAGTCAACGGGTCTGTCATATTCAGAGCCGTATGCATTTTGCAAATATTTTATGTCCACAATGCTCTGTATGGAGTTACTCTAGCTAATTGCTCCCACTTTCAATATGTATCCAGGTTGAGACTTAGAGTCATTTGGATCAGTGTAAAAGTTTGCACTGATGTAACTTTTACAACAAACTCTTTTATCACCTCCATAATCGAGAAACATCTCCTTAGTCCTTACTAAGGATATTCTTGACCAATGTCCAGTGATCTACTCCTAGATCATTATTGTACTCTCTTGCCAAATTCAGTGCAAGGTATACAATAGGTGCAGTACATAGCATAGCATACTTTATAGAACCTATGGTGAGGCATAGGGAATGACTTTTCATTCTCTCTCTATTTTACTGTTGTGGTCGGGATTTGAGTCTTACTCAATTTCATACCTTTGCAACACAGGCAAGAACTCTTTCTTTGACTGCTCCATTTTGAACTATTTCAAAATCTCGCCAAGGTATGTACTCATTGAAAATCTTATCAAGCGTCTTGATCTATCTCAATAGATCTTGATGCTCAATATGTAAGTAGCTTTTCGAGGTCTTTTCTTTTAAAGAACTCCTTTAAAACACTCTTTTATGCTTTGCGAAAAATTCTACATCATTTCGATCAACAATATGTCACTCACATATACTAATCGAGAAAGGTCAGTAGTGCTCCCACTCACTTTATTGTAAATACAGGCTTCATCGTAAGTCCATATAAAACTATATGCTTTGATCAACTTATCAAAGCATATATTCCAACTCGAGATGCTTGCACCAGTCCATAGATGGATCACTGGAGCTTGCACATTTTGTTAGCACCTTTAGGATTGACAAAACCTTCTGGTTGCATCATATACAACTCTTCTTTAATAAATCCATTAAGGAATGCAGTTTTGACATCCATTTGCCAGATTTCATAAAATGTGGCAATTGCTAACATGATTCAGACAGACTTAAGCATCGATACGAGTGAGAAAATCTCATCGTATTCAACCCCTTGAACTTGTTGAAAACCTTTTGCAACAATTCGAGCTTAGTGGATAGTAACACTACTATCAGTGTCCATCTTCCTCTTGAAGATCCATTTATTTAACATGGCTTGCTGATCATCGAGCAAGTCAATCAAAGTCCATACTTTGTTTTCATACATGGATCATATCTCTGATTTTATGGCCTCAAGCCATTTCGCGGAATCTGGGCTCATCATCGCTTCCTCATAGTTCGTAGGTTTATCATGGTCTAGTAACATGACTTTCAGAACAGGATTACCGTACCACACTAGTGCGGACCGTACTCTGGAAGACCTATGAGGTTCTGTAGTAACTTGATCTGAAGTTTCATGATCATCATCATTAGCTTCCTCACTAATTGGTGTAGGAATCATCGAACTGATTTCGTGATGAACTATTTTCCAATTCGGGAGAAGGTACAAATTACCTTATCAAGCTCTACTTTCCTCCCACTCACTTCTTTCGAGAGAAACTCCTTCTCTAGAAAGGATCCATTTTTAGCAACGAATAACTTGCCTTCGGATCTGTGATAGAAGGTGCACCCAATAGTTACCTTTGGGTATTCTATGAAGACGCACTTCTCCGATTTGGGTTTGAGCTTATCAGGATGAAACTTTTTCACATAAGCATCGTAGCCCCAAACTTTAAGAAACGACAACTTGGGTTTCTTGCTAAACCACAGTTCATATGGTGTCGTCTCAACGGATTTAGATGGTGCCCTTTTAACGTGAATGCAGCTGTCTCTAATGCATAACCCCAAAATGACAATGGTAAATCAATAAGAGACATCATAGATCGCATCATATCAAATAAAGTGCGGTTACGATGTTCGGACACACCATAACATTGTGGTGTTCCAGGTGGCGTGAACTATGAAACTATTCCACATTGTTTTATATGAAGGCCAAACTCGTAACTCAAATATTCGTCTCCGCGATCAGATCGCAGAAACTTTTATTTTCTTGTTACGATGATTTTTCCACTTCACTCTGAAATTCTTTGAACCTTTCAACTATCTCAGACTTATGTTTCATCAAGTAGATACCCATATCTGCTCAAATCATCTTGTGAAGGTCAGAAAATAACGATACTTGCCACGAGCATCAACACTCATTGGATCGCATACATCGGTATGTATTATTTCCAATAAGTTAGTAGCTTGTTCCATTGTTCCGGAGAACGGAGCTTTAGTCATCTTGCCCAAAAGGCACGGTTCGCAAGCATCAAATGATTCATAACCAAGTGATTCCGAAAATCCATCTTTATGGAGTTTCTTCATGCGCTTTACACCGATATGACCCCAACGGCAGTGCCACAAATAAGTTGCACTATCATTATTAACTTTGCATCTTTTGGCATCAATAGTATGAATATGTGTATCACTATGATCGAGATCCAACAAACTATTTTCATTGGGTGTATGACCATTGAAGGTTTTATTCATGTAAAAAGAACAACAATTATTCTCTGATTTTAAATGAATAACCGTATTGCAATAAACATGATCAAATCATATTCATGCTCAACGCAAACGCAAAATAACATTTATTTAGGTTTAACACTAATCCCGAAAGTATAGGGAGTGTGCGATGATGATCATATCAATCTTGGAACTACTTCCAACACTCATCGTCACTTCCCCTTCAACTAGTCTCTGTTTATTCGTAGAATCTCTGTTTGAGTTACTAATCTTAGCAACCGAACAAGTATCAAATACTCAGGGGCTACTATAAACACTAGTAAGGCACACATTAATAACCTGTATATCAAATATACCCTTGTTCACTTTGCCATCCTTCTTATCCACCAAATATTCAGGGCATTCCCACTTCCAGTGACCATTTCCTTTGCAGTGTAAGCACTCAGTTTCAGGCTTTGGTCCAGCTTTGGTCTCCTTCACAGGAGTGACAACTTGCTTGCCATTCTACTTGAAGTTCCCTTTCTTTTCCTTTGCCCTTTTCTTGAAACTAGTGGTCTTGTCAATCATCAACACTTGATGCTCTTTCTTGATTTCTACCTTCGTCGATTTCAACGTCACGAAGAGCTCGGGAATCGTTTTCGTCATCCCTTGCATACTATAGTTCATCACGAAGTTCTACTAACTTGGTGATGGTGACTAGAGAATTCTGTCAATCACTATCTTATCTAGAAGATTAACTCCCACTTGATTCAAGCAATTGAAGTACCCAGACAATCTAAGTACATGCTCACTAGTTGAGCGATTCTCCTCCATCTTTTAGCTATAGAACTTGTTGGAGACTTCATATCTCTCAACTCGGGTATTTGCTTGAAATATTAACTTCAATTCCTGGAACATCTCATATGGTCCATGACGTTCAAAACGTCTTTGAAGTCCCGATTCTAAGCCATAAAGCATGGTGCACAAAACTATCAAGTAGTCATCATATTGAGCTAGCCAAACGTTCATAACGTCTGCATCTGCTCCTGCAATAGGTCTATCACCTAGCGGTGCATTAAGGACATAATTTTACAGGCAAAAATGAGGATAAACCTCGGATCACGGATCCAATCCGCATCATTGCTACTAACATTTTTCAACACAATTTTCTCTAGGAACATATCAAAATAAACATATGAAAGCAACAACGCGAGCTATTGATCTACAACATAATTTGCAAAATACTACCAGGACTAAGTTCATGATAAATTTAAGTTCAATTAATCATATTACTTAAGAACTCCCACTTAGATGACATCTCTCTATCTTCTAAGTGATCACGTGATCCAAATCAACTAAACCATGTCCGATCATCACGTGAGATGGAGTAGTTTCAATGGTGAACATCACTATGTTGATCATATCTACTATATGATTCACGCTCGACCTTTCGGTCTCCGTGTTCCGAGGCCATATCTGTATATGCTAGGCTTGTCAAGTTTAACCTGAGTATTCTCGTGTGCAACTGTTTTGCACCCGTTGTATTTGAACGTAGAGCCTATCACACCCGATCATCACGTGGTGTCTTAGCACGAAGAACTTTCGCAACGGTGCATATTCAGGGAGAACACTTCTTGATAATTAGTGAGAGATCATCTTAAAATGCTACCATCAAACAAAGCAAGAATAAGATGTATAACAGATAAACATCATATGCAATCAAAATATGTGACATGATATGGCCATGATCATCTTGCGCCTTTGATCTCCATCTCCAAAGTACTGTCATGATCTTTATCGTCACCGGCATGACACCATGATCTTCATCATCTTGATCTATATCAATGTGTCGTCACATGGTCGTCTCGCCAACTATTGCTCTTGCAACTATTGCTATCGCATAGCGATAAAGTAAAGCAATTATTTGGCACTTGCATCTTATGCAACAAAGAGACAACCATAGGGCTTACGCCATTGCCGATAACTTCAACAAAACATGATCATCTCATACAACAACTTATATCTCATCACGTCTTGACCATATCACATCACAATATGCCCTGCAAAAACAAGTTAGACGTCCTCTACTTTGTTGTTGCAAGTTTTACGTGGCTGCTACGGGCTTAGCAAGAACCGTTCTCACCTACGCATCAAAACCACAACGATAGTTTGTCAAATAGACTCCGTTTTAACCTTCGCAAGGACCAGGCGTAGCCACACTCGGTTCAACTAAAGTTGGAGAAACTGACACCCGCCAGCCACCTGTGTGCAAAGCACGTCGGTAGAACCAGTCTCGCGTAAGCGTACGCGTGATGTCGGTCCGGGCCGCTTCATCCAACAATACCGCTGAACCAAAGTATGACATGCTGGTAGGCAGTATGACTTATATCGTCCACAACTCACTTGTGTACTACTCGTGCATATAACATCAACGCATAAAACCTAGGCTCGGATGCCACTATTGGGGAACGTAGTAATTTCAAAAAATTTCCTACGCACACGCAAGATCATGGTGATGCATAGCAACGAGAGGGGAGAGTGTTGTCTACGTACCCTCGTAGAGCGAAGCGGAAGTGTTAGCACAACGCGGTTGATGTAGTCGTACGTCTTCACGATCCGACCGATCCAAGCACCGAACGTACGGAGCCTCCGAGTTCAGCACACGTTCAGCTCGATGACGATCTCCGGCCTCCGATCCAGCCGAGATCCGGAGATGAGTTCTCACAAGACGACGGCGTGGTGGCGATGTTGATGTTCTATCGCGCAGGCTTCGCCTAAACTCCACGACGATATGACCGAGGTGGAATATGGTGGAAGGGGCACCGCACACGGCTAAGGAACGATCCGTAGATCAACTTGTGTGTCCATGGGGTGCCCCCGCCCCGAGATATAAAGGAGAGGAGGAGGAGGGCCGGCCCTCTACTATGGCGCATGCAGGGAGTCCTACTCCCACCGAGTAGGATTCCCCTTCCTAGTCCAACTAGGAGACCTTCCATGTATTAGGAGTAGGAGACTAGGAAGGGGAGGAGAAGGGAAGGAAGGAGGGTGCGGCCCTTCCCTAGTCCAATTCGGACTAGGGCAAGGGCCTGCGCCTGCCTGCCCAGGCAGCCCTCTCTCTTTCCCGTATGGCCCATAAGGCCCAATACTTCTCCCGGCGAATTCCGTAACTCTCCCACTCGAAAAATACCGAATCACTCGGAACCTTTCCGAAATCCGAATATAGTCGTCCAATATATCGATCTTTACGTCTCGACCATTTCGAGACTCCTCGTCATGTCCCGATCTCATCCGGGACTCCGAACTCCTTGGTACATCAAAACTCATAAACTCATAATATAAGCATCATCGAAACCTTAAGCGTGTGGACCCTACGGGTTCGAGAACTATGTAGACATGACCTAGAACTATTCTCGGTCAATAACCAATAGCGGGACCTAGATGCCCATATTGGCTCCTACATATTCTCGAAGATCTTTATCGGTCAAACCGCATAACAACATCGTTGTTCCCTTTGTCATCGGTATGTTACTTGCCCGAGATTCGATCGTCGGTATCCAATACCTAGTTCAATCTCATCACCGGCAAGTCTCTTTACTCGTCCTGTAATGCATCATCCCGTAACCAACTCATTGGTCACATTGCTTGCAAGGCTTATAATGATGTGCATTACCGAGAGGGCCCAGAGATACCTCTCCGACAATCATAGTGACAAAACCTAATCTCGAAATACGCCAACTCAACATGTACCTTGAGAGACACCTGTAGTACTCCTTTATAATCACCCGATTCGTTGTGACATTTGGTAGTACCCAAAGTGTTCCTCCGTAAACAGGAGTTGCATAATCGCATAGTTACGGGAACATGTATAAGTCATGAAGAAAGCAATAGCAACATACTAAGCGATCAAGTGCTAAGCTAACGGAATGGGTCAAGTCAATCACATCATTCTCCTAATGATGTGATCCGTTAATCAAATGACAACTCTTTTGTCCATGGCTAGGAAACATAACCATCTCGATAAACGAGCTAGTCAAGTAGAGGCATACTAGTGACACTATGTTTGTCTATGTATTCACACAAGTATTATGTTTCCGGTTAATACAATTCTAGCATGAATAATAAACATTTATCATGAAATAAGAAAATAAATAATAACTTTATTATTGCCTCTAGGGCATATTTCCTTCACTTATAGCCACGACAAACAGCCTAAAGAAAAAGCAGCAACAACTCTGAGCTGATCAAGACTTGCTGGCCGACAGATTGACCGAAGTCCTCGCGGCCGAAGAGCATGAACTCGAACGCCCCTCCAAAAGCTACCCAAAACGCAAGTTGCTCCCCCGATTAGAGGAGGAGGCATATAAATCCTCATCACCAGCGCACAATACGGCAGACCGACCACCTCGTGGCCGCGACAGAGAGGCATCTAGGCCCTCCACTAGAACCGTACCCCGGCACCGCTCGAAAAGTGTGAAGCCACGGGGGAACGCGCCGGACTTGCGAGACATATTGGAGGACAAGGCAAGGCTATCAAGATCGATCTACGGATCACGTGGGCGCCCCACGATGTGCGACGACTACCGTCGCGCCGGATATAGCAACTCCGGCCGGGCCGAACATAGTAGACAAAGCTCTCTAGAACATAGTAGACAAAGCTCTCTAGAACATAGTAGACAAAGCCCAATATAGAGGCGCCACACACCCACTATGCTTCACAGATGAAGTAATGGATCATCAAATCCCTGAAGGGTTTAAACCCGTGAACATTGAATCCTATGATGGCACAACAGACCCCGCGGTTTAGATCGAAGACTATCTCCTTCATATCCACATGGCCCGCGGTGACGATCTTCACGCCATCAAATATCTCCCACTCCAGCTCGGCATTGGCTTAACAGCTTGCTAGCAGAGTCAATTGGATGTTGGGAGGACCTGGAAGCCGCATTCCTTGACAACTTCCAGGGCACATATGTGCGACCACCAGACGCCGATGACCTAAGCCACATAATTCAGCAGCAGACGAATCGGCGGACAATTACGGACACGGTTCTTAACAAAGAAAAATCAAATCGTCGACCGTCCGGATGCAGAGGCCCTCGCAGCCTTCAAACATAACATCCACGACGAGTGGCTGGCCCGCACCTAGGGCAGAAAAGCGAAATCCATGGCAGCCCTCACATCACTCATGACCCGCTTACAGGCGGGAGAGGACAGGTAGCTAGCCCGCGATAACAACCTCGGCAAAAATTCTGGCAGTCCGGATACCAAGGACCGCAATGGCAGGTCGCGTCGAAACAAAAACAAACACCGCGTTAACGGCGATAACACTGAGGATACGATAGTCAACGCCGGATTCAGAGGCTCTAAACCCGGTCAGTGGAAAAAGCCATTCAAAAGAACTACTCCGGGTCCGTCCAATTTGGACCGAATACTCGACCGCTCTTGCCAGATACATGGCACCCCCAAAAAGCCAGCTAATCACACCAACAGGGATTGTTGGGTATTCAAGCAGGCAGGCAAGTTAATTGCCGAAAACATAGCGATGACGAGGAAGAGACCCGGCCGCCGAACAATAGAGGACAGAAGGGTTTCCCCCCACAAGTGCAAACGGTAAACATGATATACGCAACCCACATACCCAAGAGGGAGCGGAAGCGAGCACTTAGGGACGTATATGCGATGGAGCCAGTCGCCCCAAAGTTCAATCCATGGTCCTCCTACCCGGTCACTTTTGATCGAAGGGACCACCCCACCATATCCATCATGGTGGATTCGCGCGTGGTTTTAGACCCAATCGTCGATGGATTTCACCTCACCGAGTCTGATGGACGGCGGCAAAGAAATGAACCTGCTTTACCAGGACACATGACGCAAGATGGGCATAGACCCTCAAGGATTAAACCTACAAAGACGACCTTCAAAGGCGTCATACCGTGTAGAGGCCAATTATGCAGGCTCGGTTACATCGAAGTGGTCTTGGATCCCGGATAACTTCCGGCGAGGAGTTAATCTTGACATAGTCCCGTTCATGCAGCGGCTATCATGCCCTCGCCGGACGGACCGCGTTTACAAAGTTCAACGCGTGCCGCATTCACGATACCTTAAACTCAAGATGCCAGCCCTCGAGGAGTCATCATGGTCAACGGAAACACTGAACGCTCCCTCCGAACGGAGGAACACACAGCGGCTCTCGCGGCAGAAGTACAGAGCAGCCTCCCAAGGCAATTCTCGAGTCCGGACGATAAGCGACCGGACATGGCCAAACGCGCCCGGAGTAACATACATCAAGACCACAGCACGTTCGAGAACGCAGCGTGTAATCGCGCCCCAACCCCAGCCCTGCATGGTTGCAAGACTAGTCCTTCGCGTACATCATGGCGCTCTGGAGATACCATGGGCATAGGGGGCACGACCACGACAGCCCAGTGCGGCTCAACCACACCGGGGGCTCCCAAGTGTGTCGCTCTTTTCTTTTTCTTTTTTACCCACAGGACTCCGTTCACGGAGGCCTGTCCGCAGCAGACTGCCGAACTCACGATGCAACAGCCAGGGAAGGAGAAAGGCTACAGCGAACACTCAGGTGGTCTCCATTACGAGCATTAAATCTGTTTAATACACCATTCCGCAGCCTACCCCTGGAGGGGGACATGTTTAATAGTCCAGTCCCTTGCTTACCGCACTATTTGTATCGTTCTGCATTCATAGTAGTATTTCTAGAATAAACAATGCATCGCATTTTGCTAATAATTGCATTTCTTTCTTACATATGTTCGTTTATGACATGTTGCATCCGTACACTTTGGTACGGCCGAATACACCAGGGGCTTAAGTTCCCCGCATTATGGTGTGATAAGTCCGAACACTTTCACAAGTGCGGCACCCCGAACTTATAGCATTATATGCATCGGCTCCGAATCATGTCTTGGGTCAATAGTTGGGTTTGCCCGGCTCCCATGTTTTGGTACCTTACGTTCCGTTTTATCGGCTAAGGTAGCACTGGGAGAACCACTACGATTGCGCCCGGTTGAGCTGGGCGGCGCCTCGATGAAAAGCTAAACTGACCGTCATGATAGGGCGAGAGCTGGTCGTTGTTCGAGAGGTCTTTTCGAGTCCCTAAAGACTTATGCCGCTTAGAGCGAGGAACCGGCTTTGTCCGCCCAGCGTGGATAGCGCCCGAACTCGATCTTCCTAACACTAGGGGCTTCAGAGAAATTTGAAATTATAGAATTCTATGGCTAAGTGAGAGTGTTCAAGCATTATAAGTCCGGTTGCCTCATTACGTTGTGTTGGCGCCTCCTAGATGGACCCAACAATGGGAACAAGAGCGCTCAAGTTTATCCCAACACCCCAAAGACTCGAGGCATGGGGGCTGAAGCCGACGACTTGCCATCTCTCAGATTTAATAAACGGCCGCACAGAAGGTAATATTTTAAATTAATAAGCGCTGCTTAGCGCATATGAACACAGTTTTCAGCGCACAGGATAACATAATGCGATTCTACTCAAATATTATATCCTTGGAGCACTCATCCGCAATCATGCGGGCACCCTTCAGGACCCTCTTATAATACATTTCGGGCGTGCGATACTCCTTGCCCGCCGGCGGTGCGTCCGTAAGAAGCTTCTCAGCGTCCATCCTGCCCTAGTGCACTTTTGCACGGGCAAGGGCCCAACGGGCACCTTCAATGCAGGCGGAGCGCTTGACGACTTCC
Organism: Aegilops speltoides; assembly: GCA_021437245.1. Lineage (NCBI taxonomy): Eukaryota > Viridiplantae > Streptophyta > Magnoliopsida > Poales > Poaceae > Aegilops > Aegilops speltoides. Next base: position 188,858,842 of record CM038147.1, read on the forward strand.
ACCTAGGGACACGCATCCACCAGCCGCCGCACCAGGCCGAAGTAGCTCCCAGGCATGGCCTCCTTGGGCCACAGCCAAACTATGAGGCCCTTCATGGCCTGTTCGGCTACCTTGTGGAGCTCGACCAGCTGCTTCAGCTGGTCGCTAAGGGGCACCGGATGTCCGGCCTCAGCATACTGAGACCAGAAGACCTTCTCCGTCGAGCTCCCCTCCTCGGCACGGTAGAAAGCGGCAGCATCGGACTCGCTGCAAGGCAGATCCGCAAACGCTCCTGGAGAGCTCCGAATTCGGGTAAGTAACAGGTAATTCACATTCACATGCTTGCTTTGCATGAAAAATGCCTTACCCGCCTCTATTTTCTTCACCGCCTCGACTTCCTGAAGGGCCTTGTAGGCCTCGGCCTTAGCGGCTTTGGCACTCTCAAGAACCGATGCAAGCTCGGACTCTCGAGTCTTTGAGTCGCGCTCCAAACTCTCATGTTTCTCCATGAGAGCCTGGAGCTCTTGCTGCACCTCCGCCATCCGTGCCTCCTGCTTCTCCCGCTCGGCTCGTTCCGCGGCCGCACTACGTTCGGCCGCAGACACGACCTCCTTCAGGGTCGCCACCTCGTTCGTGGCCCCTGGAGTACCAACGTTATCCTTGTTATTTCCCTTGCAACCAAATCCTTTTCTGTAAGGTACAAATTTAATACAGTGTTACTCACCTTCCTTGTCCTCGAGCTGCTTCTTGGCACGGCCGAGCTCGCTCTCGGACCGCTCGAGCTTCTGCTTCAAAGCATCGACCTCCGCAGTCAGTGCGGCAGAGGTCAGCAGCGCAGCCTTCAATCCCATATATACATATTTTTAGAACTCCTGCGTATATATTTGTAAGATCCTCAGTCCGGCTTTTCTTTCCGAACACCGAACCGAGCATCAGGGGCTACTGTCTATGCGGTATTATATTACATGTCTTAAAATTCTTACCTCAAAGCCTGTTAGAAGGTGCTGCGAAGCTTCAGTCAGCCCGCTGGGCGAAGCTGAACCTTTCAACCACCGCACTCATGACGGGCGGTGTTCTTCTTGATGGAAGCGCCGTTGGCGCCTCAAAGCAAGTTATCCGGCGCCTCCGGTTGGACGGTAGCCGCCGGTGTCACAGTCTTGCCCTTCTTACGAAGGGGCCGCCTGCCGGACTCCGGAACCACTGCGGGTTCCGGTGCAGAGTCCGGTGCGGAGTCCGGTGTCATCAGCACCATGAGGGGTGGAGGCGGTCGGAAGGGAATCCATATCCGACGGAGCCAAGGACCCGCTCGACGAAGCGGGAAGATCGTCCTTGGCCGGGCTACAGGTTGTATGCGGCATTAGAAGGACACCACGTGGCGAAAAGAGAAATTGTAAATCATCCAGGAATTCGGACACTTACGATCTTGCCAGGGGCTTTGTCACGCCCTCGATGCGGCTATATCTCCCACGTGTCGAAGCACGACTTAGAGGCATAACCGCATTGAAAGCAATGTCGCAAGTGAGGTAATCTTCACACAACCCAAGTAATACATAAGGGAAAGAGATACATAGTTGGCTTACGATCGCCACTTCACACAAATACATGAATAAAGCATTACATCATTCAGATACAATCAAGGTCCGACTACGGAACCAAAATAAAAGAAGAACCCCAAATGCGACAAAAGGTCCCCGATCGACCCCAACTGGGCTCCACTACTGACCAACTAGAACAAAACAACACAAAGGACAAGATCTTCATCGAGCTCCTCCTTGAGCTTGGTTGCGTCACACCGCCGGTAACATAGGCACCGCAAACTGGTTTTGAAGTATCTAGTGAGCCACGAGGACTCAAAGAATCCCATTACCATGGGTATCAAGACTAGCAAAGCTTAATGGGAAAGGAAGGGTAAAGTGGTGAGGTTGCAGCAGCGACTAAGCATGATGTGGTGGCTAACATACGCAAATGAGAGCGAGAAGAGAAACAAGCGGAACGGTCGTGAAGCTAGCAATGATCAAGAGGTGATCCCGAACACCTACTTACGCCAAACATAACACGAAACCGTGTTCACTTCCGGACTCCGCGAGAAGAGACCATCACGGCTACACACTCGGTTGATGCGTTTTAATTCGGATCAAGTGTCAAGTTGTCTACAACCGACATTAACAAATTCCCATCTGCCACATAACCGCGGGCACGGCTCTCGAAAGTTTAAACCCTGCAGGGTGTTCCAACTTAGCCCATGACAAGCTCTCGCGATCATCGAAGAATAGACCTTCACCCGAGACACTCCGATCGACTCGGTATCCCGTACATCAAGACATTTCGACAATGGTAAAACAAGACCAGCAAGACCTCCCGGCGTGCCGACATCCCGATAGTAGCCGCACAGATCTCGTCTCGAGCCACGATTGGATGAGCAATCCGCATAACTAAAACCAGACCTCAAGTTTCCACGATGGGCGCCGCAAAGGGCTCTAGTTTGGACCAATACTTAGACAAGCATTGGCCCGGGGGGGGGCTGCAATAAAGATGACCCTTGGGTTAATTACTCCCAAGGGAAAAGTAGGTGGTGGTGAGGCAAATGGTAAAAGGCAATGTTGGGCCTTCTTTGGACAAGTTTTATTCAAAGCGAACTGTCAAGGGGTCCCATAAATCACCCGACCGCGTAAGGGACGCAAAATCCGGGAACATAACACGGTATGACGGAAACTAGAGGCGGCAAGAGTGGAACAAAACACTAGGCATAAGGCCGAGCCTTCCACCCTTTACCAAGTATATAGGTGCATTAATAATATAAGAGATATTGTGATATCCCAACCAAAATCCTGTCCACCATGGAGAAATCTTCAACTTCACCTGCAACTAGCAACGCTATAAGAGGGGCTGAGCAAAAGCGGTAACATAGCCAAACAACGGTTTGCTAGGAATGGTGTCAAAGGTTAGAGGTTCATGGCAATATGGGATGGCTTGACAAACATGTAATAGGTAGCGCAGCATAGCGAAAGAACGAGGCAACTAGCATAGCAATGATAGTAGTGAGATCCAGGGTAGCGGTCATCTTGCCTGAGATCCCGCAAGGAAGAAGAACGAGTCCATGAAGAAGACAAACGGACGTAGTCGAACGGATCCTCACAACTCCGGAACGAAACCGAAGCTAACGAGAGAAGCAACCCGGAAAGAAACAAACAACATAGTAAACAACCATCACATAAACTTGGCATGATGCACAACCAAGGATGATGCATGTCCGGTTTAAATATGCATGGCAAGGCAAAGTGCACAAACAATCCTACAAATTAAGTGGAGCTCAATATGCAACGAGTTGCATATTGACAAAACACCACGACAAGTTATTTAGTTTGCTCTCGTTATAAGCTAGTCAACAATATTAAATGTTATTAAACATGGCAAGGGGTGAAGCATAATGGAAACTAACTATTTAAGCAAGTTTAAATGAGGCCGGAAGAATAAACAACAATTCCGGAAAATCCTCATGAGCATATTATGAATTTGGTACTGTTCTGCCCTAAAACATATTTTAACGTTGTTAAACAAGAAAATAAAGCGTACCATGTTAAACTAGGCATTTTTCCACCCCATTTACATGTAAAGTTTATTAAAATCGGAGTTACGGTTATTTAGTTATGAAATAAATCATTTTAGCATGGCATTTATGCAAATTTGAACAAACAGCATTTTAAACATTTTAAACATGGATGAAAGTGACATATTGTGAAACTAGATAAAATTCTAAGCATTTTACATGTATAAAACATTTTAATCCGATGCACGGTTAATTAGTTATTATATGCATGATGCTTAGGGGTTTTCAGAAACAAGAATTCACGGATAAATGGCAAAATCGCATGTCGGGGAAAAAAAATGCTCTCGGGCGAAACTTGCTGGGCCACAACAGAAAGAAAAAAAAAAGGGGCGCTAGGGTGGCCTCACCATGGGCCAAGCCCAGTCGGTGGGGAGGAGGCCGTCGGGGCGCTGGGCCACGCGATCTGGCACGGGAGGCCCGCTGGGGGGCGCAACCGGGCCTTGGCGCGGCCTCAGCCCACGCAGCTGGCCAGCGCGGTCAACGTGAGGCTGGATCGGGCGAGCGTTTCCCCTGCTCGACGCAGAAACAGGGGAGACGGCGGCGCCACGCAGAGGCTCAGCGGCAGCGGGACTTGGCGACGGGGATGGAGGAGCGGGGCTCCGGCGAGGCGCGACTCCGGCGGGCAGGCGAGTGCCTTGAGGCGCAGGGACGGCAACAACACATGATCCTTGGGTCGGGAAGGGTCGTGGCTGGAGGAGTCCGGCCGGACTTCGGGATGGAGCGGGCCGGCTTGGAGTGCTCCTGGACAGAGAGAAAACGAGAGAGAAATGAGAGACAGAGAGGAGGAAAACGAGGGAAGGAGAGGTGGCGCGACGGGGCCGGCCTGGTCATGGGCTCCGGTCGAGGACGGCGTTCTCCCGCGAGGCACCAGATCCGGACTGCTGTGAGGGAGCTCATGGGGCTGTTCATGGCTGCAGAGGACGGGAGGACCAGGGGAAGCTGCAGGCACCGGGGGCTCGGGCGCTGCGGGATGAAGGACGATGGCGAGCGGAACCAGGCGCACGACGGTGCGGACGAGAGGCCAAGTGGACGGGGAGTGGCTGGGCTGCGGCGGAAAATGAGGAAGGTGGTCGGGGATGCATTAGATCGAGGAGAAGATGGCGGCTGTGGTTGGTGGATTGGATCGGGGGGAATGAGGGAATCCCAAGGAAGACAGGTAGGTGGGTGGCGGCGGCTAGGAATCCCTAGAAATTAGGGATTGGTCAGATATATATATATAGCACCAGATTTGGTTAGGGACTATTTCGTCCCTTCGATCGAAATCGGACGATCGGGAAAAACAGGCTAGGGAGCTCAAATAAGAAAACGGGGACGTTTTGTAGACGTTAGGGGATGATCCGGACCCAACGGTAACGACATATCGGTTCGGGTTCGGGGCAAGTTTCGGACGCCTGCGAGGGGTCTGAGAGAGGTCGACGAAGACAAGTGGGGTTTTGTCGGTCTCGGAGAAAGAGAGAAGAGAGGGTCCACAAGGACAAGCGGTCGACAACAGTCAAAGAAGACAAAGAGAGAAGCGGTCGACAAGAGGGACTCGAAGACCGGTTGGTCTCGGAACGGTCAAGCGGGCAAAGGCGATCCGAGGGAAGGTGATGAAGGCAAAGGAGAAACGGCAACGATTTAATCTAATGCAAGTTTTAAAATATGACGGCAACGGAGTGCCGATGCAATGCGAATGATGCGATGATGAAATGCAAGACATGAACAAAAAGCAAAACAAAAGACAAAAACCCAACCACGAAGGAAATATCATATCGCATCTCCTAAAAGGCAAGAGTTGGAGTTACGGATATGGAAAGTTGCATCCGGGGCGTTACAACACTCCACCACTACGAGAGGATCTCGTCCCGAGATCTAGGATGGCACCGGAGGGAAAACGGAAGAGGAAGAGAAGAGGTAAAACTAAGTTGCTTCTTTGACGAACGAGTGAAACCATGAACCTTGAGAGGTTGAACACATTGAAAGAAACTAAATAAAGGAGATGACCAAGATTACAAACAATCCTTAGAAAAGGGGGACAAGGAACATTATGAGAACTTGAAGGTTGAAAGACATGGAAATAAGAGCTTCACGAACTAAAAGAATATGACCACATCGGTATAATGAGCTAGCCAAGGAACAAGAATGGCAGAATTTGGACAGCACTCCGGTAGAGAAGAGAAGAAAACTTGATGAGAAGAAAAGATATTGAAAAGATGACACAACACTCCGGTTAAATGGATAAGCAAGAAAAAGAACACGATCCTCACAAAACGAGGTGATGGGTGAAGAGCACAACATCACAATGCCTCCGTAATGAAAGAATAGAAGTTAGATCGTTGGGATAAAGGGACGGAGAAGAAAATGACAACTTTTACCACGAGTGAACTTGGAAAGCACTCTTCCAAGAAGGTTACAATGGGGTTGTTGGGAAAAACCAACAACAAAAGAATAAGCTTGTGGCGGGCTTATGAAAACATCTCTAAATTATGAGGTGAGCTTACCACCAACGGAAACAAATGATTGGATTGATATCAACAAGGAGACGAAAACTTATTTCCCGGAGGACAAATGAAGAACTTGGGTCATTTATAAGCACCATAAATAGCAACAATCCTTAGGGAAAGCTTTAGGTGAAAACCGACACAAGATAACTCCAACGAAGAAGTTGATTGGTCGAAAAGATCTCTTGAACGAAGAGAAAATGATGGATTTAAAATACCTCATTCTTGACAACATATGAATCATGAAACATGAATGGAAATTGACAAGATTGACATAACACCATCTCAAAAGATAAGATAGAAGGAATTGCACTTTGGAATGCAAGACGGAGAATACTTGAGCTTCTCAAAACAAAACATGTGTTGAGCATCATGTTTATTTTAGAGTGTAGCTTGGCGGATCTTAACTTCAAGAGAAATCTTGAAGAACAATTGAGGAATGAAAAGAATCCTTGATGAACCACCATGTAGAACCTCCATGAAGAACTCCGGTAAACAAAAGGAATGAAAAGAAAGAGAAATTGAAAACACAAGGTGAATCCTTGCGATGATTTAGATGGAGCTTCGTGATGATAATGCGGAAAACTTGGAACTCCGGAAAAGACAAGATGAAGCATCTCGAACCGAGAATGTGATATGATGACCAACTCCGGAAAGAAAGATGAATCACTTATAAACAAGAATAAGAATTATGTTATGCACATCCTTCACCAATTTAAATTGATGATAAGCAATGGATTTGGCATACTACTTATTCTCGTTGAAAGGATTAAAGAGATATAAGCGCAAGCTTGAGAAAAGTCTTCAACGATCCACCAAAGAGGATTTGAACAACAAATGAATTGATATGATGAGCAAGGAAGAGAGATCTTGAAAGAACCACCGTAAGAATTGAAAATGATCAAGTAGGGTGCATCACCGTAAGAATGAGCAAATGAACGAAGGTGCTTGAGACAAACTAGATACATGAGAACAAAGAGATCAAAAACTGATTAGAGGATATTCGATTGATGCACCGGCAAGATAGGAGAATGATAACTGATAGCCGAGAATGAATAAACCTGAATTGATCGACTCCGGATGACAAACTGAGAATACTCTTGAATATCTCCTGATGGGTGAAAAAGATTCTCACAATTCGAAAACAATTATGAGAGGATGGCATCAAGCTAGCCCCATGAATCTTGAAGAGAATAGAGCAAGATTAAAGAGAAACTCTTCTTCGGTCTTCAAATGATGAGAATGACAACGAGAAACACCACCAAGAATTATTGAGGCACACCGGAAGAATCAAAAGCGAAGAGGTTGAGCCAACTATGAAAAGAATTTGAAAGATCTTGGAGAAAAGCATTTGACTGATGACAACTCATTCTTACGTCAAACTTGGAGAAGAATTTAGGATAGCTCTGGGAAAATAGAAGAGTCAGGTAAGATCCTGGGAAAAGACCTGTGGGTTAGGGCCCACTCAAAAGAACACCGTTGAAAAGATTTAAAAGAGATGTTGCACCGGTTGAATTAAATGGCTTGAATGAGATAACAACCTCGAAAAATCTTGAAGGGATTGAGAATGGAAACGCAAGTCTTGTGAGATATCTTCAGCACTCCAGAACAAATGAATAGGAAGAAGTGAATGATTAAGAGGTGCATCGGTATGAGAAAGCATAAGAAACGAGGAAAAGAATATGATGAATATCGAAAGCTTGAATAGGATCCACCGGAGAAGAGACAACAATAAAGGATGATGAACTTGAAACTGTTGAGCATCTTCATGGGGAATCACCGGATAAGAACATTGATTGAAAAGAATGAAGAGACTTCACATGAATAAATGGATACTTGATTAAGAAATCTTAGTCCTTGAGGAAAAAGGGTGGGAGGGCGGGGAAACAAAGACAACCTGGGATGAACGAAAGAAACACCGTTGAGAAAACTTAGAATTTATCTTGCGGATGGGGAGAATGATCGGATGCACTTGAAGAGAAACACGCCGGTTGGAAAGAATTGACATGACAATCTCGATGATCAAAAGATTAGTGTTCACATAGCAATATGAGAACACCGTTTAGGAAAGCTATGGATTCAACATTTGACTTCGAAGCAACTCGAATACCACAAATAAAACAAAGCAAAGGATTTGGCTTGCAGAATAAGCCGGAACAAACATATGATAGAGATTTCGTCCGAAGTTTTCGTGGTGGGGCCTACACGGGCTCAATCGTACAGCACCATCATGTACAAGGCAGTGCACATGACATACGAAGCGTCCCCGAGTCGGCATAGCCAAGGACTCTTTAAGACACAACGAGACCATCAGAAAACCAACCGTGAATAGGCGGACCACTAGACGTCGAACCCCAATTTCATATCATACATCCGTCGGAAAGATATCCTAAGAGCTACTTGAATTCCCACCTATGAAACTCCCAAACTTTCTCGTTATGCAATCTGGTGTTGGGGATACAGGGAGCAATATATCTCACCCAAACTAACAATCCCTACATCCACCTGTATCCATCCGTCAACACATAACCAAGAAACCTTCGAAATCGTGGTACCTCAACCTTCAAAAGCATCCGTTATACGAAGTCATGGCAATACTCCGTACTCACCTCAAGATCGGGTTAGCGGGTTATCTCACCAACAACGCATAAAAGAGATTTTCGATGTCGGCGTATTAAACTCGTGTATTCCAGAATCGCAACGATAAAATTATGACGACAACACCTCGGAGCTCAACTCCCCGGGACACTGCCACAACCCCTAAATGTCAGGAGGCACCAAGAACAATGTTCTCGTCATAAAACCATCGGAACGATTCTAAGATACCCGCGTGATCCTAAAATTTTTTTTTAGTGAAATTTGGGAAGAGAAGAGTCAAAGCTCTACGTCAGGATGCCTTACCAGAGTGACGAAGGGACTGAGGAGTAAAAAGAATTCCTAACTCTCCGATATATATAATCCTAAATGACTCAAAACATTTTTCTAGACACAACTCGACCGCTAAAAACGATCAAGCAGTGGGGCTCCTAAGGTCGGGGAAGGCTCTGATTACCAACTTGTCACGCCCTCGATGCGGCTATATCTCCCACGTGTCGAAGCACGACTTAGAGGCATAACCGCATTGAAAGCAATGTCGCAAGTGAGGTAATCTTCACACAACCCAAGTAATACATAAGGGAAAGAGATACATAGTTGGCTTACGATCGCCACTTCACACAAATACATGAATAAAGCATTACATCATTCAGATACAATCAAGGTCCGACTACGGAACCAAAATAAAAGAAGAACCCCAAATGTGACAAAGGTCCCGATCCACCCCAACTGGGCTCCACTCATCGACCAACTAGAACGAAACAACACAAAGGGCAAGATCTTCATCGAGCTCCTCCTTGAGCTTGGTTGCGCCACCGCCGTAACATAGGCACCGCAAACTGGTTTTGAAGTATCCGTGAGCCACGAGGACTCAAAGAATCCCATTACCATGGGTATCAAGACTAGCAAAGCTTAATGGGAAAGGAAGGGTAAAGTGGTGAGGTTGCAGCAGCGACTAAGCATGATGTGGTGGCTAACATACGCAAATGAGAGCGAGAAGAGAAACAAGCGAACGGTCGTGAAGCTAGCAATGATCAAGAGGTGATCCTAACACCTACTTACGCCAAACATAACACGAAACCGTGTTCACTTCCGGACTCACGAGAAGAGACCATCACGGCTACACACTCGGTTGATGCGTTTTAATTCGGATCAAGTGTCAAGTTGTCTACAACCGACATTAACAAATTCCCATCTCGCCACATAACCGCGGGGCACGGCTCTCGAAAGTTTAAACCTGCAGGGTGTTCCAACTTAGCCCATGACAAGCTCTCGCGATCATCGAAGGAATAGACCTTCACCCGAGACACTCCGATCAGACTCGCTATCCCGGTACATCAAGACATTTCGACAATGGTAAAACAAGACCAAAAGACCTCCCGGCGCGCCGACATCCCGATAGTAGCCGCACAGATCTCGTCTCGAACCCACGATCGGATGAGCAATCCGTACAACTAAAACCAGACCTCAAGTTTCCCTGAGGGGGCGCTGCAAAGGGCTCTAGTTTGGACCAATACTTAGACAAGCATTGGCCCGGGGGGGGGGGCTGCAATAAAGACGACCCTTGGGTTAATTACTCCCAAGGGAAAAGTAGGTGGTGGTGAGGGAAATGGTAAAAGGCAATGTTGGGCCTTGCTGGACAAGTTTTATTCAAAGCGAACTGTCAAGGGGGTCCCATAAATCACCCGACCGCGTAAGGGACGCAAAATCCGGGAACATAACACCGGTATGACGGAAACTAGGGCGGCAAGAGTGGAACAAAACACTAGGCATAAGGCCGAGCCTTCCACCCTTTACCAAGTATATAGGTGCATTAATAATATAAGAGATACTGTGATATCCCAACCAAAATCCTGTCCACCATGGAGAAATCTTCAACTTCACCTGCAACTAGCAACGCTATAAGAGGGGCTGAGCAAAAGCGGTAACATAGCCAAACAACGGTTTGCTAGGAATGGTGTCAAAGGTTAGAGGTTCATGGCAATATGGGATGGCTTGACAAACATGTAATAGGTAGCGCAGCATAGCGAAAGAACGAGGCAACTAGCATAGCAATGATAGTAGTGAGATCCAGGGTAGCGGTCATCTTGCCTGAGATCCCGCAAGGAAGAAGAACGAGTCCATGAAGAAGACAAACGGACGTAGTCGAACGGATCCTCACAACTCCGAACGAAACCGGCTAACGAGAGAAGCAACCCGGAAAGAAACAAACAACATAGTAAACAACCATCACATAAACTTGGCATGATGCACAACCAAGGATGATGCATGTCCGGTTTAAATATGCATGGCAAGGCAAAGTGCACAAACAATCCTACAAATTAAGTGGAGCTCAATATGCAACGAGTTGCATATTGACAAAACACCACGACAAGTTATTTAGTTTGCTCTCGTTATAAGCTAGTCAACAATATTAAATGTTATTAAACATGGCAAGGGGTGAAGCATAATGGAAACTAACTATTTAAGCAAGTTTAAATGAGGCCGAAGAATAAACAACAATTCCTGAAAATCCTCATGAGCATATTATGAATTTGGTACTGTTCTGCCCTAAAACATATTTTAACGTTGTTAAACAAGAAAATAAAGCGGACCATGTTAAACTAGGCATTTTTCCACCCCATTTACATATAAAGTTTATTAAAATCGGAGTTACGGTTATTTAGTTATGAAATAAATCATTTTAGCATGGCATTTATGCAAATTTGAACAAACAACATTTTAAACATTTTAAACATGGATGAAAGTGACATATTGTGAAACTAGATAAAATTCTAAGCATTTTACATGTATAAAACATTTTAATCCGATGCACGGTTAATTAGTTATTATATGCATGATGCTTAGGGGGTTTTCTGTAAAACAGTAATTCACCGGATAAATGGCAAAATCGCATGTCAGGAAAAAAAATGCTCTCGGGCCGAAACTTGCTGGGCCACAACAGAAAGAAAAAAAAAAGGAGGGGGCGCTAGGGGTGGCCTCACCATGGGCCAAGCCCAGTCGGTGGGGAGGAGGCCGTCGGGGCGCTGGGCCACGCGATCTGGCACGGGAGGCCCGCTGGGGGGCGCAACCGGGCCTTGGCGCGGCCTCAGCCCACGCAGCCATGCGGTCAACGTGAGGCTGGATCGGGCGAAGGCGTTTTCCGACTCGGCAGAAAAAGGGGAGACGGCGGCGCGACGCAGAGGCTCAGCGGCAGCGGGACTTGGCGACGGGGATGGAGGAGTGGGGCTCCGGCGAGGCGCGACCCCGGCGGGCAGGCGAGTGCCTTGAGGCGCAGGGACGGCAACAACACATGATCCTTGGGTCGGAAGGGTCGTGGCTGGAGGAGTCCGCCGACTTGGGATGGAGCGGGCGGCTTGGAGTGCTCTGGGACAGAGAGAAAACGAGAGAGAAATGAGAGACAGAGAGGAGGAAAACGAGGGAAGGAGAGGTGGCGCGACGGGGCCGGCCTGGTCATGGGCTCCGGTCGAGGACGGCGTTCTCCCGCGAGGCACCAGATCCGGACTGCTGTGAGGGAGCTCATGGGGCTGTTCATGGTTGCAGAGGACGGGAGGACCAGGGGAAGCTGCAGGCACCGGGGGCTCGGGCGCTGCGGGATGAAGGACGATGGCGAAGGAACTAAAGCGCAGTGACAGTGCAAGACGAGAGGCCAAGTGGACGGGGAGTGGCTGGGCTGCGGCGGAAAATGAGGAAGGTGGTCGGGGATGCATTAGATCGAGGAGAAGATGGCGGCTGTGGTTGGTGGATTGGATCGGGGGGAATGAGGGAATCCCAAGGAAGACAGGTAGGTGGGTGGCGGCGGCTAGGAATCCCTAGAAATTAGGGATTGGTCAGATATATATAGCACCAGATTTGGTTAGGGGCTATTTCGTCCCTCCGATCGAAATCGGACGATCGGGAAAAATAGGCTAGGGAGCTCAAATAAGAAAACGGGGACGTTTTGTAGACGTTAGGGGATGATCCGGACCCAACGGTAACGACATATCGGTTCGGGTTCGAGGCAAGTTTCGGACGCCTGCGAGGGGTCTGAGAGAGGTCGACGAAGACAAGTGGGGTTTTGTCGGTCTTGGAGAAAGAGAGAAGAGAGGGGTCCACAAGGACAAGCGGTCTGACAACAGGTCAAAGAAGACAAAGAGAGAAGCGGTCAGACAAGAGGGACTCGAAAGACCCGGTTGGTCTCGGAACGGTCAGCGCGGGCAAGGCGATCTGAGGGAAGGTGATGAAGGCAAAGGGAGAAACGGCAACGATTTAACTAATGCAAGTTTTAAAATATGACGGCAACGGAGTGCCGATGCAATGCGAATGATGCGATGATGAAATGCAAGACATGAACAAAAAGCAAAACAAAAGACAAAAACCCAACCACGAAGGAAATATCATATCGCATCTCCGGAAAAGGCAAGAGTTGGAGTTACGGATATGGAAAGTTGCATCCGGGGCGTTACAACACTCCACCACTACGAGAGGATCTCGTCCCGAGATCTAGGATGGCACCGGAGGGAAAACAGAAGAGGAAGAGAAGAGGTAAAACTAAGTTGCTTCTTTGACGAACGAGTGAAACCATGAACCTTGAGAGGTTGAACACATTGAAAGAAACTAAATAAAGGAGATGACCAAGATTACAAACAATCCTTAGAAAAGGGGGACAAGGAACATTATGAGAACTTGAAGGTTGAAAGACATGGAAATAAGAGCTTCACGAACTAAAAGAATATGACCACATCGGTATAATGAGCTAGCCAAGGAACAAGAATGGCGAAATTTGGACAAGACACTCCGAGAGAAAGAGAAGAAAACTTGATGAGAAGAAAAGATATTGAAAAGATGACACAACACTCCGGTTAAATGGATAAGCAAGAAAAAGAACACGATCCTCACAAAACGAGGTGATGGGTGAAGAGCACAACATCACAATGCCTCCGTAATGAAAGAATAGAAGTTAGATCGTTGGGATAAAGGGACGGAGAAGAAAATGACAACTTTTACCACGAGTGAACTTGGAAAGCACTCTTCCAAGAAGGTTACAATGGGGTTGTTGGGAAAAACCAACAACAAAAGAATAAGCTTGTGGCGGGCTTATGAAAACATCTCTAAATTATGAGGTGAGCTTCTGCCACCAACGGAAACAAATGATTGGATTGATATCAACAAGGAGACGAGAAACTTATTTCCCCGGGAGGACAAATGAAGAACTTGGGTCATTTATAAGCACCATAAATAGCAACAATCCTTAGGGAAAGCTTTAGGTGAAAACTGACACAAGATAACTCCAACGAAGAAGTTGATTGGTCGAAAAGATCTCTTGAACGAAGAGAAAATGATGGATTTAAAATACCTCATTCTTGACAACATATGAATCATGAAACATGAATGGAAATTGACAAGAGTGACATAACACCATCTCAAAAGATAAGATAGAAGGAATTGCACTTTGGAATGCAAGACGGAGAATACTTGAGCTTCTCAAAACAAAACATGTGTTGAGCATCATGTTTATTTTAGAGTGTAGCTTGGCGGATCTTAACTTCAAGAGAAATCTTGAAGAACAATTGAGGAATGAAAAGAATCCTTGATGAACCACCATGTAGAACCTCCATGAAGAACTCCGGTAAACAAAAGGAATGAAAAGAAAGAGAAATTGAAAACACAAGGTGAATCCTTGCGATGATTTAGATGGAGCTTCGTGATGATAATGCGGAAAACTTGGAACTCCGGAAAAGACAAGATGAAGCATCTCGAACCGAGAATGTGATATGATGACCAACTCCGGAAAGAAAGATGAATCACTTATAAACAAGAATAAGAATTATGTTATGCACATCCTTCACCAATTTAAATTGATGATAAGCAATGGATTTGGCATACTACTTATTCTCGTTGAAAGGATTAAAAGAGATATAGCGCAAGCTTGAGAAAAGTCTTCAACGATCCACCAGTAGGATTTGAACAACAAATGAATTGATATGATGAGCAAGGAAGAGAGATCTTGAAAGAACCACCGTAAGAATTGAAAATGATCGAAGTAGGGGTGCATCACCGGTAAGAATGAGCAAATGAACGAAGGTGCTTGAGACAAACTAGATACATGAGAACAAAGAGATCAAAAACTGATTAGAGGATATTCGATTGATGCACCGGCAAGATAGGAGAATGATAACTGATAGCCGAGAATGAATAAACCTGAATTGATCGACTCCGGATGACAAACTGAGAATACTCTTGAATATCTCCTGATGGGTGAAAAAGATTCTCACAATTCGAAAACAATTATGAGAGGATGGCATCAAGCTAGCCCCATGAATCTTGAAGAGAATAGAGCAAGATTAAAGAGAAACTCTTCTTCGGTCTTCAAATGATGAGAATGACAACGAAAACACCACCAAGAATTATTGAGGCACACCGAAGAATCAAAAGCGAAGAGGTTGAGCCAACTATGAAAAGAATTTGAAAGATCTTGGAGAAAAGCATTTGACCGATGACAACTCATTCTTACGCCAAACTTGGAGAAGAATTTAGGATAGCTCGGGAAAATAGAAGAGTCGTAAGATCCTCGAAAAGACACGTGGGTTAGGGCCCACTCAAAAGAACACCGTTGAAAAGATTTAAAAGAGATGTTGCACCGGTTGAATTAAATGGCTTGAATGAGATAACAACCTCGAAAAATCTTGAAGGGATTGAGAATGGAAACGCAAGTCTTGTGAGATATCTTCAGCACTCCAGAACAAATGAATAGGAAGAAGTGAATGATTAAGAGGTGCATCGGTATGAGAAAGCATAAGAAACGAGGAAAAGAATATGATGAATATCGAAAGCTTGAATAGGATCCACCGGAGAAGAGACAACAATAAAGGATGATGAACTTGAAACTGTTGAGCATCTTCATGGGGAATCACCGGATAAGAACATTGATTGAAAAGAATGAAGAGACTTCACATGAATAAATGGATACTTGATTAAGAAATCTTAGTCCTTGAGGAAAAAGGGTGGAGGGCGGGAAACAAAGACAACCTGGGATGAACGAAAGAAACACCGTTGAGAAAACTTAGAATTTATCTTGCGGATGGGGAGAATGATCGGATGCACTTGAAGAGAAACACGCGGTTGGAAAGAATTGACATGACAATCTCGATGATCAAAAGATTAGTGTTCACATAGCAATATGAGAACACCGCTTAGGAAAGCTATGGATTCAACATTTGACTTCAAGCAACTCAATACCACAAATAAAACAAAGCAAAGGATTTGGCTTGCGAATAAGCGGAACAAACATATGATAGAGATTTCGTCCAAGTTTTAAGTGGTGGGGCCTACACGGGCTCAATCAGACAAAGACCATCATGTACAAGGCAAAGGCACATGACATACGGCGTCCCAGTCGGCATAGCCAAGGACTCTTTAAGACACAACGAGACCATCAGAAACCAACCGTGAATAGGCGGACCACTAGACGTCGAACCCCAATTTCATATCATACATCCGCCGGAAAGATATCCTAAGAGCTACTTGAATTCCCACCTATGAAACTCCCAAACTTTCTCGTTATGCAATCTGTGTTGGGGATACAGGGAGCAATATATCTCACCCAAACTAACAATCCCTACATCCACCAGTATCCATCCGTCAACACATAACCAAGAAACCTTCGAAATCGTGGTACCTCAACCTTCAAAAGCATCCGTTATAATGAAGTCATGGCAATACTCCCGTACTCACCTCGAGATCAAGGTTAGCGGGTTATCTCACCAACAACGCATAAAAGAGATTTTCGATGTCGGCACTAAACTCGTGTATTCCAGAATCGCAACGATAAAATTATGACGACAACACCTCGGAGCTCAACTCCCCGGACACCGCCACAACCCCTAAATGTCGAGGCACCAAGAACAATGTTCTCGCCATAAAACCATCGAACGATTCTAAGATACCCGCGTGATCCTAAAATTTTTTTAGTGAAATTTGGGAAGAGAAGAGTCAAAGCTCTCGTCAGATGCCTTACCAGAGTGACGAAGGGACTGAGGAGTAAAAAGAATTCCTAACTCTCCGATATATATAATCCTAAATGACTCAAAACATTTTTCTAGACACAACTCGACCGCTAAAAACGATCAAGCAGTGGGGCTCCTAAGGTCGGGGAAGGCTCTGATTACCAACTTGTCACGCCCTCGATGCGGCTATATCTCCCACGTGTCGAAGCACGACTTAGAGGCATAACCGCATTGAAAGCAATGTCGCAAGTGAGGTAATCTTCACACAACCCAAGTAATACATAAGGGAAAGAGATACATAGTTGGCTTACGATCGCCACTTCACACAAATACATGAATAAAGCATTACATCATTCAGATACAATCAAGGTCCGACTACGGAACCAAAATAAAAGAAGAACCCCAAATGTGACAAAAGGTCCCCGATCCACCCCAACTGGGCTCCACTACTGACCAACTAGAACGAAACAACACAAAGGGCAAGATCTTCATCGAGCTCCTCCTTGAGCTTGGTTGCGCCACCCGCCGGGAAACATAGGCACCGCAAACTGGTTTTGAAGTATCCGTGAGCCACGAGGACTCAAAGAATCCCATTACCATGGGTATCAAGACTAGCAAAGCTTAATGGGAAAGGAAGGGGTAAAGTGGTGAGGTTGCAAGCAGCGACTAAGCGTATGTGGTGGCTAACATACGCAAATGAGAGCGAGAAGAGAAACAAGCGGAACGGTCGTGAAGCTAGCAATGATCAAGAGGTGATCCCGAACACCTACTTACGCCAAACATAACACGTAAACCGTGTTCACTTCCGGTTAGCGGGTTATCTCACCAACAACTGCATAAAAGAGATTTTCGATGTCGGCAAAACTCAGGTATTCCAGAACTGCAACGATAAAATTATGACGACAACACCTCGGAGCTCAACTCCCCGGGACACCGCCACAACCCCTAAATGTCGAGGCACCAAGAACAATGTTCTCGCCATAAAACCATCGAACGATTCTAAGATACCAGCGTGATCCTAAAATTTTTTTAGTGAAATTTGGGAAGAGAAGAGTCAAAGCTCTACGTCAGATGCCTTACCGTGAGTGACGTAAGGGACCGAGGAGTAAAAAGAATTCCTAACTCTCCGATATATATAATCCTAAATGACTCAAAACATTTTTCTAGACACAACTCGACCGCTAAAAACGATCAAGCAATGGGGCTCCTAAGGTCGGGGAAGGCTCTGATTACCAACTTGTCACGCCCTCGATGCGGCTATATCTCCCACGTGTCGAAGCACGACTTAGAGGCATAACCGCATTGAAAGCAATGTCGCAAGTGAGGTAATCTTCACACAACCCAAGTAATACATAAGGGAAAGAGATACATAGTTGGCTTACGATCGCCACTTCACACAAATACATGAATAAAGCATTACATCATTCAGATACAATCAAGGTCCGACTACGGAACCAAAATAAAAGAAGAACCCCAATGTGACAAAGGTCCCCGATCCACCCCAACCGGCTCCACTCTTCGACCAACTAGAACGAAACAACACAAAGGGCAAGATCTTCATCGAGCTCCTCCTTGAGCTTGGTTGCGCCACCGCTCGGTAACATAGGCACCGCAAACTGGTTTTGAAGTATCCGTGAGCCACGAGGACTCAAAGAATCCCATTACCATGGGTATCAAGACTAGCAAAGCTTAATGGGAAAGGAAGGGGTAAAGTGGTGAGGTTGCAAAGCAACGACTAAGCGAGATGTGGTGGCTAACATACGCAAATGAGAGCGAGAAGAGAAACAAGCGAACAGTCGTGAAGCTAGCAATGATCAAGAGGTGATCCTCAACACCTACTTACGCCAAACATAACACGTAAACCGTGTTCACTTCCGGACTCACGAGAAGAGACCATCACGGCTACACACTCGGTTGATGCGTTTTAATTCGGATCAAGTGTCAAGTTGTCTACAACCGACATTAACAAATTCCCATCTGCCACATAACCGCGGCACGACTCTCGAAAGTTTAAGCCCTGCAGGGTGTCCCAACTTAGCCCATGACAAGCTCTCGCGATCATCGAAGGAATAGACCTTCACCCGAGACACTCGATCGACTCGGTATCCCGGTACATCAAGACATTTTGACAATGGTAAAACAAGACCAGCAAGACCTCCCGGCGTCCGACATCCCGATAGTAGCCACGATCTCGCCTCGAGCCACGACCGGATGAGCAATCCGTACAACTAAAACCAGACCTCAAGTTTCTCGAGGGGCGCCAAAGGGTTCTAGTTTGGACCAACACTTAGACAAGCATTGGCCCGGGGGGCTGTAATAAAGATGACCCTTGGGTTAATTACTCCCAAGGAAAAGTAGGTGGTGGTGAGGCAAATGGTAAAAGGCAATGTTGGGCCTTATTTGGACAAGTTTTATTCAAAGCGAATCTGTCAAGGGGGTCCCATAAATCACCCGACCGCGTAAGGGACGCAAAATCCGAGAACATAACTGTTGGGGAACGTAGTAATTTCAAAAAATTTCCTACGCACACGCAAGATCATGGTGATGTATAGCAACGAGAGGGGAGAGTGTTGTCTACGTGCCCTCGTAGACCCAAAGCGAAGCGATCACAACGTAGAGGAAGTAGTCGACGTTCTCCTCGCGATCCGACCGATCCGGCGCCAAGCACTCCGCGCGCCCCAGTTCTTGACACACGTACAGCTCGATGGCGTCCCTCGTACTCGATCCAGCCGAGTGTCGAGGAGAGTTCACAAGACGACGCGTGGTGACGATCTTGATGTTCTACGGCAGGGCTTCGCCTAAGCTTCGACGATATGACCGAGGTGGAATATGGTGGAGGGGGCACCGCACACGGCTAAGGAACGATCCGTAGATCAAACTTGTGTGTTCTAGGGTGCCCCCTGCCCCGTATATAAAGGAGGGAGGGGGAGGTGCGGCCGGCCTAGAGGTGGTCTTGGCCGAGGAGTCCTACTCCCACCGAGTAGGACTCCCCCTTCCTAGTTGGAGTAGGATTGGGGGAGGGGAAGAGGAAGGGCGCCGCCCCTTCCTTGTCCTATTCGGACTGGGGGGGGCGCGCCACCCCTGGCCGCCCTCCTCTTCTCCTCGAGGCCCACTAAGGCCCATTTAGTTCCCGGGGTTCCGGTAACCTCCCTGGTACTCGATAAATTCCGTTTTCACCCTAACCATTCCGAACTCCAAATATAGGCTTCCAATATATCAATCTTTATGTCTCGACCATTTCGAGACTCCTCGTCATGTCCGTGATCACATCCGGACTCGAACTTCTTCGGTACATCAAAATACATAAACTCATAATAACCATCATCGAAACCTTAAGCGTGCAGGACCCTACGGTTCGAGAACAATGTAGACATGACCGAGACACGTCTCCGGTCAATAACCAACAGCGGGACCTGGATGCCCATATTGGTTCCTACATATTCTACGAAGATCTTTATCGGTCGGACCGCATAACAACATCGTTGTTCCCTTTGTCATCGGTATGTTACTTGCCCGAGATTCGATCGTCGGTATCCAATACCTAGTTCAATCTCGTTACGGCAAGTCTCTTTACTCGCTTCGTAATACATCATCTCACGCTTAACTCATTAGTTGTAATGCTTGCAAGGCTTCATGATGTGTATTACCGAGAGGGCCCAGAGATACCTCTCGACAATCGGAGTGACAAAACCTAATCTCGAAATCGCCAACCCAACATCGCCTTTGGAGACACCTGTAGTACTCCTTTATAATCACCCGATTCGTTGACGCTTGGTAGCACCAAAGTGTTCCTCCGTAAACGGAGTTGCATAATCTCATAGTTACAGAACATGTATAAGTCATGGATAAAAGCGGTAGCAACATACTAAACGATCGTGTGCTAAGCTAATGGAATGGGTCATGTCAATCGAGATCATTCTACTAATGATGTGACCTTGTTTATCAAATAACAACTCTTTGTTCATGGTCGGAAACATAACCATCTTTGATTAACAAGCTAGTCTAGTAGAGGCATACTAGTGACATATTGTTTGTCTATGCATTCACACATGTATCATGTTTCCTAAGTTAATACAATTCTAGCATGAATGATAAACATTTATCATGAAATGAGGAAATAAATAATAACTTTATTATTGCCTCTAGGGCATATTTCCTTCATCTCCCACTTGCACTAGAGTCAATAATCTAGATTACATAGTAATGATTCTAACACCCATGGAGTCTTGGTGTTGATCATGTTTTGCTCGTGGAAGAGGCTTAGTCAACGGTCTGCTACATTCAGATCCGTATGTATCTTGCAAATCTCTATGTCTCCCACGGACTAAGTCCGGATGGAATTGAAGCGCCTCTTGATGTGCTTGGTCCTTTTGTGCAATCTGGATTCCTTCGCTAAGGCAATTGCTCCAAAGATTGTCACGAAGATTTTCATTGGACCCGATGCACTAGGTATGACACCTAGATCGGATATGAACTCCTTCATCCGCACTCCTTCATTAGCTGCTTCGAAGCTGCTATGTACTCCGCTTCACATGTAGATCCCGCCACGACGCTTTGTTTAGAACTGCACCAACCGACAGCCCTCCGCTTAGTGTAAATACGTATCCGGTCTGCGATTTAGAATCGTCGGATCGGTGTCAAAGCTTGCATCAACGTAACTGCGTTCGATGAGCTCTTTGCCACCTCCATATACGAGAAACATATCCTTAGTCCTTTTCGTATTTCAGATGTTTTTGACCGCTGTCGATGATCCACTCTGGATTACTTTGGTACCTCCTGCTAGGCTTATAGCAAGGCACACATCAGTGTCTGTACACAAGATTGCATACATGATAGAGCCTATGGCTGAAGCATAGGAACATCTTTCATTTTCTCTATCTTCTGCAGTGGGTCGGGCATTGAGTCTTACTCAACTTCACACCTTGTAACACAGCAAGAACCCTTTCTTTGCTTGATCCATTTTGAACTTCTTCAAAATTTTGTCAAGGTATGTGCTTTGTGAAAGTCCAATTAAGCGCCTTGATCTATCTCTATAGATCTTAATACCCAATATGTAAGCAGCTTCACCGAGGTCTTTCATTGAAAAACTCTTATTCAAGTATCCCTTTATGCTATCCAGAATTCTATATCATTTCCGATCAGCAATATGTCATCTACATATAATATCGAAATGCTCTGAGCTCCCACTCACTTTCTTGTAAATACAAAGCTTCTCCAAAAGTCTCAGATAAACCCAAATGCTTTGATCCCACTATCAAAGCGTTTATTCCAACTCCGAGATGCTTGCACCAGTCCATAAATGGATCATTGGAGCTTGCATACTTTGTTAGCTCCTTTGGATTGATAAAACCTTCGTTGCATCATATACAACTCTTCTTCCGTAAATCCATTCAGAATGCAGTTTTACATCCATTTGCCAAATTTCATAATCATAAAATGTGGCAATTGCTAACATGATTCTTGACAGACTTAAGCATCGCTACTGGTGAGAAGGTCTCATCGTAGTCAATCCCTTGAACTTGTCGAAACCCTTTGCACAAGTCGAGCTTTGTAGACAATAATATTACCGTCGTGTCGGTCTTCTTCTTGAAGATCCACTTGTTTTCTATTGCTTGCCACCCTCGGGCAAGTCAACCAAAGTCCATACTTTGTTTTCATACATGGATCCCATCTCGATTTCATGGCCTCAAGCCATTTTGCGGAATCTGGGCTCACCATCGCTTCTTCATAGTTCGTAGGTTCATCATGATCTAGTAGCATGATTTCCGAACAGGATTACCGTATTCACTCAGTGCGGATCTTACTCTGGTTGATCTACGAGGTTCTGTAGCAACTTGATCTGAAGTTTCATGATCAACATCATCAACTTTCTCACTACTTGTTGTAGGTGTCTCAGAAACCGGTTTCTGCGACAAACTACTTTCAAGTAAGGGAGAAGGTACAATTACCTCATCAAGTTCTACTTTCCTCCCACTCACTTCTTTCGAGAGAAACTCCTTCTCTAGAAAGGATCCATTCTTAGCAACAAATGTCTTGCCTTCGGATCTGTGATAGAAGGTGTACCCAACTGTCTCCTTTGGGTATCCTATGAAGACACATTTCTCCGATTTGGGTTTGAGCTTATCAGGTTGAAGCTTTTTCACATAAGCATCGCATCCCCAAACTTTAAGAAACGATAACTTTGGTTTCTTGCTAAACCACAGTTCATAAGGTGTCGTCTCAACGGATTTCGACGGTGTTCTATTCAGTGTGAATGCGGCCGTCTCTAGAGCATAACCCCAAAACGATAGCGGTAAATCTGTAAGAGACATCATAGATCGCACCATATCTAGTAATGTACGATTACGACGTTCGGACACACCATTACGCTGTGGTGTTCCGGGTGGCGTGAGTTGCGAAACTATTCCGCATTGTTTCAAATGTAGACCAAACTCGTAACTCAAATATTCACCTCCTCGATCAGATCGCAGAAACTTAATTTTCTTGTTACGATGATTTTCAACTTCACTCTAAAATTCTTTGAACTTTTCAAATGTTTCAGACTTATGTTTCATTAAGTAGATATACCCATATCTGCTTAAGTCATCTGTGAAGGTGAGAAAATAACGATATCCGCCACGAGCCTCAACATTCATCGGACCACATACATCTGTATGTATGATTTCCAACAAATCTGTTGCTCTCTCCATAGTACCGAGAACGGGTTCTAGTCATCTTGCCCATGAGGCACGGTTCATAAGTGCCAAGTGATTCATAATCAAGTGACTCCAAAAGTCCATCAAGATGGAGTTTCTTCATGCGCTTTACACCGATATGACCTAAACGGCAATTGCCACAAATAAGTTGCACTATCATTATCAACTCTGCATCTTTTGGTTTCAACATTATGAATATGTGTATCACTACTATCGAGATTCATCAAAATAGACCACTCTTCAAGGGTGCATGACCATAAAAGATATTACTTATATAAATAGAACAACCATTATTCTCTGATTTAAATGAATAACCGCCTCGCATCAAACAAGATCCAGATATTATGTTCATGCTCAACGCAGCACCAAATAACAATTATTTAGGTCTAAAACTAATCCCGAAGGTAGATGTAGAGGTAGCGTGTCGACCGCGATCACATCGACTTTGGAACCATTTCCCACGCGCATCGTCACCTCGCCCTTTGCCAAAGTTCGCTAATCCGTAGTCCTCTGCTTCGAGTTGCAAATACTAGCAATGAACCAAGATCAAATACCCAGTGCTACTCGAGCTCTAGTAAGGTACACATCAATAACATGTATATCACATATACCTTTGTTCACCTTGCCATCCTTCTTATCCGCCAAATACTTGGGGCAGTTCCGCTTCCAAAGGACTACCGCTTGCAAGAGAAGCACTCGATTTCAGGCTTAGGTCCAGATTTGGGTTTCTTCTCCCGAGCAAAGAACTTGCTTGCTGTTCTTCTTGAAGTTCCTTCTTCTTCCCTTTACCTTTCTTCTTGAAACTAGTGGTCTTATTGACCATCAACACTTGATGCTCCTTTTTGATTTCTACATCCGCAGCCTTTAGCATTGCGAAGAGCTCGGTATAGTCTTTACTAACCCTTGCATATTATAGTTCATCACGAAGCCTTTGTAGCTTGGTGGCGGTGATTGAAGAATTCATCAATGACACAATCATCCGGAAGATTAACTCCCAATTGCGTCAAGTGATTGTAGTACCCGACATTCTTCGAGTATGTGCTCACTAATGAACTATTCTCCTCCATCTTGCAGCTATAGAACTTATTGGAGACTTCATATCTCTCAATCCGGGCATTCTGTTGGAATATTAACTTCAACTCTGGAACATCTCATATGCTCCATGACGCTCAAAACGTCGTTGAAGTCCCGTTCTAAGCCGTAAAGCATGGCACATCGAACTATAGAGTAGTCATCAGCTTTGCTCGCCAGACGCCACAACATCCGGTGTTGCTCAAAGAAGAGTTCGCACCTAGCGGTGCATCCAGACGAACTCTTCAGTGAAGCAATGAGGATGATCCTCAAGTTACGGACCCGATCCGTGTAATTGCTACCATCATCTTTCATCTTTGCTTTCTCAAGGAACGCATTAAAATTCAACGGAACAACAACGAGCCATCTATCTACAATCAAACATAAACAAGCAAGATACTATCAGTACTAAGTTCATGATAAATTTAAGTTCAATTAATCATATTACTTAAGAACTCCCACTTAGACAGACATCTCTCTAGTCATCTAAGTGATCACGTGATCCAAATCAACTAAACCATAACCGATCATCACGTGAAATGGAGTAGTTTTCAATGGTGAACATCTTATGTTGATCATATCTACTATATGATTCACGCCGACCTTTCGGTCTCCGTGTTCCGAGGCCATATCTGCATATGCTAGGCTCGTCAAGTATAACCCGAGTATTCTGCGTGTGCAAAACTGGCTTGCACCCATTGTAGATGGACGTAGAGCTTATCACACCCGATCATCACGTGGTGTCTGGGCACGACGAACTTTGGCAACGGTGCATACTCAGGGAGAACACTTCTTGATAATTTAGTGAGAGATCATCTTATAATGCTACCGTCAATCAAAGCAAGATAAGATGCATAAAAGATAAACATCACATGCAAATCAATATAAGTGATATGATATGGTCATCATCATCTTGTGCTTCGTGATCTCCATCTCTGCAGCACCACTATGATCACCATCGCCACCGGTAGCGACACCTTGATCTCCATCGTAGCATCGTTGTCGCCTTGCCAAACTTATGCTTCTACGACTATCGCTACCACTTAGTGATAAAGTAAAGCATTACGAAGCGATTGCATTGCATACAATAAAGCGACAACCATATGGCTCCAGCCATTGCCGATAACTTCGGTTACAAAACATGATCATCTCATACAATAAAATATAGTATCACGTCTTGACCATATCACATCACAACATGCCCTGCAAAAACAAGTTAGACGTCCTCTACTTTGTTGTTGCAAATTTTACGTGGCTGCTACGGGCTTAAGCAAGAACCAGTCTTACCTACGCATCAAAACCACAACGATATTTCGTCAAATAGACTCGCTTTAACCTTCTCAAGGACCGGCGTAGCCACACTCAGTTCAACTAAAGTGAGAGAGACAGACACCCACCAGTCACCTTTAAGCAACGAGTGCTCGTGGCGGTGAAACAAGTCTCGCGTAAGCGTCTGGCTGTAATGTCGGTCCGGGCCGCTTCATCTCACAATACCGCTGAACCAAAGTATGACATGCCGGTAGGTAGTATGACTTGTATCGCCCACAACTCACTTGTGTTCTACTCGTGCAAAACATCAAACCATAAAAACCTAGGCTCGGATGCCACTTTGCTGGGGAACGAGTAATTTCAAAAATTTTCCCACGCACACGCAAGATCATGGTGATGTATAGCAACGAGAGGGGAGAGTGTTGTCTCGTACCCTCGAGACCCGGCGAAGCGATCACAACGTAGAGGAAGTAGTCGTCGCGTTCTCCTCGCGATCCGACCGATCCCGCGCCGTTACTCGGCGCCTGAGTTCTTGACACACGTACAGCTCGATGACGCCCCTCAGACTCGATCCAGCCGAGTGTCGAGGGAGAGTTCTGTCGGCCGACGGCGTGGTGGCGATCTTGATGTTCTATCGGCGCAGGGCTTCGCTTAAGCTTCGCGACGATATGACCGAGGTGGAATATGGTGGAGGGGGCACCGACACGGCTAAGGAACGATCCGTAGATCAAACTTGTGTGTTCTAGGGTGCCCCCTGCCCCATATATAAAGGAGGGAGGGGAGGTGCGGCCGCCTAGAGGAGGCGCTGGGAGGAGTCCTACTCCCACCGAGTAGGACTCCCCCTTTCTAGTTGGAGTAGGATTGGGGAGGGGAAGAGGAAGGGGGCCGCCCCCTTCCTTGTCCTATTCGGACTGGGGGAGGCGCGCCACCTGGCCGCCCCTCCTCTACTCCCTCGAGGCCCACTAAGGCCCATTTAGTTCCCGGGGTTCCGTAACCTCCCTGTACTCCAGAAATTCCGCTTTCACCCTAACCATTCCAACTCCAAATATAGGCTTCCAATATATCAATCTTTATGTCTCGACCATTTCGAGACTCCTCGTCATGTCCGTGATCACATCCGGGACTCAACTTCTTCGTACATCAAAATACATAAACTCATAATAACCGCCATCGAAACCTTGCGCATGGACCCTACGGTTCGAGAACAATGTAGACATGACCGAGACACGCCTCCGGTCAATAACCAACAACGGACCTGGATGCCCATATTGGTTCCTACATATTCTACGAAGATCTTTATCGGTCGACCGCATAACAACATACGTTGTTCCTTTGTCATCGGTATGTTACTTGCCCGAGATTCGATCGTCGGTATCCAATACCTAGTTCAATCTCGTTACCGCAAGTCTCTTTACTCGTTCCGTAATACATCATCTCACAGCTAACTCATTAGTTGTAATGCTTGCAAGGCTTCATGATGTGTATTACCGAGAGGGCCCAGAGATACCTCTCCGACAATCGGAGTGACAAAACCTAATCTCGAAATACGCCAACCCAACATCTGCCTTTGGAGACACTGTAGTACTCCTTTATAATCACCCGATTACGTTGTGACGTTTGGTAGCACCCAAAGTGTTCCTCCGAAACGGGAGTTGCATAATCTCATAGTTACAGGAACATGTATAAGTCATGGATAAAAGCAGTAGCAACATACTAAACGATCGTGTGCTAAGCTAATGGAATGGGTCATGTCAATCGATCATTCTACTAATGATGTGACCTTGTTTATCAAATAACAACTCTTTGTTCATGGTCGGAAACATAACCATCTTTGATTAACAAGCTAGTCTAGTAGAGGCATACTAGTGACATATTGTTTGTCTATGCATTCACACATGTATCATGTTTCCGGTTAATACAATTCTAGCATGAATGATAAACATTTATCATGAAATGAGGAAATAAATAATAACTTTATTATTGCCTCTAGGGCATATTTCCTTCAATAACACCGGTATGACGGAAACTAGGGCGGCAAGAGTGGAACAAAACACTAGGCATAAGGCCGAGCCTTCCACCCTTTACCAAGTATATAGATGCATTAATAATATAAGAGATATTGTGATATCCCAACCAAAATCCTGTCCACCATGGAGAAATCTTCAACTTCACCTGCAACTAGCAACGCTATAAGAGGGGCTGAGCAAAAGCGGTAACATAGCCAAACAACGGTTTGCTAGGAATGGTGTCAAAGGTTAGAGGTTCATGGCAATATGGGATGGCTTGACAAACATGTAATAGGTAGCGCAGCATAGCGAAAAGAACGAGGCAACTAGCATAGCAATGATAGTAGTGAGATCCAGGTAGCGGTCATCTTGCCTGAGATCCCGCAAGGAAGAAGAACGAGTCCATGAAGAAGACAAACGGACGTAGTCGAACGGATCCTCACAACTCCGAACGAAACCGGCTAACGAGAGAAGCAACCCGGAAAGAAACAAACAACATAGTAAACAACCATCACATAAACTTGGCATGATGCACAACCAAGGATGATGCATGTCCGGTTTAAATATGCATGGCAAGGCAAAGTGCACAAACAATCCTACAAATTAAGTGGAGCTCAATATGCAACGAGTTGCATATTGACAAAACACCACGACAAGTTATTTAGTTCGCTCTTGTTATAAGCTAGTCAACAATATTAAATGTTATTAAACATGGCAAGGGGTGAAGCATAATGGAAACTAACTATTTAAGCAAGTTTAAATGAGGCCGGAAGAATAAACAACAATTCCGGAAAATCCTCATGGGCATATTATGAACTTGGTACTGTTCTGCCCTAAAACATATTTTAACGTTGTTAAACAAGAAAATAAAGCGGACCATGTTAAACTAGGCATTTTTCCACCCCATTTACATATAAAGTTTATTAAAATCGGAGTTACGGTTATTTAGTTATGAAATAAATCATTTTAGCATGGCATTTATGCAAATTTGAACAAACAGCATTTTAAACATTTTAAACATGGATGAAAGTGACATATTGTGAAACTAGATAAAATTCTAAGCATTTTACATGTATAAAATATTTTAATCCGATGCACGGTTAATTAGTTATTATATGCATGATGCTTAGGGGGTTTTCTGTAAAACAGTAATTCACCGGATAAATGGCAAAATCGCATGTCAGGAAAAAAAATGCTCTCGAGCCGAAACTTGCTGGGCCACAACAGGAAAGAAAAAAAAGGAGGGGGCGCTAGGGGTGGCCTCACCATGGGCCAAGCCCAGTCGGTGGGGAGGAGGCCGTCAGGTGAAGGGCCCACGATCGATCGGCACGGAGGCCAGCTGGGGCGAACCGGGCCTTGGCGCGGCCTCAGCCCACGCAGCTGGCCAGCGCGGTCAACGTGAGGCTGGATCGGGCGAGCGTTTTCCCCTGCTCGACGCAGAAACAGGGGAGACGGCGGCGCGACGCAGAGGCTCAGCGGCAGCGGGACTTGGCGACGGGGATGGAGGAGCGGGGCTCCGGCGAGGCGCGACTCCGGCGGGCAGGCGAGTGCCTTGAGGCGCAGGGACGGCAACAGCACAGGATCCTTGGGTCGGGAAGGGTCGTGGCTGGAGGAGTCCGGCCGGACTTCGGGATGGAGCGGGCCGGCTTGGAGTGCTCCTGGACAGAGAGAAAACGAGAGAGAAATGAGAGACAGAGAGGAGGGAAACGAGGGAAGGAGAGGTGGCGCGACGGGGCCGGCCTGGTCATGGGCTCCGGTCGAGGACGGCGTTCTCCCGCGAGGCACCAGATCCGGACTGCTGCGAGGGAGCTCATGGGGCTGTTCATGGCTGCAGAGGACGGGAGGACCAGGGGAAGCTGCAGGCACCGGGGGCTCGGGCGCTGCGGGATGAAGGACGATGGCGAGCGGAACCAGGCGCGCGACGGTGCGGACGGGAGGCCAAGTGGACGGGGAGTGGCTGGGCTGCGGCGGAAAATGAGGAAGGTGGTCGGGGATGCATTGGATCGAGGAGAAGATGGCGGCTGTGGTTGGTGGATTGGATCGGGGGGAATGAGGGAATCCCAAGGAAGACAGGTAGGTGGGTGGCGGCGGCTAGGAATCCCTAGAAATTAGGGATTGGTCAGATATATATATAGCACCAGATTTGGTTAGGGGCTATTTCGTCCCTCCGATCGAAATCGGACGATCGGGAAAAATAGGCTAGGAGCTCAAATAAGAAAACGGGACGTTTTGTAGACGGGATGATCCGACCCAACGGTAACGACATATCGGTTCGGTTCGGGGCAAGTTTTGATGCTGCGAGGGTCTCGAGAGAGGTCGACGAAGACAAGTGGGGTTTTGTCGGTCTCGAGAAAGAGAGAAGAGAGGGGTCCACAAGGACAAGCGGTCCGACAACAGGTCAAAGAAGACAAAGAGAGAAGCGGTCGACAAGAGGGACTCGAAGACCGGTTGGTCTCGGAACGGTCGGTACAAGGGCAAGGCGATCCGAGGGAAGGTGATGAAGGCAAAGGGAGAAACGGCAACGACGAACGAATGCAAGTTTTAAAATATGACGGCAACGGAGTGCCGATGCAATGCGAATGATGAAATGCAAGACATGAACAAAAAGCAAAACAAAAGACAAAAACCCAACCACGAAGGAAATATCATATCGCATCTCCGGAAAAGGCAAGAGTTGGAGTTACGAATATGGAAAGTTGCATCCGGGGCGTTACAGGCTTGGCCCTTGAGGGCCACTCCTCGTCGCCGTCGTCGGCGTTGGCAAAGCAGTCCGGAGAAAGGTTCTGTCCTTTCTTGGACCCTTCGGCCGCCCCCGTTGGGGAGGCCTTCCTCTTCTTCTCTCCCCCCATTGGGAAAGAGGCCTCTTTCTCCTCCTCCTCGGGGGAGGAGTCCGCCTCGGAGTCATCGGATGATGAGTCCGATACCACCTGGCGCCGGGAACTCCTTCGGGTTCCCGTGGCCTTCTTCTTGGCCTTCTTATCCAGCACCACGTAAAGGGCCAGAGCCAGCAGCCTCGTCAAACGGGTGTCCACAAAGGCACCCTCGAGCCAAATGACATTGGGCATTTTACCCACCATGGCGCCTCCGCACTCCGCTTGGACGCCCTTCACCACCTTCGGCTTGACATTGAAGGTCTTTAGCCACAAGCCGAAGTGGGGCTGGATGCGGAGGAAGGCCTCGCACACGACGATAAACGCCGAGATGTTGAGGATGAAGTTTACGCCAGATCGTGGAAGTCCAGCCGTAGTAATACATGAGCCCCCGGACGAAGGGGTGAAGTGGGAAGCCCAGTCCGCGGAGGAAGTGGCGAAGAAATACGACCCTCTCATGGGGCCTGGGGGTGGGGATGAGCTGCCCCTTGTCGGGCAGCCGGTGCGCGATGTCGCTGGACAGGTATCCGGTGCCGCGCAACTTCTCGATGTGCCCCTCCGTAACGGAGGAGGCCATCCACTTGCCTCCCGCTCCGGACATGGCTGGAGAAGGTTGAGGCGAGATGTGCGGACTTGGGCGCTGGAGCTCAAGTGCGCGGAGATGGATAGGCAAAGGAGGAAGAAGGCGTAGGTAAAAGAGGTGGATCCTTATCCCCTTATATATGGGCGGACGAAGACTATGCGCCCCACCGCCCGGTAAAACTCGCTTATCTCCCAAACGCCACAATCAATGGCGCGGTTGGGTTACCCACATCCGTATTGATGGGAATCCTGAATAAGGGGAACACGATCTCGCTCGACAAGACGTGCCAAGGAAACCGCTTCTAAACGCTACCGAGGTGGTATAAATAAAACGATTCAAGTAAAGGCTTGGTAGTGGTGTGACGTCACGCCACAAAATACGTCAGCAGATTGAACTTGTGTACATATTATTCTCTCTACGGTGGTATGTGGAATTTATTTTACAGAGCCGGACACTATCCTGGTGTTCACAATCTTCTATGAGTTATTCGGAGGAGGAACCCGCCTTGTAATGCCGAAGACAATATGCGCGCCGGACTCGTCGTCATTGAAGCCTAGTTCAAGGGCTACTGAGGGAGTCCTGGACTAGGGGGTGTCCGGATAGCCGGACTATCATCGTCGGCCGGACTCCAAGACTATGAAGTCATAAGATTGAAGACTTCGTCCCGTGTCCGGATGGGACTTTCCTTGGCGTGGAAGGCAAGCTTGGCAATACGGACATGTAGATCTCCTACCATTGTAACCGACTCTGTGTAACCCTAGCCCTCTCCGGTGTCTATATAAACCGGAGGGTTTTAGTCCGTAGGACGAACAACCATTACAACAATCATACCATAGGCTAGCTTCTAGGGTTTAGCCTCCTTGATCTCGTGGTAGATCCACTCTTGTACTATCCATAACATCAATATCAATCAAGCAGGAGTAGACTTTTACTTCCATCGAGAGGGCCCGAACCTGGGTAAAAACATCGTGTCCCTTGTCTCCTGTTACCATCCGCCTAGACGCAAAGTTCGGGACCCCCTACCCGAGATCCGCCGGTTTTGACACCGACACCCCGCAAAAAGAGTCGACATGATTTGGACTACCATCCACCATGTGAAGCGTGCTTCATGACGATTTAAAAGTTGTTGGGTTTATACAAAAAATCACCAAACAGTAACTTTCATATTTTTCTTTCATTTCCTTCAAATTTTTATTTCGATTAAATCTGTGTTTAATCTGAACAAAAAGTTCATGATCATCATCGAACACGATACACATAATTAGCAGCTGCATTGGCGGTCAGAAGTCGTCGCATTACATATATTTTGGAACTAGAAAGGTCGTCAATCGACATTTTCCAAAATATGCAATATCGCTAATCGGCATTGCTAAAAACCATTCCCTCCGTTCAGAATTACTTGTCCTAGAAATGGATGTATCTAGATGTATTTTAGTTCTAGATACATCCATTTCCGAGACAAGTAATTTCGAATGGAGGGAGTACTACCTACACTACTCTATCCAATCGTTAGTCTGAAAGCTCGTCGATGTAGATGAAGTCGTCCTCTTCCTCCTCGGCGACAGTCGTGAGTTGATGTTGTTCCTTCTCGTCACTACTTGCTAGGCCAAAACACTCGCGGGTGTGCTCCTCTTCTCCATTGCTTTGAGCTCGAAGAGCTGCAACACGCCCCAAATGGGTCCTCATGCTTGGGCTCAGCCTTAGGCTTGGCCTCGATGGGGACAAAGATAAACGAGGAGGCATAGTGGGGACGATGGTGACGTCATCGATGGTATGGAGTCGTTGACGGGGATGATGCTCCCGAATCGGAGATCGACGCTGCCCACCTCGATGGAAGCCTTCAACGCCTAATCCCCAGCAATCATCAGTTCATCACAGCCGCCAGGTCCCCCGCGAATGTCGTCAAGGGAGCTGCCAATGCCACAAAAATCACAGGAGGAGGATGCGGCGGGTGTCACGGCTAGTGCCCCATAGGGGAGAGTTCTCACTGCCCGTGCACAACATCTGGGGCGGAAGGTTCTCGTCCGACAACTATGGCTACAATAAAAGCTCGAGGCTCGTTAGCCGCTCGAGGTCAACACATCTTTTGGCTCAGATTCGAAATCAACTTGAAAAGAAATCAGCCAAGTATGAGCAGTTTATGTAGCTCGATCGAGAACGAGTTGATCGTGAGCCAACACTGCATCCACTCGGTTTTAGCTTGATAGGTCAATAGAATATAAGTATATTAAATAATCTTGGCATATATGAACAGAAAAAAGGATAATTTACTACCACATATGTCGTGTACATTTTTCTTCGTTTTATATACTAGCAAATGTAGAAGCTTAATTAAGCATGGATAAAAATCTTCATATGGTACGCTGCCAGTCGTGTGTTAAGTATCCTGATTTTTTCCCAACATTTAAGAGTAGACGCCATTCTCTTGACAGCTCATTCATGATTTCCTAACATCAACTGAAAACACAACATAAGAACCACTATAATTTTTTTTTGAGGGGTAAAGCATTTATTCCAAGCTAAGAAAGCAAAACAAGTTCACAGCATCTGCAGTCTCATCTGCCTTAAACCAGCAGGGAACAAAACCAAAGAAAACTAATCGGAACGAACTAAAAGAGTCTAAAAACTGCATTACTCGCAGGCTGTTACAGAACACCTGGAATCTCCTCAGCGACAACCTGCAGGATACACTCAGGTGGTCCATCGAGCCACACTTTATTCATCTCCATGCTAACCCCCTCCTTAGCTAGCAAATGTGCCGCACCATTTGCCGTTCTTCTCACCCAGCTCACCTTGTACTCTTGTCCAGTTCTCGAGCATTTCTTTCACTTCGCCGACGACAGGACCCATCGCCGAGATCCTGTTGCTGTTGTTGAGCATGGCCACCACCTCCTTGCTATCGAGTTCCAAATGAACCTTCAAATCCTTGTCAATCACAAGTTGCACCGCTGCACCGCTCGCCATTAGCTCCATGGAATCGGGATCGGAGGTGCTTGGGAGGAACGCAGACGCCTCCTCCAACGCGCCACCATGATCTCGTAAGACCACTCCTCCTCCTCCTCGTGTTCGCAGCTTCGTCGACGCGCCGTCCGCATTGGCCTTTATCCACCCCAACTCAGGTGGTTTCCACTTCTCCATAATTTTTTCAGACAACATTCTGGGTCCTTTAGGATGCACTTCTCTCCATTCCTTCATATGGTCACACACCCTCTTAGCGACTGTTCTTGCATCAGCAATCCGGTGGCCGTCCCTCGCCTCATTCCTCGCTAGCCACATCCCGTAAAGAGCCTGGATCATCGTCTCCCGTTCCACATCAGTTGCATCCACTAACCAATTCTGCATCCATGACGAGATAGAGCTGAAAGATCCATCCAACTCCGGCGGTGTTACAACAGGGGCCTGCAGTTCTTCTCTCAGAGCTCTCCAGAATAGCTGAGAATGTGGGCAAGCCCAAAAACGATGATAAATGGACTCCTCCCTTCCGCATGCAACACAGAACACGCCTCCCTTGATCCGTCGTCGGTGCAGCTCCGCCCCAACAGCCAAGCCGTTACGCAGCAACCGCCAAGTATGGATCTTCGCCTTGTTCGGTACATCTGTACTCCATAGCGCCAACCACATCTTATGCTTCCTGAGCGAAGACGAGGTACCCGGCCGTCCGATCCTCGCTCCTTTGATGCTCATCTTCAAATGATATGCAGATTTTACCGTAAATTGGCCATTCTTTGTGAAGTTCCATGCAGGATAATCCCTTGCACCCGGTCCACCCACCACAATCTGTTTGATGTCTTGTGCGTCATCAGGGGAGAACATTTCATCAATTTTAGCATGATCCCATGTATCTCCCTGAACATTTAGCAGGTCGGCCACCTTGGTAACACCATGCATATACACCTGACCCAGCGGCTTGAGGCTTCCCTGTCTTGGAATCCAATTATCATGATGCACATTGACAGAGGTGCCATCACCAATCCTCCACACCAAGCCATCTTGTAACTGGTCCCTTCCATGCAAAATGCTCCGGAAAGTGAACGAGGCTCCACTTGGGCACGTAGCTGTCATAATTGATCCTTCCTTGAAGTACCGTGCCTTAAGCACACGAGCACAAAGGATTCGTGGTTTTGCAAGATCCTCCAAGCTTGCTTAGCAAGCAACGCTCGTTGAAAGCCTCCGGGTCCCTAAATCCCATGCCTCCCTCTCTCTTGAGCACATCTTATCCCACGCAATCCAGTGTACCTTCCTCTCACCATTTGCTGCACCCCACCAGAATTTCGAGGAGATCGATTTCAGGTTCCGGCACATCTTCTTTGTGAGTTGAAAACAGCTCATGGTGTGAGTAGGAGTAGACTGAAGCCCTGACTTAATAAGAATCTCTCTAGCTGCCTTGGACAATCCTTGTCCTTTCCATCCAGAGTCCTTGCTTGTCGAGCTCTCCCGTACATACTTGAACGTGCCCTCTTTCGATCTACCAACCAGTGTTGGTAAACCAAGGTACCGTTCACTTAAAGCCTCCGAAGTGATACCTATGGCTTGCTTTAGCACGACTTTATCCTCCACTCTGCAGCCTTTCCCAAAGAATATGGATGATTTTTGGAGGTTTACCTTCTGACCCGAGGCCAACTCATAGTCCGCCAGTATGTTCCTCAACGTTTGCATTGTTTCCTGTGATCCCTCCAAAAACACAATACTATCATCAGCGAAAAGAAGGTGTGTGACATGGGGGCCAGTGCTCCCAAATGACACCCCTTTAATTACATTCTCTCTTTGGGCATGCTTTAGCAAAGCTGAAAAACCTTCCACGCAGAATAGAAATAGGTATGGGGAGAGCGGGTCTCCTTGTCGGAGTCCCCTAGATGGCACAAAACTGCGTGAGAGTCCCCCATTTAGTTTGACAGAAAACCGTGCAGAAGTGATACATCTCATGACCATCGCAATCCAGCCCTCGGCAAAACCAAGTTTTCTCAACATTTGTTCAAGAAAAATCCATTCCACCCTGTCATACGCCTTCATCATGTCCAGTTTGACCGCACAGAGAGGGTTCTTTCGCTTTCTTGTCCTAATCGCGTGCACACATTCATATGCGACGAGAACATTATCCGTGATTAGCCTTCCGGGGACAAAAGCACTCTGCTCCTCCGATATCAGCATTGGCAAGATCACCTTGAGTCTATTGGCGAGGACTTTTGTAGCAATCTTGTACAGAACATTGCATAGGCTGATGGGTCGGAATTGTGATAATAACTCCGGCGAAGTAACCTTCGGAATCATGACTATAACGGTGTCGTTGAAGGAATTTGGAGCAGCGACCCCCGCAAGAAAGTCTCGAACCGCCGTACACATCTCCCCTGCACCATCGCCGATGCCTTTGGTAAAATAGCGCGGAAGCCGTCAGGCCCGGCGCCTTTGTCGGCCCCATTTGAAAAGAGCAGTCTCTATTTCCAAGTCTGAAATAGCAGCCGTAAGTTTGTCGCTCATATCTTCGAAATCACATTCTCAAAGTGTTGGAGCAAGCGGTCAAGATGCATAGACCCTTCCGATGTAAACAAATTCGATAATAGGCTGCAGCCATCTCCCTCATTTCTCATCAATCATACAGTAGCTGCACCATCGCCTCTTCTCAAGGCTCAGATCTTGTATTTTTTCTTTTCCGTGGGGGCCGATTCTGAAAGTATTGGGTATTCGATCTCCTTCTTTAGCCAGCCTATTCGGACCTTTGCTTGTACATAATTTCCTCTCTCTCATATACCTCTCGAGCTGCTCCTCGATATCTCTAACCTCGGCGATTAGGCGGTGCCCAACGCCTCTCTTTTGCATACTTCAATTGTTCCTTCAGTTTTACGATCTGTCGTCGATCAACCAAAAACTCGACGTCCCCATCGCTGCAGTCCGCTGAAACTCCGTGAAGCTTCTCGCATACCTCGCCAATATTTCCTCCTTGCCTCCTAAATGCGCCCATGCCTTCATCACCATGTCATCGCACTCCATCATGCTTTATCCACATTTCCTCAAAACGGAACGGCCTCTCTCCGTTGTTTACCTCACCAGGAGCTGTCTCCATGGCACGGATGATCAACGCAGCGTGGTCGGACTCCTCTGTTAACACGTGCTCCACCGCCGTATCCAGAAAAAGAGCCATGAAACTGTTATTGCATGTGGCCCTGTCTAATCTAACTTGAATATTCTCCTCGTTGTCCCGCTTATTGTCCCAAGTATATGGGTATCCCGAGAAGCCCAAGTCAGCCAAACCGCAGCTAGACAAACACTCTTTGAAACCCTCCATCTGTGTAAAACTTCTTTGGTTCCCGCCTACTTGTTCTGACCTCTCTAGTATCTCGTTAAAATCTCCTGCACATAACCAGGGCAGATTATCTTGAGAGCAAAGATATTGTAGAGCATCCCACGATTTCTTACGCAACTCAGTTTTTGGCTCACCGTAGAAACCAGTGAATCTACAAGCTTTACCATCCACACTTAGCTCCACATCTATGAAATACTGGCACCACGGTCTGATAATGACCTGGATGTTATCCCTCCACCATAGTGCGAGTCCACCACTTAGACCCTGGCAGTCCACAGCCACACCACTTCTGAACCCAAGACTCCACTTAAGCCTTTCCATCGCCTTAGCCTTCTTCTTTGTTTCGCATAAGAACACCACCGCTGGGTTGTAAGACCGTGATCAGTCTCAGAATTCACCAACTGCCGAGTCCAACCCAGTCCTCGGCAGTTCGAGCAAGAATATTCATTTCGCCCGCGGCCCTGGCCCAGCCCGGTCCGCCGACGATCCTCACCTCCGAGATACGATCAAACACACTAGAAGTTTTCTGTCTAGTATCGCGAATGAACGTATCATTGCCCACTTGCCTGTCCGGATCTCCCTTGGCTACCCAATGCTGCTTGGGCCTTCTTTTTCTCTCCTGCTTTTCCTGGGAGTTGGGACTCCTTGGAGACCTAGGTACATACTCCTGCCTTGGGATCCGTATATATCTGCCACTTGTCCTCTCTCTCTCTCTATAGCGACTGGAGCTGCCCCATCCTCCTGAATCCCTCATAGCATGTTGCCTATAGTGTTGGCGGATCTCTGCTTGTTTGTTTTGCTGCCGCTGTCTTAGGTCATTTCTCAGCTCCTTCTCCTTCTTTTTCTCTAGGTCCTCCCGAAGATCACCACCTCTCTGATCAGCCGGCCTGTGCCGGGATTTGTTGGGGCTGTTCACCTCAGCCGCATCATTGCTGCTCTCCACGCCAGTGCGTGAGTCTGCCGAGCCCTGAAATTGTCTGTTAAGGTTACGCTTTGTTGGGAGATCCCGAACGTATCCTGTTCCTCTCTTCCCCATGTCACCCTTCCAATCCATCATCCCCTCACTAGATCTTGCGCTGTTGAGACTATTTGCACTATGTGACGGCCACTGCGCCCCGTCTTTGAAGGAAGAGGATCTTCCTGGTGAAGCACGTAGCCATTCACCCCATTGAGAGTCAGAATTCACCGGAGGAACGCATCCATCCACACCATGCACTAACCGTCCGCACTCAAAACAAAAGTGTGGTATTTTCTCATAAGCAAATTTATACCATGTACCAACTGGGTCATCCTCCGATTCCTTCAGGTTGAAACCTCGAACTAATGGTTCAAAAATCGACAGCTTGGTCCGAACTCGCAGGTCCGTTCCTTTCGCAAACCCATCCTTTTCCACATCCACCCTAATAGCTTTACCAATCCAATTCCCGAGGGCTTCACCGAACTCTTTGCATCGTCTGTCTAATGGTAGATCAGATACACGAACCCAGCATTCGACTGAATCAAAGACCATCTCAGACGGCCTTGTTTTGCCTTCATAATCCTTCAGAACCAACACATTAAAATCAAATTGCCAGGGGCCATTATTCAGGGCATGTCTCCAGTCCCCCTCACTTCCAAAGTGCACCACAAACATGTTCGGTCCTATATCCTTGAACTTCGCCTCCTTATGCAAACCCCACGCCTTGTACATAGCTTTTTCTAAAGCTTTGAAGTTTACAGCCCGTGGAGTGAATGCTTTCCCAACCACAGACCACTTGGTCGCTCTAGGAAGTTCACGGCCAGACTCGTTGAATATGAATCCTGCCGCTTCTTTCTCTGTCAAAACTAGATCGCCCATCCGTGCAACTAGCCCTGCTGCTTCCTCTGACCCCTTACCATCAACCGGCGACTTGGACGATTCCCTGCTCTGCGTGCCAATCGCCGTCCTCACGGCCGACCCTGCCATGTCTCGATTTGCCGTCGCCATTTTCTGGTTTACCCCTCCCTTTGATGAAGCATCCGATCTAGGAGTCGCAGCACCACCACTCCTCGCTTTCTCCGCCATGGCGCAGCCACAGGCGAGAGGGACTCACACCGATCTGCCCGTTCAGGGAGCGCCGTCGCCCCTTCACAGGCCACCGGAGACACCCCACCACCGCGCGGAAACCCTAGCCCTAGCGTCCGGAGCGATCGCCAAGCAATCGCCCGCAGTCGCCTCTCCTGGTACCGCTTCGAGGTGGACCCCTCTTTCTTTCTGTTTTTCAACCTGGTTTGGATATGTGCATAGAACCACTATAAATTTTTGTTCCAATCAAAATGATGGTAATGGATTTTTTGGGGGTAATTTGACTTATTCTCTCACAACTGAAAACTAGTACTGACACTAGTATGGACGGACCGTCACGGGAATTCAAGGCAGCGACCGCGCAATTAACAAGGCGGGTGATTAGCGATCACGTTCCCCTTGCCGGTGATTATTTGTGCCCATTGGTTCATGTATGGGCTGCAGGGAGTTTCAAAACCCAGACGTGCGGCGAGGAGCAAGAAGATGATATTATCGAAAAAGGGTTTCCCCCGCTTTAGATTATAAAGCAACAATCACCGATTACATCCGAGAGACCGATACAAACCCTCGCCACCACCGCACACTACCCACACACCCAGGGCAAGATACAAAGGTGCCGGATATTGACACACCACCCCACCGACAACCAAGCAAACTACAGATGGGTTAGGAAGATCGCTTGGGGCGGGCGAAGATCTCCACAAAGAGAGGTGAGCCAAACAATGGCGAAGTTAGGACTCCAAAGCGGTGCCTCTCAGAAGGTTATGACCATTGATAGCCGCCACCGCCCGATCCCGAAGATCAGGTTTTCACCCGGAGCAAGACGACAGAAGTGGGAACGCCACGACGGAGCCTTCAGGAAGGGAACGATGTCAACTGCCCCCACCACCGTCGGTCGGTCAAAGGACTGGGCAAGTGGTGTAGCTCGGCGCTCACACCTCTCCATCGCACCCTAACTCCGTCAACTACTCGCAAACACGCCACCCACGTGCCCATGGTTGCCTGCCCGCACCAGAGACGCGGGCTTCGCCCCCAAACGTCGTGCCTCCCACCGCCAGAGCCGCCGCCCTGCAACGAGACCACCTCGAGACCTACACAAAGGCCCCGACTTTGGGCCAATCAGCGTCCCTCGACCGACGAAACCACCCGCGGGCGCTCCGCTGGTAGTCCTGCGCCGGCCCGCCTGTGGCGGAGGAAAGGGGGAGAAAGGGGAGCGGACGCATCCGGGCCGGCACAGAGGTGTGCCGGCGACAGGTGACACGACCCCATCGAGGCCACCCATCCCTCCAACCAAACTCCCCGTCGAACAAGAGGAAAGGGGGAGAAGGAGGAGCAGACGCATCCGGACCCGCAAACATGCCGGCGACAGGTGGCGCGACCGCATCGAGGCCACCCATCCCTCCTACCAAACTCCCCAACGAGACCCTCAAGTCGCGCCCACCATGATAGCAAGAAGATGATATTTCTCTCCCGTGCCTGTGGTTGGCAATGGAGACGGCTGCAAATCTGGCCTCCATAACCTCCATATCTAAGAGGTTATTTTTGGGCGAGTTCAATAAATTTTAACGATCATGATATATACGATGACTCTGCTAGAGAATCTTTTATGTGCCAATCGCTGTAGCATCCATTATTTCCTGCTAGAATTGTTCATAGTAACTCTGTTAAAAAAAATAAGAGCGTTTAGATCACTACGCTTTTATATTTCTTTTCGAAGGAAAAATTATATTTTTCTCCCACAAAAAAAAGAGTACTATATTTTAGGAATATACACAAACTTTTGTAGGGGGTGAGAGCAACGGTGTAGATTTTGGTTTACCCGCTTGGCGTTCAAAAAAAAAAAACGGCATCGGATGCGGATAAAACATTCTGGTTTGGGAAAGAAACTGGCACCTGCCGTGTAACGCCAGTTTGATCAGATCACCTGCCGGTGAAAGCAGTGCATGGTGTGGATGGCCCCCGCCGGGACAGCGCTAGACGCCGAGGCTGAGAACCCAGGCGAAGTTGCCGAGTAGGTTCCTTTCTTCTCAGCGAGGCAAGCTCTGTTGCTGCTTTATGATCTCGCACAAGACTATCTTTTTAAAGAGCCAAAAATATTTTTCTCTTTTGCGACTAAGAGACAAGAATCCTTGGTTGGTGGCTCTGGTGCAAAAGGCGGCCAGGTCAAACGGCCACGGTACACGAGGTTTCTATCTTGCACCGGTTAAAATCGCTGTTTTTTTTTTCAAAACAAAAGATCTTGCATTACTCAGCACAGTTTACAGGATTACATTCTCGTTCTACAATATCTCGGACTACTTCCGGGCCAGAACCAAGCCAAACAACCGTTCGGCGTTGTGTTCTTCCAAAATTAGCCAGGGAATGACTAGCCAAATTATAACAACGACGAGAATGAGTAATGCAAGAGCTTCTTTCCTCCATAAGGCTGATGATCTCCTTTATGATCGCTGTTTTAACCTATCTACTAAAGTTTAACACAATTTTACCCTCCTTAAAAGTCTAACATGATCAGACCCTTTTTCTAAGAACTTTTTTTCTTAAGTTCGACCGGACCCATTTTGATGACTCCGCCTACCGTGATGTTTTCGTTGCATGGAAGACGTCATGATCCATTGGGTTTACGGCAACTCCGATACAAACAACGCCGGATTTGGTTCAATTTTTTTTGTCCGTTTGGATCGACCATAAGGGCGATGTCCGGGCCCGCCCGTGTATTGCTGCCAGTGCGCCTAAGACAACTCTAGCGTGACGACCTAAACAAACATGGATTTTGTCCTTTTTTATCCTTTTGGATCGACCGAGCGGACGGGTTTGTCCGCTTTTTCGTTTGGTCGGCCGCGATGCCCAACGGTGGACGATACATTTTTCCTCGTTGACTTAAGAAAACAAGTTCAATAATATGCGTCGGAATTTAACATAATTAAACATTAAACGACCAATCAACTATCGGCCAAAGTCCATTTAAACATTAATGAAGCATAAAAAACTTTAAAAGGCACCTCCCAGTCACCCAACATGTTGCCCTAGACGGCGGCGACGCTGTCATTGTCATCGGTGAGGTCGATGAAGGCTGGCGGCAGCCTGGCCCACGTGTATGCGGTCTGCCATGCCGCCGGCGCCGACTCCGTCATTTGCTTCGTCGGCGGCAATGCTGCGCTCCTCCTGCTCCTGCTCCCGTCGCTCTCCCTCTTCATCTCGTGGCTAGCGGGCACGGCGCTCTTCCTCCTCGTGCTTGGCCTGCATCTGGCGCTCGCCGTCAGCGCGCTCCTCAACCAGGTGGCGTTGTCGCCAGTGCTCCAGGTAGGCGGCCTCTTGCTCCGATGACGTACCCAGTGAGATAGCTGGCGCGCTCACCCACTCGCGGAGGATGCCAGTCCACGTGTACATCTCCAGTGTTGGCTCCGTGGGCTCAGGCCCGGCCTTGGGTTCGGGCAGCGGCGGTGGCGACGGGGACGCGGTCCCCCGCCACCAACGGTGCCAGGGCCTCCTCCAAGCCGTCCCACCGCGCATCCTCCTCGTGTTGGCTCTCCTCCAGGCGCGGTGGAGCGCCTCCTCCTCCTCCTCCTCTGGCGCCACCTTCGGGGGCGGCAACACAAACCGGGGTTCAAGCTGAACGCTGCTGTAACGCCCTCGATGCGGCTATATCTCCCAGGTGTCGAAGCACGACTTAGAGGCATAACCGCATTGAAAGCAATGTCGCAAGTGAGGTAATCTTCACACAACCCAAGTAATACATAAGGGAAAGAGATACATAGTTGGCTTACAATCGCCACTTCACACAATTACATGAATAAAGCATTACATCATCCAGATACAATCAAGGTCCGACTACGGAACCAAAATAAAAGAAGAACCCCAAATGCACAAAGGTCCCCGATCGACCCCAACCGGGCTCCTCTCTCGATCAACTAGAATGAAACAACACAAAGGGCAAAATCTTCATCGAGCTCCTCCTTGAGCTTGGTTGTGTCACCTGCTTTCGTAACATAGGCACCGCAAACTGGTTTTGAAGTATCCGTGAGCCACGAGGACTCAGCAATCCCATTACCATGGGT
Source organism: Aegilops speltoides (assembly GCA_021437245.1). Lineage (NCBI taxonomy): Eukaryota > Viridiplantae > Streptophyta > Magnoliopsida > Poales > Poaceae > Aegilops > Aegilops speltoides. Next base: position 188,902,379 of record CM038147.1, read on the forward strand.
ATCAAGACTAGCAAAGCTTAATGGGAAAGGAAGGGGTAAAGTGGTGAGGCTGCAGCAGCGACTAAGCATGATATGGTGACTAACATACGCAAATGAGAGCGAGAAGAGAAACAAATGGAACGGTCGTGAAGCTAGCAATGATCAAGAGGTGATCCTGAACACCTACTTACGTCAAACATAACCCAGAAACCGTGTTCACTTCCCGGACTCCGCCGAGAAGAGACCATCACGGCTACACACACGGTTGATGCGTTTTAATTCGGATCAAGTGTCAAGTTGTCTACAACCGGACATTAACAAATTCCCATCTGCCACATAACCACGGACACGGCTCTCGAAAGTTTATACCCTGCAGGGGTGTCCCAACTTAGCCCATGACAAGCTCTCGCGATCATCGAAGGAATAGACCTTCACCCAGGAAGACCCGATCAGTCTCGGAATCCCGGTACATCAAGACATTTCGATAATGGTAAAACAAGACCAGCAAAAGCCGCCCGAATGTGCCGACAAATCCTGATAGGAGCTGCACATATCTCGTTCTCGGGGCACACCGGATTGTCCAAACTTCCGGTAGGCCAGCCCGAGTTGCCCCCTGGTACACCGGCGGTCGACGGTTTGGACCAACACTCTGACAACAAGCAATCGCCCGGGGGTAAAATAAGATGACCCTCGAGGCGCGACTCCCAAGGGAAAAAAAGGCTAGGTGAGGCAAATGGTAAAAGTCAATGTTGGGCCTTCTTTGGACAAGTTTTATTCAAAGCGAACTGTCGAGGGGATCCCATAAATCACCCGACCGCGTTAGGAACGCAAAATCCGGGAACATAACACCGATATGACGGAAACTAGGGCGGCAAGAGGAACAAAACACTGCATAAGGCCGAGCCTTCCACCCTTTACCAAATATATAGATGCATTAATAATATAAGAGATATTGTGATATCCCAACCAAAATCCTGTCCACCATGGAGAAATCTTCAACTTCACCTGCAACTAGCAACGCTGTAAGAGGGGCTGAGCAAAAGCGGTAACATAGCCAAACAACGGTTTGCATAGGAAAGGTGTCAAAGGTTAGAGGTTCATGGCAATATGGGATGGCTGGGCAAACAGGTAATAGCTAGCGCAACATAGCGAAAGAACGAGGCAACTAGCATAGCAATGATAGTAGTGAGATCCAGGGTAGCGGTCATCTTGCCCGAGATCCCGCAAGGAAGAAGAACGAGTCCATGAAGAAGATGAACGGATGACGAACCAAGCGGAGACGAACGAATCCTCACGATCGCAACGAAACGGGAACTATCGATAAGAAGCACACAACATAGTAAACCCACCACACATGAACAAGACATGATGCACAACAAGCATGATGCATGACCAAGCTACATGAAGCTACTCATGGCAAGAGATGATGCAAACAAAAAACAACACATCAAGGCAAGTTTAAATGAGGCCGAGAACACCATATAACAATTCCGGTAAGTCCTCATATGCATATTTCGAAATTGGTCCAGAACTGAATAAACCTTATGTTCAAGTTATTAAACAGCAAGTTAAAGATGCACCATGATGATCTACACGAAATTCTAGTCAAGTTACATATCAAGTTCATTAGATTTGGAGCTACGGCCTAGAAGATATGAGCAAAACAAGTTAAGCATGGCATCGATGCAAAATGCACCCAAACATCAAGCAAACACACCAAAACAAGGATGCAACATGATAATATGAAGCTACATGCAAAATCAAGCAAGTTTCATATAGAGCACACTCAAAACGGAGCAACGGTGCCACACACACACACACACACACACACACTATACAAGTTATAGCAACAATCTGTCCATAACAGCAACTAGGCATCTTACAAGCATCAAAACAATAAGCTATAGCACCCCAACATAATAACAAAAGGCATGGGCATGAAGTACACGTAAAGCATAACAAAACATGAACACTGAGCTATCTCCAGAAATCAATGGATCATGCTCAAAAACACATGGAGATATTGCAAATAATAACAGTTTCAGACTTTAGCAGAAATAACATCAGGTTGCAATGTTCAGAGCTATCAAACAACATGTTACAGGAACTTATCATGGCAAACAAAGGCATGGCATGAATCTACTAATAGCATATATCAAAAGTCCCTTACTGACCATGAGCCAAAAGGGCACTGAAAATATGATGGCACCCATGTAACCATGGCAAGTTATATTACAGATTCATAACATGGCAGGAACAACAATAAGTAGGCATGTTCGTGAGCTCGAACCACTCACTACAGAGCAATACATGGCATGGCAAGGCAACCAACAGTAAGAAGGCATGTTTATGAAGCTAAGCATGGCAAGAGCAAGGTCATAGGGTACATGGATCACTAGGAAAACAAATGGGAACAAGTGAACTTAATGTTAACAGGCTGACAAACAACATTTTCAAGCAAATTTAGAGCAAGATATGAACATGTTCCAGCAGGCTATAATTGCAACCAAAGGCATGAATGGATATAGCATGACATGTATATCAAAACATGTTTATAGAGCATCTCCAGATTATGCATGGATTGATTACTAAAAGCATGTTAACATAGCAACAAAATATAACAGAATCTGTCAGGAAAACAACAACATCTACTACCCTACTTTACAAGCTTGATACACTCAGCACACAACTCACAAAAATACAACGTCAACACCTCTGGAAATATGGCATGGGATAGTTCAACATTCATGTAGAGCTCAACCTCATAGGATGCACACATAAATCATGGCAAAAATGATAAAACAACAAGTTATAACAGTTTTAGCAGATTAACATCAACATGCACTCTTCCAACAGCATTTCGGGCATCAAGATGAGCTCAAATGAAAATGATGCAATGGAATGAAATGATGTACTCGTTGAGACGAATAAGTTGACATATTATACGCGCGAAACGGAGCTACGGATGCAGAGATGTGATGCGATGAAAATGGCATGAAAATATGCAAAATAAGGGACTTAGCAGTTTTCCAGAAGAAAAAAACAGGATGAGCGCTATGAAACTAAAACACGCACGAGCGGGGATCTGTGGGTTGCTCACCCCGTGGGCTCGGCCCGGGAAGGAGGAGGAGGCAGGCCGGCTTGGGCTGGGCTTTGGGGAGGCCGGCTGGGCCGGATCTGGCGGCGGCTGGGCCTGGGCCGCGGAGGCCCACGTGGTATGACGACGAGGAGAGGCAGGCGCTCGTCGTCCTGCCCCGACGAGGCCGATCGAGGCCATGGCGGCGGTGGCGGCGGCACTGAAGGTGGCACCGCGACGTGGCAGGTCCGGGATGGCGGCCATGCGCGCGTGAGCCGGATCTGCCGGATCCGGCGGATCCGGCGGCGGTGAGGTGGATCGGCTCGGTGGCGATGGTGCTTTCAGCGGCGGGGACGGCGCGAGGCAGATCGGCGGCGGGTCGCTGGCGGCGGCGCGCCGCGAGGCGAAGGGCGCAGCGCCCGCGGCGCAGCAAGCAGCGAAAGCGGGCGTCCATGGCGAAGGACGGCCGGACGGATGATGCCCCCATGGGCCCGATCCGGCCGCTGCTGGCTGGCGGCGCGCATGGCGGTGGTGCCCACGTGGCAGGGCGCCATTGGCTGCGGACGGCGGCGGAGATGCGTCCGGCCGGGGTTGGACATGTCCGGCGCGGCGCGGAGGGGAAAAGCTAGGGTTTGGGGTGTTTGGACCCGGGATTTCGGGGAGGAAGACTTATTTATAGGTAGAGGGAGCTAGGAGAGTCCAAATGAGGTGCGGTTTTCGGCCACGCGATCGTGATCGAACGATCGAGAGCATGGAGGGGTGTTAGATGGGTTTTGGGCCACTTTGGAAGGGGTGTTGGGCTGCAACTCAAAGAGGCTTCTGCGGTTACCCGGTTAACTGTTGGAGTACCAAACGACCTCCAAATGGCACGAAACTTGACAGGCGGTCTACCGGTGCTATACCAAGGCCGCTTGGAAAACCTCGGGCCATTCCGAGAAAGTTTAACACCCGCACACGAAAGAGAGAAGAGGGGGGGCGCCGGGGAACATAGGAGTGCCGGATTGCAAAACGGACAACGGGGAAAAGGCTCGGATGCATGAGACGAACACGTATGCCAAATGAGATGCACATGATGACATGATATGAAATGCATATGATGACATGGCAAAGTGCAACACGCAAGCACATGACATGGCAATGACGGCGAATAACTGGCGGACACCTGGCGCATCGGATCCGGGGCGTTACAACACTCCACCACTACGAGAGGATCTCGTCCCGAGATCTAGGATGGCACCGGAGGGAAAACAGAAGAGGAAGAGAAGAGGTAAAACTAAGTTGCTTCTTTGACGAACGAGTGAAACCATGAACCTTGAGAGGTTGAGCAATTTAAAAGAAAGAGTACAATAGAGATGAACGAGATTGCAAGCAAACCGGTAGAAAAGATGAACAAGGAGTATTACGAGAACTTGAAGGTTGAAAGACATGGAAAAAGAGCTTCACGAACGAAAAGAATATGACCACCTCGTTATAATGAGATATCCAAGGAACAAGAATGACAGAATTTGGACAGCACTCCGGTAGAAAAGAGAAGAAAACTTGATGAGATGAAAAGATATTGAAGAGATGATACAACACTCCGAATAAATGGATAAGCAAGAAAAGAACACGATCCTAAAAAAACGAGGTGATGGGTGAAGAGCAAAACATCACAAAGCCTCCTGAAGAACGAAAAGAAGTTAGATCATTGGAATAAAAGAACGGAGAAGAAAATGCCAACTTCTGCCACAAATGGGCTCGGAAAGCACCCTTCCAAGAAGGTTAGAATGGAGTTGTTGGAAAACCAACAACGAAAAGAACAAGCTTGTTGTGGGCTTATGGAACACATCTCAAAATGATGAGGTGACAACCGGCCACTAATGGAAAACCATTGATTTGATTGAGAGCACCAAAAAGATGAAAAACTGCTTTCGCCGAGAGGATAGGAGAAAACTTGGATCATTGATAAACACCATAATAGCAACATTCCTTAGGGAAGGCTTTAGGTGAAATCTTTACCAAGATAACTCCAACGAAGAGATTGATGGATTTAATATACCTCATTCTTGACAACATATGAATCATGAAACATGAATGGAAATTGTCAAGAGTGACATAACACCACCTCAAAAGATAAGGTAGAAAGAATTGCACTTTGGAATGCAAGATGAAGAATACTTGAGCTCCTCAAAACAAAACATGTGTTGAGCACCATGTTTAATTTTAGAGTATAGCTTGACGGGTCACAACTTCAAGAGAAACCTTGAAGAACAATTGAAGAATGAAAAGAATCCTTGACGAACCACCATGTAGAGCCTCCATGAAGAACTCCGGTAATAAAAGGATGATAGAAAGAAAGAGAAGTTGAAAACACAAGGTGAAGCCTTGTGATGATTTAGATGGATCTTCGTGATGATGAGAGCTTGGAACTCCGGGAAAAAGAGAAGATGAAACAAATGAAACCGAGAATTACTTCATCATGAACAATCTCCGGAAGAAAAGAATTAATCACTTGGATGAACAAGAATAAGAATTATGTTATGCTTATCCTTCACCAATTAAATTGATGACAATCAGCAGATTTGGCATACTACTTATTCTCGTAGAAAGGATTAAGAGAGATATGGCGTAAACTTGAGAAGGTATTGATGGAATCACCGGTGGGATTTGGAAACAACGAATGAATTGATATGATAACGAAGGAAGTGAAATCTTGAAAGAACCACCGTAAGAATTGAAAATGAATGTAGCAAAGGCACAATTCACCGGGAAGAATTGGAAAACGAATGAAGATACTTGAGGGGATTTAGATACAAGTGGACGAAGAGATCATGAGCTGATTAGAGGATATTTGAATGATGCACTAGAAAGATTTAGAGAACGATAGCTACGCGCTGAGAATGAAGAATTATGACATGATGGCCCTTGGAGGAAAGAAATGGAAACAATTCAAGAAATGCTCCGGATGGGTGAAAAGAGTTCTCACAATCGAAAACAATTATGAGAGGATGGCATCAAGCTAGAACCATGAATCTTGAAGAGAATAGAGCAAGATTTAAGAGAAACTCTTCTTCGGCCTTCAGATGACGACGAGAAACACCACCAAAATTACTGAGACTCTCCGGGAGAATTAAAAGAGGAAAGGTTGAGCCAAAATGAAAAGAATTTGAAAGATCTTGGAGAAAAACATTTGACTGATGATAACTCATTCTTACGTCAAACTTGGAGAAGAATTAAGGATAGCTCTGGGAAAATAGAAGAGTCAGGTAAGATCCTGGGAAAAGACTTGTGGGTTAGGGCCCACTCAAAAGAAAACACCGTTGAAAATGATTTAAAAGAGATGTTGCACCGGTTGAATTAAATGACTTGAATGAGATACCAATCTCGAAAGAGCTTGAACGAATGCAGAGTGGAAACACGAATCTTCGAGATATCTTGAGCACTCCGGAATAACAAATAACGAGAAGTAGAATGATAATGAGGTGCACCGGTATGAGAAGACATTGAAATGAGGAAAAAGGTATGATCAAAAAAACTTGACTTGAATCCACCGGAGGAGAGAAAGGAATGAGGGATGACGAACTAGTAGAGCATCTTCTTGAGAACCACCGGGTAAGAACATTGATGGAAAAGAATGGAGAAACTTCAGAAAAAATAAAAGGATACTTGGTTAAAATAAATGAGTCCTTGAAGAAAGGGTGGGAGGGTGGGGATAAACAAAGACAACTTGGGATGGATGAAGCAAACACCGTTGAGAAAAACTTAGAAATTGATCTTGCGGATGTTGAAGTGATCGGATCCACTTGAAGAGAAACACGCCGGTTGAAAGGATTGACATGACAATCTCGATTGTCGAGAAGGATTGGTATTCACATCGGAGTATGAGAACACCATTTCGAAAAGGTATGGAATCAACACTTGACATTGAAGCAACTCGAATACCACAAATAAAACAAAACAAAAGATTTGGCTTGCATAATAAGCCGGAACAAATACATATGATAGAGATTTACCCAATCCCATATCATGCATTTGTCGGAAAGATAGTCTAGGAGCTACTTGAATTCCCACCTATAAACTCCCGAAACTTTCTGGTTATGCAATCTGGTGTTGGGGATACAGGGGAAGCAATATATCTCACACAAACTAACAATCCCTACATCCAGCTGTATCCATCCGTCAACACATAACCAAGAAACCTTCGAAATCGTGTACCTCAACCTTGAAAAGCATCCGTTATACGAGTCATGGCAATACTCCGTACTCACCTCGATCTTTGGGTTAGCGGGGTTATCTCACCAACAACTGCATAAAAGAGATTTTCGATGTCGGCGTACTAAACTCAGGTATTCCACAACTGCAACGATAAAATTATGACGACAACACCTCAGAGCTCAACTCCCCGGGACACCTCCACTAAAAAAAACCCCTGCTGACGGGAGGCACCAAGACAATGTTGTCATCATAAAACCATCGGAACGATACCAAGATACCCGCGTGATCCTAAAAATTTTTTTTAGTGAAATTTGAGAAGAGAAGAGTCAAAACTCTATGTCAGGATGCCTTACCAGAGCGATGAAGGGACTGAGGAGTAAAAAGAATTCCTAACTCTCCGATATATATAATCCTAAATGACTCAAAACATTTTTCTAGACACAACTCGGCCGCTAAAAACGATCAAGCAGTTGGGCTCCTAAGGTCGGGGAAGGCTCTGATTACCAACTTGTAACGCCCTCGATGCGGCTATATCTCCCACGTGTCGAAGCACGACTTAGAGGCATAACCGCATTGAAAGCAATGTCGCAAGTGAGGTAATCTTCACACAACCCAAGTAATACATAAGGGAAAGAGATACATAGTTGGCTTACAATCGCCACTTCACACCATTACATGAATAAAGCATTACATCATCCAGATACAATCAAGGTCCGACTACGGAACCAAAATAAAAGAAGAACCCCAAATGCGACAAAGGTCCCCGATCGACCCCAACTGGGCTCCTCTACTGATCAACTAGAACGAAACAACACAAAGGGCAAAATCTTCATCGAGCTCCTCCTTGAGCTTGGTTGTGTCACCTACTCGGTAACATAGGCACCTGCAAACTGGTTTTGGAAGTATCTGGTGAGCCACGAGGACTCAGCAATCCCATTACCATGGGTATCAAGACTAGCAAAGCTTAATGGGAAAGGAAGGGGTAAAGTGGTGAGGTTGCAGCAGCGACTAAGCATGATATGGTGGCTAACATACGCAAATGAGAGCGAGAAGAGAAACAAATGGAACGGTCGTGAAGCTAGCAATGATCAAGAGGTGATCCTGAACACCTACTTACGTCAAACATAACCCAGAAACCGTGTTCACTTCCCGGACTCCGCCGAGAAGAGACCATCACGGCTACACACACGGTTGATGCGTTTTAATTCGGATCAAGTGTCAAGTTGTCTACAACCGGACATTAACAAATTCCCATCTGCCACATAACCGCGGGCACGGCTCTCGAAAGTTTATACCTGCAGGGTGTCCCAACAGCCCATGACAAGCTCTCGCGATCATCGAAGAATAGACCTTCACCCAGAAGACCCGATCGGTCTCGGAATCCGGTACATCAAGACATTTCGACAATGGTAAAACAAGACCAGCAAAGCCGCCGAATGTGCCGACAAATCCGATAGGAGCTGCACATATCTCGTTCTCGTGGCACACCGGATTGTCCAAACTTCCGGTAGGCCAGCCCGAGTTGCCCCAGGTGGCCACCGTGGTGACGGTTTGGACCAACACTCTAACGAGCAACGGCCGGGGTAAAAATAAGATGACCCTCGAGAGCGCGACTCCCAAGGAAAAAAAAGGGCTAGGTGAGGCAAATGGTAAAAGTCAATGTTGGGCCTTCTGGACAAGTTTTATTCAAAGCGAACTGTCGGGGGTCCCATAAATCACCCGACTGCGTTAGGAGCATAAAATCCGGGAACATAACACCGTATGACGGAAACTAGAGCGGCAAGAGTGGAACAAAACACCAGGCATAAGGCCGAGCCTTCCACCCTTTACCAAATATATAGATGCATTAATAATATAAGAGATATTGTGATATCCCAACCAAAATCCTGTCCACCATGGAGAAATCTTCAACTTCACCTGCAACTAGCAACGCTATAAGAGGGGCTGAGCAAAAGCGGTAACATAGCCAAACAACGATTTGCATAGGAAAGGTGTCAAAGGTTAGAGGTTCATGGCAATATGGGATGGCTGGGCAAACAGGTAATAGGTAGCGCAGCATAGCGAAAGAACGAGGCAACTAGCATAGCAATGTTAGTAGTGAGATCCAGGGTAGTGGTCATCTTGCCTGAGATCCCGCAAGGAAGAAGAATGAGTCCATGAAGAAGATGAACAGATGACGAACCAAGCGGAGACGAACGAATCCTCACGATCGCAACGAAACGGGAACTATCGATAAGAAGCACACAACATAGTAAACACACCACACATGAACAAGACATGATGCACAATAAGCATGATGCATGACCAAGCTACATGAAGCTACTCATGGCAAGAGATGATGCAAACAAGAACAACACATCAAGGCAAGTTTAAATGAGGCCGGGAACAACATATAACAATTCCGGTAAGTCCTCATATGCATATTTCGAAATTGGTCCAGAACTGAATAAACCTTATGTTCAAGTTATTAAACAGCAAGTTAAAGATGCACCATGATGATCTACACGAAATTCTAGTCAAGTTACATATCAAGTTCATTAGATTTGGAGCTACGGCCTAGAAGATATGAGCAAAACAAGTTAAGCATGGCATCGATGCAAAATGCACCCAAACATCAAGCAAACACACCAAAACAAGGATGCAACATGATAATATGAAGCTACATGCAAAATCAAGCAAGTTTCATATAGAGCACAGTCAAAACGGAGCAACGGTGCAACACACACACACTATACAAGTTATAGCAACAATCTGTCCATAACAGCAACTAGGCATCTTACAAGCATCAAAACAATAAGCTACAGCACCCCAACATAATAACAAAAGGCATGGGCATGAATTACACGTAAAGCATAACAAAACATGAACACTGAGCTATCTCCAGAAATCAATGGATCATGCTCAAAAACACATGGAGATATTGCAAATAATAACAGTTTCAGACTTTAGCAGAAATAACATCAGGTTGCAATGTTCAGAGCTATCAAACAACATGTTACAGGAACTTATCATGGAAAACAAAGGCATGGCATCAATCTACTAATAGCATATATCAAAAGTCCCTTACTGACCATGAGCCAAAAGGGCACTGAAAATATGATGGCACCCATGTAACCATGGCAAGTTATATTACAAATTCATAACATGGCAGGAACAACAATAAGTAGGCATGTTCGTGAGCTCGAACCACTCACTACAGAGCAATACATGGCATGGCAAGGCAACCAACAGTAAGAAGGCATGTTTATGAAGCTAAGCATGGCAAGCAAGTTCATAGGGTACATGGATCACTAGGAAAACACATGGGAACAAGTGAACTTAATGTTAACAGGCTGACAAACAACATTTTCAAGCAACTTTAGAGCAAGATATGAACATGTTCCAGCAGGCTATAATTGCAACCAAAGGCATGAATGGATATAGCATGACATGTATATCAAAACATGTTTATAGAGCATCTCCAGATTATGCATCGATTGATTACTAGAAGCATGTTAACATAGCAACAAAATATAACAGAATCTGTCAGGAAAACAGCAACAACAACTACCCTACTTTACAAGCTTGATACACTCAGCACACAACTCACAAAAATACAAGGTCAACACCTCTGGAAAGATTGCATGGCATAGTTCAACATTCATGTAGAGCTCAACCTCATAGGATGCACACATAAATCATGGCAAAAATGATAAAACAGCAAGTTATAACAGTTTTAGCAGATTAACATCAAAATGTACTCTTCCAACAGCATTTCGGGCATCAAGATGAGCTCAAATGAAAATGATGCAATGGAATGAAATGATGTACTCGTTGAGACGAACAATTTGACATATTATACGCGCGAAATGGAGCTACGGATGCAGAGATGTGATGCGATGAAAATGGCATGAAAATATGCAAAATAAGGGACTTAGCAGTTTTCCAGAAAAAAAAACAGGATGAGCGCTATGAAACTAAAACACGCACGAGCGGGGATCTGTGGGTTGCTCACCCCGTGGGCTCGGCCCGGGAAGGAGGAGGAGGCAGGCCGGCTTGGGCTGGGCCTTGGGGAGGCCGGCTGGGCCGGATCTAGCAGCGGCTGGGCCTGGGCCGCGGAGGCCCACGTGGGCGCGGACGAGGCAGAGGTAGGCGCTCGTCGTCCTGCCCCGACGAGGCCGATCGAGGCCATGGCGAGGGCGGCGGCGGCGGCACTGAAGGTGGCAGCGGCGACGTGGCAGGTCCGAGGATGGCGGCCGCGGCGCTGGGAGCCGGATCTGCGGATCCGGCCGGATCCGGCGGCGCGAGTGGATCGGCTCGGTGGCGATAGTGCTTTCGCGGCGGGACGGCGCCGAGGCGAATCGGCAGCGGGTCGCCGGCGGCGGCAGCCGGGCGAGGCGGACGGCGCGGCGCCAGCGCAGCGAAAGCGCGAAAGCGAAGCGAGCGCTGGGCGACGGGCGCCCCGAAGCGAAGCGGACGGCCGGACGGATGGGCCTCTGGCTCGATCCGAGGCTGGCTGGCGGGCAAGCAGCGGCGGTGCCCACGTGGCAGGGCGCCATTGGCTGCGGACGGCGGCGGAGATCGTCCGGCGGGGTTGGACATGTCCGCATGGCGAGAGGGAAAAGCTAGGGTTTGGGGTGTTTGGACCCGGGATTTCGGGGAGGAAGACATATTTATAGGTAGAGAGAGCTAGGAGAGTCCAAATAAGGTGCGGTTTTCGGCCACGCGATCGTGATCGAACGACCGAGAGCATGGAGGGGAGTTAGATGGGTTTTGGGCCACTTTGGAAGGGGTGTTGGGCTGCAACTCAAAGAGGCTTTTACGGTTACCCGGTTAACTGTTGGAGTACCAAACGACCTCCAAATGGCACGAAACTTGACAGCGGTCTACGGTGCTATACCAAGGCCGCTTGGCAAACCTCGAACCATTCGAGAAAGTTTAACACCCGCACACGAAAAGAGAGAAGAGGGGGGCGCCGGGAACATAGGAGTGCCGGATTGCAAAACGGACAACGGGGAAAAGGCTCGGATGCATGAGACGAACACGTATGCCAAATGAGATGCACATGATGACATGATATGAAATGCATATGATGACATGGCAAAGTGCAACACGCAAGCACATGACATGGCAACGACGGCGAATAACTGGCGGACACCTGGCGCATCGGATCCGGGGCGTTACAGCTGCCGCGACCAGCGACGTCATGCTCGGTGGCGAACCAGACCTCCTAGTTGGGGAAGTATGTCACGTACGTTGGGTCGCGTTGCTGCTCCAGCGACATGAGTCACGATACTTGCGCACCTCCTCCGCATGCGCATGCACCGACCGTGGCACCGCTGACACCGGGATGCGGTGGGGGTAAAGATGACACCAGTGGGGAGGTTGACGTCCGGCCATGGCCAATGATAGTACTAGTGGGAGCACGCGCGATGCACGGGGATGTAGAGCCGGTCCCGTGGCCGGAGACCCCTTGCCACACGCGACACCAGCACGTATGTGTCTTCTGGTGGTGGCGGAGGAGGAGGAGGAGGAGGAGGCGCGCGGAACGAGCCGATGCCGGCGTTGAGCTTGCTATTGCCCTTGTTGGAAAACCCCATAGCGAGCTCGCGAGGGTTTGTTGTCGCTAGCGAAGAGCGAGGGGGCCAGATGTGTACGAAAGAAGTGGATGAGCCCCTCCCCGCACACTTGCATTAAAAAGTACGAGCACGTCGGAGCTTCCAAACGCTACCATGCGGGCCCAAGTTAGGTGGATGCATTGAATTTGACCGCGTGGGATAGTTGTGTGGCCAACACACGGGCACCGAGTGGACGCATGATGCCTCCGTCTCGTGTCCGCATGGACGCAAATCAGGCACAAATATGGGCCGGAAATGCGCCCAAATGGACAGAGAGCGGACGATTTTTAGGCTTGGGTCGGCGCATTGGGCCGGTGTTTCGTCCATGTGGCTGGTATGCAGCCATATTTTTACACAATTTTTGCATACATATTTAGACATTGGCTAAAGATAAATCACAGAGTGTCCAAGGGTAATATCATACAGAGTCACATAACTTGCATCACATATTCATTTGGGTGCTAGAATTTGAAAATACGATTTTGTGGTCACCTAAGTTGACTCAAGAGTGCAGATACAGTCATAGTACGCGTATGGGGCATATCCATGTGTATGGCCTCACCTCTTTGTGAGTGATAGCACTAGGTGCGAGGTAGTTTTACAAGAACACCCTCATATTTTTTAGTTCGATTAAACTCAATCCTTTGCACAAAATTCATACTTTTTTGTCACCTAAGTTAACTCAAGCGTGCAAATAAAGTCATAGTACGTGTATGGGGTGTATCCATGTGTATCGCCCCATCTATCAGTGAGTGATAGCACTAGGCACAAGGTAGTTTTCCAAAAAGCACCCTCATATTTTTTAGTTGCGGAAAAAGTCAACCACATTTGCACAAAATTAATATTTGTTTTGTCACCTAACTTGACTCAATCATGCAGATACAGTCATAGTACGAGTATGGGGTGTATCCATGTGTATGGCTCCACCTGTCTGTGAGTGATAACACTAGGTGCGAGGTAGTTTCACAAAAAACACCCTCATATTTTTTAGTTACGAAAAAAGTCAACCACATTTGCACAAAATTCCTTCACATTTTTTTATTTACTTAAAACAACCGACAACAGTACTGGGAATCGAACCCGCATCCAACACTGAACACTTGAGCCGGACTGCGCTTCGGTGCCTTAAGGCACCTACCTTTGTGCTGATGACATGTGGGCCCAACAGGTGGCTGGCCCACATGTGGGCCTTTACGACACTGAAGCTGCATCCGCTCGAGCCACTACACACTCCAGGTTAGTGTAAAACCAATAACCTACGTATTTGTTTCTTGAGGAAGATAACTAACCTTTTTTTAGCAAAGCAAACTTAATACGAACATTGAAAATGTTTTTTAAATAAATACGTTTATTAAATCCAAAAAATATATAAACTTGCAGCTTATATTTAAATTATACAAAATGATGAATACAAGCATTTACTAAATGTTTATGAACATTCACTTGTGTATATTTTTTGCTCATGACTTATATTAAAAATATATAAATTAAATATTAACCATGATTGAATATCCATATCTACTGTTTAAATTTTAACTTGTGAATAATTTTAATTATGCAAACATTGAACTACACAAGCGTGTGTATAATTATTGAAACTAGTTGTTGGGGCGCCACCCGGTGGCGCCACCTAAGACGGAGCTGAGGCGGTGCCGGATGGGGTGCGCCCCTTTCACTTTCTTATCTGTAGCATGTATTGCTATTTGATCATGCTCAAAGCAGAGGAATATAAAAGGACAGAGGAGTGCAAAAGCAACATATCCAGAGAATGGATCGGACAACCCGTTTAGTTTCCTTTTTTAACTATGGTGAGGCATATCACCCACAACACATTCACCCACATGGGCAGGTACATCCAACTCCCACTCCAAAGAGTGGTTTGGTACACACTGGCGGCCAATTTTGGCAAGCTCATGAGCAACAGAATTTGCACTACGCCTACAAACAGAAATAGTAAATTTGGAGAACCACAACTTCAGTTGATATTTCCTGTCCTCGATAACAGCCGCATACACCGAGGAGTCCACCTTCCGCATACACCGGGGGCGGCGGCACAAAGACGACCGGCATGGCTACGTCCCCGCCCCCTGCTCTCGGATTGGGTAGTCGCCGCCGGCTCCCTGGGTCGTCGCCTAAGGCGGAGGCGGCACGGTATCCAGAGGGGTCACAAGTATAGGCTCTTGGCGGCGGGCGGCCTCCGCAAGCCGTTCCTTCTCCGCGGCAAGGGCCTCCGCCTGCGCCAGCGCCCTCTCGGCGGACGCAGTAGACAAGTCCGCCTGCTCCTTGGCCAGGCGGTCGGCCTCCGCCTCCTCACGTGCCTCCCGCGCGTTCTGCTCTGTTGCCTCCCGGAGGTCGGCGGCCGGGTCGATGCGCCGGCTGGTCGAAGAAGTCGCTACCGACCTGAGGACCAAGCCGGCGCCCGACTTCTCAAGGGTCAGCGGGGCCCTAAAATAAGAAGACAAGTCAGGAAACTTTCATGATAGATTGATGAAGAACAAGGAGTAAGGGAACGATGCTTACACCGACACCATGACAGGCACTTTTGGCTGCCTCTGGTACTGGGCCGCCTTGGCCGCGGTCTCTCTCCGCCTGGTCGCCGCGGCCGGATTCTTGGGCTTCTTGGGAGCGCTGCCGAATAGGGTCGAGCCCTGTTTCCGTTTGCGCTTGCCGCCTAGGGCGGGCGGCCCAGAAGAGGGGCCGGCGACGGTGGTGGCAGAGCTCCGGGCGGGGCGCGGCTCGTCGTCATCTTCATCATCATCCGGCCAAGCCTCCACGCCGCCGCCTGCTCTGCTGCCGCCGTTCGCTCTACCTCCGTCGCCTGTCGCGCCGTCGACCAGGGCGGCCGCCCCCAAGTCGGGGTCATCCACATCGCTCTCCGCCCTGTCCGCATGGAGGTTATCACCCGGCCCCAGGAGGGCGGCCATTGCTTCAGACGTATAGATCTGCAACCAAGAAGAAGTCAAGTCTCAAAGGGCGGCGCCACGAAGAGAGACGAAGCAGAAAAGAGTGGCCCAAAAGACAAAGACGAGAAACTTACCGCAGGGGGCGGGTTGTGGCAAGAGTACGGCCTTTTCCTATACCGCCATTCCTTCTCCGACATCTTGAGGTCGGAGATCTCGTTCACCATCCGCGAGTCTTCGGCAGGCGGCATTCCCTTCGTGCACAGCCGGCACGGATCGCGGTGTCCGCCCATCCGGAAGATCGGATGAGGGCGGCTCTGGAGCGGGAGGATCCAGCGCTTGACGAAGGCGGCAAGGAGGTCGGAGGCCACGAGGCCCTCCGACTCCTGGAGCACCCGGAGTCGGCCGATGCCGGCGGCCGCGTCTGCCGACACCAGCTTCGGCTTGTACCCCCAGGTGGGCCGAGCCCCGGTAGGAGGGCCGGCCTCGTAGGCCGGCAGGTTGAGGAAGTCGGCAGCCGGGTCCATGTTCTCGACGTAGAAGTAGGACTGCTGCCACATCTTCACTAACTGCGCCAACTTGATGACGGGGAAGGCGTTCCGCTTCGCCAGTCGGCGCACTGCAACGTAGCCCCCGCACTCAGCCGCCGTCTCCCTGGCGGAGGTGCCGAGCTTCCCATAAAGGAACGCTGCTCACAACTCGATGGTGGGGAGGATGCCGAGGTAGCCCTCGCACGCCGTGACGAAGGTGGAGAGCAGGGTCATGGCGTTGGGCGTGAGATGGTGGGGTTGGAGGTTGTAGAAGTTGAGGAAGGTGCGGAAGAAGTTGCTCGCCGGGAGGCCTAAGCCCCACAGGAAATGCGAGCGGAAGACGACCCGCTCGCCTTCCTGCGGCGCCGGCCTGATCTCCGTCTCCGGCGGTACCCGCGCCTTGACGAAGGCCGCACTGGGCATCCGGCGCGTGTCGCGGAGGAAGGTGATGTGGTCCTCGATCACCGTTGACCCATCCCAATCGCCCATGGCCCCGGCTGGTAGCGCGAGAAACACGTCGGCGACGAGCAACGACGAGCAGCTACGGCAGCAGCGGTGGAAGCTGAGAGAAGAAGGGGAGTGGGAGGAGGCGCAGGAACTTTGCCGCATCTCCCTCCCCTCCCTACTTATAGCGCCGGTGCTATGAAGCCGAGGGGGCGGGGCGTGGGGTCATGGGATTTACTGCGCCCACATCCCCACGATCCCCCTTCTCCCGCGCGCATTTACCCCGTCGTGAACCGTCGTGGGATGGCAACCGCCCCTTCTGGCGCAGTAAATCTTCCCGATTGCCGAGGCGTGGTAGTGGCGGGCCCGGCCCGGTGTCACGTCCCACCCAGAGCGTGGGATGGTAGGCTTGCCAGGCTGACGCGCGCCGCGTGGCGCGTCCGTGGTGGGCGGCTGCCTGGGAAGCTTAACAGGCACGCCACCTGTTTCCTGCCCGAAGGTTCAAAATCAATCGCATGACTCCGCCTGGTGGAGGCCGGCCAGAGCGGTCGACTGGCCCCCAGGCGGACCGACATTTTTTCCGGAGCTCAGGGAAGGGAGAAGCCGCTGAGACCTCGTGCCCCTCGACCACGACGCGTCACCGGCTTCGGGGACTACTGTCGGAGTAATGGGCCATGGGTAGGCTCACCACAGTCCCAAGATTTGCCAAGACTTTGGGCCAGCTCCGCCTAGCTGAGCCCCAAGCCGAAACTCCGCCATCTGGGGCCGGCTGGCTCATCGGCCGGCTGCCAGAGGGCGGGTAACCCAAGACTACAGCGCTCCGGGCGGCCGGTTCCTGGTAGCCGCCCTTCAGAGAGGGCAGCAACAGGCAGGCGGCCGTTTCACGACTGCAGCATAGCCGAGCCTCCTTTGAGAGTACAAGATGGAGCATGGCTACAGTAAGGCGTGTCGCCTCCAACGCTCAGGACGAGCATGGCTACAGTGCTCCGTACAGACGGAGATCTCCGCACGGCGGAGCACTGTGCCATGTCTCCTCTGACGTCGCTCTAGGTAGGCGGAGTCCTGTTCCCCAGGACGGCATGTCGGTACGGCCTGCCAGAGGCGGGCCCTACCAGGCAGTGACTTCAAGGAAGGCGGCGGAAGCTCGACCAAGCGGATTCAAGAGGAGCCGGCCTCCAGCAGGCGGCCGTCCCTTGTACCGAGGCATGCATGCCATTAAGCTGATGAGACCAGGTGTGGCTACAGTAGCCCCCGCCAGGCGGCGGGACTATAGCCACGCAAAGGTGACCAAGCCCTCGTCACCGACGACATGGCTACAGTGAGTAGCCACCAACCAGTCGGCGGGGCCCCATTAGGCGGCGGGCCCCAGCGGTCGGCGGAGAAGCCGGAGGCTAGAGACACTGACGGCCGGGCCCAGCAGCCGGCCGGATTACCATTGTACCCCTGGGGGGTAGGCCTATATAAAC
Organism: Aegilops speltoides; assembly: GCA_021437245.1. Lineage (NCBI taxonomy): Eukaryota > Viridiplantae > Streptophyta > Magnoliopsida > Poales > Poaceae > Aegilops > Aegilops speltoides. The sequence goes on from CM038147.1 coordinate 188,920,565, forward strand.
CCCCCAGGGCACCCATGCAAAGGGTTCGACCCCATTAGTACTAGCCACCCCTTAGAGCAGGAGGAGAGCTGAGCCTGGCCTTCACCTGCCTCTAGCATACAACTCAAGGAGCACCCTTGTATCACTTGTGCATTAGTGATCGTGCGGAGACCCCGCAGAGCAAGACTAGGGGTGTTATCTCCTAGGAGATCCCCGAACCTGGGTAAAGTCCGCCGGCGTTCGTGTCTACGCCTTATCCCGCTTCCAGGCACCGGCGACGTTCTACTCGCTCCCACCATGATAAGCCATCCATTGGCATATGTCGCACCCAACCCCCGACAATCTCAGTTAAAGTATATTGTCATGGATCATTCAAACATGTTGAGCTTGCCTTTCCCTCTCATGCTAGCCAAAATTCCTTGCACCAAGTAGAGATACTACTTGTGCTTCCAAATATCCTTAAACCCAGTTTTGCCATGACAGTCCACCATACCTACCTATGGATTGAGTAAGATCCTTCAAGTAAGTTGTCATCGGTGCAAGCAATAAAAATTGCTCTCTAAATATGTATGATCTTTTGGTGTGAAGAAAATAGCTTTATATGATCTCTTGTTATGGAAGCAATAAAAGCGACGGACTGCATAATAAAGGTCCATATACAAGTGGCAATATAAAGTGACGTTCATTCGCATTAAGATTTTGTGCATCCAACCCTAAAAGCGCATGACAACCTCTGCTTCCCTCTGCGAAGGGCCTATCTTTTACTTTATGTCTTTTACTTTATGCAAGAGTCAAGGTGATCTTCACCTTTCCCTTTTTCATTTTATCCTTCGGCAAGTACCTCGTGTTGGGAAGATCTGATATATATATATATATATATATATATATATATATATATATATATATATATATATATATATATATATCCAACTGGATGCAAGTTAGCATGAATTATTATTGTTGACATCACCCAAAGGTGAATACGTTGGGAGGCAACACTATAAGCCCCTATCTTTCTCGGTGTCCGATTAAAACTCCATAACCATTAGTATTGCGTGAGTGTTAGCAATTATGGAAGACTATATGATAGTTGAGTATGTGGAGTTTGCTATTCCTGAAAATAAGATGAATTGCAATTGTTTGATGACTGAGAATGAAGTTTGCTAGTTTTCAAGAATGTTTATGGTCTATGCTTTGACATGTGAATTGCTTGTTACTTTATCGTGAGAAGTTTTATGAGATGAACTACTGTTATGACATATTATCATGCTAGAAAAGGTGATTGAAATTATCATTGATCAAAATTGTGCACCTTCTAGCATTCACACTTCATAAATTCTTTCTTTATCATTTACCTACTCGAGGACTAGTAGGAATTAAGCTTGGGGATCTTACGTCTCCAACATATCTATAATTTATGAAGCATTCATGCTATTTTATTATCTGTTTTGAATGATTACGGGCTTTATTATACACTTTTATATTACTTTTGAGACTAACCTATTAACTGGAGGCCCAACCCATATTGCTATTTTATTGCCTGTTTCAGTATTTCGAAGAAAAGGAATATCAAACGGAGCCCAAACAGAATGAAACCTTCTGCATCGTGATTTTTTGGAAGATTATCATCTTGGAGACTTGGAGTTCAAGTCAGAAGATCCTCGAGGCAGCCACAAGAAAGGAGGGCGCCCCCTCTGTAGGGCGTGCCCCTATCTCGTGGGCCCCTCGAGCACCTCCCGACCGACTTCTTTCGCCTATATAAGCCTATGTACCCTAAAACCATCGAATATCAAGATAGTTTGGGAGTTCCGCCGCCGCAAGCCTCTGTAGCCACCAAAAACCTCTCAGGAGCCCGTTCCGGCACCCTGCCGGAGGGGGAATCCATCACCGGTGGCCATCTTCATCATCCCGGCGCTATCCATGAAGAGGAGGGAGTAGTTCACCCTCGGGGCTGAGGGTATGTACTAGTAGCTATGTGTTTGATCTCTCTCTCTCGTGTTCTCTCTATGGCATGATCTTGATGTATCGCGAGCTTTGTTATTGTAGTTGGATCTTATGATGTTTCTCCCCCTCTAATCTCTTGTGATGAATTGAGTTTCCCTCTTGAAGTTATCTTATTGGATTGAGTCTTTACTTTGAGAACACTTGATGTATGTCTTGCCGTGTTTACCTGTGGTGACAACGGGATATCACGTGCCACTTGATGTATGTTTTGGTGACCAACTTGCAGGTTCCGCCCATGAACCTATGCATAGGGGTTGGCACACGTTTTGTTGACTCTCTGGTAGAAACTTTGAGGCACTCTTTGAAGTACTTTGTGTTGGTTGGATGAATTTGAGATTGTGTGATGCATATTGTATAATCATGCCCACGGATACTTGAGGTGACAATGGAGTATCTAGGTCACATTAGGGTTTTGGTTGATTTGTGTCTTAAGGTGTTATTCTAGTACGAACTCTTTTATAGATTGATCCGAAAGAATAACTTTGAGGTAGTTTCATACCCTACCATAATCTCTACGTTTGATCTCCGCTATTAGTGGCTTTGGAGTGACTCTTTGTTGCATGTTGAGGGACTGTTATATGATCTATCTGTGTTATTATTGTTGAGAGAACTTGCACTAGTGAAAGTATGAAGCCTAGGCCTTGTTTCCTATCATTACAATACCGTTTACGCTCACTTTTATCATTAGTTACCTTGCTGTTTTTATAAATTCAGATTACAAATACCTTTATCTACAATCCATATTGCACTTGTATCACCATCTCTTCGCCGAACTAGTGCACCTATACAATTTGCCATTGTATTGGGTGTGTTGGGGACACAAGAGACTCTTTGTTATTTGGTTGCAGTGTTGTTTGAGAGAGACCATCTTCATCCTACGCCTCCCACGGATTGATAAACCTTAGGTCATCCACTTGAGGGAAATTTGCTACTGTCCTACAAACCTGTGCACTTGCAGGCCCAACAACGTCTACAAGAAGAAGGTTGTGTAGTAGACATCATTGCCTCTGGATGAACAGGACCCCGATCGATCAAGCCGGTTGGGGCTGGATGAACAGGACCCCGTGGAGGGCTGGGTGAACAGGACGACCCCGTGGAGGGCTGGATGAGTAGTAGATGGTGGAGGGGTGGATGAACAATAGCCCGTGGAGGGGTGGTTGAACAGGAGCCCGTGGAGAGGAGTGGTTGAACAGTAGCCGGTGGAGTAGCGTGCGGTGGAGGCTGGATGAACAGGAGCCCATGGAGGCTGGAGGAGGTCGACGGTGGATGAACAGTAGCCCGTGGAGGCTAGAGGAGGTCGACGGTGGAGATGAACAGTATCCCGTGGAGTCCCGTTTTGCGGTACGCCACACCCCTCCCGATGAACAGGACCCCCGTTTCGACCGTAGCACTCCAACACAAGCCCATTTCATCTGTTTTGCGTATGCCACACCCCTCCCGATCAACAGGACGCCGTTTTGACCGTAGGAGGTCCAACACAAGTCCGTTTCCTCCGTTTTGCGGTACGCCAGACCCCTCCCGATGAACAGGATCCCGTTTCAGACGTGGCCGGTTGAACACAAGGCCGTTTCCTCCGTTCTGCGGTACACCAGGCCTCGTTTCCATCGCCTGTTCCGCCCAAGCCCTCCCGATGAACACGACGACACATTCCGTTCCGACCCAGCCAGTTGGCTCCCCATGAACACAACGACGACGCTGTTTCTCCGTTCCAACCCAGCCATGTACACGAGCCCTGGCCGTGCGTGATCTGTGAGTAGGCGTTCGAGACCCTGCCCGTATGTACGTCGTGCGGGTCATTTTCTTTCTTGCACGCTGGCCGTTGTACGTACGTGTACATGCTATGTGCGCGCCTCTACTACGACATGTGCACGCCTCTACATCCACCAGTATGTACGTACACGTTCGTGACCAGAATGACAACACTACGTACGCTTCGACCAAGTGGGTCCCGACTGTCAGGCACTTCCTTGCGTGCGAAGATGTAGCTGGTGGGTCCCAGCAGTCAGGGGGTGAATCGATTTTTCCCCGGACGCACTTCCTTGCATGCGAAGGTGTAGCTGGTGGGTCTGTCGGTGTCAAAACCGGCGGATCTCGGGTAGGGGGTCCCGAACTGTGCGTCTAGGTGGATGGTAACAGGAGACAAGGGACACGATGTTTTTACCCAGGTTCGGGCCCTCTCGATGGAGGTAAAACCCTACTCCTACTTGATTGATATTGATGATATGGGTAGTACAAGAGTGGATCTACCACGAGATCAAGGAGGCTAAACACTAGAAGCTAGCCTATGGTATGATTGTTGTAATGGTTGTGTGTCCTACGGACTAAAGCCCTCCGGTTTATATAGACACCGAAGAGGGCTAGGGTTACACAGAGTCGGTTACAATGGTAGGAGATCTACATATTCGTATCGCCAAGCTTGCCTTCCACGCCAAGGAAAGTCCCATCCGGACACGGGACGAAGTCTTCAATCTTGTATCTTCATAGTCTTGGAGTCCGGTGGACGATGATAGTCCGGCTGTTCGGACAGCCCCTAGTCCAGGACTCCCTCAGTAGCCCCTGAACTAGGCTTCAATGACGATGAGTCTGGCGCGCATATTGTTCGGCATTGCAAGGCGGGTTCCTCCTCCGAATAATGCATAGAAGATTGCGAACACCAGGATAGTGTCCGGCTCTGCAAAATAATTTCCACATTATGCCGTAGAGAGAATAACATGTACACAAGTTCAATCCGCTGACGTATTTTGTGGCATGACGTCACGCCACTACCAAGCCTTTACTTGAATCGTTTTTTATTATACCACCTCGGTAGCGTTTAGCGGCGGTTTCCTGGCACGCCTTGTCGAGCGAGATCGTGTTCCCCTTATTCCGGATTCTCATCATTACGGACGTGGGTAACCCAGCCACGCCATTGATGGTGGCGCTTGGGAGATAAGCGAGTTTTACCAGGCCGGTGGGGACGTATAGTCTTTGTCCGCCCATATATAAGGGGATAAGGATCCACCCTTTTACCTCGCCTTCTTCCTCCTTTGCTTATCCATCTCCGCGCAAGACTCGAGCTCCAGCGCCCAAGTCCGCAAGATCTCGCCGACCTTCTTCGACCATGTCCGGAGCGGGAGGCAATGGCTGGCCTCCTCCATGACGGAGGAGCACATCATGAAATCGCAGCGCCGGATACCTTTCCGCGACATCAGACCGACTGCCCGACAAGGGGCAGCTCATCCCCACCCCCAGGCCCCATGAGAGGGTTGTGTTTCTCCCCCACTTCCTCCGCGGACTGGGCTTCCCGCTGCATCCCTTTGTCCGGGGGCTCATGTTCTATTACGGCCTAGATTTCCACGATCTGGCGCCAAACTTCATCCTCAACATCTCGGCGTTTATCGTTGTGTGCGAGGCCTTCCTCTGCATCCAGCCCGACTTCGGCTTGTGGCTCAAGACCTTCAATGTCAAGCCGAAGGCAGTGAAGGGCACTCAAGTAGAGTGCGGAGGCGCCATGTTGGGCAAGATGCCCAACGCCATCCGTTCAAGGGCCTTCGTGGAATCCGTCAAGGGGTGGCAATCGGGGTGGTTCTACATCACCGAGCCGCGCGACCCTAAGTGGGCGGCGGCCCCCGAGTTCAGATCTGGTATCCCTATGCAGCTTACCTCCTGGAAAGAGAAGGGCTTGCTATGGGGTAGTTCGGAGGAGCTGACGGGACTTCAAGCTCAGATCCGTGGTCGGTGAACAAGAAGCTCAGGCTTGTCAATGTGGTCCAAGTCATGCTCATCCGCCGGATTCTCCCCTGCCAACAACGGGCATTTAAATTATGGGAGTTCAATCCGGCACAGCACCAGGCAGTGAGCGGGCTCTTTGATACGACGTACGAAGGCGCCTGGAGGATGCTGTTCAAGGGCGCCGAGGCTCCTGCATCCTCCACTGAAGATCGCGGATTTCGCTCGCAGTGTCCAGCTGACGAGGTAAGTGATTCTACCCCTTTACGGGACACTTGTTTTTAATAGTTTGACTCTCGCTGGTTTCAATCTCCCTTTTCCTTTGACAGACTGGATGAGGAAGGCCGAGCGGATCATCTACCCAGCTCCATGCCGAAAAACCGGTGAGACGCCTGTCTAGCGGGCTCTTGGTTCCGCACCGCATGTGGTGCCGGAGAAGAAGGCCAAGAAGGAGGCCACGGGTACTCGAAAGAGTTCCCGCTTTCAGGTGTCCGACGATTCCGGGGCGGACTCCTCCCCCGAAGGCGAGGAGGAGGAAGAAGACTGTCGGTGTCAAAACCGGCGGATCTCGAGTAGCGGGTCCCGAACTGTGCGTCTAGGCGGATGGTAACAGGAGACGAGGGACACAATGTTTTTACCCAGGTTCGGTCCCTCTCGATGGAGGTAAAACCCTACATCCTGCTTGATTAATATTGATGATATGGGTAGTACAAGAGTAGATCTACCACGAGATCAAGGAGGCTAAACCCTAGAAGCTAGCCTATGGTATGATTGTTGTAATGTATGTTGTCCTACGGACTAAAGCCCTCCGGTTTATATAGACACCGGAGGAGGCTAGGGTTACACAGAGCCGGTTACAATGGTAGGAGATCTACATATCCGTATTGCCAAGCTTGCCTTCCACGCCAAGGAAAGTACCATCCGGACACGAGCTGGAGTCTTCAATCTTCTATCTTCGTAGTCTTGGAGTCCGGCGGATAATGATAGTCCGGCCGTCCGGACACCCCCTAGTCCAGGACTCCCTCAGTAGCCCCTGAACCAGTCTTCAATGACGATAAGTCCGGCGTGCATAATGTTCGGCATTGCAAGGCGGGTTCCTCCCTTGAATAATCCAGAGAAGATCATGAACACCAGGATAGTGTCCGGCTCTGCAAAAATAATTTCCACATTCCACCGTAGAGAGAATAAAATATACACTAGATCAACCTGCTGACGTATTATGCGGCGTGACATCACACCACCACCAAGTCCTTGTTTGAATCGTTTTTTACTATACGACCTCAGCACGTTTAGCGAAGCGGTTTCCTTGGCACGTCTTGTCGAAGCAGAGATCGTGTTCCCCTTATTCCGGGATCCTCATCAATACGGACGTGGGTAATCCAACCGCGCCATTGATGGTGGCGCTTGGGAGATAAGCGAGTTTTACCAGGCTGGTGGGGGACGCATAGTTTTGTCCGCCTATATATAAGGGATAAGGATTCACCTTCTCACCTACGCCTTCTTCCTCCTTTGCTTATCCATCTCCGCGCACTCAAGCTCCAACGCCCGAGCTCGCGCATCTCACCTCGACCTTCTCCGAACATGTCCGGAGCGGGAGGTAAATGGTTAGCCTCCACCGCTAAGGAGGAGGACATCACCAAACTGCGCGACGCCGGATACCTTTCCAGCGATATCGCGCATCGGCTGCCGGACGAGGGGCAGCTCATCCCTACCCCCGAGCCTCATGAGAGGGTCGTCTTCCTCCCCCACTTCCTCCATGGACTGGGCTTTCCGCTCCATCCATTTGTCCGGGGGCTCATGTTTTACTATAGCCTAGATTTCCACGATCTGGCGCCGAACTTCATCCTCAACATCTCGATGTTTATCGTCGTGTGCGAGGCTTTCCTCTACATCCGGCCCCACTTCGGCCTGTGGCTAGAGACCTTCAACGTCAAGCCGAAGGTTGTGAAGGGCACGCAAGCGGAATGCGGAGGTGCCATTTTGGGGAAATTGCCCAACGTCCCTTGGCTAGAAGGGACCTTCGTGGACTCCGTCAAGGGGTGGCAATCGGGGTGGTTCTACATCACCGAGCCGCGCAAGCCCACATGGGCGGCGGCCCCCGAGTTTAGATCTGGAATCCCCACGCAGCTCACCTCCTGGAAAGAGAAGGGCTTACAGTGGGGCAATCCGGTGGAGGTGGCGGACTCGAGCCTGCATCAAGAAGATGGTGAGCAATAGGCTCGGCTCGTCGGCGTGGTCCAAGTCATGCTCCTCCAGTAGATTCTCCCATGCCAAGAACGGGCATTCAATTTGTGGGAGTTCAATCGGAACAGCACCAGCGCTAAGCGGGCTCTTGATACAACATCTGAAGGCGCTGGAGGTGCTGTTCAAGGGCGCGGTTCCCCGCATCCGCGACGGAAGATCGCGGATTCAGCTCAGGTCCAACCGACGTAAGTGATTCAACCGCATTACGGGACACTTGTGATAATTAAATTAACTTTTAGTGGGATTTCATTCTGCCACTTCCTTTGACAGGAATGGATGGAGAAGGCCAAGCTGCTTATCATCCCGGCTCCCATGGCAGAAGACCCAGTGAACGCCCGCTTAACAGGGCTGCTGGCTCCGGCACCGCACGTGGTGCCGGAGAAGAAGGCCAAGAAGGTGGCCACGGGACTCGAAAGAGTTCCCATAATCAAGCGTCGGCGACACCGAGGACTCCTCCCTCAAGACGAGGAGGAGGAGTATTCCCTCCCGGAGGAGGGAGAGAAGAAGAGGAAGGCTTCCCCAATCAGGGAGGCCGAAGGGTCCAAGAGGGGGAGAACTATTCCCCCAGACAGTTTCGCCAACATCAACGTTGGCGAGGATGAGTGGCCTCCAAGGGCCAGGCGTCCGGCAAGATCGTAAGTATTTGGATCATTTATATGTCGTATATTTTATGTCAGGCAGTATCCTTCTAACGCCGCATTCTGCCCGTAGTCTGGCCGGTGACGATCTCCCCCACTCGATGAGCGGGTCGTTGGCCTCGTCGGATGTAAATTCTGTCCCGACTGCCTCTACCCCATGCGCCGATGAGGATGCCGAGGTGGGATCCCAAAGAGGGACCCATCAAGAGGAGGCTCGGGCGCCCGTCGCAGCCTCCGGACTTTGTGCGGACTCTACATCGGAACCCGCAGTGGTTCGAGTCCGCAAGCGCCCTTCAAAGAAGGGCAGGACCGTGGACGCCGGGCGGCCTCCGTCCAACCGGGCGCCGGATAACCTGCTGGAGGCGCTTAAAGGCGCTTCCATCGAGGAAGAACACCGCACTATCATGAGTGCGGTGATTGAGAAGGTTCAGCTCGCCAAGAGCGGGCTGACCGAAGCCTGCAGCAGCCTTCTAACAGGCTTTGAGGTAAGGAGTTAAAATTATGTAATGTAGTACCGCATAGACAAGAGCCCTCGATGCTTAGTTCGGTGTTGGAAAGAAAAGCCGGGCTAAGGATCTAACAAGATATCTGTGAGGTTGCCTAAAATATGTCAATATGGGTTTGCAGGCTGCGCTGCTGACCTCTGCCGCACTAACGGCGGAGGTCGAGGTTCTGAAGAAGGATCTCGAGCGGTCCGAGCAAGAGCTCGGCCATGCCAAGAGGCAGCTCGAGGAAAAAGAAGGTGAGTAACACCACTTTAAATAAGTACCTTACAGAAAAGGGTTTTGGTTGCAAATAAAATTAACAAGGATAATATGTGTATTGCAGGGGCCACTAACGAGGTAGCAACCCTGAAGGATGCTGTGTCCGCGGCCGAACGCAGTGATGTCGCGGAACGGGCTGGGCGAGAAAAGCAAGAGGCACGGGTGGCGGAAGTTCGGCAAGAGCTCCAGGCTCTCATGGAAAAGCATGAGAGTTTCGAGCGTGACTCCAAGACTCGAGAGTCCGAGCTTGCCTTGGCTCTCGAAAGTGCCAAGTCCGCCAAGGCCGAGGCCCATAAGGCCCTTCAGGAAGTTGAGGACATAAAGAAGATAGCGGCGGGTAAGGCATTTGTCATGCAAAGCAGGCATATTAATGTGAACTACCTGACACTTACCCGAATTCGGAGCTCTCCAGGGGCGTTTGCAGATCTGCCGCGTAGTCGCCCGATGCCGCCGCATTCTATCGTGGCGAGGAGGGAGCTCGACGGAGAAGGTCTTACGGTCTCGATACTTGAGGCCGCCATCCGTGTTTCTAAGCGACCAGCTGAAGTAGCTGGTCGAACTCCACAAGGTAGCCGAAGAGGCCATGAAGGGCCTCATAGTCCGGCCAGCACCGACAGGCCATGCACAGGATCTACTTTGGCCTCGTCTGGCGGCTGGTGGATGCATGCCCAGTGCTGGATGTAGTCAGCGCTCGCTTTGATCGAAGGCGCTCGTCGGGCCCTTGCCCGCATAAAGGTGCAATGGGGCAAACTGGATGCAGAGAAGCTTCTCACGGACCCACCGCCGCCGGGCAAGGAGCATCGCACGCCGGAGCGATATTATAAAGTTTTCCTGAAGGGAGCCTGCGATAATACTGATGAATGCTCCCAAAATGTAATCTTTGAGTGAACTCGCTGTGTATTTATCATGTGCGCTGAAAACTTCGTTTATATGCGCCATGAGCAACACTTGTTTAATTTAAAATATTACCTTCTGTGCGGCCGTTTATAAAATCTAAGAGATGGCAAGTCGTTGGCTTCAGCTGTAACGCCCCGAGACCGACGATCCAGAAGACTTCCAGCTACTTCCGAGTTTCGTCGTGTGATTTGTTTTGTTCGTTGCGTTCATCCTTGCATCATGTGCATTGCATCATGTCATCATGCCATCATGTCATTTAATTTTTTTTAAAACCTCAACTAAATAAATTGCATAGATCGTTGATCTATTTAAATCGAGGGATATTCACACGGTGAATTTCTCTTTAAAACATATTCCAAGTCTCCTATTATTATTAGGGAGCTATAATAAATATTTCTTTTTTGGAATTCACCAAAACACACTTGCAAAATAATTTCGTTCCTTTTCTGCTTCAAGTTTGGTCTCCAACTTGCCCATAAATTTCTTTCATCATTTTCCGGAGCTCCACCAAAAATCCGAACATTTTTGAACCTTCCTTTTATCAAGTCCTAGTTCAAACCCATTGGAATTAAATTCAAATGAGTTTGAATTCTTATCGTTCGATCTTGGCCATTTCTATTTCCTTGGAACCAGCGCATTTTTGTGAGTCCAAGTAAATAATCCCCATGCCCAAACTCTCTTCCTAGTCTTTCTTTTCTTCTCCTTTTTTTTCTCTTTCTTTCTTTTCTTCTAAGAGTTTAGAGAGAGAGAGAGATGCAGCCAGTCCTTTTGGCCCAGCAGCCAGGCCAAGCCTGCTCCCTCCGCAGCCCAAGGCCCAGCCGACCCCTGCCTTCTAACCCTAGCCCGATCGAGCATCTCTCCCTGATCCCCAGCGCCGCTCGATCCCCTCCTCTCGCTCTCTCCCTCTCGTTCCTCATCTCCCCCTGTGCGCCGCCGCCACCCACAGCCAGCGCCAAGAGGCTGCGCTCGATCCCCATCTCTCCCCTTCGTTCTCCTCCTGCGCCGCCACCCACGCGCTGTGCCCTCATCCCGATCCCCTCCTGTTCGTGCTCATTCGTCCGATCCCGCCGCCTCGCTGGCATGTCCCGCGCACCGCTGTCCTGACGAGCTCGCCGCCCGCCTCGCGACCCCGTCGCCACCTCCTGCCACCGGCGCCCGAGACCCGCATGAGCCCAGCAGCTCCGCCGCCACCCGAGACCTCACGACCTACATCGGCCCCTACTGCGCCCCTACATCGAGCGGCCAGAGCCGCACGTCACGGGACCCCGTCCGCCTCTCCTCCCGTGCTCGATGCCACGGGCGCACACAAGGGCACCTCCCATGGCCGCTGTTGCCCGTTGCTGCTTCGTCCGTGCGCCAATAACCTCCCGCATCGAGCGCGCGACCCCGCGTCCCCGCCGGCTCCTGTCGCCCCTGCCTCGACGCCTGCTGCTGTTTCGCTCGTGCTGGTGACCCCTCAGGCCGCCGTGTTGCCATTCGCCGGACATCGCTCGGTTTGGACCAACACTCGAAGGAGCACTAGCCCGGGGGGGGCTAAAATAAAGATGACCCTCGGGCTCCGGAAACCCAAGGGGAAAAAAGGGCTAGGTGAGGCAAATGGTAAAACCAAGGTTGGGCCTTGCTGGACAAGTTTTATTCAAAGCGAACTGTCAAGGGGGTCCCATAAATCACCCGACCCAGCGTAAGGGCATAAAATCTGGGAACATAACACGGTATGGCGGAAACTAGAGCGGCAAGAAGTGGAACAAAACACCAGGCATAAGGCCGAGCCTTCCACCCTTTACCAAATATATAGATGCATTAATTAAATAAGATATATTGTGATATCCCAACAAGTAAACATGTTCCAACAAGAACATCATCTCCATGTTCAACAAGGAACAAACTTCATCTTCACCTGCAACTAACAACGCTATAAGAGGGCTGAGCAAGCGGTAACATAGCCAATCAGCGGTTTGCTAGGAATGGTGTCAAAGGTTAGAGGTTTGACATGGCAATTTGGGAGGCTGACAAGCAAATGGTAGGCATCGTAGCATTGGCATAGCAAAAAAGCGACAAACTAGCATAGCAAAGATAGTAGTGATTTGAGGTATGATCATCTTGCACGAGATCCCATAAGGAAAAACGAGTCCATGAAGAAGGCGAGCGGACGTGGCGAGCGAATCCTCACAACTCGAACGAAGCGAAACTAACGAGAGAAGTAAACCAGAAAGAAACAAACAATATGGTAAACACACAAGCATAAACATGTCATGATGCACAAACAAGTATGATGGATGCCCGGTTTAAATAGCATGGCATGGCGATATGCACAAACAAAACTACAAGTTAAATGGAGCCCAATATACAGCGAGTTGCATATTAATGGCTCTCCACATCAATTATTTAGTTCTCTCTCGGTTATGCTACCCAACAATATTAACTGTTGTTAAACATGGCAAGAGGTGAAGCATAAGTAAACTAACTATTTAGGCAAATTTAAATGAGGCCGGAACACAAACAACACTTCCGGAAAATCCTCACATGTCATTTAGCAATTTAATGCAACAACAACTTTAAACACTTAAATGTTGTTATCATGATGCGGATGACATATGCAAGTTTATGCAATTTTTATGAAAATATTGACATAAGCATGTTATGAAGCATTTGTCACCATGGCGGAAGGGAAAAGGTGCCACGGCGGTGAAACGGAAATGGTGCCACGGCAACATTCCGGTGATCCGACAACTCCTCGAGATGTCGGTGCAAAAGAAAGTGTGGGTGGCGTGTGATGCAAGCGATGGTGGGGTGATCCCGGATACGGGTTCCCGTGTCGGTGGCATGGCAAAGAAGCGTCGCAAGGACAATTCGATCACGGTGCAAAACTCGAGCATCTCATAACCAAGCATGCATTTGTTCACGGGCGTCGTCTCGGTGGTATACCTTTGAAGCGTGCGTTTTTGGAGCGGTTCTTTTGCACCGACATCTCGAGGAGTTGTCGGATCACCGGAATGTTGCCGTGGCACCATTTCCGTTTCACCGCCGTGGCTCCTTTTCCCTTCCGCCATGGCGACAAATGCTTCATAACATGCTTATGTCAATATTTTCATAAAAATTGCATAAACTTGCATATGTCATCCGCATCATGATAACAACATTTAAGTGTTTAAAGTTGTTGTTGCATTAAATTGCTAAATGACATGTGAGGATTTTCGGAAGTGTTGTTTGTGTTCGGCCTCATTTAAATTGCCTAAATAGTTAGTTTACTTATGCTTCACCTCTTGCCATGTTTAACAGTTAATATTGTTGGGTAGTATAATTGGTTTTGTTTGTGCATATCGCCATGCCCTGGCCAGGGTCTATGCCAACCCATTGTTTGTTTCTTTCGCTGGCTCATCGGAGGTGTGCCACGTCGGTCAGAGCGAGATATGTGCAGCTCCTATCGGGATTTGTCGGCACGGCACCATTCCTAACAAACCGAGGCTTTGCTGGTCTTGTTTTACCATTGTCGAAATGTCTTGATGTCTTGTTGGGATACCGAGTCGATCCGAGTGTCTTGGGTGAAGGTCTATTCCTTCCGTTGATCGCGAGAGCTTGTCATAGGCTAAGTTGGGACACCCTGCGAGTATAAACTTTCGAGAGCCGTGCCCGCGATTATGTGGCAGATGGGAATTTGTTAATGTCGGTTGTAGAAAACCTGAAGTTGACCTTAATTAAAATACATCAACGCGTGTGTAACCGTGATGGTCTCTTTCGGTAGTCCGGGAAGTGAACACTGATGTTGGAGTTATGTTTGCGTGGGTTGCTATAGGATCACTTCTTGATCATACTTTTATCGACCGTGCTTTGCCTTCTCTTCTCGCTCTCATTTGCGTATGTTAGCCACCATATATGCTAATAAACTTGCTGCAGCTCCACCTCATGCCTTTACCTTACCCTTAAGCTTAAATAGTCTTGATCTCGCGGGTGTGAGATTGCTGAGTCCTCGTGACTCACGGATACTTCAAAACCAGTTTGCGGTGCCTATGTTACCCGAGCGGGTGGCGCAACCAAGCTCAAGGAGGAGCTCGATGAAGATCTTGCCCTTTGTGTTGTTTCGCTCTAGTTGATCGATGAGTGGAGCCCGGTTAGAATTCGATCGGGGACCTTTAGCCGCATTTGGGGTTCTTCTTATATTTTTGGTTCCGTAGTCGGACCTTGATTGTATCTGGATGATGTAATGCTTTATTCATGTAATTGTGTGAAGTGGCGATTGTAAGCCAACTATGAATCTCTTTCCTTATGTATTACATGGGTTGTGTGAAGATTACCTCACTTGCGACATTGCTTTCAATGCTGTTCGCCTCTAAGTCGTGCCCGACACGTGGGAGATATAGCACGTCGAGGCGTTACATCAGCCCCCAAGCATGAGTCTTTGGGGTGTTCGGGATAAACATGAGCACTCTTGTTCCCATTGTTGGGTCCATCGAGGCGCTCAACACAACGAACAAAGCAACCAGACTTATAATGCTTGAACACTCTCACTTAGCCATAGAATTCTATAATTTTAAATTTGGTGAAGCCCCCAGTATTCGGAAGGCCGAATCCGGCGCTATCAACGCCTTCTTGAACATTGTCGGAACTTCGCTCGAGCGCGTGAGTCTTTAAGGACCGAAAAACCTCTCGAACAGCGACCAGGTCTCTCGCCTTATCATGCCGGTCGGTTTTAGCTTTCTCCTTTGGCGTTAACTGGCTCAACCAGAGCGCAATCGCGATGGTTCTCCCGTGCCACCTTAGCCGACGCGAGCGGGCGTAAGGCACCAAAAGCGTGGGGCAGGGCAAGCCCAACTATTGACCCAAAACATGATTGGAGCCGATTCATATAATGCTATAAGTTCGGGTGCCGCACTTGTGAAAGTGTTAGGACTTTATCACACCATAATTTGGGGAGCGAAGCCCTGGCGTATTCGGCGTACCAAGATATCTGGTGCAAGATGTCATATAATGAACATATATATAAAAGATAACACAATTGCAATAAAAGGTGCTGCATTATTTATGAAAGAAAGTGCGCTAGTAAAGCGGACTGATACAAATAGTCTTGATAAGCAAGGATTTGGACTCAATAAACATGTCCCCCTCGAGGGGATGAGCTGCGGACTTGGTGTATATAACTGAATTTAATGCTCGTAATTGAGACCACACAATGTTAAATCGCGGCCTTCTTTAGTCACGACTATTGCATCATGAGTTGATGAGGTTACGCCACACAGCGGGCTTACAGTTAACGAGTCTGTGTTCATAAAAGAAGAAGAAAAGTAATCAAAAAGAGAGGGGGGCACACTTGTGAGCCCCTGGTGTGGTCGAGCCGCACTCTGGGTCCATTGTGATCGTGCCTTTCCTGTGCCCATGGTATCTCCAAAGCGTAATGATGTGCAGCGGAGTGTTATTCTTGCGATCATCGCGAGGCGAGGTTGGGGCCGCATTACTCTGGCGATGCTCGATCGCGCCAGGTGGTCTTGGTTGGCATTGCTGCGGCGCTTTGTTGTGTCCGGCCTTTTAAGCTGCGGACTTGAGAATGCCTTAGAAGGCTGCTGTACTTACGCCGCGAGCGTTGTATGTTCCTCCGTTCGGAGGGGCGTTCCGTATTCCCATTGACCGTGATGACTCCACGAGGGCACGGCATCTTGAGCTTTAGGTATGCATAATGCGGCACGCGTTGAATTTTACCAGCGGTTTGTCCGGCGGGCGTGATAGCCGCTGCTGAAAGCGGGACTATGTCGAAGATTAACTCTTCGCTCGGAAATTATCGAGGATCGAAGACCACTTCGGTGTGGCGAGCTTTGTGCGATTGGCCTCCACTCCTGGGATGACACCCTTAAAGGTTGTCTTTGTAGGTTTAATCCTTGATGGGTCTATGCCCATTTTGCGCCTTGTATCTGATAAAGCAGGTTCAGGCTACTACCGCCGTCCATCGGGACTCTTGTGAGTGAAATCCATCGGCGATTGGGTCTAAAACCAATGCGGCGAATCCGCCATAAGCGTATGCTGGTCGGATGGTCTCTTGATCGAAAGTGATCGGACAAGAGGACCATGGATTGAACTTTGAGGCGGCTGGCTCCATCGCATAGGCGTCCACTGAGTCGCGTTCCTCTCCCTCTTGGGTATGTGGGTCGCGTATATCATATTCACCGTCCGCACTTGTGGGAAACCCTTCATCCTCTGTTGTTCGTGGTGGGTCTCTTCCTCGTCGTCGCTGTTTAGCCTTGTCATTGTTTTGGCAATTAACTTGCGGCCTGTGAACACCCAGCAATCTCTATTGGTGTGGTTAGGCTGGCTTTTCGAGTGCCATGTATCGGCATAAGCGGTCGAGTATTCGGTCCAGTTAGACGGACCGGGATGGTTATTTTGAATGGCTTCTTCCGCTGACGGGTTTATAGCCTCGAGAATCCGGCATTGGCTGCCGTATCCTCCTTATCGTCGCCGTTAATCGGCGCTTGTTTTGTTCGGCGTGACCTGCCGTTGTTGTCCTTGGTATCCGGACTGCCAAATTTTTATGGAGGTTGTTGCTACGAGCTAGCCAGCTGTCCTCTCCAGCATAAGCGGGTCATTAACGATGTGGGGGCTGCCATGGATTTCGGCTTTTCCTGCCCAGTGCCGGGCTAGCCATTCGTCCGGATGTTATGTTTGAAGGCTGCAAGGGCATCGCATCCGGACGGTCGGCGATTTGATTTTCTTTGTCAAGAACCGTGTCGAAATTGTCGGCGATTAAATGCGGCTGTTGAATAATGTGGCTTAAGTCATGGGCGTCGGTGAGTCGCTTTATACGTGCCTGAAGTTGTCGAGGAATCGTCTTCGAGTCTTCCAACGCAATTGACTTTGCGGGCAAGCTGTTTAGCCAATGCCAAGCTGGTCCTTTAAGCTTGAGTGGGAGATACTTGATGACATGTAGATCGTCACCTTGGGCCATGTGAATGTGGAGAAGATAGTCTTGATCCAAACCATGAGGTCTGTTGTGCCATCATAAGATTCAATGTTCTGGGTTTAAACCCTTGAGGATCTAATGATCCATTACTTCGTCAGTGAAGCATAGAGGGTGTGCGGCGCCCCTGTATTGAGCAATATCGCGACTCAGCTCGAGAGAGTGTTATCTGCTGTTTCGGCCCGGCGGGTTATTGTATCCGGTAGCGACGGTATTAAATGCGTGGGTCGTAGAAGCATACGTGATCCGTAGATGGATCTGGATTGCCTTGCCTTGTCCTCAATATGTCTCGCAAAGTCCGGTAGCGTTCCCTCTTGGCCGTACTCTTGGAAGCGATGCGGGAGTGCGGTCTTGGCTGAGGCCTAGATGCCTCTCATCACGACCACGGGGTGGTCGATCGACCATATCGTCTTGTTGGTGATGAAGGCATGTATGCTTCCTCCTCTAATCGGGGAGCAGCTTGCGTCTTAGGTAACTTTGGAGGCGTTGAGTTTATACTCTTGACGCGAGGACCTCGGTCCATCAATCGGCCAGCGGTCTTGATCAGCTTGGAGCTGTTGCGCTTTTCTTTAGGCTGTTTGCGTGGCGATAAGCTGCGCTTGAAGCGCTCTTGTTGACAGGATCCTCGGTGCGACAAATTCATCATCGTTGAGGCTTGCCGTGAGGCATATAGTTATCGTCCTCAACCCTTAAATGCAGCCCTCTCGTGAGGGCTTGCTTACTGCATCCTCCTCGCTGAATTTTCTTTGGAGGGATTGTCTTGACACTCACGGAGTATTATTATCTCCATGCGGAATCTCCATTCTTCTTGTGGCGGGATTTAGGCGGCGCCCTGGCGGCGTCGGCGTTGGGCTCCTTCTTTAGGGAATCTGCCTCCGTTGCTTCTTCGCCATCCCGTCTTTTGGGTGTCCACCATATATATGTCGTATGGCGAGGTGGTCTTCGGTGCCACAGTGGCGCTGGCTCATGTTAAATCTCCGGCATCGTCGTCCATGGCGTCGATGTCGTCGAATCAAAGTCTAGCATGTCGGTTAAATCATCGACGGTGGCTACAAAGTGGGTGGTGGGTGGGCTCTGAATTTCTTAAATCGTCCGTACCCCAACCATCCGGCCATAGTCGGCGAGATTCTCTGACAGCGAGAGATGCTTGATGAATTCAGGATATCGCCAAAAGCGAGTGTTGGAAAATGTCATGGCGGTGAATTCCATAACGGCGACCAATCTGGATCGATTGGTAGGGGCATGGGAGGTTGGAGTCGGCGAGTCAGGTGCCTCGAGAATCACGGGTTTCGCGAGGGACAAGATCGGTGTTCGGCTCCATCGCCGTGGATGTTGAAGCCCGGGTGGCGTCTATCCACCGACCCTCGATGCAGGCGATCGGCTCGGGCTAATGGCGAAGCGGATCCGTGTGCAGCCACCAAAACCTTTGTCCGTGGCGAGCTAGATCGTGCCCATCGTCCACGGTCGGCGGCGCTGGCTGTGGCTCGAGTCCGTCGAAGATCAAGTCTCCGCGGACATCGGCCGTGAAGTTTAAGCTTCGAATCGACTGGCGACCAGAGCGTAGCTTCGATCTGCTCGGACGGCCAAGTGAATTGGCTGCGATGCGAAACCGCCGAATCTGAAGATCTGTCCGGGAGAAAAGTCTCACCACAGGACAGCGTTGTTGGTTGAAGACGCCATCAAGCCTATCGGTGGCGACACGGAGGAACTCTCAATGAAAGCACCAATGTCGGTGTCAAAACCGGCGGATCTCGGGTAGGGGTCCCGGCTGTGCGTCTAGGCGGATGGTAACGAGAGGCGAGGACACGATGTTTTTACCGAGTTCGGGCCCTCTCGATGGAGGTAAAACCCTACGTCTGCTTGATTAATATCGATGATATGGGTAGTACAAGAGTAGATCTACCACGAGATCAAGGAGGCTAAACCTAGAAGCTAGCCTATGGTATGATTGTTGTCATGTATGTTGTCCTCGGACTAAAGCCCTCCGGTTTATATAGACAGCGGAGGAGGCTAGGGTTACAGTCGGTTACAATGGTAGGAGATCTACATATCCGTATTGCCAAGCTTGCCTTCCACGCCAAGGAAAATACCATCCGGACACGGGCCGGAGTCTTCAATCTTCTATCTTCGTAGTCTTGGAGTCCGGCGGATAATGATAGTCCGGCCGTCCGGACACCCCTAGTCGGGACTCCCTCAAAGACCCTCTCCCGGAGGAAGGAGAGAGAAGAGGAAGGCTTCCCGGCGGGGAGGCGAAGGGTCAAGAGGGAAGGACTATTCCTCTCGACAGCTCAACACCAGCGTTGGCGGCGAAGAGTGACCCTCAAGGGCGGGCCTCGCAAGATCGTAAGCATCCGGTTCTGAATGATTTATAATTTCTCTTTTGTGTCACATAGTGTCCTTCTAATGCCGCACACTGCCCATGATCCGGCCGATGATGATCTCCCGCTTCATCGGCGGGTCGTTGGCTCGTCGGATGTGGATTCCATCCCGACTGCCTCCACCCCTCGCGCCCATTGAGGACTCGAGGTGGGATCCCGTGAAGGACCCATCGGGAGGAGGCTCGGGGCGCCATGCAAGGCAACCTCCCGGACTTTACCAGCGGACTCCACGCCGGAACCCGCAGTGGTTCCCGAGTCCGCAATGGCCCCTCGCAAGAAGGGCAAGACCGTGGCGCCCGGCGCCCCGTCAACGGGCGCGGACAACTTGCTAGGGGCGCTCGAAGGCGCTTCCATCAGGAAGAACACCGCACTATTATGAGTGCGGTGATTGAAAGGTTCGGCTTCGCCATGAGCGAGGCGGCCAAGCTTCGATAGCCTTCTAACAGGCTTTGAGGTAAAAGTTAAAAATATTTAATGTAATACCGCATAGACGGTAGCCCACGATGCTCGGTTCGGTGTTGGAAAGAAAAGCGGACTGAGGATCTAAAAAGATATCTGTGAGGTTGCTAAAAGTATGTCAATATGGGTTTGCAGTTGCTCTGCTGACCTTTGCCGCCTGCATGCGAGGTCGGTGCTTTGAAGCGAGACCTCGGCGGTCGAGCAAGAGCTCGGTCATGCCAAGAAGCACCTCGAGGACAAAGAAGGTGAGTAACACCACTTTGAATAGTTACCTTCTGAGAAAAGGATTTAGGTTGCATTAAAATAAAAAGATAACATAGATGCTGCGGGGCCCACGAGCAGTGGCAACCACGAAGGAGGCTGTGTCATGACGAATGCAATGCGGCATGCAGGGCAAGAGCGAGAGAAGCGGGGAGGCGCGGGTGGCGGAGGTGCGGCAAGAGCTCTAGGCTCTGATGGAAAAGCATGAGAGTTTGGAGCGTGACTCGAAGACTCGAGAGTCCGAGCTTGCCTCGGCTCTCAAAAGTGCCAAAGCCGCCAAGGCCGAGGCCCATAAGGCCCTTCAAGAGGTTGAGGATCACGAAGAAAATAGCGGCGGGTAAGGCATTTTTCATGCAAAGCAAGCATGTTAATGTAAACTACGTGATTACCCGAATTGAGCTCTCGAGGCGTTTGCGGATCTGCCTCGCGATGTATCCGATCGCCCGCATTCTATCGTGGTGAGGAGGGAGCTCAGCGGAGAAGGTCTTACGGTCTTAATGCGTTGAGGCGGCCATCGGTGCCCCTAGCGACCAGTGAAGCAGCTGGTCGAGCTCCTAAGGTAGTGAGCAAGCCATGAAGGGCCTCATAGTCCGGTGTGGCTGGAGAGGCCATGCACAGGAGCTACTTGACCTCGTCTGGCGGCTGGTGGATCGTGCCCACAGGTGGAAGTCATCAAGCGCTCCGCTTTGTATTGAAGGTGCTCGTCGGGCCCTTGCCAGCGCAAAAAGGTGCTGCTGGGGCAGGCTGGATGCGAGAGGCTTATCAGCGGCGCGCCGCCCGGCAAGGAGTATCGTACACCGAGATGTACTATAAGACTGTCTGAAGGGTGCCCGCAAGATTGCGGATGAATGCCCCGAAGATGTAATTATTGAGTAAACTTCGCTATGTATTATCACATGCGCTGAAAACTTTGTTCATATCGCTAAGCAACGCTTGTTTAATTTAAAATATTACCTTACATGCGGCCGTTTATAAAATCGAGAGATGGCAAATCGTCGGCTTCAGCCCCCATGCCACTAGTCTTTGGGGTGTTGGGATAAACTTGAGCACTCTTGTTCCCATTTTGGGTCCATCTAGGGGCGCTCAACACAACGAACAAAGCAACCGGACTTATAATGCTTGAACACTCTCACTTAGCCATAGAATTCTATAATTTTAAATTTCGGCAAAGCCCCTAGTATTCGGAAGACGAGTTCGGGGCGTTATCCACGCCTTGGCCGGACATGATCCGGTTCTTTGCTCGAAGCGGCATAAGTCTTTAGGGACTCAAAAAGACCTCTCGAACAGCGACCAGTCTCTTGCCTTATCATGCCAGTCAGTTTTAGCTTTCTCCATGAGGCGCTCGCCTAGCTCAGCAGGGCGCAATCGCGATGGTTCTCCAGTGCTACCTTAGCCGGCGAGCAGGCGTAAGGTACCAAAACATGGGAGCAGGCAAACCCAACTATTGACCCAAGACATGATTGAACCGATTCATATAATGCTATAAGTTAGAGGTGCCGCACTTGTGAAAGTGTTCGGACTTATCACACCATAATGCGGGGAACATAAGCCCCTGGTGTATTCGGCCGTACCAAAATATACGGGTGCAAAATGTCATTAATGAACATATATTTAAAGTGATGCAATTATAGGCAAAAAATGCTGCATTTTTTACTTAAGGAATTCTGCTATGAGTGCGGCATGATACAAATAGTCTTGATAAGCAAGGTTGGACTAATTAAACATGTCCCCCTCGAGGGTGGGCTGCGGACTGGTGTGTATAATCAAATTTAATGCTCTTAATGGAGACCACACGAGTGTTAAATGCAGCCTTTTTCCCTCCACAGGCTGTTGCATCGTGAGTTCAGCAGAGTTCGCCGCCGGACGGGGCCTCACAGTGAGCGAAGTCCTGTATAAAAAAGAAGGAAAAGAAAAATAAAAAAGCGACACACTTGGGAGCCCTGGTGTGGTCGAGCCGCACTCTGGGTCTGTTGTGGTTGTGCCCCTCCCCAATGCCCATGGTATCTCAGGCGTAATGATGTCTGCGGAGGCTGGTCTTACAATCATCACGAGGGCTGGGGTTGGGGCCGCATTACTCTGGCGATGCTCGGAGCGTGCGGTGGTCTTGATTGATGTTGCTCCGGCGCGTTTGGCGTGTCCGGTCGTTTAACGGCGGACTCGAAATGCTTTAAAGGCTGCTCGTACTTACGCGCGAGCAGTGTATGTTCCTCCGTTCGGAGGGGCGTTCCGTATTTCCGTTGACCGTGATGACTCCGAGGCTGGCATCTTGAGCTTGAGGTATGCATAATGCGGCACGCGTTGAACTTTCTGACAGCGCGTTCGTTCAAGCGAGCGTGATAGCCGCTGCGAGCGGAACTATGTCGAAGATTAACTCCTTGCCGGAAATTATCAGAGATCCGAAGACCACTTCGGTGTGGTGAGCCTATACAATTGGCCTCAACACCTGGTATGGCGCCTTTGAAGGTCGTCTTTGTAGGTTTAATCCTTGAGGGTCTATGCCCATCTTGCGCCTTTGTATCTGATAAAGCGAGTTCAGAACTCTGCCGCCGTCCATCGGGACTCGTGAGGTGAAACCCATCGGCGATTGGGTCTAAAACCAATGCGGAGAATCCGCCATGGCGGATCTTGGTCGGATGGTCTCTTGATCGAAAGTGATCGAGGCAAGAGGACCATGGGTTGAACTTGGCGGCGGCTCCATCGCATATCGTCCCTTAGTGCACGCTTCCGCTCCCTCTTGGGTATATGGGTTGCGTATATCATGTTTACCGTCCGCGCTTGTGGGGAAACCTTCATCCTCTCTTGTTCGACGGCGGGTCTCCTCCTCGTCGTCGCTGTGCAGCCCTTGTCGTTGTTTTGACAATTAACTTGCTGCTGCTTAAATACCCAACAATCTCTGTTGGTGTGGTTAGCTGGTTTTCGAAGTGCCATGTATCGGCAAGAAGCGGTCGAGTATTCGGTCCAAATTGGGCGGACCGGGTGGTTCTTTTGAATGGCTTCTTCCGGCGGCGGGTTTAGAGCCTCGGAATCCGTCGTTGGCTACGGTATCCTCCTTGTCGTCACCGTTAACGCGGCGTTTATTTTTGCTTGACGCGACCTGCCATTGTGGTCCTTAGTATCCGGACTACCGGCATTTTTGCCGAGGTTGTTCTTCTTGAGCTAGCCAGCTATCCTCTCCCGCACGAAGCGGGTCATTAATGATGTGAGGGCTGCCATGGATTTGGCTTTTCTGTCCTAGGTGCGGGCTAGCCACTCGTCGCGGATGTTATGTTTGAAGGCTGCGAGGGCCTCTGCATCCGGACGGTCGACAATTTGATTTTTCTTTGTTAAGAACCGTGTCGAAATTGCACGGCGATTCGTCTAGCTGCTGAATTATGTGGCTTAGGTCATGGCGTCGGTGGTCGCATATATGTGCCCTGGAAGTTGTCGAGAATGCGGTTTCAGGTCCTCCCAACACCCAATTGACTCTGCGGGCAAGCTGTTAAGCCAATGCGAGCTGGTCCTTTAAGCTTGAGTGGGAGATATTTGATGGCATGGAGATGCGTCTCCATGGGCCATATGGATATGAAGGAGATAATCTTGATCCAAACCGCGGGGTCTGTTGTGCCATCGTAGGATTCAATGTTTCTGGGTTTAAACCCTTGAGGATTTGATGATCCATTACTTCGTCGATGAAGCATAAGCGGGTGTCTGGCGCCTCTGTATTGAGCAATATCATGGCGTAGCTCAAGGGAGCATTGTCTGCTGTGTTCGGTCCGGACGGAGTTGTTGTATCGGCGCGGCGGTATTAAATGCGTGGGTGGTAGGCGCCACGTGATCCATAGATGGATCTGGATTGCCTTGCTTTGTCTTCAATATATCTACGCAAGTCCGTAGCGTTCCGTCGTAACCGTGCTTTTGGCGATGCGAGAATGCGGTCTTGGTGGAGGGCCTGGATGCCTCTGCATCGCGACCACGGGGTGGTCGATCGGCCGTATTGTGCGCTGGTGATGAAGGTATGTGCTTCCTCCTCTAATCGGGGAGCAACTTGCGTTTTAGGTAACTCTTGGAGGGGCGTTCGAGTTCATACTCTTGACGCAGGACCTCGGTCCATCTGTCGACCAGCTGGTCTTGATCAACTTGAAGCTGCTTGGTGCTTTTCCTTTAGGCTGTTTCTTTGGCCATTAGCCTGCGTTTGAAAGCAGCTCTTGTTAAGCGGGATCCTCGGGCTGCGAATTAAATGCGTCGTCGAGGCTTGCCTCGTCTCCGGAGGACATATGTAATTATCATTGTCGATTGTCAAAACCGGCGGATCTCGGGTAGGGGTCCCGAACTGTGCGTCTAAGGCGGATGGTAACAGGAGGCGAGGACACGATGTTTTTACCGAGTTCGGGCCCTCTCGATGGAGGTAAAACCCTACGTCTGCTTGATTAATATTGATGATATGGGTAGTACAAGAGTAGATCTACCACGAGATCAAGGAGGCTAAACCTAGAAGCTAGCCTATGGTATGATTGTTGTAATGTATGTTGTCCTACGGACTAAAGCCCTCCGGTTTATATAGACACGGAGGAGGCTAGGGATTACAGTCGGTTACAATGGTAGGAGATCTACATATCCGTATTGCCAAGCTTGCCTTCCACGCCAAGGAAAGTACCATCCGGACACGAGCGGAGTCTTCAATCTTCTATCTTCGTAGTCTTGGAGTCCGGCGGATAACGATAGTCCATTGTCCGGACACCCCTAGTCGAGGACTCCTCAATAGCCCTGAACCAGGTCTTCAATGGCGATAAGTCCGGCGTGCATAATTTTCGTCATTGCAAGGCGGGTTCCTCCTTGAATAATCGAGAGAAGATCATGAACACCGGGATGAGTGTCGGCTCTGCAAAATAATTTCCACATTCCACCGTAGAGAATAAAATATACACTAGATCAATCTGGCGGCGTATTATGCGGCGTGGCATCACACCGCCACCAAGCCTCTGTTTGAATTGTTTTTCTTGTACCACCTCGTACGTTTAGCGGCGGTTTCCTTAACACGTCTTGTCGAAGAAGAATCGTGTTCCCCTTATTCGGGATCATCATCAATACGTGCGTGGGTAACCCAACCGTTCCGTCGCCACACCTCCTCTATCGAAGGGAATCTCAAGCAGTCCGCGGAGGCGGCCCTTGGTATTTCTTCCCCTTTATAAGAGGACCAAGGCATGTCCTTGTTCTTCAATCTACGCACGAATCTCTTGTCCGCTCCCGGTTCCAACACCGAGCCTCATATTGGCGCGGATCCTCAACCATGTCGGCTCCGACCTCCGGGGCGGTGGATGCCCTCCTCCGTCACGGAGGAGGACATAATAAACTGCGTGAGGCCAAGTACAGCCTCTGAGGTTTCGCATAGGTTGCTGCCCAAGGGCAGGCCGTGCCCTCCCGAGCCGGTGAACACGTCATTTCGTATCCCACCTCCGTCGGGGTTTAGGCTTCCAGCGGATCCCCGTGAGAGGGCTCTGTTCTACTATGGGCTGGACTTTCACGACTTGGCTCGAGTCCATCCTCCACATCTCCGCATTCATTATTATCTGCGAATCCTTCCTCCGCGTCATTCCCCACTTGGCCTATGGTGAAGACCTTCAAGTGGAGCGAAGATGATCGGGGCGTCAGCGGAGTCTTGTGGAAGCGACCATAAGCAAAAGGCCGATGCCCGTGGCGAGGTTCCTTCAAGAGGAACTTCGGGTGTGGCAGCGAGTGGTTCTACATCACGCTCGAAGGCGCGAGCGAAGCTGCTGCCTTCATTCCGCCGGGACCTCCGCCAACTAATGTCGTGGGTCGACCAAGGAGCTCAATTGGGGGCCGTCGAAGCGTGCCCTCATTGCGAGGCGGTTCGAGACCTCAAGCGAGGAGATCGACCTGATCAAAGTGATGCAGGTCATGCTAATCGGGCATCTTACGCCTGCAAAGCCGTCCTCTCCGTCTATGGGAGTTCAACCGGAGGACCTCGATTCTCCAACACTTTATGGAGTGCGACACCCGTGGAGATGTACAAGTTGTTCTTCGGACCGCAAGTGGCGTGTCAGATTCAGCCGAGGGCGCAGGCCTAAGCGCGATCGCCGGATACTCGGTATATAGCTCGAGTCCGGACATTACATTTATATGCCTTTCTAGAGTTAGCCTCGACCCTTTGTTCTTTACGAGGAATGGGTGGCGCGATCAAAGGCTGATAAGATGTCCGACCCCCTCCCGAGACCGCCTTTGGAGCCGTGCTGGTCGAGAATGTTGGAGGTTGCGCCCGAGAAGGGCGGCGGGGAAAATAGAGGAGCTAATATTTACGCCCAAAGGCGGCCCGAAGAGGGGGAACTAAGAATCCCTCCCTTCAGGGGGAGAAGAGGACCGCCTCCGAAGATCCGGAGGCCAAAGCCCCTAAGCGTGGGAAGAGATCTTCACCGGGGGGTCCGGCGTCCGGAAAGAATCCGGGCGTGCAATCATCGTCGAAGGACCAGCCCTCCAACGAGCCGTGAGTATGAAAAAAGGAAGTTAATTAGTAAGGAAATACCTTCATTTGTGCTTACATGGTAACGAAATATTTGTATTGCAGTTCGGATCTGCAGCCTTCTCGAGATGAGTTCATCTTGAGGACCTTCTTAGGAGATGATGGAGAGCGATCGCCTCCGTCCTTGGCGCCGCCCGGATGAAGCAAAGCGAACCGAAGTGTCATCACGGAGGGTATCCCGAGTCCGGAGGGGCGGAGAGTTCGGCACCTACTAGTGTCGGCGGAGAATCAAGAATCTGCTTGAGAGGCGTCCATTTCAGAAGATCACCGTGCGTTAATGCCTATGGTGATTGGAAGGATTTAGTCCATGCGAGAGCGAATGCGTAATGCCGCCATGAGTTTCTTTGGCGGGATTTGAGGTATCTTGAAATGATGCACCTTTGTCTTTTAACAGTTTGCATATAAAATCGCCTGTATAGATAGTAGCCCTGAGACTCGGTGGGTTGTCGGAAGCGACGGCGTCTGAGGATCAAAATCTAAAGTAATTAATTCCATCATTCCTATGCGGGTGGTGGATAGTCGAGGGCTAGCCGGACTAGTGAGTTTGCGAATTAACTCGGCAACTTGACTTAGCGGATGAGGACATCGCACTTGTCAATAGGCGACTTGACGAGTCGCAAGGTAAAAGAGTTCTCCTGATCGCTTTATTAAGGGGTCAAAGCCTACCTCGATAAATTATATCTGTTCATCTGAGGCAGGCGCTGCTGCTGTAGAAACCTTGGGCGAACTTGCTCTAGCTAAGGAGCAAGCCCGAAGGAGTGTGTGCTGCCTCGAGGTGGCGAGGAGTTGGAAGCCGAAAAGGCTGCGCACTGCCTAAGCAGGGCGGAGGTGGCCGAATTGGCCATGAAATTAAAGGATGCTACCAACCGCTATGAGGCTCTTAAAAAGGAGCACTTATTGGAGCGGGAAGACCTGAAGAAGGCCACCACCGAACCAAGGATGCCCGCTCTGCAATGCGGGCTATGAAGGAGGAACTGCGCCAGGCCGGAGAGATCGTGGCCGACAAGTCTTTCCTGCTGCGTCGCCGGTTTATGGATGCAAAGTATGCTCAATTTGAGCGGCTGTGGAGTCCGGAGGATCCGTATATGGACTTAGCTGCAAGTCGGTGATCTTGGTTAAGCACTTTCCGAGCCGGAGGATCACGAGGCGGAAGAGCTATATTGGTCTCAATTCCACGATCTGGATCGCTCACTTCCATTAACAGACCGGCTGGCGAATGGGCGAGCTAAATAGATTGTCCGGACTTGCCATGGTGACGCCGTGGCCCATGTATGGCGAGAGAGGTCAAAGCGATGAGCTACTTTGGCTTCTGCAGCAATTCCTTGGGCGGTGCCGCATATAAAGGAGATGAAGCGGTCGGCCTGCGCCGGTAGCGGGATGGCTCTTACTGCGTGTGAAGGCGCATTGTCGGGAGATGGATGCCACCGCTGTTGCTGCCCGAGGTTGGATGAAAACCGGCTCCTGCCGAGCACTACTGGGGAAGTTATGCGTGCGCTCGTGTAATAAAGTCGCAATGCTCGAAAAATGTCACGTTCAAATGAGCGCATTAGTTTGTAAATCGATGATTATGTTATAACTGCTTTTTGTACTTGTCGTCCCAAGTAATAAAACTTCTCTGTCGGCCGTTCACGTATACTTGTTGTATAACGAAAGATGGCAGTCTTGACTTCAGCCCCACGCACAAGGTGCGGGGTGTTCATAAAATAAGCGTTTTCACACTTAATCCGGCGTCTCGGTCTGTTTAAGGAGGTGGTAGCGTAGCGAACTAGGCAATCCGGACTATAATGCTTTATCACTTTCACTTAGCGATGGAGCTCGAGGGTGGGGCTATGATATAGCCCTGGTGGCACCGCACATCTCCGAATCGAGTGCGTAAGTTCTGACGGAAGCGGTCCTTCGTCAGCGAAATTCTAAACATTCGGCGATCGATCGAGTGGTTGACCATCTCTCGCTGTATCATAATGATCGGTTTTGGCTTTCTCTCTTGAGGTGCTCGCCCAGTGGCTGGGCACAATCGCGATAGTTCTCCTGGTGCCGCGTTAGCCGATGATCTGAGCGTAAAGCAGCAAAACACGGAGCAGGCAAACCCAACATTTGACCAAAGACATGATTGGAGCTGATGCATATAATGCCTAACTTTCGAGGCGCGAACACTCCCTAAGGTGTTCGGTCTTTATAATAATAGGCGAGCGATGCCTAAGCCCTATTGTCGAATGCGGGCATGGTCTTACGGCGCGCCGATGCCAAAGCGTCGAGCTCGCTTTGGTTATAGGAAGAAACCAAGGAGAATAACAACAAGAGGCAGTAAAAAGGTTTACACAGGGTCTTAATCTGAAAAGAATCCTCTAGCAGGTCCCTCTTGCGTCTGCGCTTTGTGTCTCTGTTGCGCCGTTTATCACGGGCGGGTGTGCACTTTGTTCATCTGTAAAAAGAGAGGAGCGTTTAGTTGAAAACAAATCGTCACGAAAAATATGTAAAACAAGAAATATAAATAATTAAGCGGGGTTCGTATGAACCCGCGGTTGTTTTAGATCTTGCGCAGCCCCTATGATGGGATATGCGGCTAGGGAGCCCTAACTTTCTTTGGGCGGATCGTCTATCCGAGTCCGGGGTCTTTAAGTGACCCTTGCCTTTGAAATGGCGCCCACAGCGGACCGGGCATCTTGAGTGTAAGAGGCGCGTAGTGTGGTATAGCGTTAAAGCGGACAAAAGCCTTCGTCCCAAGAGTGCTTGATATTCACTTTCAAATGGGGCGATGTGAAAAATTAATTTTCTCGTCGAGAATTGTTCGGCGATCGAACACGACTTGAGTAATATGGAGCTGTGCACTTGGCGTAAGGGCTGGCGTCACTCCTTTGAAGGAAGAGTGGTTGTGTCGTATTTTGGCAGGGTTTACCCCATCCTCGGATTGTTTTTGAGTCTGACAAGTTTAAGTCGCTGCCTCCGTCCATTAGGACATAAGTAAATTGTAATCCGTCTATTATGGGATTCGATATCGAGTCCGTCCGCATTTGAGCAACTTCGGAATAGTCCGGTGGTTGAAAGTGATTGGTTTTGATATCCAATCTCTACGGTTTCTTTGGGTTGGACTGTGCGAAGCTCTTTTAGAAAGTGCCGCACTATTTTCCGTATTATCACATGTAGTGAATTTACTTCTTTGACCCCTTGTGGGAAAGTCTTTTGTTTTCGGCTATCTTGCTGTTGGGGTTTATCGTCTTAAGCTTGATCGTCGATCCCTTTGTGTTCGGCGTTTAGTCGGCGGACTGTTTAAAACCCAACAATCCTGTGGGTGTGATTTGCGAGCCTTAGAATCTTGTGGATTTGACATATCCGACCGAAAATCTTGTCTAAGTTAGACAATTAATCCTTTGTCATCCTTAAGAGGCTGTGTTTATTATTGGGCATGAGCTTTTGAATCCGGCGTTGACTGCCGTGCTCTTTGGGCTTTTATCTTTATTCCGGCCCTGCTCTTTTCTGCGCCGTGATTTCCCGTTTCCATCTCTCATCTCGGATGTACTTGGGTCGCTGGTGCTGCATCTTGCTAACCAACTATCCTCTCCCGCACAGAAGCGGGTCATGAGGCTTGTTAGTGCGGACATTCTCCTCGGTTTCTCTTGACCGAGGTGCCTGGCGAGCCATTCGTCTCGGACATTGTGTTTGAAAGCTGCTAAGGCTTGGCGTCCGGACGATCGACTATCTGGTTCTTTTGGTAAGGAACACATTACGAATTTCATGCGCGACTCTCCGGGCTCTTGAGTTATATGACTTAGATCATCTGCATCGGGAGGACGGACATAAGTCCCTTGAAAATTTTCTCTACGCGTCCTCGAGCTCTTCCCAACTTCCAACAGTGTTTTACGGGAGGCTCTTAAGCCAATGACGGGCTGTCCTTTGAGCTTGAGGGTAGATATTTTATGGCGTGGAGATCGTCTCCTCGGCCATATGTATATGTAGTATATAATCTTCTATCCGGACTCCGAGTGCATTGTTCCATCGTAGGCCTCTATGTTGATGGGTTTAAATCCTGCTGAGGAATTCATGGTACAGCACCTCATCGGTGAAACATAGTGGGTGTCTGGCGCCCTGTTTGTGTGTGCCGCTATCATCGGACACTTGACGTGTTGCCTTGCTTGTTGGGGCCTTCTCCTTTGGCCCGTAAATGGACTGGCTGGGCCATCTATCCTCCGAGTTCGTTGGTGGATTTATGTGTGGCGCCGCTTTCATAATTTAGCTTTGTCATCGGCCTTCTATCCAACGAGCAGCCCTTTATTTTTGGGCGGTGGAGGCTCTATGGCCTCTTCGTCGAATTCGATAGCAGCTTAGCGCTCGGGTAGCTCTTTGATTGGTGGCCATTGCCGTGCTTATCTGCGGTTTTGAGCACTTTGCTCCATCTCATTCGAGTGTGTCTTCGCTGTTTTGAGCCTCCGTTTTCCTTCTTGAGCTTCTTGCGATCTTGTGAGTCTTTTAGGAGGTTCTTACTCTCCGGCGACGTGTCCGGCATATGGTCGTCCGGACTGTTGTTCTCGCCGGGCTTGGATTGATTATTTGACTCGTCATGTTCGGACGGTTGCTTATTTGCAAGTTCGTCGTCCGATTGTGAGCCCTGCCCTATCGCGTGCTCCTTGGGAGTGTTGTTGTCGTCGAGGCGGGACTTAGGGCGGCGTCTGCGCCGTCGTTTTGGTCGTTTATCGGTGGGATCATCTTCTGCCGCGACCCGTTGATCCTTGTTATCGCTCCCCTTTGGGGTGTCCACCATATATATGTCATGCGACGAGGTGGTCTTCCAGTGCCCTGTAGGCGCTGGCTCCTGTTCGTCTCCGGCATCGTCGTCCATGGCGTCGATGTCGTCGGAGTCGAAGTCTAGCATGTCGGTTAAATCATCGACATTGGCTACAAAGTGGGTGGTGGGTGGGCTCTGAATTTCTTCGTCATCCGTGCCCCAACCATCCTGGCCATAGTCCGGCCAGGATTCTCCTGACAGCGAGAGATGCTTCAGTGAATTCAGGATATCGCCAAAAGGAGAGTGTTGGAAAATGTCCGCGGCGGTGAATTCCATAACCGGCGCCCAATCTGGATCGATTGGTAGGGGCGCGGGAGGTTCGGAGTCCGGCGAGGAGTCCGGCGCCTCATAATCACGGGTTTCGCAGGGGACAAGATCAGTGTTCAGCTCCATCGCCGTGGATGTTGAAGCCCTCGGGGCGGCGTCTATCCACCGACCCTCGGTCTGGGTGATCGGCTCCGGGCTAATGGCCGAAGCAGATCCGTGTGTGGCCACCAAGGCACTGTCCGGCGGCAGAGCTAGATCGTGCCCATCGTCATAGTCTTGGCCTTGATCTTGAAGCCGCTGAATCTGAAGATCTGTCCGGGAGAAAAGTCTCACCACGAAAGCGTTGTTGGTTGAAGACGCCATCAAGCCTATCGGTGACAACACAGAGGAACTCTCAATGAAAGCACCAATGTCGGTGTCAAAATCGGCGGATCTCGGGTAGGGGTCCCGAATGTGCGTCTAGGCGGATGGTAACAGGAGGCGAGGACACGATGTTTTACCCGTGTTCGGGCCCTCTCGATGGAGGTAAAACCCTCGTCTGCTTGATTAATATTGATGATATGGGTAGTACAAGAGTAGATCTACCACGAGATCAAGGAGGCTAAACCCTAGAAGCTAGCCTATGGTATGATTGTTGTAATGTATGTTGTCCTCACGGACTAAAGCCCTCGGTTTATATAGACACCGGAGGAGGCTAGGAATTACAGTCGGTTACAATGGTAGGAGATCTACATATCCGTATTGCCAAGCTTGCCTTCCACACCAAGGAAAGTACCATCCGGACATGAGCGGAGTCTTCAATCTTGTATCTTCGTAGTCTTGGAGTCCGGCGGATAGCGATAGTCGGCTGTCCGGACACCCCTAGTCGAGACTCCTCAATCATCCTCGACTGTTAAATGCGCGCTCTCTTGTGAGGGCTTGCTTCGCATCCTCCTGCGCTGAATCTTCTTGGAGGGATTGTCTTCGGCACTTTACGGGGTGTTATTATCTCCGTGCGAATCTCCATTCTTCTTTGTGGCGGGATTTAGGCGGCACGGCCGACGTCGGCGCTTAGGCGGTTTCTTTAAGGAATCGCCTCCGCCGCTTCTTCGCCGTTCCCATCTTTTGGGGTGTCCACCATGTATGTCATATGGCGAGGTGGTCTTCGATTACCTGTGGCGCTGGTTCTTGTTAAATCTCCGGCATCGTCGTCCATACCGTCGATGTCTTGAATCATAGTCTAGCATGTCGGTTAGATAAATCGGCAGTGGCTACAAAGTGGGTGGTGGGTGGGCTTTGAATTTCTTCGTCGTCCGCATCCCAACCATCTGGCCATAATCCGGCCAGGCTCTCCGGATAGCGAGAGATGCTTTAGCAATTTAAGATGTCGCCAAAGGCGAGTCTTGAAAAGATGTCTGCAGCGGTGAACTCCATGATCGGCGCCCAATCAGATTCGATTGGCGAGCGCAGGAGGTTCGGAGTCCGGCACCTCGGAGTCACGAATTTTATAAGGGACAAGGTCAGTGTTCGGCTCCATCGCCGTGGATGTTGCAGCTCTTGAGGCGGTGTCCAGCCACTCGTCCTCAATCTGCGCGATCGGCTCCGGACTATGGGTCGGGCGGATTAAGTGTCTTGACCTCAAAATCTTGTCCGTGGCGAGCTAGATCGTGCCCTATCGTGGCGATGCGGCACGCTTCGGCTCTGGATCGGATCCGTCGAAGATCAAGTCTCCGCGGTGTCCGCTGTGAAGTTTAGGCTTCGTCGACTGACGGCGGCGTAGCTTCGATCTGCTCGGATGGCCAAGTGAATTAGCCCTTGATCTTGAAGCCGCGAATCTGAAGATCTGTTCGGGAGAAAAGTCTCACCGGGCGTCATTGTTGTTGATTGAAGAAGCCATCAAGCCTATCGGTGGCAGCACGGAGGAACTCTCAATGAAAGCACCAATGTCGATGTCAAAACCGGCGGATCTCGGGTAGGGGTCCCGAATCGTATCTAGGCGAATGGTAACGAGGAGACAAGGGACACAATGTTTTTACCCGAGTTGGGCCCTCTCGATGGAGGTAAAACCCTACTCTGCTTGATTGATATTGATGATATGGGTAGTACAAGAGTGGATCTACCACGAGATCAAGGAGGCTAAACCTAGAAGCTAGCCTATGGTATGATTGTTGTAATGGTTGTGTGTCCCTCGGACTAAAGCCCTCGGTTTATATAGACACGAGAGAGGGCTAGGGTTACCTGAGTCGGTTACAATGGTAGGAGATCTACATATCCATATCGCCAAGCTTGCCTTCCATGCCAAGGAAAGTCCCATCCGGACACGGGACGGAGTCTTCAATCTTGTATCTTCATAGTCTTGGAGTCCGGTTGACGATGATAGTCCGGCTGTCCGGACACCCCCTAGTCCAGGACTCCCTCAGGGTCCCAACAGTCAGGGGGAAACATTTTTTTGGGAAATACAGTGGCCCGTACGGTGGGTCCCCGCTGCCAGGTGGAGGAATAATTATTCTGCATGTAATAAGGAGGCACTTCCTTGCTGCGGCCGTGGACCCAGCTGTCAGCCTCTCCATGTACGGTCCACGTCCGATGGAAGCCGTTCCTTGACCACGTTGACCACGCCGCCGAGAGCACCAGGGGCGGTGGGCGGCGGCGAGCCTAGGAAGGGGCGGCGGTCGGGAAGGCGTGGCGATGGATGCCGCAGCGTGAAGGAGTATGAGGGTTCACTTTGGTCGCGCTTGTGTGAGGCTGCCGTCGCTGCGAGAATAACGGGGGGTGTGGGTGAGTAGAGATGGCACGGCGATGGTGGGAGTAGTAGGGGGCGGTGAGGCCTCCGCCACATCGCAGCCAGCCACGGGAGGCAGGAGTACGAGGCACGACCGGCGCTGGTTTGGGCGGCTGGAGCAAGAAGACCAGAGGTTGAAGAAGCACTACGGCCGTTGGATGGACATCGGACGGTCACTGGAGCTAGAATCCTGCATATTGACTAAGTTGACAAAGCCCTCCGTCCTCGTCAACTTAGTAGGCCCACAAGTCAGGTTGCCACTATACTGGGTCCCAGCTAGCAGGGGGAGTATTCATTTTTGTGTGCGTAATAAGGAGGCACTTCCTTGTGTGCGAAGATATAGCTGGTGGGTCCAAGCTGCCAGCGGCCGTAACATTTTTTTCACGAAATACAGAGGCCCTTTCGGTGGGTCCCAGATGTCAGTTGGAGGAATCATTATTTTGCGCATAATAAGGAGGCATTTCCTTGCGTGCGATCGTGGACCCAGCTGTCAGCCTCTCCACGTACAGTCCACTTAAGATGCATGTCGGTCATTGACCACGTTGACCAGGCCGCGCTGAGAGCACTAGGGCGATGGACAACGGCGAGGCCTAGGAAGGGAACGACACGAAGGCAGGGAAGACTTCGGCGGTTGTTTCCCGCGGAGAATCGACTATCGTTGGTTTCTTGGTTCGTCTGCCGTCGCGGAGAATAACAGCAGGTGTGGATGAGTAGAGGATGGCTAGGCGGTGATGATGCTGATTACGGCGGTGAGGCTGCTTGGCGGCAACCTGACCGGTCAGGGGAAGGAGGGCGAGCAGTCCACTTGGCGCTTGTTTGGCGGCCGGGCAGGGAGAGCGAGATTGAAGAAGCACGGCGGCCGTTGGATGGAATTCAACACTCCTTTGCTTGTGTGTCAACGTTTTTTAGGAAAGCCTCAAATCTGTGGAAAATAGCATACAACCCATCTGCCATTATTTCTAATAATTTACAACCCATTTGCTAGTTCTTAATGTTTTTTTGGAGCCCATATTCTTTTTGTTAGCATTACAGCCCATATGTGGCTAGGGTTAAAAAATTATACGAAATTTTGCATATTTCGGTGCGGTCCGAACTGTTTTTAATCCCGAAATTTTGAGTCACATTCAAAATGATTTTAAAAATAAATGTATATCAATATAAAATCCAACAAATTGTCCACGCATAAAAATAAATGCAATTTAAAATCTCGAAGTGAAAAAAAGAAATTTGAAACTAATTGCCGGTTTGATGTGTTTTAAAAATGTACAACCCATTTCTCATTACTGATAGGCCTTTTTCTCGGCCAGCCGAAGGAAGCTCTCCTCGTCTTGAAAGATTTGCAGCCCAACAGGCCTGACAAAGCGACTTACTTGGCAAATCACAAAAAAATTGGGCTGCGGCCGTGGACCCAGTTGTCAGCTTCTCCACGTACAGTACTCTTTCGATGAAAGTCGGTCATTGACCACATTTACCACGCTGCGCCGAGAGCACCAAGGCGGTGGACAATGGCGAGGCCTAGGAAGGGGACGACGCGGAGCCGGGGAAGACGCAGTAGTGGATGCCCACGCGGAGAGAATCGAGGTTCCATCGGTTCGGCTTGCGGCGTGAGGCTGCCGTCGCCCTTGAGAATAACGAGGGTGTGGGTGAGTAGAGGAATGCCCTAGGCCAGCGGTGGGAGTAGTAGGGGCGGTGAGGCCTCCGCGGCATCACAGCCCGCCACGAGGCGGAGCACGCAGCACGACCGGCGCTGCTTTGGTAGGCCGGAGCAAGAAGACCAGAGGTTGAAGAAGCACTATGGCCGTTGGATGGACATCGTCACGGTCCTTGGAGCTAGAATCATTCATATTGACTAAGTTGACAAAGCCCTCCGTCCCCGTCAACTCAGTAGGCCCACAAGTCAGCCACCCACTATGGTGGGTCCCAGCTAGCAGGGGGTATTCATTTTTTTGTGCGTAATAAGGAGGCACTTCCTTGCGTGCATTTAAGATATAGCTGGTGGGTCCGACACATCGGCGGCGAGGCGTTTTTCACGAAATACAGAAGCCCTTCCCACGTACAATCCACGTAAAGTGCGTAATAAGGAGGAACTTTCCTTGCATGCGACCATGGACCTCGTGGGTCCCAGCCGTCAGGCTCTCCACGTACAGTCCTCTTCCGATGACTCTCGTATGTTGACCACGCCGTGCCAAGCGCACCAAGGCGCTGGACGACAGCGAGGCCCCAAACTAGAAGGACCCGGAGATGGGGAAGATGCGGCAGTGGAGTCACAGATGGAGAGGAGTGGGAAATGATACGTCTCCGTCGTATCTATAATTCTTGATTGTTCCATGCCAATATTCTACAACTTTCATATACTTTTGGCAACTTTTATACTATTTTGGGACTAACATATTGATCCAATGCCCAATGCCAGTTCATGTCTGTTGCATGTTTTTTGTTTCGCAGAAACCCAATATCAAACGGAATCCAAACGGGATAAAAATGGACGGAGATTTTTTTTGGAATATTTATGATTTTTGGGAAGTGAACTCAACGCGAAACGGTGTCCGGGGTGGCCACGAGACAGGGGGCACGCCCTCCCCCCTGGGCACGGCCTGGGCTCTCGTGGGCCACACGTAAGGTGGTTGACACTCTTCTTTTGGCGCAAGAAAGGTAATTTTATGAGAAAGATCTGGGCGAAAGATTCACCCCAATCGGAGTTACGGATCTCCGGATATTTAAGAAACGGTGAAGGGGTAGAATCTGAGAACGCAGAAACAGAGAGATAGATCCAATCTCGGAGGGGCTCTCGCCCCTCCCATGCCATGTGAGCCAAGGACCAGAGGAGAAACCCTTCTCCCATCTAGGGAGAAGGTCAAGGAAGAATAAGAAGAAGGGGGGCTCTCTCCCCCTTGCTTCCGGTGGCGCCGGAATGCCGCCGGTGGGCCATCATCATCACCGCGATGTTCACCAACACCGCCGTCATCTTCACCAACATCTCCATCACCTTCCCCCTTCTATATTCAGCGGTCCACTCTCCCGCAACCTGCTGTACCCTCTACTTGAACATGGTGCTTTATGTTTCATATTATTTCCCAATGATGTGTTGCCATCCTATGATGTTTGAGTAGATTTTCGTTGTCCTATCGGTGATTGATGAATTGCTATGATTGGTTTGAGTTGCATGTTTTATTATTGGTGCTGTCCTATGGTGCTCTCCGTGTCATGCAAGCGTGAGGTATCCCTGCTGTAGGGTTTGCAATATGTTTATGATTTGCTTATGGTGGGTTACGTGAGTGATTGAAACACAAACCCGAGTAAGTAGGTTGTTTGCGTATGGGATAAAAGGGGACTTGATGCTTTAATGCTATGGTTGGGTTTTACCTTAATGAATCTTTAGTAGTTGCGGATGCTTGCTAGAGTTCCAATCATAAGTGCATAGAATTCCAAGTAAGGGATGATATGTTAGCTTATGCCTCTCCCTCAAATAGAATTGCAATAGTGATTATAGGTCTAGTAACGTAGTCAGTTGCTTAGGGACAATTTCACATCTCCTACCACCACTTTTCCACACTCTCTATATTTACTTTAATGCATCTTTATCTAAACAGCCCCTAGCTTTTATTTACGCGTTCTTTACTTTCTTGCAAACCTATCCAACAACACCTACCAAGTAGTTCTAGTTTCATACTTGTTCTAGGTAAAGCGAACGTCAAGCGTGCGTAGAGTCGTACCAGTGGCCGATAGGACTTGAGAGAGTATTTGTTCTACCTTTAGCTCCTCGTTGGGTTCGACACTCTTACTTATCGAAAGAGGCTACAACTATCCCGTATACTTGCGGGTCATCAATACCTTTTTCTGGCGCCGTTGCCGGGGAGTCATAGCGTGGGGTGAATATTCTCGTGTGTGCTTGTTTGCTTTATCACTAAGTAGTTTTTATTTGCTGTTCTTAGTTGTTTTCTATATTTAGCTATGGGTAGGAAATGCAAAATACCAAAAAAATTAGTTGTACCTACTGAACCAGTGGTTGAAGAACCACTCAAAATCTATCACATTCCTAAAGCTTTTTACTTGGATCATCTTCGATCCCTTTGTGCTCGTGCTGAAACCCCCACTAGTTTAGTTGAGGGAAAATATTTAGATGAGCATGCTTGTTTTGTGCGACAACGTATATCTGAAAAAGGGAAACTATTATGGGATCAAATTCAACGTTTGCAATGCTATGCTTGGAATTTATGTGAAAAATATGAGTTTACTTGTTGTTTTGAAGACCCTAAGAAACACCTACCCTATCAATGCTTGTTTAGTGATAATGGAACCATATCTTTGTATGCTAAGGGTGTTTACAATTACTATGATGTTCAACAAATTGAAGAATTTGTTGCTTTTAAAGGTGCTTATGAGATTGCCTTTTTGATTGAAAAGTATGATGCTACTCTTTACAAATCTGAAAATTTTGCCATATTTCAATATTGTTATGATAATTATGCTTCTAATGCCTATGTTAAACCATATATTGAGGACTTCTCCGCTGTCCGAGAAGAGACTAATATTTTGCAGGAAGCTATGGAAGAAGAAATTGATGAAACTGTGAGCTCATTGGATGAAAAAGATGATGAGGAGAGCGAAGAACAAAAGGAGGAAGAGCGGATTAGCTACCCGTGCCCACCTTCTAATGAGAGTAACCCTCCAACTCATACATTATTTAATTCCCCTTCGTGCTTACCGAAGGATGATTGCTATGATCCCTTGAATTTGTTTGAAATATCCCTTTTTGATGATGCTTGCTATGCTTGTGGCCAAGATGCCAATATGAATTATGCTTATGGAGATGAACTTGCTATAGTTCCTTATGTTAAACATGAGATTGTTGCTATTGCACCCACGTATGATAGTCCTATTATCTTTTTGAATTCTCCCAACCACACTTTATCGGAGAAGTTTGTGCTTATTAAGGATTATATTGATGGGTTGCCTTTTACCATTGCATATGATGATTTTGATGAATGTAATATGCATGTGCTTGCTGCTCCTACTTGCCATTATTATGAGAGAGGAACTATGTCTCCTCCTCTTTATGTTTCCAACACGATGAAATTGCAAGAAACTGCTTATAGTATGCATTGGCCTTTACTTGGTGTGCATGAATTGTTCTTTTATGACATGCCGATGCATATGAAGAGAGTTAGACTTCGTCATTGCTTGATATATGTTACTTTGTGCTCACTACTAAATTACAAATCATTGTTAATTAAAATTGGCTTTGATATACCTTGGGATCCGGGTGGATTCATTACTTGAGCAATAAATGCCTAGCTTAATGGCTTTAAAGAAAGCGCTGCCAGGGAGACAACCCGGAAGTTTTAGAGAGTCATTTATTTCTATTGAGTGCTTTTATATAGTTTAAAAACACAAAAATAAAGAGGGGAAACCAAAAACTTTTCAAAAAGAAAAGTGAAAGTGAGAAAGACAAGCATTGTTGAAGTGGGAGCTAGCCTTGAACTTTGTTCATCCTCACGGAAACTTTGTGAATCTTGATTACAGAAACTATTTAACAAAAATAATTATCCCCTTGTATAATTCCATTGTATTATAAAAATAATGTGCCAAAGTTTGCCTTTAGGATGTTTACATTGCTTGTTGGTTTGTACAATGCAGGACAGAAACTTTGGCTGTAGTGCGCGATTTTACATTTTTAACTGGAACGTCAAATGGTTCTGATTCCTTTTGCACTGTCTTGATGTACAACTTTTTTATTTTTCCTAATTTTGGTAGAATTTTTGGGGTACCAGAAGTATGGTGGATGTTCAGATTTCTACAGACTGTTCTGTTTTTGACAGATTATGTTTTTGATGCATAGTTTGCTTGTTTTGATGAAACTATAAATTTATATCAGTGGATTAAGCCATGAAAATTTATATGATAGTAGACACAATGCAAAAACAAAATATGAATTGGTTTGCAATAGTACTTAGAGTGGTGATTTGCTTTATTATACTAACGGATCTTACCGAGTTTTCTGTTGAAGTTTTGTGTGGATGAAGTGTCTAAACGAGGAGGTCTCGATATGAGGAAAAGGAAGAGAGGCAAGAGCTCAAGTTTGGGGATGCCCGAGGCACCCCAAGTAAATATTCAAGGAGACTCAAGCGTCTAAGCTTGGGAAGGCCCCGGAAGGCATCCCCTCTTTCTTCAACAAGTATCGGTATGTTTTCGTATTCGTTTCGTTCGTGCATTATGTGCAAGTCTTGGAGCGTCTTTTGCATTTAGTTTTCACTTTTCTTTTATCCACCATGCTGGTATGAGATAGTCCTTGGTTTTTTTTATAGAATTCTCATTGCACTTCACTTAAATCTTTTGAGTATGGCTTTAAAGAATGTTTCACGTGCTTCACTTATATCATTTGAAGTTTGGATTGCTTGTTTCTCTTCATATAGAAAACAACTATTTGTAGAATGCTATTTTGCTTCACTTATAATTGTTAGAGCATGGGAATATCTTTTGTAGAAAGAATTAAACTCTCTTGCTTCACTTATATCTATTTAGAGAGATGACAGGAATTGGTCATTCACATGGTTAGTCATAAAATCCTACATAAACTTGTAGATAGCTGAATATGATATGTTTGATTCCTTGCAATAGTTTTGCGATATAAAGGTGGTGATATTAGAGTCATGCTAGTGGGTGGTTGTGGATTGTAGAGACACTTGTGTTGAGGTTTTTGATTCCCGTAGCATGCACGTATGGTGAACCGCTTTGTGATGAAGTTGGAGCACAATTTTATTTATTGATTGTCTTCCTTATGAGTGGCGGTCGGGGACGAGCGATGGTCTTTTCCTACCAATCTATCCCCCTAGGAGCATGCGCATAGTACTTTGTTTTCAATGGCTTGTAGATTTTTGCAATAAGTATATGAGTTCTTTATGACTAATGTTGAGTCCATGGATTATACGCACTCTCACCCTTCCACCATTGCTAGCCTCTCTTGTGCCGTGCAACTTTCGCCGGTACCGTAAACCCATCATATGCCTTCCTCAAAACAGCCACCATACCTACCTATCATGGCATTTACATAGCCATTCCAAGATATATTGCCATGCAACTACCATCATCATCATATACATGACTTGAGCATTCATTGTCATATTGCTTTGCATGATCGTAAGATAGCTAGCATGATGTTTTCATGGCTTTTCCGTTTTTTGATGTCATTGCTATGCTAGATCATTGCACATCCCGGTACACCGTCGGAAGCATTCATACAAAGTCATATCTTTGTTCTAGATATTGAGTTGTAAGTAAATAAAAGTGTGATGATCATCATTATTAGAGCATTGCCCCAGTGAGGAAGGATGATGGAGACTATGATTCCCTCACAAGTCGGGATGAGACTCCGGACTTTATGAAAAATAAAAGAGGCCAAAGAAGCCCAAATAGAAAAAAAGAGGCCAAAGAAGCCCACCAAAAAGAAAAAATAATAAAAAGTAAAAACGAAGGAAAAAAGAGAAAATAAAAAATGAGAGAAAAAGAGAGAAGGGGCAATGTTACTATCCTTTTACCACACTTGTGCTTCAGAGTAGCACCATGTTCTTCATACAGAGAGTCTCCTATGCTTTCACTTTCATATACTAGTGGGAATTTTCATTATAGAACTTGGCTTGTATATTCCGATGATGGGCTTCCTCAAATGCCCGAGGTCTACATGAGCAAGCAAGTTGGATGCACACCCACTTAGTTACAGTTTGAGCTTTCATACACTTATAGCTCCAGTGCATCCGTTGCATGGCAATCCCTACTCACTCACATTGATATCTATTTATGGGCATCTCCATAGCCTGTTGATACGCCTAGTTGATGTGAGACTTTCTCCCTTTTTGTCTTCTCCACATAACCTCCACCATCATATTCTATTCCACATATAGTGATATATCCATGGCTCACGCTCATGTATTGCGTGAAAGTTGAAAAGGTTTGAGATTATTAAAGTATGAAACAATTGCTTGGCTTGTCATCGGGGTTGTGCATGATTAAATACTTTGTGTGATGAAGATAGAGCAACAGCCAGACTATATGATTTTGTAGGGATAACTTTCTTTGGCCATGTTGTTTTGAAAAGACATGATTGCTTTATTGGTACGCTCAAGTATTATTGTTTTTATGTCAAATGATAGACTATTGCTTTGAATCACTCGTGTCTTAATATTCATGCCATGATTAGACATATGATCAAAATTATGCTAGGTAGCATTCCACATCAAAATTATCTTTTATCATTTACCTACTCGAGGACGAGCAGGAATTAAGCTTGGAGATGCTGATCGTCTCCGTCGTATCTATAATTTTGATTGTTCCATGCCAATATTCTACAAGTTTCATATACTTTTGGCAACTTTTTATACTATTTTGGGACTAACATATTGATCCGATGCCCAGTGCCGTTCTGTCATTGCATGTTTTTGTTTCGAAACCCAATATCAAACGGAATCCAAGCGGGATAAAAGCGGACGGAGATTTTTTTGGAATATTTATGATTTTTGGGAAGTGAAATCAGCGCTAAACGATTAATAAAGGTGGCCCACGAGACAGGGGGCGCGCCCTCCCCCCTGGGCGCGGCCTGGGCTCTCATGGGCCACCCGTAAGGCGTTTGACACTCTTCTTTTGGCGCAAGAAAGCTAATTTTATGAGAAAGATCTAGGCGAAAGATTCACCCCAATCGGAGTTACGGATCTCCGGATATTTAAGAAACGGTGAAGGGGTAGAATCTGAGAACGCAAAAACAGAGAGATAGATCCAATCTCGGAGGGGCTCTCGCCCCTCCCACGCCATGGGAGCCAAGAACCAGAGGGAAACCCTTCTCCCATCTAGGGAGAAGGTCAAGGAAGAATAAGAAGAAGGGGGGCTCTCTCCCCCTTGCTTCCGGTGGTGGCGGAACGCCGCCGGGGGCCATCATCATCACCGCGTTCTTCACCAACACCTCCGTCATCTTCACCAACATATCCATCACCTTCCCCCTTCTATATTCAGCGGTCCACTCTCCCGCAACCCGCTGTACCCTCTACTTGAACATGGTGCTTTATGCTTCATATTATTTTCCAATGATGTGTTGCCATCCTATGATGTCTGAGTAGATTTTCGTTCTCCTATCGGTGATTGATGAATTGCTATGATTGGTTTGAGTTGCATGTTTTATTATTGGTGTTGTCTGAT
Organism: Aegilops speltoides; assembly: GCA_021437245.1. NCBI lineage: Eukaryota > Viridiplantae > Streptophyta > Magnoliopsida > Poales > Poaceae > Aegilops > Aegilops speltoides. Next base: position 188,964,345 of record CM038147.1, read on the forward strand.
GTCTACCACACAACCTTTTTCTTGTAGACGTTGTTGGGCCTGCAAGTGCACAGGATTTTAGGACAGTAGCAAATTTCCCTCAAGTGGATGACCTAAGGTTTATCAATCCGTAGGAGGTGTAGGATGAAGAGGGTCTCTCTCAAACAATCCTGCAACCAAATAACAAAGAGTCTCTTGTGTCCCCAACACACCCAATACAATGGTAAATTGTATAGGTGCACTAGTTCGGCGAAGAGATGGTGATACAAGTGCAAAATAGATAGTAGATATAGGTTTTTGTAATCTGAAATAATAAAAACAGCAAGGAAACAAGTGATAAAAGTGAGCGTAAACGGTATTGCAATGACAAGAAACAAGGCCTAGGGTTCATACTTTCACTAGTGCAAGTTCTCTCAACAATAATAACATAGATAGATCATATAACAAGCCCTCAACATGCAACAAAGAGTCACTCCAAAGCCACTAATAGCGGAGAACAAACGTAGAGATTATGGTAGGGTACGAAACCACCTCAAAGTTATTTTTTTGGATCAATCTGTAAAAGAGTTCGTACTAGAATAACACCTTAAGACACAAATCAACCAAAACCCTAATGTCACCTAGACACTCCATTGTCACCTCAAGTATCCTTGGGCATGATTATACGATATGCATCACACAATCTCAGATTCATCCAACCAACACAAAGTACTTCAAAGAGTGCCCCAAAGTTTCTACCGGAGAGTCAAGAACGTGTGCCAACCCGTATGCATAGGTTCCTAATGTCACGAAACCCACAAGTTGATCACCAAAAGATACATCAAGTGGCACATGATATCCCATTGTCACCACAGATAATCACGGCAAGACATACATCAAGTGTTCTCATAAAAGACTCAATCCAATAAGATAACTTCAAAGGGGAAACTCAATTCATCACAAGAGAGTAGAGGGGGAGAAACATCATAAGATCAAACTACAATAGCAAAGCTCGGGATACATCAAGATCGTGCCATAGAGGGAACATGAGAGAGAGAGAGAGATCAAACACATAGCTACTGGTACATACCCTCAGCCCCGAGGGTGAACTACTCCCTCCTCGTCATGGATAGCGCCAGGATGATGAAGATGGCCATCGGTGATGGGATCCCCCTCCGGCAGGGCGCCGAAACGGGCTCCCGAGAGGTTTTTGCTGGCTACAGAGGCTTGCGGCGGCAAAACTCCCGATCTATCTTCTGTTTTGGAAGTTTTAGGGTACGTAGGTATATATGGGTGCTGGGGGTACATCGGTGGAGCTACGGCGGCCCCATGAGGTAGGGGCGCGCCCGGGGGGGTGGGGGGGTGGGGGGGGGGTGGGCGTGCCCCCACCCTCGTGGGCAGCCCGTATCTCCACTGACGTGCACTCCAAGTTCCCTGGGTAGCTTTCCTTCCAAAAATAACTTATCTAGTTCATTTCGTTCCGTTTTGACTCCGTCTGATATTCCTTTTCCTCGAAACACTGAAATAGGCATAAAACAACCAATCTGGGCTGGGCCTCCGGTTAATAGGTTAGTCCCAAAAGTAATATAAAAGTGGATAATAAAGCCCAATATTGCCTAAAACAGTAGATAAAGTAGCATGGAGCAATCAAAAATTATAGATACGTTGGAGACGTATCACTGTCCTATGGTGCTCTCCGTGTCGCGCAAGCGTGAGGGATCCCTGCTGTAGGGTTTGCAATATGTTTATGATTTGCTTATAGTGGGTTGCGTGAGTGACTGAAACACAAACCCGAGTAAGTAGGTTGTTTGCGTATGGGATAAAAGGGGACTTGATGCTTTAATGCTATGGTTGGGTTTTACCTTAATGAATCTTTTGTAGTTGCGAATGCTTGCTAGAGTTCCAATCATAAGTGCATAGAATTCCAAGTAAGGGATGATATGTTAGCTTATGCCTCTCCCTCAAATAGAATTGCAATAGTGATTATCGGTCTAGTAATGTAGTCAGTTGCTTAGGGACAATTTCACATCTCCTACCACCACTTTTCCACACTTGCTATATTTACTTTAATGCATCTTTATCTAAACAACCCCTAGCTTTTATTTACGCGTTCTTTACTTTCTTGCAAACCTATCCAACAACACCTACCAAGTAGTTCTAGTTTCATACTTGTTCTAGGTAAAGCGAACGTCAAGCGTGCATAGAGTCGTATCAGTGGTCGATAGGACTTGAGAGAGTATTTGTTCCACCTTTAGCTCCTCGTTGGGTTCGACACTCTTACTTATCGAAAGAGGCTACAACTATCCCGTATACTTGCGGGTCTTCAGGAAACTTGACTGGTTCGGGTGCGGGGTGGGCCTACACTCGGCAGAGAATAACAGGAGGTGCGGAGTGGAGGGATGGCCTGGCCGTCGGCGGGGTAGCGTTTCGCTGAGGAGCGCAAAACAACACCGTTGGACGCCGAAGGCTGGAGCAGGCGGTCCCGGCAGCGCTAGGGGAAGAAGACGAGAGATTGAAGAAGAATGCCGGCCATTGGATGTAAATCCAACGCCTTCTTAGGCTTCGACCTACTGGCCCACATGTCAGCCAGTCCATTATTTTTTTAGTCCATTTGGTGGGCTGGGTGAAACAATGATGTAGCATCTATGCATCCCGTTTATATGTATGGTAGAATGTAAATCCCATTTGCATTTTTCTCGAAATCCGCGGACTTGCTGGGCTGGGTGAAAATATCATGTTGGACTAGACGGAGAAATGTTATAAAAACATAAACACATGATTGCACGTCTATTACTGCATTGGTCAGTAAAATCTTTGCAAGCTTATGTACGGAATCACTAGGAGTTAACTTACCAAGTTATATATAAACAATTATTATTATTATTTTGTAAGAACTTTCAACTTACGAAATAAAATATCATTTAAATTTGATGAGTTAATAGTACATTGGGTATTATTATTTTTTAGGCTAGACGTGGGACAGTTGAGTTGGTTCTAGGGAAAAGTACTGGGAGAAAACTCAGTTTACATCGAAAAAGAAAGTGGGAGAAAATTCAGACCTGCTGGGTCCACCTATGGAGGGGAATATGTTGGGAGGAAGGAGATTCAAAGCATGGCAGCCGAGTGAACTAGTTTTTTTAACAGACAAGTGAACTAGTTACATACATAAGCAAATAGCAACTAAAAAAGCAATCAGGTTAATGGGTTCTTAAAAGAAATATTTCGGACAAAGCAGATAATTACGACACATATGCTAATGCATGAAACACTCAAATGATAAAGGTGCTTATAAATAGATAAAGTATAACATCTAGACCTTCCTGGCACGCTTGATCATGACACTGCGGCTGTCCGTGTACTAAATCGATTCTGAAGCGGAACACGCCCTCATGTCCAAGATCTGCCTGTACATGTCGTAGCATGCGTATACGTCCTTGGCCGCGTAGGTTATGTAGGCTAGATTCAGAGGTACCTCCCACGTGTTCAGGTCCTTGGTATCGTTGTCTTCTTTCATGTTGGCGTATCAGGCGTCGATAATGGTCTAGGCAATGTCAACCATGGAGTCCTTCTCCTGCCCATTGTTGATGATCTTGTATTGCTTCTGCATGTCGAGAAGCTTGTTGCACCAGATGGCTGAATCGACGTGTTCTTCCTTCTCTCCACCGTAGCGAAGATACAGTCGGCGCTGCCGATGAAACGGGCGAATGCTCCAGAACCTCTGATGGCCCTGTAGAAGTGGTAGATGAGAACCTCGTCCCACACACATACCTGGGCGACAGCAATCCGCTGGTCCCTGTCAGGAGAAGAATGGATGGGCACAAGGTCTAGTCCTGCAACCTTGTGCTTTCTCGTCCTATAGGTACCACTACAAAAAAGACACATCCGTGACATTTCGGGCCGAACAAATTTTTTTTCTGTCATACTTATGACACTTTTATGACGATAATTGTGACAAAACCCGGTATCATCATAGAAGTGGTGGGCTCCTACTTCTATGACAAAAAATCATGACAGAAAATGGGCTTTTCATCCTGGGCGGGCCGGAGACGCAGCTGCATGACATTCTTTGGGCCGTCCATGATGGAAAAACCGTTGTAGAAGCGAGGGCGAGGAAAATTTCGGGGAGTTCCCGGTTATGGTGGGTGGTCGCGGGGCGAAGCGATCTGCGTTTCTCGTACGTCTGCTGCAGCGTGTCGAGAGCTTTGGCTCTAATCAACCCGAGCAAGGCGTTGGGCTCGGCTGAACCCGGCGATTACCGACGAACTCTGCAGCGTTCTTGAACCCGAGAGATCGATCGATGGCTGTTAATCAACCCGATCGGCGATTCGCCGCTATTCCTGCTAATCAAGCCGATCGATGCTGCCTCTGGATGAGCAGTGAGTGTTGCGGGGGGTGGATGAGCGATGGCGGGGGTGGATCACGGGACCCGTGGCGTTGCCTCTGGATGAACAGGGCGACCCGTGGAGGGCTGGATGAGCGATGAGCGGTGAAGGGGTGCCGTGGAGGGTGGTTGAGCGATGGCGGTGGAGTAAGCGCATGGTGGAGGCTGGATGAGCAGGAGCCCGTGGAGGCTGGAGGAGGTCGGCGGTAGCCCGTGGAGGCCGGAGGAGGTCGGCGGTGGAGATGAACAGATATCCGTGGAGTCCGTTTTGCGATGCGCCACACCCACCCGATGAACAGAACCCCCGTTTCGACCGTAGCGCTCCAACACAAGTCCGTTTCGTCCGTTTTGCGGTACGCCACACCCCTCCCAAATAGGACCCCCGTTTCGACCGTAGGAGGTCCATTTCCTCCGTTTTGCAGTACGCTAGGCCCCTCCTGACGAACAGGATCCCGTTTCGAACGTGGTCGGTCGAACACAAGGTCGTTTCCTCCGTTCTGCGATACGCCAGGCCTCGTTTCCATCGCCTGTTCCGTGCAAGCCCTCCCGATGAACACGACGATGCATTCCGCTCCGACCCAGCTGGTTGGCTCCCCATGAACACGACGACGACATTGTTTCTCCGTTCCGTCCCAGCCATATACACGAGCCCTGGCCGTACGTATGTGCAAGTAGGCGTTCGAGACCCCGCCCTTATGTATACATACATGGTCGTATTTTATTTCTTGCACACTGGCCGTTGTACGTACGTGTACATGCTATGTGCGCGGCTCTACTATTACACGTGCGCGCCTCTACATCAACCAGTATATATGTACGTACACATTCGCGACCAGAATGATAACGCTACGTACGCTTTGACCAGGTGTGTCCAGACTATCAGGCACTTCCTTGCGTGCGAAGATGTAGCTGGTGGGTCTCAGCAGGCAGGGGAAGAATCTTTTTTTTTTGCCCGGACGCACTTCCTTGCGGGCGAAGATGTAGCTGGTGGGTCCCAGCAGTCAGGGGGGCGAATCATTTTTTTCCCAGACGCACTTCCTTGCGTTATTCAACCCAAATTTATAGATTCCACACAAGGGGAGCCAAAAAATACTTGCAAGTATTAGCAATTGAGTTGTCAATTCAACCACACCTATCTGTAGCACAATGATCAGTAGCACAGTAATATGATAATTTTGATAGCAGTGGTAACAGTAACAGTAACGGTAACAACGATAGCAATGATTTTGTAGCAAGTGTAACAGTAACAGCAGCAGTAGTAACTTAGCAAGAACAATATGTGGAAAACTCGTAGGCATTGCATCGCTGAATTCGTTGGATGATATTCATCATATAACAGTCATAATCTAGGGAGATACAAAACTAGCTCTAGTTCATAAATATAATGTAGTCATGTATTCTGTAAATAGTCATACGTGCTTATGGAAAAGAACTTGCATGACATCCTTTGTCCTACCCTTCGGTGGTAGCGATGTCCATAAGGAAACTAAGGGATATTAAGGCCTCCTTTTAATAGAGAACCGGAACAAAGCATTAACACATAGTGAATACATGAACTCCTTAAACTAGGGCCATCACCGGAAAGTATCCCAACTATTGTCACTTTGGGGTTTGCGGATCATAACACGTGATAGGTGCAATATGACTAGCAAGATCAGATCTAGAACATAGATATAATGGTGAAACATAAACGATTCAAATATGAAATCATGGCACTTGATAACCCACAAGTATAGGGGATTGTTTGTAGCCTTTTTTGATAAATAAGAGTGTCAAACCCAACGAGGACCTAAAGGTATAACAAATATTCCCTCAAGTTCTATCGACCACCGATACAACTCTACGCACACTTGACGTTTGCTTTACTTAGAACAAGTATGAAACTATTTTGCAAGAATAAAACTACGAGCACTTTGCGAGAATAAAACTACGAATAAGTTGCAAGGTAATAAAAGTAGATAGCTTTTGTCAACAAGAAAGTCATTTGTCCCTAGGCAATCGATAACTAGACCGGTAATCATTCTTGCAATTTTATATGAGGGAGAGACATGAGCTAACATACTTTATCTACTTGGATCATATGCACTTATGATTGGAACTCTGGCAAGCATCCGTAACTACTAAAGATCCTTAAGGTAAAACCCAACCATAGCATTAAGTATCAAGTTCTCTTTACTCCCATATGCAATAGCCCACTTACTCGGGTCTGTGTATTCTGTCACTCACGCCACCCACCATAAGAGAACCATGAACGTATTGCAACACCCTACAGCGGGGATCCCTCACGTTTGTCCGATATGGAGGGCACCGTAGGACAGCAACATAATAAAATATACACTCATACCAACCAAGATCACGATTAGCCCATAGGACAAAATGAATCTACTCAAACATCAGAAGATAGCCATAGATCATTGGGAAATAATATAGAGCGTTGAGCACCATGTTTAAGTAGAGATTACAGCGGGGAGAAGAGGTGTTACACCTCTGCATAGAGGGTAGACAGTTGGTGTTGATGGTAGCAAGATTGTTGATGTAGATCGCCGTTACGATCCTTGCCCCGACGGCACTCCGGCACCACCAGGAGAGAGGGAGAGAGAGCCCCCTCCTTCTTCTTCTTCCTTGGCCCCCCCTTGGATGGGAGGAGAGTTCCCCCTATGGTCCATGGCCTCCATGGAGGCGGAGGGGCAGGAGCCCCTCTGAGATTGGATCTCCCTCTCTGTTCTCTTCTGTTTCGCGTTCTCCACATCTGTCCGAAAACCGTTTCTTATATTCCCGAATATCTGTAACTCTGATTGCGCTGAGATTTTAACACGATTTTTTCGGATATAAGCTTCCTTGCGCCCGAAGTAGAGCTCCAACCGACGTTCGAGGAGGGCACAACCCACCACCATGCACCTGGGTTGCCTGACACGCCCAGGTGTCTTGTGGTGGTTGTGGGCCCTAGTTTGTGATGATTCCACCTCCCAAATATCACATATATTCCAAAATAATTCTCGATAAATTTTATTGCATTTGGACTCCGTTTGATATGTGTTGGGGATATAACTCCTACGTATGACCCACCCAGGAGGGGCCGGGTCATGGCCGTTGGCGACTTAAGCATGAAGCTGGCGGTTCATGGATCAAGCTTGTTGAAGGCCCAAGGCCCGGAGGCGACTCAAGGCCTAAATGTGTGAACCATCAGGAGATGACTTGTTATGTAAGGCAAGTTTAGTTAGAAACTGAGCCGTTCACGTTTGTGTGAGCCGGTCGGGACTTTGTAAGCCGCCGGGCATCAACTTGTATATAAAGGGGTGACCCGGCAGTGGGTTAACTCAAGAAACAATCAATCGAGCACTAGGTCAAGTGTATTCGCTCCCTGGTGATCGAAACTCAAGCAATACAACCGAAAGCAGGAGTAGGCTTTTACCTCATTGAGAGGGGCCAAACCTGGGTAAACTCTGTGTGTCCTTTGTCCCGTTCAAACCCTTTAAGCTAACCTAGCTGTGATGGCTCCACACCTAAGTCCTTTTGCTAGGGCATATGCCGTGTTAAATCCACGACAGTTGGCGCCCACTAAGGGGCCAGAGCACGGCAGTCTTGAGTTCTTAAAGGGTAGCTTATCATATAGCGGTATGGAAAACCCTAACGGGTGCAACATGGGAGACCCATGCTGCACGTCCGAGTCGATTTCGGGAGCGATCCGAACCGACTAAGCTGTGACGCGTCCGTCACAACTCCAGACTTAGTTTTCCAAAATAACATAAATAAAGACAAAATTTGTCTTGGCTCGAAGCTCGAATTCATGAAACATGATCTTGATCACGACGTGTCGAGTCGAGTCGAGTCGAGCGAGCGGCGGAGCAGGAGGAGGAGTGCGCGAGAGGCTCTCTTATTCTCACTCACTTACAAGTGCTACAACACTCCACCTTATAAGGTGGTGTGAAACTCCTCCAACTTCCGAGGTGGGACTAAACTTCCCACTCCCACCGCTTTCTCACACACATGGGCCTTTGAGATTTCAGAAATTGCCTATTGGGCTGCCCCATAAATGGGCCCAATATTCTTACAATCCACCACTAGATCTCAAATGCCCATTTGAAGATTTGCCAATCCTACTACTTGTTTATATGCCAGAGTTTCAGCAGAGACTGTTAAGTTGAACTTCCGCCTAGAGCCTTAAGCTACATCTATTAGCAACTTGAACAATGGACTCTGCCTTGAATTGCAAGTTTTGTGCCAACAGACTTCACTCAAAATCATAACCAATACCTGGCTGCCAGTAGTCTACCACGCGGTTGGAGCATATATGTCATGCTCCCTGGTCTCTTCATGAGTTTACTAGAGATCGGCCAAATCTCATAGACTACAACGTTTAAAGTCGGACTCCTATAGGTGTGTTCTTTCAAGAATGCTCTGTAGGGCAGCATCTTTGCTACCAATAGCCGTCATAAACACATTAAGGCATGTTGCCAACCTGCCTTACATCTCTTTGATAGTTATGCATCCTCACTTAGAGAGGATTTAATAAATACTCTCCTTAGTCAAACCACTAGCTTGTTCTTCCCAGATACTAATTCACGGGATATCCGATCACATAGGTTGTCGGATTTCGGATTCCGGCAGACCCTTGAGGTTTGAACACTGGGGTGCACACGAAGATCTCTCCCCTACCAGCTCACGTCTCGAAGTCTCACAAAGATCTAGGCAAGAAAGATGAACACACAGAGGACATGAGATTTATACTGGTTCAGGCCACCATTGTGGTGTAATACCCTACTCCAGTGTGTGGTGTGGTGGATTACCTCAGGGGCTGATGATGAACAGTACAAAGGAAGAATAGCCTCACGAGGGGCTGTTCTTGAGCTGGTGCGATGAACTGCTCGGGTGAGTTCAGTCGCTTCTCTCTCTCTCTCTCTCTCTCTCTCTCTCTCTCTCTCTCTCTCTCTCTCTCTCTCTCTCTGGTCGATCTCCAGATACCTCTACCTTGTGGTGGCTAGTCCTATTTATAGAGCGAGGCACTGGGCCTCTCCCCAAATAATGAGCGGGAAGGGCGCCAACAATTGGCCATTTTGAAGGGGAACATCTGGTACACTTATCCTGACTAATGTTGGTCTTCGGCTGCCAAAGGCTCTGATGGTGACGCCGCCCTGGGCTCCACGATGACCTCCATCCTGCCGTTCTGTTGGTCTTGGTCTTGTTGCACCGAAACGGTAACCTTTGCCCGATGCCTTGTCCTGTGCTTGCCCCCTTAGCACCGAAAGGGAAACAAGGACACTGCGCAGGCCGGCGCTTGCCTGGCACCCGCCTGGCCTCCGATTGTCATGGCTTGCGTCACGGGCCCCTCGGGAGGTGCCCTGCCTTGATCTCTTCGCCTCCTCGCGAGCCCGCCTGAGGAGGCTGCTCCTGAGGAAGCCCCATGTCGTCCACCCCGCGAGGCTTGGCCCCTCGCGAGGGTCTTGAGCTTGAGCTAATGAAGCTGGGCTGCATTGGGCCCCCACTTGAGCCACTCCGCAAGCCGCAGGCAGGTAAGTCTGGGGACCCCCATTCCCAGATCGCCGACAGTAGCCCCCGGGCCCAAGGCGCGCCCGGACTTGGCTTAGCAGAGAAGCGAAGGGGCAAGTGCGAAGCGCCGCGGGCCCCAACAACCTGCGGCCTTGGGCGCCGCGTGGCGGCTGATTGGACGTGGGCGTCTCCGCTTCCCCATGACGCCTCGATGACCGCACGACTCGACAGGTCCCTGCATGCAAAGACGGGTCATGATTACCTACGATCGTGGAGGCCGAAGGTTGGCCTCCTCTGGCTATAAGTGCGGAACGGTGCAAGCCACTCCAGTTTGTCTCCCTTTGCTGCTCCTCCTCTTCTTCGCTCCGACTGCTCGCTATCTCCATGGCTCCGCCGAAGAGGTTCTCGGCCGCGGAGAAGGGAAAGGCTTGCTAGGAAGGGCCTGACTCTCCTCCGACCAAGCGCGGTCGGGGCTGCCCCTGCAAGCACCCTCCGTCCCCCGTGGTGGCTTCCTGCGGTCGCGGAGGTGGCTCCCTGCATGGCAACGAGCGCCCGGTCATCGACGGGAGGCACGCTGTGGTTGCGCGGCCCCCCAGACCATGCTTCCGCTCGGCGGAAGTGCTGCCAGAGTTCGTCGTGTGGTCGGCGGACCCGACCAGCACTTGGCTCCAGCTTCCTCGCTTCTTCATAGGTGAGCTTCCGGCCGGCGCTCCGGGCGGCCTCTGGCTTCAGGCGGATGGCTGCTGCAGCAGGGCCTCCTGGGCTTCGCTATTGGTTTCCGCCGCCGGGGTTTGGCCGACCGCGGCAGCAAACTTTGCCCGCGTGTGGCTGGTCGGTGATGCACCCTGCACGCCGAGTTCGATGGGGCGCCACCCTCGTGAGGTGTTCGGGGAAAACGGTCGCCCGTCTTTGGGTGCTGCCACGAATCGATGACCGTGGCAGGGCGCCCAGCCTTGGCGTTGATCAGGGCGAGGATGACGGCAGGCGCGTAGGTTGCAGCGCCCAGGGCTCGCCGAGCTTTGGCGACTCTCCTTCAGGCAACAAATCCTCCAGCGGGGGTCGCGACCAGCCCCCGCATCGTCGCGCTCGCCTGGGGGAAGGTAGTGGGCCGGTCCGCCGTCGCGTCCCGATGAAGCGAGAAGAGGGAATCTGATCGCGCTCCGGAGGCAGTACGAGCCCTTGTCGTGGGCTGGTGCCGAGCTAGTCATGCCTGTTTTGCCTTTCTTCCTTTCCTGCAAAAGAGGAAGTAGTGTAGGGCCCCGCGGGGGCATGTTGAACCGTCATTGCTAATTATCGTGTTGTTTTTGCTATTTCCGTGCTATGTTTCCGTGCCGTGTACCTGTGTCCGGGAGTTACTTAACCCGTGGAGGCTTGTAGCGGTCTTTGCCTCCGGAGGTCGAGGCCTTGCCGTGCCCTTTATGTCCTGCAGGGATTAGTAAAGAAGGGTAGCTTTTGGTTCGATTGCAGGGGCGACCGACCCAGGTCCCGTGCTGGCGTCGCGATGCCCGTGGGGCAAGGACTGGGAGTGGTGCTCCCTCAGCGGACCCGGATAGGAGAACTTTAGGCGACCAAGGCAGAAAACGCTCGCGAGGGCACCCGCGCACCTCCCTCGCGAGACTTGCGCGAGGGAAAACAAAAGCAGGTGAGCAAAAAGGAGAAAGGGGGGCTCGAGCCAGAGGCAGGGACAGCTTCGATAAAACTCCAAATAGGAAGGAGCAAGCCAACAGCAGAAAGCAAATGAAAAGGCCGCGTTCGGCACCTAATCTAGTCTTTGACGTCTTCTCACTAGCGCGGAGCTAAGTGGTGCCACTGGGCATGGGCGGGAGCCCCGATGCCCGAGGGCGACACTCCGGAGACTCCGGGGCGTGTACAGGCCCACTCATTATTACGTGAGAGTGTCACGGGCGGCGAGCTTCACATCCATTGGCCTTCTTCACAGGCACCGGGCCTTCTCCAAAATGCGGTAGCTTCACAGGCATTGGCCTTCTTCACAGGCAACGGGCCTTCTCCAAAATGCGGTAGCTTCACAAGCGTTGGCCTTCTTCACAGGCACTGGGCCTTCTCCAAAATGCAGTAACTTCACACGCACCGGGCCTATTCCACAGGCACTGGGCCTCGCTCAGGGGTAGAATCTCCGGAGATGTTGAATGTTCCACGCATTCTGGATGGGTACTCCCTCTTGGGTCTCTAAGCCTTGAGCAGGGCACTGAAACATGAACAACCTTGAACGGGCCCTCCCACATGGGAGAGAGCTTGTGCAACCCTTCCCTGGAGAGGACTCGCCTGAGCACGAGGTCCCCTACCTCAAGAGTCCTGGGGCGGATGTTGCGGCAGTGGTACCGCCGCAGCGCCTATTGATACCATGCCGCTCGCAGTGCGGCCTCTCGACGGTGTTCCTCCCCCAGCACGAGATCCGTCCCCCGCATGGCGTCCTGCTGCGCCTCATCGAACGCCAGGGACCCGTGCGGAACGACGCCTGACCTCGTGAGGGAGGACTGCCTCAGCTCCGTAGACGAGGAAGAACGGAGTCTTGCCAGTTGGTTTGGCCGCGGTCGTGCGGATTGACCATAGCACGGACTGGAGCTCATCGTAACAGCCCCTGCCGCAGGCCTCCAGCTTCTTCTTGAAGGTCCTGGTTTTGAGGCCCCTCAGGACCTCTGCGTTGGCTCGCTCGGCCTGACCGTTGCTCCGGGGGTGTTGTCAGATTTCGGGTTCTGGCAGACCCTTGTGGTTCGAACACTGGGGTGCGCGCGCGAATCGTTAGGATCTAAACTATGGAAGAAACAAAACAAGAGACACAGAATGTATACTGGTTCAGGCCACCATTGTGGTGTAATACCCTACTCCAGTGTGTGGTGTGGTGGATTGCCTCTTGGGCTAATGATGAACAATACAAGGAAGAACAGCCTCGCGAGGGTCTGTTCTTGGCTGGTGTGATGAACTGCTAGGAGGAGTTCAATCGCTCTGTCTACTGGTTTCTTGGTGAGGATCCAGATGCCTCTACCCTGGAGGTGGCTAGTCCTATTTATAGGCAAAGGCCCTGGGCCTCTTCCCAAATATTGAGCGGGAAGGGCGCCAACAATTGGCCATTTTGAAGGGGAACATCCGGTACACTTATCCTAACTAAAGTTGGTCCTCGCCTGCCAAAGGCTCTTGTGGTGACGCCTGCTTGGGCTCCACAATGACTTCCTCCCTGCCGTTGGGCTGGTCTTGGTCCTGTAGCACCGAAATGGATGCCTTTGCTTGATGTTCTCGCCCGCGCTTGCTCCCTTTGCACCAAACAGGAAAGGAGGACACTACGCGGGCTGGCGCCCGACTGGCGCCCCTGGTTGTCATGGCTTGTGTCATGGGCACCTCGCGTGGTACCCCGCCTTGAACTCTCGGCCTCCTCGTGAGCCAGCCTGATGAGGCTGTGCCTGAGGAAGCTCCTTGTCATCTGCCCCGCGAGGCTTGGCCCCTCGCGAGGGTCTTGAGCTTGTGTTGATGAAGATGGGCCGCGCTGGGCCCCCTTTGAGCCACGCCGCAGGTCATGCGAGTAAGTCTGGGACCCCATTCCCGGAATGCCGGCAGTAGCCCGGGCCTGGCGCGCCGGACTTGGCAGCGAGGCGAAAGGGCAAGTCTGAGCGTCATGAGCCCCTAACAAATTTGCGGCCTTGGGCGCCGCGTGGCGGTTGATTGGACGTGGGCGCCTCCACAACCGCGCGAGTTGATAAAGGAGTGGCTTCTGTCCTTTGCCTTCTTTGCTTTCTCCAGTTGCTGCTCAAATCCCCTTTCTTGCGCCTCTCCTCCCCGCCTTCTAAATCTTCAGATCTACTCCGTCCGCGCGCCCTAGCCAGACATGGCGCCTCGCCAGGCCCCGACCGAAGCTTGGTACTCATCCGCCTTGGACTCGCCGAACGTGTCGGAGGCGAGCCTTGCCCGGGTGCACCAGATGGCGGAGGCGCAGGGCATCAAAGGGGTGAAGGTGTTCAAGGCCGGCTCCACTCTCCCTGAGGGCCAAGGGAGCACCTTCTATCCGCTCTTCGTGAACGCCATCATCGCCGGTCTGGTGCCTCCCTTTTCTGAGTTCTTCTTCTCTGTCCTCCCCAACTCTGTCCTTCTTCTGGCAATCTTCGCCTACTATTGTGAGGCTCACGTAGGGGTGAAGCCCTCGGTGGCCTTGCTGCGCCACTACTTCTCCCTCCGGACCTCTCGTGGATCCGTCTCTGCGTGTGCGAGCTTCGTCGCGTATGGCAGCTCCATCGCCATTTCAAACCCTGGGAAAAGGATCGAGGGCTTCTGGAGCAAGTGGGTCTTAGTGGATGCTGGGCGCATCCACTCCCGGTGCTGACCTGCCTTACAGGGCACCCATGACTCCGGCGGTGGTCCCGAGTGGAGCTTGTGGACCCTACTGTGGCTTGGTGTTGGAGAGGATGGGCGCGGTTTGAGGCCGGCCCGCATGGCGGCGGCTGGCCCAGTGCATTGCTTTGAGGAATTCTGGAGCACCAACTGGCTCCGCTTCGACAGTACTCACTTCCTATGTGGAGGCCCCACCCAAGCCCCGCGGTCTTGGCCGATGAGGATCTGGCTGCGGTCCTCTAGTCTTTGGTTGGGGGCGACGTGGTGAGGTTGGAGGGCGCTCCTACACCCCTGTTCCTCCACGAGGACTGGGAGCAGGTAGTGGGGTCCATGCCCGCCTTCAACGGGGATGAGCCCATGCCCGCGGAGGCTCCCGAGGGCCCGGTGGACATGTCCTCCGGCGACTCCAGCGAAGAGAAGGAAGGAGGGGAGCGGGAAGAGGGGGCTGACTCCGAGGCAGAGTCAAGGGCTCCCCCCTTCGGTGCAGGTCCCGTGCTCTCCGCCTCTCTCTGAGTGACGACGATGAGGATGATGATGAGCGGGACGGCGGGAGCCTGCCCCCGATCCCGAAAAAAGACTGGACCGGGCTGATCCCCCGCAGGTCTCCCCTAGCCCCACGGCGATCCGCAGGCGCACCTCCTGCTCCCAAGCTCCTTGAGGCTGATCCTTGCAGCTGGCTCTCGGGCTTCAAGTACGGCCGAAGGCTGCTCGAGCCCGCAAGCGACGACCTGTAAGTGCTTGATTCCTGTCTTGTTTATTGTTCTGTTGCTGAGGCTTGATGCTCGTATCTCCCGGCTAGGCTGGCGCCCGTGGCAAATAAGTCGAAGGGAGCTCCTGAGGTTCCATCCGTGGCAACGCCTCTGTCCGTGACTGAAGGTGACCGTGACGCACGGGCCACTCCTGCCCGGGCGTCCTCGCGAGGCTTGGCTGGGCCAGCTGGGGCAAGCTTAGCCCCCATGGCCCAAGCGACTCCCGAGGTGCCCTTGCCTGATGCCGCCACCATAGCTGTCGTGGCGCAGCAGGCTCCACCTCAGGATACCGCGATCACATTGTCGTCTTCTCCTCCTACTCCACCGGCTGCTGCTTCCCCAACTACTGTTCTGGATCGCGCTATTGCCGAACTTGACCGCCTGCGGCAGGATCTTCTGGGCGCCGACTCTCGTCTAGTGGCCGGGCGCTTGGAGCTAGCTTCCGGCTGGATTCGCTCCGACGCTTCGATTCGGGCGGCACTGGTCCAGTCCTCGACGGCCTGCGACGAAGAGAAGCAAGCCGTCCTTGGGGCGAAGGTTGCCCGCGACGTTGCCTTGGGGGAGGTGGCTAGTGTCCGAGGTTGCTGCGAGGCGCTGGAGAGCGAGCTGAAGGGCCTGCAAAACCAGCTCGCCGAGGAGGCCCTCCTTCGCCAAGAGCAGGAGGAAAGCATGAAGGCTCGCGAGGCGGCCGTCAAGGACCGGGACGCCAAGCTCAAGAAGCGCCGTGACCGCCTAGGCGCGCAGGAGCAAGAGCTGGAGGCGAGGAAGGTTGAGCTGGACGGCAAGGCCCGGGTTCTTGCCGAGGATCGTGTGGCCTTTGCAGAGATGGAGGAGAAGGCTCGCACTTCATTGAAGACGCTTTATGAGAGCGGCCTGGAGAGCTTGCTGGCCGGCGAGGAGGATGGCCCCGCCAAGCTCCTTCCCTTCCTGGTTCGTGCTCTTGAAGATGTCACCCTTGGCCTTAGCCCTCTGGTGAGGCCGAGGCCTGCGATCTTGTCTTGTGCAGTATGTGACGCTGGTCTTCACCCACATCTATCTTGCGACCCCAACATCGACCTCGACAACTGCTTTGGAGCAGTGACGGCGAGCATGCAGCTGCCGCTCTCGAGGCCGTGAAGGGTCGTCGCGGAGGCTCTATTTGGGAAGTTTGGACCTTGACACCAAGCCGAAGCGGAGCGCTGCTAGCCCTGCTACTCCACAAGGTGAACCCGCTCCGCGTGGCTCCACCGCCGGCAAGTGATCCGTCGTGGCTCCCATCCTGCTTTTAATTCCTGCACATGCACCATGCCTCGGGGAGGCGTTAAAACTTGCCGTGATAACAGTATGGACTGTAATATTTGCTTTTGAATTCTCTGAAATTTGCGCTATTCCTTCCTACTTGCTTATGTTCTCGCCGCAGAGCCAGCCCCGCTTATACCTCGGCCATTGTTAGTCCCGACCGAAACCAGGGGCGGGACCAAGGGAGTGAGGGCTACGTGACAAGTTAGGCTCTGAGTCGCGATGTTCAGAGTCCCCTTGGCGCCGAGCAGCAAGTAGGGAGGTGAGATGTGGGGGTGACTCCTTAGGGAGGTGAGATGCGGGTGGATCTGCCGTTCTACATCTGCAGAGCCCGGCCCCGCGCATACCTCAACCGCCGTTAGCCTTTCGGAACTAAGGAGTGAGGGTCTACGTGACCAGTTAGGCTCCTGAGTCGCTATGCTCAGGAGTCCCCCTTGACGCTCAAACGGCCTTCGTACCTTGGCTCCGCTCGGGTTGGGACGTCTGACGAACCAGGCCAGGGGGCTGGGCTGGTGGTGTCGTGTCTGGCGTGACCAGTGCAGCCCGTGCCCAGCCCTCATGCACGTGCACTCCCGAGGGAGGCGTTGCAATGAGGCTAGACACTGAGCTCCGGGCTCCACGAGGTTGATCGGCCGAGGGCCACCCTCGATTATTTATCACCAGCGGAGCATAGTGCTTCCAGATGTATGCAGAATAGCCACTCCTCGGCGATGTAAATCGGCCAACATAGAGCATGGTGCTTCCAGTGCGTGGGAGGGGCTCCCCTCGGGAGGAGCCCCAGGGCATATCTGACCCATACGACCGTGGCTGGCACGATAGGGCTTGACGAGGTGTATCTGGGCACCCGTGGGCCAGCCAGCGGGACTCACGGGGCCCTACCTCAAGGCGGGTTGCGCCTGGCTCTGGGCCTTATCTTGGAGTATGTTCCTGCAAATTTGGCTAGATGCCGGTGCTCTACGTCCTCGGGTCCCGGCTCTCGAGCTGGTCTCAGCCGTCGCTGGCATGCCAGGTCGCGATGCCATGGACAAGACCAGAGGGTGAGGGCTAGAGAGCCAGTAGGAGCCCTGAGTCGCGATGCTCAGGCACCCCCCCTTTAACGCGCAAGCTGGGTTAGATGTTGGAACTCTATGTCCTCGGGTCCCGGCTCTCGAGCTGGTCTCAGCCGTCGCTGGCATGCCAGGTCGCGATGCCATGGACAAGACCAGAGGGTGAGGGCTAGAGAGCCGGTAGTAGCCCTGAGTCGTGATGCTCAGGCACCCCCCCTTTGACGCGCAAGCTGGGTTGGATGTCGAAACTCTACGTCCTCGGGTCCCGGCCCTCGAGCTGGTCTCATCCGTCGCTGGTATGCCAAGACGCAATGCCATGGACAAGACCAGAGGGTGAGGGCTGAAGAGCCGGTAGCAGCCCTGAGTCGCGATGCTCAGGCACCCCCCTTTAACGCGCAAGCTTCCGACATCCAGGAAGAAAAGGTGCCACGGACGGGGACCAAATAACAAGCATGATGGGTCGAAAGCATGGCCCTAAGATAAGCATAAGAAGGGTACACGCCATCGGGTCGACCAAGCGACTTGGGGATGATGCAGCCCGAGGGGCGCCCCCAATAAGGTAAGCTAAGAACACGAAATAAAAGGGATACACGCCACAGGGACAGACCCACGCGGCCTGGGAATAATGCGGCCCCGAGGGCGCTCCCAGCTGGAAATGAAACTTGAAAGTTGTCACCTGATGATGTTGGGGATGAAGGGGTGTTGGTGTCGCAGACTGGGTGGGCTACGGGAGCCGATCCTCATGAGCCCCCAGGCCCAAGGGCCTCGGGAGGCTCCGGAGGCGCTGGCAGCTCCTCGCGGACCATCTCCATCTCCACCAGGGCTGCCGAACGCCTGACCTCTTGAGCATCCAGGATGGCCCTCATGAGGCGCTGGTACGCGGCAGCCGCGTTGACAAGCCATAAGGCATGCAAACGTAGCTGTGGGGCGGACCCTTGCAGCGTCCCACTTTCGAGGGCCAGAGGCGCTCCTGAGACGCGGCTCGGTTGAGCCCTGGTATGTCGATGCAGACGCACAGCCCACCATCCTCGCCTGGATGGGGGGCCACAGCGAGTAAGCGACGGCTGCCTCTCATGACTCTTGACTCCTGCAGCTCCTAAATGGCCTTGCTGACGAACTCCTGAGGGTTTTGGCCTCCTTGCCTTGCTCCTTTTGGAGGGAAACGTGCTTCGAAACACGCCTCCACGTGGTGCCCAAGCGCCTCCCTCGTGACCTCGGCAAGGTCGGCGACCGTCCAGGGGAGAGCCCCCGAGCACTGCCTGAGGAGGGCGCCGGGCGCGCTTCCCTATGTGATGGAAGTGTTGGAAATATGCCCTAGAGGCAATAATAAATTGGTTATTATTATATTTCCTTGTTCATGATAATTGTCTTTTATTCATGCTATAACTGTATTATCCGGAAATCGTAATACACGTGTGAATACATAGACCACAATATGTCCCTAGTGAGCCTCTAGTTGACTAGCTCGTTGTGATCAATAGATAGTCATGGTTTCCTGGCTATGGACATTGGATGTCGTCGATAACGGGATCACATCATTAGGAGAATGATGTGATGGACAAGACAATCCTAAGCATAGCACAAAGATCGTGTAGTTAGTTTGCTAGAGCTTTTCAATGTCAAGTATCTCTTCCTTAGACCATGAGATCGTGTAACTCCGGATACCGTAGGAGTGCTTTGGGTGTATCAAATGTCACAACGTAATCGGGTGACTATAAAGGTGCACTACGGTATCTCCGAAAGTGTCTGTTGGGTTGACACGGATCGAGACTGGGATTTGTCACTCCGTGTAAACGGAGAGGTATCTCTGGGCCCACTCGGTAGGACATCATCATAATGTGCACAATGTGACCAAGGGGTTGATCACGGGATGATGTGTTACGGAACGAGTAAAGAGACTTGCTTTAACGAGATTGAACAAGGTATTGGTATACCGACGATCGAATCTCGGGCAAGTACAATACCATTGGACAAAGGGAATTGTATACGGGATCGATTGAGTCCTTGACATCGTGGTTCATCCGATGAGATCATCATGGAACATGTGGGAGGCAACATGGGTATCCAGATCCCGCTGTTGGTTATTGACCGGAGAACGTCTCGGTCATGTCGCATGTTCCCGAACCCGTAGGGTCTACACATAAGGTTCGATGGCGCTAGGGTTATAAAGGAAGTATGTATGTGGTTACGAATGTTGTTGAGTCCGGATGAGATCCGGACGTCACGAGGAGTTCGAGAATGGTCCGGAGGTAAAGATTTATATATGGGAAGTCTGTTTTGGTCACCGGAAAAGTTTTGGGTTTTATCGGTAGCGTCTGGGACCACCTGAGGTCGAGGTCCACCAAGTGGGGCCACCTGGCCCAGAGGGCTGCATGGGCCAAGTGTGGGAGAGTACCAGCCCGGTGGGCTGGTGCGCCCCACCAAGGCCCAAGGCGCCTAGGGTTTGGGAGGGTGCTTCCACCTAACAGGGGGCAAGTTCCCCCTCTCCCCTTGGCCGCCACCCTTAGATGGGATTGGGGCTGCCGCACCCTTGGGGTGGAAACCTAGAGGCGCACCCTCCCTCTCCCCTATATATAGTGGAGGTCTTGAGGGCTGCCAACACATGAGTTTTGACCTCTCCTGGCGCAGCCCTACCTCTCTCCTCCTCCTCTCTTGCGGTGCTGGCGAAGCCTGCGGGATGCCACGCTCCTCCACCACCACCACGCCGTTGTCTGCTGCTGGATGGAGTCTTCCTCAACCTCTCCCTCTCTCCTTGCTGGATCAAGGCATGGGAGGCGTCACCGGGCTGTACATGTGTTGAACGCGGAGGTGCCGTCCGTTCGGCACTAGGATCTCCGGTGATTTGGATCACGACGAGTACGACTCCTTCAACCCCGTTCTCTTGAACGCTTCCGCTTAGCGATCTACAAGGGTATGTAGATGCACTCTCCTTCCCTTCGTTGCTAGTCTCTCCATAGATAGATCTTGGTGTTGCGTAGAAAATTTTGAATTTCTGCTACGTTCCCCAACAGTGGCATCATGAGCCAGGTCTATTGCGTAGATTCTTTGCACGAGTAGAACACAAAGTAGTTGTGGGCGTTGATTTTGTTCAATATGATTACCGTTACAAGTCCAATATTGTTTCGACGGTATTGTGGGATGAAGCGTCCCGGACCGACCTTACGTACTCTTCGTGAGGCAGAGTTCCACCAATTGACATGCACTTGGTGCATAAGGTGGCTAGCGGTGCCGTCTCTCCACTTTAGTCGGAGCGGATTCGACGAAAAGGGTCCTTATGAAGGGTAAATAGCAATTGGCATATCACGTTGTGGTTTTGCGTAGGTAAGAAACGTTCTTGCTAGAAACCCATAGCAGCCACGTAAAACATGCAACAACAATTAGAGGGCGTCTAACTTGTTTTTGCGGGGTATGATATGTGATGTGATATGGCCAAGAAGAATGTGATGAATGATATGTGATGTATGAGATTGATCATGTTCTTGTAATAGGAATCACGACTTGCATGTCGATGAGTATGACAACGGCGAGAATATAGGAGTTGTCTTTATTTATTGTATGACCTGCGTGTCATTGAACAACGCCATGTAATTACTTTACTTTATTGCTAACGGTAGCCATAGTAGTAGAAGTAATAAGTTGGCGAGACAACTTCATGGAACACGATGATGGAGATCATGATTATGGAGATCATGGTGTCATGCGGTGACGATGATGATCATGGAGCCCGAAGATGGAGATCAAAAGGAGCAAAATGATATTGGCCATATCATGTCACTATTTGATTGCATGTGATGTTTATCATGTTTATGCATCTTGTTTACTTAGAACGACGGTAGTAAATAAGATGATCCTTACAAAAATTTCAAGAAGTGTTCTCCCTAGCGTGCACCGTTGCTAAAGTTAAATAAGCTTCTAAGCACCACGTGATGATCGGGTGTGATGGATTCTTACGTTCACATACAGCGGGTGTAAGACAGATTTACACAGCGAAACACTTAGGGTTAACTTGCGAGCCTAGCATGCAGAGACATGGCCTCGGAACACGAGACCGAAAGGTCGAGCATGAGTCGTATGGAAGATCGATCAACATGAAGATGTTCACCGATGATAACTAGTCCATCTCACGTGATGATCGGACACGGCCTAGTTGACTTCGGATCATGTAATCACTTAGATGACTAGAGGGATGTCTATCGGTGGGAGTTCATAAGATGAACTTAATTATCCGAACATAGTCAAAAGATCTTAGCAAATTATGTCGTGAGCTCGCGCTTTAGTTCCTTGTTTAGATATGTTCCTAGAGAAAATATAGTTGAAAGTTGACAATGGCGATTATGCGGACATTAAAGCTTATGTCCTTAATGCACGCTTAGTGTGCTGAACCCCAAGCGTCGTTTGTGGATGTTGCGAACATCGGACATACACGTTTTGATAACTACGTGATAGTTCGGTTAAGCGGTTTAGAGTTGAGGCACCAAAGGCGTTTTGAAGCGTCGCGGAACATATGAGATGTTTGAGGGCTGAAATTGAGATTTCGGGCTCGTGCCCACGCCAAGAGGTATGAGACCTCCAACGATTTTCTTAGCCTGCAAACTAAGGGAGAAAAGCTCAATCGTTGAGCTTGTGCTCGATTGTCCGAGTGCAACAATCACTTGAATTGAGTGGGAGTTGATCTTCCGGATGAGATAGTGATGTTTCTCCAAAGTCATTGCCACCAAGCTGCTAGAGCTTCGTGATGAACTATAACATATCGAGGATAGATATGATGATCCTTGAGGTATTCGCGATGTTTGACACATGAAAGTAGAAATAAAGAAGGAGCATCAATTGTTGATGGTTGGTGAAACCACTAGTCTCAAGAAGGGCAAGGGCAAGAAGGGATACTTCATGAAACGGCAAATCAGCTGCTGCTCTAGTGAAGAAACCCAAGGTTGAACCCAAACCCGAGACTAAGTGCTTCTGTGATAAGGGGAATAGTCACTGGAGCGGAATTACCCTAGATACTTGGTATATGAGAAGGCTGGCAAGGTCAATAGAAGAATATTGGATATACATTATGTAAATGTGTACTTTACTAGTACTCCTAGTAGCACCAGGGTATTGGATACCGGTTCGGTTGCTAAGTGTTAGTAACTCGAAATAAAAGCTACGGAATAAACGGAGACTAGCTGAAGGTGAGCTGACGATAAGTGTTGGAAGTGTTTCCAAGGTTGATGTGATCAAGTATCGCACGCTCCCTCTACCATCGAGATTTGGTGTTTGCATTGAGCATAGACATGATTGGATTATGTCTATCGCAATACTGTTATTCATTTAAGGAGAATAATGGTTACTCTATTTATTTGAATAATACCTTCAATGGTCTTGCACCTAAAGGAATGGTTTATTGAATCTCGATCGTAGTGATACACATTTTCATGCCAAAAGGATAAAAGATAGTAATGATAGTACCACTTGCTTGTGGCACTGCCATGTAAGTCATATTGGTGTAAAACGCATGAAGAAGCTCCATGTTGATGGATCTTTGGACTCACTCGTTTTTGAAAAGTTTGACATATGCGAACCATGTCTATTGGTGTATACGCATGAAGGAACTCCATTCAAGATGGATCGTTTGGACTCACTTGATTTTGAATCACTTGAGATATGCAAATCATACCACATGGGCAAGATGACTGAAAAGCCTCGGTTTCAGTAAGATGGAACAAGATAGCAACTTGTTGGAAGTAACACATTTTGATGTGTGCAGTCCAATGAGTGCTTAGGCATGTGGTGAATATCGTTATGTTCTTACTTCACAAATGATTCAAGTAGATGTAGAGTATATTTACTTGATGAAACACAAGCCTGAATTATTGAATGGTTCAAGTAATTTCAGAGTGAAGTTGAAGATCATCGTGACAAGAGGATGAAATGTCTATGATATGATCATAGAGATGAGTATCTGAGTTCTGAGCTTTGTACATAATTAAGACATTGTGGAAATTGTTTCACAATTAATACCGCCTGGAACACCATAGTTTGATGGTGTGTCCGAACAACCTAGTTGCACCCTATTGGATATGGTGTGTACCATGATGTCTTTTATCGAATTACCACTATCGTTTATGGGTTAGGCATTAGAGACAACCACATTCACTTTAAATAGGGCACCACGTAATTCCGTCGAGATGACACCGTATGAACTATGGTTTAGAAACCTAAGTGTCATTTCTTAAAGGTTTGGGGATCGGCGCTTATATGGAAAAGTTTGAGTTGATAAGCTCGAACCCAAAGCGGATAAAATGCATCTTCATAGGACACCCAAAACAGTTGGGTATACCTCCTAATTCAGATCCGAAAGCAATAGTGATTGTTTCTTGAATCGGGTCCTTTCTCGAGGAAAAGTTTGTCTCGAAAAGTTGAGTGGGAGGATGGTGGAGACTTGATATGGTTATTGAACCGTCACTACAACTAGTGTGTAGCAGGGCACAGGAAGTTGTTCTTGTGGCACCTACACCAATTGAAATAGAAGCTTATGATAGTGATCATGAAACTTCGGATCAAGTCACTACCGTACCTTGTAGGGTGACAAGGATGTGTACTGCTTTAGAGTGGTACAGTAATCTTGTCTTGAAGGTCATGTTGCTAGACAACAATGAACCTACGAGCTATGGAGAAGCAATGGTGGGCCCAAATTCTGACAAATGGTTAGAAGCCATGAAATCCGAGATAAATGGATCTTTAAGAAGAAGACGGACGTGGACGGTAATGTCACCTTCTATGAAGCTCGACTTGTGGCGAAGAGTTTTTCACAAGTTCAAGGAGTTGACTACGATGAGATTTTCTCATCCGTAGTGATGCTTAAGTCCGTCGGAATCATGTTAGCATTAGCTGCATTTATGAAATCTGGCAGATGGATGTCAAAATGAGTTTCCTTACCGGTTTTAAAGGAAAGGTTGTATGTGATACAATCGAGAAAAGTTTTGTCGATCCTAAGGATGCTAAAAGGTATCTTGGCTCAGCGATCCTTCTAAGGACTGGAGTAAGCATCTCGGAGTTGGAATATGCGTTTTGATGAGATGATCAAAGATTTTGGGTTTATACAAAGTTTATGAGAAACTTGTATTTCCAAAGAAGTGAGTGGGAGCACTATAAATTTCGATGAGTATATGTTATTGACATATTGTTGATCGAAATGATGTAGAATTTCTAGTAAAGCATATAGGGTTATTTGAAAAGTGTTTTCAAGTGAAAACCTGGTTTAAGCTACTTGAACATTGAGCATCAAGATCTATGAGGATAGATCAAAAACGCTTAATGGTACTTTCAAATGAGCATATACCTTGACATGATCTTGAAGGTGTTCAAGATGGATCGATCAAAGAAGGAGTTCTTGCACGAGATGTAAGGTATGAAGTCAAGACTTAAAGCTCGACCATGGTATAAAAGAGAGAAAGGACGAAGGTCGTCCCTATGTTTCGATACATAGGCTCTATAGTATGCTATCTTTGTGTACCGCATCGGAAGTGTGCCTTGCCATGAGTCGGTCAAGGGTACAAGAATGATCCAGAATGGATCATTGGACAGTGATCAAAATTGTCCTTGGAGTAAATAAGGACATGTTTCTCGATTATGGAGGTGATAAAGAGTTCGGCGTAAAGGGTTACGTTGATGCAAGCTTTAACACCTATCCGAGTGACTCTGAGTAGCAAACCGGATACGTATAGTGGAGCGACCATTTGGAATAGCTCCAAGTGGAGCGTGGAAGCAGCATTTAAAATATGACCTAGAGATTTGCGAAGTACATACGGATCTGAATGTTGCAGACCCGTTGACTAAAACCTCTCTCATAAGCAAAACATGATCAAACCCCAGAACTCATTGAGTCTTAATCACATGATGATGTGAACTAGTTTAATGACACTAGTAAACCCTTTGGATGTTGGTCACATGGCGATGTGACCTGTGAGTGTTAATCACATGGCGATGTGAACTAGATTATTGACTCTAGTGCAAGTGGGAGACTGTTGGAAATATGCCCTAGAGGCAATAATAAATTGGTTATTATTATATTTCCTTGTTCATGATAATTGTCTTTTATTCATGCTATAATTGTATTATCCGGAAATCGTAATACACGTGTGAATACATAGACCACAATATGTCCCTAGTGAACCTCTAGTTGACTAGCTCGTTGTGATCAACAAATAGTCATGGTTTCCTGGCTATGGACATTGGATGTCGTTGATAACGGGATCACATCATTAGGAGAATGATGTGATGGACAAGACCCAATCCTAAGCATAGCACAAAGATCGTGTAGTTCGTTTGCTAGAGCTTTTCCAATGTCAAGTATCTCTTCCTTAGACCATGAGATCGTGTAACTCCCGGATACCGTAGGAGTGCTTGGGGTGTATCAAGCGTCACAACGTGGCGGGTGACTATAAAGGTGCACTACAGGTATCTCTGAAAGTGTCTGTTGGGTTGACACGGATCGAGACTGGGATTTGTCACTCCGTGTAAACGGAGAGGTATCTCTGGGCCCACTCGGTAGGACATCATCATAATGTGCACAATGTGACCAAGGAGTTGATCACGGTATGATGTGCTATAGAATGAGTAAAGAGACTTGCCGGTAACGAGATTGAACATGGTATCGGTATACCGACGATCGAATCTCGGGCAAGTACAATACCGTTGGACAAAGGGAATTGTATACGGGATCGATTGAGTCCTTGACATCGTGGTTCATCCGATGAGATCATCGTGGAACATGTGGGAGCCAACATGGGTATCCAGATCCCGCTGTTGGTTATTGACCGGAGAACGTCTCGGTCATGTCTACATGGTTCCCGAACCCGTAGGGTCTACACACTTAAGGTTCGATGGCGCTAGGGTTATAAAGGAAGTATGTATGTGGTTGCGAATGTTGTTGAGTCCGGATGAGATCCCGGACATCACGAGGAGTTACGGAATGGTCCGGAGGTAAAGATTTATATATGGGAAGTCCTGTTTTGGTCACCGGAAAAGTTTCGGGTTTTATCGGTAACGTACCGAGACCACCGGGAGGGTCCCGGGGGTCCACCAAGTGGGGCCACCGGCCCCAGAGGGCTGCATGGGCCAAGTGTGGGAGAGGACCAGCCCCAGCTGGGCTGGTGCGCCCCTCCCCCACCAAGGCCCAAGGCACCTAGGGTTTGGGGAGGGGGTGCTTCCACCTAACTTGGGGGGCAAGTTTCCCCCCTCTCCCCCCTTGGCCGCCACCCTTAGATGGGATTGGGGCTGCCGCACCCCTTGGGGTGGAAACCCTAGAGGGGGCGCACCCCCTCCCTCTCCCCTATATATAGTGGAGGTCTTCAGGGCTGCCAACACATGAGTTTTGACCTCTCCCTGGCGCAGCCCTACCTCTCTCCCTCCTCCTCTCTTGCGGTGCTTGGCGAAGCCCTGCAGGATTGCCATACTCCTCCACCACCACCACGCCATTGTGCTGCTGCTGGATGGAGTCTTCCTCAACCTCTCCCTCTCTCCTTGCTGGTCAAGGCATGGGAGACGTCACCGGGCTGTACGTGTGTTGAACGCGGAGGTGCCGTCGTTCGGCACTAGGATCTCCGGTGATTTGGACCACGACGAGTATGACTCCTTCAACCCCGTTCTCTTGAATGCTTCTGCTTAGCGATCTATAAGGGTATGTAGATGCACTCTCCTTCGCTTTGTTGCTAGTCTCTCCATAGATAGATCTTGGTGTTGCGTAGAAAATTTTGAATTTCTGCTACGTTCCCCAACAGGAAGGAGGTTCCCCCTGAGCAGGCGCGGGCCCTAAGGGGCCTGCCTCCTGAGGGGCCGGGCCGGACGATGTCTTCTTCTTCTTGGGGCGGCCTCGGGAAGCCTCCTGCTTCCTTGATCCGGGTCTTCGGTGATGCGGCTGAAAAGGCTCGCTCCGGGGAGCACCTCGTCTCTTCCTCGCGGGCACCGTGATGACCCGCCACTTCTGGCATCTTGAGGGCGTTGTAGCCGTGGTGGAGTTCTGACCATGAACTTGGTTAGCGCCGGGTACAGGAGGATGGCGTTATCTGGCGGCGAATGTGGGTGGCGTCGAAGTCGATGAGCTCGGTCGCGGTGGTTGTCGCGTGGTCGAAGGTGACGAGGAGGCGGACCTGCCCAATCGGGACCGTGGAGCCGTCGGTGACTCGGAGAAAGGCTTGGTTGGTGAAGGTATTTGTAGGGCACGTGGAGATTGTTGAGCGTTTCCACAGACGGGACATTGAGCCCTGCCCGCCGTCGATGAGGGTTACGGTGACTAGCACATTGCGATGATTGGGGAACAAAGCATCGGGAGGACACGGTGTGGCGCGCGCTTGAGCTGATCCGCTGAGCTGAACGTGATGGCGCATGCTGACCAGCTGAGAGGGCGCGTGGCCTCGAGCTTGGGGAGGACTGCATTCACTTCGTGGGCGAACTGCTTGAAGATGCGCTAAGAGGCTGGGGCTTGAGCTCCACCTAGGATCTGCAAAGCGATTGCGTGGTTCTGGAAGCCCCAGCCCCTCGTCGATGGCGATCTTCATTTCTCCTTGGCCGCGGCGGTAGCGGAGGGAGGCCTGTGTTCCCTTGCGGGCGATCCTCACGAGGTTGATCCCTCCAGCCTCCCTCGCGAGGCGGGTCCTGCCAGCAATCCTTGTGAGGTTGGTCGCGCCACCCTTGGCGTGGGTCGCGGTCTTCCCAACATCCTGCGTCGGCCGTAGCCCCGGTCGCTGCGGTCGGGGCGTCTGCCGACCCTTCCTTCACGCACGGCCCGGAGCTCTTGGCATTCATTGGTGTTGTGGGTGTGGAGGTCATGGTACCTTGATCGACCGCCCTTGGAGGATTCATGCTGATCTCTGCCCGCTTGGTGTCGGGCTCTGCCATGAGCACGGCAGCCCCTTGCGCTTCATGTCCTTGGCCTTGGGCTTCTTCTCTTGGAGTGCGGCGGGCAGCCGAGGAGGAGAGGCGTCCTTCCTCGGCCTGGCGCGCTTGGTCGCCAAGTTGAATAGCTCAAGGAGGTGCACAGGTCTTCATGCATCGCCAGCTCCTCCTTCATCTTGACATCGCGCCGCCCGTCGGAGAAGGCTGAGATGATGGCCTCCTCCGTTACCTTGGGGATCTTGAGTAGCGCGTTGTTGAAGCGCTGGATGTACTTCTTCGAGGTTTCCCAGGTTGCTGCTTGATCTGGCGCATGTCGCTCACGGCGGTGGCGGTCGCGCGTACTGGAAGTTGGCGATGAAGCGGGTGCGTATCTCGTCGAGAAGAGATCGTGCCTAGAGCGGTCGAGGCAGTGTGGGCCCGTCCTTGGCGCCATGGGAAACCAGTTTGCCATGACCTTTTAAATCTCCGTTGGCAGCCTCGATGCCCAGCTCGTGAGCTGGAGGAACTCTGCAGGTCGGCCGTGCGTCGTGGCGAGGCGGTCAGCTTGAACTTGTCGGGCCACGCGACGCTGCATAGCTTCGGAGGTGAAAGCGCGGCAGCCAGCTGTAGCCCTGAGGAGGCCTTGGGCGACGAAGAGCTTGGTCTGCGGGTCCCCATGCGCCGCTGCGGTAGGGGCAGCAGGGGTGAGGACTTCTTGGCAGCTTTGCTCTTGCCGTCTTGGCGCTGACGGAGCGGGTTCCGCCCGGGGCAGCGCCTTTGGGGCGGCGCCTTCTTGAGGGGGGAGGCAGGTGGCGCCCAGAGCTTCATTGCCAGCGCTTGGCGGGCGCGCGCATGCAGCGAGAAGGGCGGCGTGGGGAGCCCCAGCGCGCGCGGACGAGCTCAGCGACTTCGGTGAGCCACTCTTCGTAAACGTCGTCGATTGGCGGTAGCGCAGGAGCTCGTTTGCGCGATGGCGCAGCTCGGGCCTCCATGGCCGTCTGGCGCGCGGGACGAAAGAACCAGCGAGGTGGCGAGGTGTGGCGGTCGGCCGTCCGCCTCATGGATGGATCTTTGGGGCGATGCTTGCTGCTCGTTCCCGCCGGGCGGTGGCAGCGTTGGCGGCGGTGGCGAGGAACAACGAGGCGGCCCGCCGATGGGAGCCGTCTGGCGTCACGAAGCGAAGCGGCTCGGCACTCGGCACGAGCCCAGCGTCGGACATGGATGCGATGGTCGGAGAAAGAACAAGGCAGCGGAAGGAGAATTCGGCGCACCCTACTGGCGCGCAAATGTCGGATTCAGGTTACGGCGGACCCTTGTGGTTTGAACACTTGGGGTCTTGTGCGGAGGTTTAAGCCCTCTGCCTTCCTGCTCCTCGCCGAAACGCTAGGATCTAAACTACGGAAGAAACAACACAAGAGACACAGAGTTTATACTGGTTTAGGCCACCATTGTGGTGTAATACCCTACTCCAGTGTGTGGTGAGGTGGATTGCCTCTTGGGCTGATGATGAACAATACAAGGAAGAACAGCCTCGCAGAGGTCATTCTTGGCTGGTGTGATGAACTGCTAGGAGGAGTTCAATCGCTCATCTCTTGGTTTCTTGGTGAGGATCCAGATGCCTCTACCCTAGGGGTGGCTAGTCCTATTTATAGGCAAAGGCCCTGGGCCTCTTCCCAAATATTGGCGGGAAGGCGCCAACAATTAGCCATTTTGAAGGGAACATCCGGTACACTTATCTGACTAAAGTTGGTCCTCGCTTGCCAAAGGCTCTGGTGGTGGCCTTTGCTTGGGCTCCTAATGACTTCCTCCCTGCCGTTGGGCTGGTCTTGGTCTTATAGCACGAAATGGATGCCTTTGCTTGATGCTCTACTTTGTGCTTGCTCCCTTTGCACCAAAGAGGAAAGGAGGACAACTGCTTGCTGGCTGGCGCCCAGTGCGTCATGGCTTGCGTCATGGGCACCTCGCGAGTACCCGCCTTGAACTCTCCGCCTCCTCGTGAGCCAGCCTGATGAGGCCGTGCCTGAGGAAGCTCCTTGTCGTCCGCCCCGTGAGGATTAGCCCCTCACGAGGGTCTTGAGCCTGTGTTGATGAAGATGGGCCGCGCTGGGCCCCCTTTGAGCCACGCCGCAGGTCGCAGGCAGGCAAGTCTGGGGACTCCTGTTCCCCGAATGCCGACAGGTGCGCTACCAAAGCGTAGCATATCTGTGTTCCAAGGTTAGCACAGTATGTTTTGAAGAGGTTACAGGTGAATTGCGAACCGTTGTCGGTGATGATGCGGTTAGGCACTCCGAATCGGCTCACGAGGCGTTTGATGAACTTGACCGCGGAGCCTGCGGGGATGGTGCGGACAGCTTCCACCTCAGCCCACTTGGTGAACTTGTCCACGGCGACGTAGAGATAGCGATAGCCCCCCGGCGCCCGAGGGAACGGGCCCAGGATGTCCAGCCCCTAGACTGCGAACAGCCATGAAAGGGGTATAGTCTGCAGACCCCCTGCAGGCTGATGGATCTGCTTGGCATGGAATTGGCAGGCCTCACAAGCCTTCACCAGCTCCATGGCATACACTGAGTGCCGTGGGCCAATAGAACCCACTGCGGAACGCCTTGCCAACGAGGGTCCGTGATGATGAGTGATGCCCACAGTCTCCATCGTGTATGTCTGCCAGCAGCTCCTTCCCTTGCTCTCTGGAAATGCAACGTAGGGACACATCATTTGGTCGCCTCCGGTAGAGCTCTCCTTCCTTGATGCAATAGGCCGTGGCCTGTCGCGCCACGCGCTCCGCTTCCTCCTCCTTCTCCGGAAAGGTCCCTTGTGTCAGGTAGTTCCTGAGCTCTGTGATCCAGCATCCTTCCTGAGGCTCCAACGCCAGGAGCAGGCGTGCCCCTGAGAACAGGCCACAGACCGGGGCTCCTAAGGCAGGCGGCTGAGGGAGCTCTTCCGGAGGTTGCGCCATGCTTGATAGTGATGGCGTTGCCGAGGGCTTGAAGAGTCGCTCCTCGAAGACGCCAGGCTCTGGAGGCAGCCGCGTGGATGCCCTCTTGGCGATGTCATTAGCCTCTTGATTGGTGCCGCGAGGCACATGCTACGACTCCAGCCCCCAGAACTGCTTGTCCATCCTGCAGACCTCCGCGAGGTAGGCTTCCATGTGCTCGTCCTTCGGCTCGTATACTTTGTTGGAGAAGTTGACGAGGAGCTGTGAATCACCCTTGATGGTGAGACGCTTTACCCCCAAGGCGACTGCAGCTTTTAGGCCTGCTATCAGGCCTTCGTACTCTGCTATATTGTTGGAGACCTTTTCTCCGTGCTGGAAACAGAGTTGTACGACGTAGTAGAGCTTGTCTTGAGTGGGAGATACGAGCACCGCGCCAGCCCACGCGCCGTGTCGGGAGAACGCCCCATCGAAGTACATGACCCAGCCGTCCTTGCGCCTCTGCCCATTCCGCCATGAAGTCCGTAAGTGCAACCCCCTTGATGACTCTGGTCGTGCTAAACTCTAGCTGAAACGCTTGCAGCTCAATGTTCCACTCAGCGACTCTCCCAGCTGAGTTGGGGCTCCTGAGTACCCTTTCCAAGGGGTATGCTTAGACGACCTTGGTGGGATGGCCTTGGAAGTAGTGACGCAGCTTGCATGAGGCCACCAGCAGCGCGAGGAGGAGTTTTTGAGGCATGGGGTACCGCGCCCTTGCGTCTCGTAGCACCATGCTGACGAAGTACACGGGGTGCTCCATGAGGTTGAGAGTGCTGGCGCTGCTTGCGTCCTCCGGAGGTTGGGGTGCCTCCTGAGACGATGGAGCCCCCAGCGATTGATTGCTTGGAGGGGCCTCTTCTGTTCCGGGCGTGCTCCCCTGCTGCGGCTGGTCCTTTTCGGCAGCGGTCGTGGTCTCCGTGAAGCCTTCTTGGTTCTGCGTTGCTTCGACCCGGACGGTTGCTGCGGCCTTGGTCCGACGCTCCTCCCTAACCGCCACCAGGGCTGCACTAGCGGAGTAGGGGGTGACTGCAAGGTAGAGCACCAGGGGCTCTCGAGGACGCGGGGCTACCATCACCGGAGGGCTTGTTAAGTACCTCTTGAGATCCTGGAATGCCTTTTCGGACTCTTCAGTCCATTCAAAGGGGCCCTTCTTCTTCTTCAGCTTGAAGAAGGGTAGTGCTCGTTCCCCCAGCTTGGAGATGAAGCGTCCTAGCGTGGTCACATGCCCGGTGAGCTTCTTCATCTCTCTGAGGGTCTTCGGCGGGCTCATGTCCTCGACTGCTTTGACCTTCTCCGGGTTGGCCTCGATACCCCTGTGAGATACGAGGAAACCCAGGAGCTTGCCCGAGGGGACTCCAAACACGCTCTTCTCCGGGTTGAGCCGTAGGTCCACCTCGTTGAGGCTCGCGAAGGTTTCCTCCAAGTCCTGTATCAGGGTTTTTGCCTCCCGAGACTTCACCACAATGTCATCGACGTAAGCCTCAGCATTCCTCCCGAGCTGCCAACCCAAGGCGATGTGCATCAGCCGCTGAAAGGTCACACCTGCGTTGCGCAGCCCAAACGGCATGCATGTATATCAGTACACTCCACACAGGGTCAGGAAAGTCGTTTTTTCCACGTCTTCTACCGCCATCTTGATCTGGTGATAGCCCGAGAAGGCATCCACGAAGCATAACAGGTCACACTCAGCGGTGGAGTCGACGATCTGGTCAATGCGGGGAAGCGGAAATGGATCCTGCGGGCAGGCCTTGTTGAGGTTGGTGAAGTCGACACACATGTGTTCCTTTCCTCCCTTCTTTGGCACGACAACTGGGTTAGCCAACCAATCTGGGTAGCGGACCTCGCGAATAACCCCTGCCGCCTCTAGCTTACGGGTGTCTTGGACGATGAAAGCTTGCTTCTCATTGGACTGCCGCCCCGCTTTCTGCTTCACGGGGCGCACGTTGGGGCATACGTTGAGGTGATGCTTAATCATGCCCCTCGGGACCCCTGCTAGCTGATCAGGTTCCCACACGAACACCTTCTTGTTCGTGCGCAGGAACTGCACCAAGGCCTCCTCCTGCTCGGGTTCGAGGTTGGCACCTATGGTGAAGGTGGCATTACTGGACCCGTCCTCGTCGACCGGTACCTGCTTGGTTTCCGCCTTGTCTTGGGTGAATAGCTGCCTCTTCTTGGCCGGTGCGGCCCCCTTGGGCTCAGGGGCGCCGGAGCTGGCAGGCTGTGCTGCCGCGGCTGTCTTGAAGGCAAGCTTGAGTGCCTGCAACGCATCTCTTGTGTCTCCTGACACGGTGAGGACGCCGCTGCTCCCGGGCATCTTCATGAGGTTGTAAGCCGGGTGAGTTGCTGCCATGAACCGGGCCAAGGCCGGGTAGCCAAGGATGGCGTTGTAGGGGAGGCCGATGGGAGCGATGTCGAAGTCGATCAGCTCTGTGCGGAAGTTGTCGTACGTGCCGAGGGTCACCGGGAGGCGGATCTGCCCTAAGAAGACAGTGGAACCGGCCCCGACACCCGAGAAGGGCCTGCTGGGCTGAAGCCGCTCGAGTGGCACGTGGAGGAGGCTAAAGGCCTCCGCTGAGAGCATGTTGAGGCCAGCTCCACCGTCGATGAGGGTCTGGGTGACGCCCACTTAGCAGAGGTGGGGGTGCACAGCATCGGGAGCGCACCCGAACCAGCGGGGTTGGAGGGGTGATCGTCTGAGTTGAAGGTCAGATCGGCCTCGGGCGCCACCCAACCTGGGGGAGCTCCCTGGCACTTGGAGGCGACACGATCTGGCCGGTGAATGGCTTGACGTGGCGGCTCGCAGGTGGCGCCTGCGAGCCACCTAGGAGAGCTGCGACGACCGAGGGTGCTGGCGTGGCGTAACGGGCGAGGAAGAGGCTGCGCAGCTCCTCCCAGGAGGTTGCAGAAGCCGTCGGTAGGTGGAGCAGCCACATGCGCGGGACGCCGGTGAGGGTCATGGGAATCCAGTTGGCCATCACCCTGTCGTCGCCCCCAGCCTTGAGGACAGCCTCCTTGTATGCCAGTAGGAAAACCAGCGGGTCTGCCGCACTGTTGTAGCGCGGCGGCATCTCGGGCTTGAACTTGGGCGGCCACCGCACCTACCGCAAGGCAGGGGCCAAGGATCGGACCCCCTGGCCGCAGCATCAGCGTCGGTTGTTGGAGCGGGCGGCGCTTTGCTACGTCTTGAGTTTGCGTTGGTTTTCCTCGAAGAGGAGAGGGTGATGCAGCAAAGTGTAGCGTAAGTATTTCCCTCAGTTTTGAGAACAAAGGTATCAATCCAGTAGGAGGCTCCTCAAAAGTCCCACACACCTACACAAACAAACTGAGAACTCGCAACCAACGCAATAAAGGGGTTGTCAATCCCTTCACGGCCACTTACAAAAGTGAGATCTAACAAAGATAGTATGATAAGATAAATATATTTTTGGTATTTTTGATATAGGTGCAAAAAAGTAAAGATGCAAATAAAGGTAGATGGAAAGCAAATATGATAAGAGATAGACCCGGGGGCCATAGGTTTCACTAGAAGCTTCTCTCAAGATAGCATAAGTATTACGGTGGGTGAACAAATTATTGTCGAGCAATTGATAGAAAAGCGCATAGTTATGAGATTATCTAGGCATGATCATGTATATAGGCATCACGTCCATAACAAGTAGACCGACTCCTGCCTGTGTCTACTACTATTACTCCACACAATCGACCGACTCCTGCCTGCATCTAGAGTATTAAGTTCATAAGAACAAAGTAATGCATTAAGCAAGATGACATGATGTAGAGGGATAAACACATGCAATATGATATAGACCCCATCTTTTTATCCTCGATGGCAACAATACAATACGTGTCTTGCAACCCTTTCTGTCACAGGGTAAGAACACCACAAGATTGAACCCAAAGCTAAACACTTCTCCCATGGCAAGAAAGACCAATCTAGTAGGACAAACCAAACTGATAATTCGAAGAGACTTGCAAAGATAACTCAATCATACATAAAAGAATTCAGAGAAGATTCAAATATTATTCATAGATAAACTTGATCATAAACCCACAATTCATCGGATCTCCACAAACACACCGCAAAAAGAGATTACATCAAATAGATCTCCACAAGAGAGGGGGAGAACATTGTATTGAGATCCAAAAAGAGAGAAGAAGTCATCTAGCTAATAACTATAAACCCGTAGGTCTGTGGTAAACTACTCACAACTCATCGGAGGGGCAACGATGTTGATGTAGAGGCCCTCCGTGGTTGCTTCCCCCTCCGGCAGAGTGTCGGCAAGGGCTCCAAGATGGGATCTCGCGGATACAGAAGGTTACGGCGGTGGAAATTGTGTTTCGTGGTGCCCTAGATGTTTTCGGTACATAGGTATATATAGGAGGAAGAAATGCGTCGGTGGCATGAGGGGCCCACGAGACAGGGCGCGTCCTACGGGGCGCCCTCCTATCTCGTGGGGCCCTCGGAGGCTTCTTGACTTGCACTCCAAGCTCTCGAGATCAGATTTGTTCCAAAAATAACTCTCCCGAAGGTTTCATTCCGTTTGGACTCCGTTTGATATTCCTTTTCTTCGAAATACTGAAATAGGCAAAAAAACAACAATATGGGCTGGGCCTCCGGTTAGTAGGTTAGTCCCAAAAATGATATAAATGTGTAAAATAAAGCCCATAAACATCTAAAAGGGGTAATATAATAGCATGGAACAATAAAAAGTTATAGATACATTGGAGACGTATCAAGCATCCCCAAGCTTAATTCCTGCTCGTCCTCGAGTAGGTAAATGATAAAAAGAGAATTTTTGATGTGGAATGCTACCTAGCAAATGTAATTTTCTTTATTGTGGCATGAATGTTCATATCCAAATGAATACAAAATAAAAGTTCATATTGATAAAAGAAATAGTAACACTTCAAGCATACTAATCAAAGTAATCATGTCTTCTCAAAATATCATGGTAAAAGAAAGTTCATCCCTACAAAATCATGTAGTTAGGCTATGCTTCATTTTTGTCACACAAAGATGTTCCCAACTTCTATACCCCCGATGACAAGCCAAGCAATTGATTCATACTTAAATAATCTCATACTTTTTCAACCTTCACGCAATACATGAGCGTGAGCCATGGATATAGCACTATGGGTGGAATAGAATATGATGATGGGGATTGTGTGGGGAAGACACAAAGGAGAAAGTCTCATATTGACGAGGCTAATCAACGGGCTATGGAGATGCCCATCAATTGATGTCAACATGAGGAGTAGGGATTGCCATGCAACGGATGCACTAGAGCTATGAAAGCTCAACAAAAGAAAACTAGTGGGTGTGCATCCAACTCACTTGCTCACGAAGACCTAGGGCATTTGAGGAAGCCCATTGTAGGAATATACAAGCCAAGTTCTATAATGAAAAATTCCCACTAGTATAAAAAGACAACTTATGGGACTCACTACATGAAGAACAATGTGCTACTTTGAAGCACAAGTATGGAAAAAGAGATAGTAACATTGCCCTTTTTGTTTATTTTCTTTTTTCTCCTTTTTTCTTTTTTTGGGCCTTTCTTTTTTTCTTTTTGGCCTTTCTTCTCTTTTTTTTCTCACTTTTTTTTCTTTGGGCAATGCTCTAATAATGATGATCATCACACTTCTATTGATTACAACATAAGAATTACAACTCGAAACTAGAACAAGATATGACTCTATATGAATGCCTCCGTGATGTCAGGGATGGTGTAATGAATCAAGAGTGACATGTATGAAAAATAATGCTTGGTGGCATTGCCACAAATACGATGTCAACTACATGATCATGCAATGGCAATATGACAAAAGTAAAGTATGTCATGATGAACGGAACGGTGAAAAGTTGCATGGCAATATATCTCGGAATGGCTATGGAAATGCCATAATAGGTAGGTATGGTGGCTGTTTTGAGGAAGATATAAGGAGGTTTATGTGTGATAGAGCGTATCGTATCACGGGGTTTGGATGCACCGGCGAAGTTTGCACCAACTTTCAAGGTGAGAAAGGGCAATGCACGGTACCGAAGAGGCTAGCAAAGGTGGAAAGTTAGAAGTGCGTATAATCCATGGACTCAACATTAGTCAAAAGAACTCATATACTTATTGCAAAATTTTAGAAGTCATCAAAAATCAAGTACTACGCGCATGCTGCTAGGGGGATAGATTGGTAGGAAAAGACCATCGCTCGTCCCCGACCGCCACTCATAAGGATGCACAAGCCAAGTACACTTCATGTTTCAAATTTGTTACATAACTTTAACCATACGTGCATGCTATGGGATTTGCTAACTTCAACACAAGCTTTCTTTGAATTCATAATCACCCAACTAACATGACTTTAATATCACTACCTCCATATCTCAAAACAATTATCAAGTATCAAGTTGATCATAGCATCCAATTCACTTTTCTATGATAGTTTTATTATACCCAACTTGGATGCTCATCATTCTAGGACCAACTTTATGACCATAGCAAATACCATGCTGTTCTAAAATACTCTCAAAAATATATAAGTGAAGCATGAGAGACTAGCAATTTCTTCAAAATTAAGACACCACCGTGCTCTAAAAGATATAAATGAAGCACAAGAGCAAAAACTATTAAGCTCAAAAGATATAAGTGAAGCACATAGAGTATTCTAGAAAATTCTAATCAAATAGGCTTCTCCCAAAAGGTGTGTACAAAAAGGATGATTGTGGTAGACTAAAAAGCAAAGACTAATATAATACATGACGCTCCAAGCAAAACACATATCATGTGGCGAATAAAAATATAGCTCCAAGTAAATTTACCAATGAACAAAGACGAAAGAGGGGATGCCTTCCCGGGGCATCCCCAAGCTTAGGCTTTTGGCTATTCTTGATATCTTTGGTGCCATGGGCATCCCCAAGCTTAGGCTCTTGCCACTCCTTATTCCATAGTCCATAAAAGCTTTACCCAAAACTTGAGAACTTCACAACACAAAACTCAACAGGAACTCTTATAAGCTCCGTTAGTGAAAGAAAACAAAACCACCACATAAGGTACTGCCATGAACTCATTCTTTATTTAATTTGGTGTTAAAACTACTGTATTCTAACTTCTTTATGGTTCATAGACTGATTTACTAGCCATAGATGCATTGAAATAAGCAAACAACACACGAAAAACAGAATCTGTCAAAAACAGAATAGTCTGTTATCTATAACTAACGCAAACTTCTGGAACTCTAAAAATCCTACCAAAATAGGAACTCCTGGAACATTTGTCTATTGAACAGAAGCAAAAAGAATCAACGCAAAAGCACGTTCCTGTGATTTAACAAAATTATATTCGTGCGTGCAAAGTTTCTGTTTTTCAGCAGAATCAAATCAACTATCATCGTAGGTTATCCTATAGGTTCTACTTGGCACAAACACTAATTAAAAGGTAAAAACACATCTAACCAGAAGGTAGATGAAAGATTTATTACTAAGCAGGAGCAAAAACAAAAAACATAAAGAAATTGGGCTGCCTCCCAACTAGCGCTATTGTTTAACGCCCCTAGCTAGGCATAAAAACAAAGATAGATCTAACGAGTGCCATCATTGGCACTAAATTCATAAGTAGCACGCATGATAGATTCATAAGGTAATTTGACTTTCTTTCTTGGAAAGTGCTCTATGCCTTTCTTTAATGGAAATTGGAATCTAATATTCCCTTCCTTCATATCAATAATCGCACCAATCGTTCTAAGGAAAGGTCTACCAAGAATAATAGGGCAAGAAAGATTGCAATCTATATCAAGAATGATAAAATCTACGGGCACCAAATTTCTATTTGCAACAATGAGAACATCATTGATCCTGCCCATTGGCTTTTTAATGGTGGAATTCGCAAGGTGCAAATTTAAAGAGCAATCATCAAGATCATGGAAACCTAGAATATCACATAAAGTTTTTGGAATCGTGGAAACACTAGCACCCAAATCACACAAAGCAAAACACTCATAATCTTTAATTCTAATATTTATAGTAGGTTCCCACTCATCATTAAGTTTTCTAGGTATAGAAACTTCCAAATTAAGTTTTTCATCATAAGATTGCATCAAGGCATCAACAATATGTTTGGTAAAAGCTTTGTTTTCACTATAAGCATGAGAAGAATTAATAACGGATTGCAACAAGGAAATACAACCTTTTAAAGAGCAATTATCATAATAAAATTCCTTGAAATCCGAGATAGTAAGTTCAATATTATTAGAAGTAGAGGATTCTCCAATCTCACTTTTACCAAATTTAACATCAAGATCTAAAGACTCCGAATTTTTGGGACGCCTTCTAGGCAAAGTGGATTCATCATCACTCCCATAATCATCACAATTCATATTGCAAAACACAGATCTAATCGGAGACGTATCAATAACTTTATGATCCTAATCATTATTTTCATGAAGACTGGAAGAACACGCTTTTATAAAGCTTACTTTTTTAGCACGCAATCTAGCGGTTCTTTCCTTGCACTCGTGAATGGAAATTTTCATTACTTTGAGAGACTCATTGATATCATGCTTAGGAGAAGAAGATCCAAGTTTAAGAGAATTAACATCAAGCGAAAGTCTATCAACGTTCCTAGCCAAATCATCAACTTTGAGCAATTTTTCTTCAAGTAAGGCATTAAAATTCTTTTGAGAAATCATAAATTCTTTCACACTATTCTCAAAATCAGAGGGCATATTATTAAAATTACCATAATAATTATTGTAGGAATTTCCATAATTATTAGAGGGATTACTAGGGAACGGTCTATCATTAAAATTTCCTCTATAAGCATTGTTTCCAAAACTATTCCTACCAACAAAATTCACATCCATAGATTCATTATTATTCTCAATCAAGGAAGACAAAGGCATATCATTGGGATCAAGAGGAGTATTTTTAGTAGCAAACATCTTCATAAGTTCATCCATCTTTCCATTCAAAACATTGATTTCTTCTATAGCATGCACCTTTTTACTAGAAGATCTTTCGGTGTGCCATTGAGAATAATTAGCCATAATATTGTCAAGCAATTTTGTAGCATCTCCTAACGTGATTTCCATAAAGGTGCCTCCCGCGGCCGAGTCTAAGAGGTTTCTAGAAGCAAAGTTCAAACCGGCATAAAAATTTTGTATCATCCATAAATTCAAACCATGAGTAGGGCAATTGCGAAGCATCAATTTCATTCTTTCCCAAGATTGGGCAACATGCTCATGATCAAGTTGTTTAAAATTCATAATATCGTTCCTAAGAGTGATGATCTTAGCGGGAGGAAAATACTTAGAGATAAAAGCATCTTTGCACTTGTTCCAAGAATCAATACTATTTTTAGGCAAAGACGAAAACCAAACTTTAGCACGATCTCTAAGTGAAAACGGAAATAACTTCAATTTGACAATATTGTTATCCGTATCTTTCTTCTTTTGCATATCACACAAATCAACAAAATTGTTTAGATGAGTAGCGACATCTTCACTAGGAAGGTCGGCCAATTGATCTTTCATTACAAGATTCAACAAAGCGGTATTGATTTCACAAGACTCAACATCATTAGGAGGAGCACTCGGAGTACTAAGGAAATCATTATTATTGGTATTCGAGAAGTCACACAACTTGGTATTATCTTGTGCCATGGCAACAAGTAATCCAACACACAAGCAAACAGAAAAACGGCAAGCGAAAAGAGAGGAGGAGATTGGGAAAGAGAGGGCGAATAAAATGGCAAGGGTGAAGTGCGGGAGAGTAAAACGAGAGGCAAATGGCAAATAATGTAAATGCGAGGGAGATGGGTTTGTGATGGGTACTTGGTATGTCTTGACTTGAGCGAAGACCTCCCCGACAACGGAGAAAGAAATCCTTCTTGCTACGTCTTGAGCTTGCGTTGGTTTTCCTCGAAGAGGAGAGGGTGATGCAGCAAAGTGTAGCGTAAGTATT
Organism: Aegilops speltoides; assembly: GCA_021437245.1. Lineage (NCBI taxonomy): Eukaryota > Viridiplantae > Streptophyta > Magnoliopsida > Poales > Poaceae > Aegilops > Aegilops speltoides. The sequence continues at coordinate 189,005,356 of CM038147.1, forward strand.
TCCCTCAGTTTTGAGAACCAAGGTATCAATCCAGTAGGAGTGTAGGACCTTGAAGTATGTCTAGAGGGGGGGTGATTAGACTACTTGACCAATTAAAAACTTAACCTTTTCCCAATTTTAGAGTTTGGCAGATTTTAGCTATCTTAGGACAAGTCAAGCAATCATCACACAATTTAAGCAAGCATGCAAAGAGTATATAGGCAACGGAAATTAAAGCATGCAACTTGCAAGAAAGTAAAGGGAAGGGTTTGGAGGATTCAAACGCAATTGGAGACATGGATGTTTTGGCGTGGTTCTGATAGGTGGTGCTATCGTACATCCACGTTGATGGAGACTTCAACCCACGAAGGGTAGCAGTTCTTGTGAGTCCACGGAGGGCTCCACCCACGAAGGGTCCACAAAGAAGCAACCTTGTCTATCCCACCATGGCCGTCGCCCACGAAGGACTTGCCTCACTAGCGGTAGATCTTCACGAAGTAGGCGATCTCTTTGCCCTTACAAACTCCTTGGTTCAACTCCACAATCTTGTCGGAGGCTCCCAAGTGACACCTAGCCAATCTAGGAGACACCACTCTCCAAGAAGTAACAAATGGTGCGTTGATGATGAACTCCTTGCTCTTGTGCTTCAAATGATAGTCTCCCCAACACTCAACTCTCTCTCATAGGATTTGGATCTGGTGGAAAGAACATTTGAGTGGAAAGCAACTTGGGAAGGCTAGAGATCAAGATTCATATGGTAGGAATGGAATATCTTGGCCTCAACACATGAGTAGGTGGTTCTCTCTCAGAAATGGTAAGTTGGAAGTGTAGGTTTAGTCTGATTGCTCTCTCCACGAATGAAGAGGAGGTGGAGGGGTATATATAGCCTCCAGACAAAATCTAACCGTTACACACAATTTACCAAACTCGGTGGGACCGATTCAACAGACTCGGTCGGACCGATTTAGCAAACCTAGTGACCATTAGGATTTTCGGTGGGACTGACATGCAACTCGGTGAGACCGATTCGGTTAAGGTTAGGGCATAATGTAATCTCGTTAAGACCGATTACACAAACTTGGTGAGACCGATTTTGGTAATAAGCTTTCCAGAGAGTTGGTCAGGTAAACTCGATGGGACCGATTTGCTCTTTTTGGTGAGACCGAAATGTTACAAAAGGGAAACAAAGAGTTTACATTGCAATCTCGGTGGGACTGATCGCTCACTTCGGTTAGACCGAAACGTTACAAAGGGAAACAGAGAGATTACAATCCCATCTCGGTGAGACCGAGATCCCTAACGGTAAGACCAATTTGCCTAGGGTTTGTGGCAGTGGCTACGACATTTGAACTCGGTGGCGCCAGATAGAAAGAATCTGTGTGACCGATTTTGGCTTTAGGTATAGGTCATTTGTGGATGTGAGAAAGTAGCTGAGGGTTTTGGAGCATATCACTAAGCACATGAAGCAAGAGGCTCATTAAGCAACACCTCATCCCTCCTTGATAGTATTGGCTTTTCCTATAGACTCAATGTGATCTTGGATCACTAAAATATAAAATGAAGAGTCTTGAGCTTTTTAGCTTGAGCCAATCCTTTGTCATTAGTATTTTGAGGGATCCACTTTCATCATCCATGTCATGCCATTCATTGAGCTTTCCTGAAATAATAGTCTTGGAATAGCATTAGCACAATGAGCTATATGTTGTTATGAATTACCAAAACCACCTAGGGATAGTTGCACTTTCAATCTCCCCCTTTTTGGTAATTGATGAGAACATACAGATCAAAGCTTCGACAAATGATAATAAGATTTAACAACATCGTCGCTTTGAGAAGTATGTGATAAGCAAGAGCTCCCCCTAAATTTGTGCATAGTTTAAAATTTGCTTTGGACTGCAAATGCACAAGGAATTAGGCTTGGGTTACTCTTCCATGTCACATACATCTTGGTGGAGCGCTCAAAATGATAAAGATTGAATACATGCACTCATCACCAAGCAAAGTGAATGATCACATAGGATAGGTAAGATAATATCATCAAACATGCATAAGTGTAGCTTATGATCAAACACATGATCATCAATGTCTCACAAGAATAGCATAGTATCTCAAGCAATCAAAAGCAAACAAGTTTAACCACCAAAGCAAAGCAAGAGAGAACAAAAGCAACACTCTCTCTCTCTCGAAGCCTATGATCTATACATTTTTCTCCCCCTTTGGCAACAAGTTACCAAAAAGTTCATAGAAAATGCATAGTGCTAGATCTACTCTCAGGCTTGATCTTCAGGTGGTGGTGTCCGGATAACTCCAAGAACGAAGGCTTCAGTTGAAGTAGATGGAGCTGGAGGAGTTGATGCTGGAGCTGGTTGCACTAGAGCTGTAGGGGCTGTAGCTGGTGTAGATGATGCTGCTCTGGTGTCTGTCACAGGCACTGCAACTGACCTCTGGGCTCTAGGCACTCTGGCAAATACATTAGTGGTAGTCTTGCCTGCCTCTCACAAGATGTCATCCAGCAATGCTCCTGGCCAGCCGAATCTCGCCACTTTGGCGTCTAGATCATGGAATTTGAGTTCCATGATTCTTTCCAAGCTCTCCTAGTTTCGAGTGAGGGTGGCCAATCCCTTCTCAATCCTCAGAGTTGATGCTATCAAGTAACCAAGCTGCTCCTGTTTGTTCTTCAGGAAATACTCAGATGCCTCCTCTTGAGTTGGCATCTTGGCAGGCTTCTCTTTCCTTGCCTTCTCCTTCTTCTCTTGAGCTTGTACTGATGATGGATCATTCTCATTAATGACAACCTCATTGTCCTCAAAGTCTGGATAGAGAGGAAAGTGTTCCTTATCCGGTAGATATTTGCCTGTGCCCATCTTTGAGTTAATCAACTCCTGAATCTGAGGGGCATATCCACAACTCCTCTTCTGGTCTGCTGTAGTCCTCTTAATGGTCTCTACCATAAGGCTCATGACCTTGAATTTCTGTGGCACGTCAAACAAATGCAACATGTTGATTGCATGCCCTCTGATCATGTTGTGGTCACCAGACTTAGGCAATAGAGTGTGCCTCAGAATCCAGTTGATAGTTGGCAGCCCTGAAAGAAGGAAGTGGACTGATCCAAACCTATGTGTCTCAACAGCTTTGTCTGGGATCTCCTTGTACATGTGTGCCATGGAATTGTGGTCCATCTTCTTCTTGGCATAGATATCCAAGTCATCTTCACTCTCCTTTGGGCGTTTATCGACTTGCCCACCTCAACTGTTGGTGGTACCTTGTACCTTGAGACATCAGACTATCCTTCCATCTCGGATAGAAGTGTTACGTGGAGTAGAATTGCATGATAAGTTCATCATTCCAGTTGGTGAGCTTTTGCCCAACAAAATCTGCAACTCCACAAGCAACAAAACTGTCTTGCACTCGAGATAGTGTTCTTCATTATCTTTCATGTAGGTCGAATGACCCACCTCATATCACACACTATGGGCTTCTTGTCCAATAAGATTGTCTCATAGAAGTCCAGTTGTTCCTTTGTATGGAACCTGTAATCAACAACAGTTCTTCTCCTTGAGGCATATGGATCTGTCATCCTCCATATCCTCAACCCTGAGTCCTTTCTGATCCTCATGTCCTCAGCCACAGGATGGGCATCATTGTGGTCTGGTATCTTGGGCTTGAGCTTCCTCAGAACTTGTCCTTCATCTTCCTCATCAGCAACATTAGGCATTGGGGCCTTGTTCTTCTCAGCAGCTGGAATACTTCTAGTATTCCTCTTTGGTGCAAGCTTGGGCTTGGGGCAGCTTTGGGTGCATCCTTGGGCTTTGATGTTGCAGACCCTGATCTAATAGCATCACCCATAAGCTTTGGTACCTTGGGTGCTGGTGCAGCAACCTCTTCTTCCTCTTCAAAGTCTCTCCTCATAGAGGGATTTCCAAGAACCTGAGAAGCAGTGGTTCTGACTCTCTTCTTCTTCTTATCCTGAGCAGCTTCATCTTCTGACTCAATGGCAAACTTCATAGTTTCTCCAGTGGGAACCTTCTTGGGTTTGGAAGTTGTGACTCTCTTTGCAGGTGCCTCTTTGGGTTCAGTCTGTTCAGGCACTTGAGTGGATCTTATGACCTTAGGCATAGGTGTCCTCTTGGCAGGAATCTTCCTATTAAGTCCAGGTTTTGTATTCTTTGCTGAGCCATACTCCTTTTTGAGCACTACCTTCTTGGAGGTAGCCTCATCCTCTTCTGCTCTATAATCCTCATCCTCAGAATCTGAGGTTCTTTTCTTCCTTTGCCTGGTGGCAGCTTTAGGCAGATTGCTAGGAGTGCTTTTGCTGCCATCATCAGAAGAACTTGAGGGACTAGTGCCCTCACTCATCTGAACCTGCTCTTCTGACATGTTCTGGCTGTCACTCTGATGCGACATCTGCAAACACCATTGCTGACCACATGAACAGTTATAGATGAGATAGAGTGGATGAGCATCACAAAATGCAGAGATTTTTGCAAAAGAATGATTCAAAAATTCAGTTTTAGTTTTCCATAGAAAGCATTTTGGATCAACCGATTTTCAAACTCGGTGATACCGAAGCAGTTTTGGAACCTAAACTGATGAACTCGGTTGGACCGAGTCTCATTTCGGTGGCACGAAGACTGCTAGGGTTTCACAAAGTCCTAAAATCGCTCTCACCGATTAGCAATTCTCGGTCAGACCGAGAGTTACTAGTGCAATGGCGTTAGCCAAATCGGTGGGACCGAGTTTTTCAACTCGGTAGGTCCGAGATGGTTTCGGTGGAAACCTAACCCTAAAATTTTGAATCTCATCTAATCTATGGATTGCATTGACTGGATAGGAGTGTTTCAATCGTGGCAAGAATCAATAAGAACACAATGTGCTAGGAATCGGACGAGGATAGCACAGTGATCGAGTCCATACCCTAGCTTGGCGATGAACTCGCTACGGTGGCAATGGCGGGGTTGAATTCCGTAGACGGCGGCGGAGACCAGCGACAGGAGGCGGCTGGCGACGAGGAGACGATCCGGAGACCCTGATGGCAGAGCGAGATATTGCACGGGCGAAGAGGTTCGGAGAAATTTCCAAATTTTTGCCCGTGACTATATATAGCCCGACCCTGTCGGTGTGACCGAGTGGAACAACTCGGTGGCACCGAGATGCATAACTGTGTACAGTTATAGCAACTCGGTGTGACCGAAAAGTTCAAATTGGTTGCACCGGTATTGAAAACCTTGATCGACTTAGTGATCTCGTGGGACCGAAATGTAGGAATCGGTCAGACCGAGAATCACAAAGAAGTTTTGGAAGTTTAAGTCTATGACGAATCGGGGACTCCGAGTGCTCCTCACACAGAGTGGTTCGAATCTGACTTGATCAAATTTTCTGATGTAGAATGAATAGAGTTTGAGACGAGAAAAGCATAGATAGCTAGAGAAGGTTCTTAGGCATTCCTGTCCATCCACTTGGCAAAAGGAAAAGGAAGCCAATCAATCAAAACAACAAGTGGATGTTCTTGAATGAGTAAAATATGCACCAACATGCTCACACAATAAGACGACAAATGAAATGTGTGGCAAAGCATGCACAACCAATTCTAGCATCTATCAAGCAATTGGCGATGACTAGGTCATCTATATATGAGTATATTGACTTAGGAGTCAAATGAAAACATTTGATCATAGGTCATACTCATTGTTTAAGCTCAAGTGGGGTTACCACTTTTACATAATGCATTAATGTGTTCACACCATTAGAGTTGCTTTGACTCAATTCTTAGAGTTAAGCTCCCCCTAGATGTGAGATCCCCTTTTAGAGGGATAAACTAACCTTGGGTTTTGTCGATGATGACTTCATGTAGGTGTTGAAGATGTGGATGCTCAATGTTGATGTAGATCATTTGGAGCAATCCTTTGGAGTGAGTTGCACTTTCAACTTACCTACATGGGTTAGTCCCACAAGGAACAAACAAGAGTATTGTAGGATCGAAAGTATGTCTAGAGGGGGGTGATTAGACTACATGACAATATAAAAATTCAGCCTTTTGACAAAGAACAGTTTTTGGCAGATTCACAATTATGATCAAGTCAAGCATCACCCTACACATGCAATTCTAGAGTATAGGCAGCGGAAAGTAAATTGCACATGTAGTAAAGAGAGGTGGAGAAGAGCAAACGCAATTTTGGAGACGCGGTGATTTTTCTCGTGGTTCCGATAGGTGGTGCTATCGTACTTCCACGTTGATGGAGACTTCAACCCACGGAGGGTAACGGCTGCGAGAGTCCACGGAGGGCTCCACCCACGAAGGGTCCACGAAGAAGCAACCTTGTCTATTCCATCATGGCCTCGCCCACGGAGGGCTAGCCTTACTCGGGGTAGATCTTCACGAGTAGGCGATCTCCTTGCCCTTACAAACTTCTTGGTTCAACTCCACATCTCGTGAGGCTCCCAGCGACACCTAACCAATCTAGGAGGCACCACCCTCCAAAAGGTAATAGATGGTGTTGATGATGATGAACTCCTTGCTCTTGTGCTTCAAATGATAATCTCCCCAACACTCAACTCTCCTCACCGATTTGGCTGTGGTGGAAGAAAGGATTGAGTGGAAAGCAACTTGGGAAGGCTAGAGATCAAGCTTCATATGGTGGGAGTGGAGCAACTTGATCTCAACACAAGGGTAGGTAGTTCTCTTCTCGAAATGTAAGGTAGGAGTGGTAGTTCTTTCGATGGCTCTCTCCACGAATGAAGAGGGGTGGAGGGTATTTATAGCCTCCACAAAAATCCAACCGTTACACACATTTGACCAATCTCGGTGGGACCGAAGTTGACAACTCGGTGAGACCGAAAATTCAAATCATGTGAACGTTGGGATTTTCGGTGGACCGAAAATACAATCTCGGTTAGTCCGATTCGTGCAAAGACAAGAGCTTGCCAATCTCGGTGAGACCGACTTCATCATCTCGGTGACACCGATTTGATGACAGAAGGTTACAGAAGCTTGGCAACTCAAGTTTCGGTGAGACCGAGTTCAGAATCGGAAAATCCGAGTTTTCTAGGGTTTGGCTTTATGGCTGAGGTGGTTCATCTCGGTGTGACTGAGTTTGGAATATCGGTGGGACCGAGATTACTTATGAGTGTATATGGCGGTGAAAGTTCTTTGATAGTTTAGGAGATGTATCACTAAGCACTTGAGCAACCAGATCATCATCATAACCTCATCCCCTTTAATAGTATTGGCTTTCCTATGGACTCAATGTGATCTTGGATCACTAAACCAAAAATGGAGTCTTGAGCTTTTGCCAATGCTTGCCTTAGCATTTTGAGGGTCCACTTCTTGATCCTTGCCATACCCATATCAACGAACTTTCTCAAATGATTCTCAAGTAGCTATTAGTTCAATGATATATATGTTGTTATTAATTACCAAAACCACCCGGGATTAGTTGCACTTTCAATCTCCCCTTTTGGTAATTGATGACAACATATAGATCAAAGCTTCGACAAAGGATATAATCAATGAATAATATAAATCGCTTTGAGAAGTATGTGATAAGTAAGAGCTCCCCTAAATTTGTGCATTATTTAAGATTTGCATTTGAATGCAAATGCACAATCGATTAGGATCATGGGTCACTCTTCCATGTCACATACATCTTGGTGGGCGCACACAATGATAAGAATGAACAGCATGCACCCAATCACCAAGACATGAGTAAATGGTCATACAAGATAGGAATAGCATATGATAAGCATTAAGCACACATTAAAGCATAGTACGACCAAGCACTCATTAAAGTAGAATGAAGCGTAGTATCAAACACAATGAATGTCTCGAAAACCAAAAGTATCTCAAAGAAACCGCAAATGAGCGAAAGAGCAAAAGCGCAAAGACAACAACACTCTCTCTCTCGAAGTCCTATGATCTATACAATTTCTCCCCTTTGGCAACAAGTTACCAAAAAGTTCGAAAAGGCATAGAGCTAAGCGTCCTTTGGGGACTCTGCTGGCGGCTCCCGTCAGGTTGATGTCGGAGTGGATATGACAACATCGGCGAAGACTTGGTGATGTTTGTCTTTGGAGGAGTAGTCCTTTGGAGCTGGAGTTGGAGCAACTGATGGAACTGTGGAGGTCTTTGAAGCTGTAGTCTGGTGTCGATCCTTTGGAATAGCAGTGATCGGGTCTGTGGGAACCGGAGCGATCTGTTGATAAGCATCTGGACTAAGTCATCCTGCATCTCACGCATAAGCTCTTCCTTCTCCGCTTTGCTTCCTCAATATCTGCCTCAAGCTTGTTGACATCACTTGCACTTGATCGACTTCACATCGGGCGTGGATCTTGTCCTCAACAATCCTCTCTAGGCTCTCCTGAGACTGTACAATGCTGGCCAGGCATTGTTCAATCCTTTGGGTAGCTTCAAGAAGCTGCTCTCCGACACTCTTTGGTTTAGCTACTGCTGCTGCTTCCTTGTCAGCTTTGGCTTTCTTGGCAGCTTCGATCTTGGCTTGACCTTCAACAGATGTTGGATCCTCCTCATCCATCACAACATTATCCTCATGCTCTGGCTGCAACGGTAAGTGTGCTCTATCCAACAAGAATGTGCCCGTGCCAAACTTGGCATTGATAAGCATCTGAATCTGCGGGGCAAATCCACATGACCTTTTCTGGTCAGCTGCAGTCCTCTTAATGGTCTCAACCATCAAGTCCATCACCTTGAAAGGTGCTTTCTCATCAAGTATATGCAGCATGTTGATAGAGTATCCTCTGATCATGCGATGATCTCCATACTTGGGCATCAAGGTATGCCTCAATATGGTATTAGTGGTAGGTAGGCCTGCCTGGAGATAGTAAACTGACCCGAGCTTCCAGATTGCCAAATCCTTAGCTGGAATGTCACATCCCTAGATCTGGTATGACCTAGGCTAGCCTTTCATGTGTGCATCATGTTTATATTCCATTTAAATTTGAAATGAGGATTTGTGAAACCCTCAGAATCATTTTTAGAAATGACCCAAATAAAAATTGCTCCAAAAAGGTCCAAGAAAATGCTCATGTTGCCCTCTGAAAATATTGGACAGAGATAAAAATCAAACCAATATTTTTAGGAGCTCATAAGTATTTATTTTGGGCATTTGGATTAATCCAGTAATTATTTTGCCTTGGATATATAAATGTTATATATATAATATATGTCCAAAAATTATGTCATTTATTAAGGAGCTTTGGAATAATATAACTAGCTCCTGCAAAAATTGGCATAAGTAAATAAAATGATTTAGTACTTTAAACTAAATCAAAACAAATTACAGAAAACAATAACAGAAAACAAGAAAGAGAAATACTTACCTGGGCCTCCTACCTGGCGCCTCTGGCCGGCCCATTCCTGTTCTGGCCCAGCCCACCAGGGGCAGAGCCGTCTTCCTCCTCTTGCCAGTAGGCAGAGGGGAAGCAGTGCCCGACGCCGTGCACGCCGGCACGCAGCTGCCTGCCTGGCCCCTTCCCCTCACGCCAGGCGTCGCCACGTAGCCCCCGACCTCTCCCGCACTCTCCCTCGCCCTCATCCCCTCCTCTGTCTCTCTCTCACGCTTGTGCCAGGCGCCACCGCCGCCACCGGCCACTGTTGCCGCGCCCACAGCCACGGCCTCGCCTCCCCGACACGCTCCACGGCTCCTCCGCGACCCCCTCTCCCTCCTCACCAAGCCAAGCAACCCGGGCGAGCCCTGCTTCGTCCTCGGCGCCGTCGTCTTCATCTCCGGCCGCCGGAGATCGTCTTCGCCGCCCCGCCGACTCCAGCGCGTCCCCGAGCTCGCCGTCAAGCCCATCGAGATCGCTGTGAGCTGCTGCTCCTCCTCCCCCTCTTCGTTCTCGCCCTCGCACACTGCAGCCGCATCCCCGCTCGCGCCCGACTCCGGCCGCCGCGCTGCTGCTCGCTCCGTGAGCTCCGCCGTTCCTCGGCCTCCCGAAGCCTTGGTGGATGCGCTCGTGCATGCTACTACCACGGTGGCCTCCGTGTGCAAAACTGTGGCCTCGGCTCGTTCCGGCGAACTTCCGCCGTGGCTCAAGGTCGTCGCCGGCGAAACTCCGGCGACTGACGTGGCGCGTGATTAGCTGCTAACCTCACCACTTAGTTAACCTTGAGACACTGTCAGTGGGCCCCAGCGCCACTAATTTAGGTTAGATTAGAAATAACCCCCCCCTGTTAACTAACTGTGACACTGACGTGTGGACCCCACACGTCAGGTTTGACCCTGGTCAGCACCGTTGACCGCTGACGCAGTGCTGACATCATGCTGATGCAATTATTTATTTTCTGGAATTATTTTAAAACAGGAAATTTCAGAAAATGTTCAAAACTTCAAAAATTCATATAAATTCAACCGTAGCTCAGATTGAAATAATTTATATATGAAAAATTATCAGAAAAATGCAATCTATCCATCTGTACCAGTTTCATGCATGAAAAACCAACTTATACATGCTGTATAGGTGAAAACACATAAATGGCATTTATAAAGACTTAGCTTGGAGTTGCATTTGAATTCTTGATTCAAATGGACTTCAAGCAAATGAATGCTAGCTGCATTAGCTCAAACAGCATCACATCTACATGCCATGATCATGCATCATATTGTTGCATATGCTTGTGTTCTGATTGTTGGCACCGTTCCTTCTCGATAGGTCCTGCTCCGGAGAGTGCTCGAGAGTACCTGTCTATGAAGCAGTGCCTTCCTTGTTGATCTACCAGGCAAGCAAACCCCCTTGTTCATTCCGATACAATCCTACTCTCTCGCTCCTGCTCTCAGATATTGCATTAGGACAACAACGATTCATCTGCTACTTTGTGCTGCGGTAGTTGAACCCATTCCTCTGCATGACTGTCATTGCCACGATAAATAGTTAAAACCCACTAGCATGTGTAGGAGTTGATTGAGCCATGTTGTGTTCCTACCATGCTATGCCTGCTATTGCTTAGAGTTGTGTCAGTCCGATTCATCGGGAATAAATTGGAGTACAATGCTCTATGTTACGATCTTTGAGAGTGAGCGTGTGAACACGATTTGGTAAAGGTAGCGGTGAGAGGCCATGTAGGAGTACATGGTGGGCTGTCTCCTTTGGAACCGTCCTTAAGCAATCGAGTTCTATGTATGTTGTCCAATGACTCGATACTACCACATTGGGATCCTTAATTGACTCTCTCGACTTATTAACCAACTTGGTCTCTGTCCGAGAGTCGCAACTAGTTTCTCGTGTTTGTAGGTAGTGTTAGTAGTCTACCAAGTGGCACCCGGCCAGTGGGCTTGGGACAGACTAGGCACAATGTACGGTGTCCAAGTGGCACCGGATGGTGGGCTTGGGAACCCTGCTCACATCGTTTGGGGCCGTGGCGACACCCGGCGGATCTCCTTGCGGATAGAACCGAATAGGCGATAAACCTGGGCTAGAGTCTTGTGTGGTTAGTCGGTCGTGGCCGACACCCTCGCCAAAGCTTCCGCTTGAAGGTTGCGAGATACATGATGTGTACATGGCGGTAAGTGGCGAGGCGTGTGTGAAGAAGTACACCCTGCGGGGTTAATATGATCTATTGAATAGCGGGTCCATGGATATGGACTTCTTGGATGCTTACATGGTACATAGACAACTTGAAGTGGATACTATAAAATGCTCAAGACAAGTGTGAGTGCTATGGATGGCCTTCTCGTAGGGAGACGGGGATGAATCCATAGTAGTGTATTGTGTGGTGATTAGTGGACTCGTGTGCGCCATATCACCTCAAGAAGTTCTGGTAGTCGTAGAACAGGATAGCCACAGAGTCAAAGCTGGCTTGCTGCAACTAAACCCCACATTACCCTCTTGATACAAATGCATGTATGATAGGATCTGATGTAAGTCTTTGCTGAGTACCTTTGTACTCATGGTGCTTTATTTATGTTTTTGCAGCGGAGACTTGGTCTTACTAGTGTTCTCGTGGACTTGACGAGTAGCTTGTACCTCAGCTCGATCTTGATCGGATGTTGTAGATAGTCGAGGCTCTTGACCTTTTTCATTTGTAGATGTCTGTACCCGGACATGTAATGCTTCCGCTTGTTGCTTGTATGCTCTGTATGATGGGTCTTGTGACCCTGTTTGCAATAAATGCTATGATGGCTCTTGAGCCTTTATCTATATGAGTTGTTAAGTTATCTTTGTGATGCCATGTTGTACAGCACATACTTGCATGTTATGCGTCGTGTAATGTGTATTGCTATGTGTGGGATCGACTATCTAGTTGTTTATCTTTAGTAGCCTCTCTTACGGAAATGTCTCCTAGTGTTTCCATTTGAGCCTGGTAGCTTGCTCTTCCCGAACAACAGGCTGGCGGCATGTGTCCTTCTTCGTTCTGTGTTCATCCCTTGAGGAAATGTCACACGATGAATACCGGAGTCTGTTAGCCCTTCTGACTCGGTTCACGAGTCTGTTAGCCAGTGCTACAGCACTGGATTCACTCGTGATGACCGACACGTTCGATCTTTGGGTCATGGATGCTGTCCTCGTAAGTTTGTGCCACTTTGGGTTTACGACTAGCCATGTCAGCCGGGCTCCTTATCATATGGATGCTAGCGACACTATCATATCGTGTGCCAAAAGGCATAAACGGTCCCGGGCAAAGGTAAGGTGACACCCGTGGGGATACCATGCGTGAGGCCGCAAAGTGATATGAAGTGTTACATGCTAGATCGATGTGGCATTGAGTCGGGTCTGACAGTTTTGGTATCAGAGTTTGTTGCTGTGGGATTACCAAGCCAAACTGGTCGAAGTTGAGTCTAGAAATGCTTTAGTTATATGTAGGGGAATTGATTGTGGGATGGAACGTAAGGCTCTTTTTACTCCTTATACCTCATGGCCTTCTGATCTGAGTCATCTTATCTTTCCTACGGGGTTAAGGAATTAGGTCTTCTCTTCTTTCTATCAGGATCACGTGTTACTACTCCGTAGTCCCATAGGATTGGTTGATCAGAGTCATACCCCAGTTTCGAGTACTTCCGGTGTAGCCTGTTTAGTACTATCCCAGAATCTTAAGTGGTGATGTTGAGTGTGTTACTACCCCATCTTAGCAGGATGTCTCATTATGAGCATTTTACTGTCGTTATGCTGCCGGAATTGCCCTAGGAGTTTGAGAGATACTAATTTCCTTATCCTACATTCTATAGCCTATGGATGATGCTGATCCGTCCTTGGTTTCGTTTCTCAGGATGTCATCAGCTAAGCGAAGTTCTATTGCTCATAGCCAGAACCACGGAGATGGTAGGGATGAGGATCCTCCCGACCAGCCTTCGTTGATAGAGTTCATGTTAGAGATGGAGAGAAACAAGCGTGAGTCTAACCGCTTGTTGGCACGTATCGAGGAGAACACCGCACATCGGTTCAAAAGGTGCGCAACCATTCATGACTTCATTAAGCTTGCACCCACCTACCTTTCATCATTCCATCGAGCCACTCGATGCGGATGACCGCTCCGTAGCATCACTCATAAGTTGCGTTCTGAACGTGGCTGAAGATGACAAGGTCACCTATGCTGCATATCACCTGGAAGGTCTGCTAGTCTTTGGTGGCGTAACTATGAGGCTATGCTTCCACTGGCTAGATTCCTACCGGAGGGATTTCACCGAGGCTTTTCGAGCATCACATTCCTCAGGCCCTCATCGATCGTAAGAGAGAAGAGTTCTGTAGTTTCACCCAGAGTAAGATGGCTGTTGATGCTTATAGCAGAGAGTTTGAGAACCTCGCCCGTTATGCCACAGAAGAGGTGTCCACGGACGCTAAGAAGCAGGCTAGGTTCCGGAAGGGTCTCAACCCCAAGTTGCGTCGTGATCTCCACCTACATCATTGTGATACATTCCAAGCTCTCGTGAACAAGGCCATTAATGCAGAGACAGCTCAGCTCACTTACGAGGAGTCTCGTAAGCACACCCGTGATTTGGGATCTTCCTCCGGTTCTAGTTCTCAGAAGCGCCGGATTTGGGTTCCAAACTCCGCTCTTCCTTCCGGATATTCACCAAGACCATCTCATGTGGTGCCTCATCCAGCTCAGTCGTATGTTCCATCCAGGCCTACTGGTAGACCGCTTGTCAGTGCGGGTCCACATCCAACTTCAGGGACTTGCTTCACATGCGGGAAGCCAGGACACTATGCGTGTTGCTCTCGGACTAGTTATGCTCCACCCCAGCCCGAGAAGACTGTTGGCTGTGTTAAGCCATCACGCAAGATGATCGATGTCAAGTCAGCTCCCATCGAGCGTGGGCGTGTGCATCACGTCTCGGCTAATAACGCTCATGATGATCCGGATGTGGTTCTTGGTACACTCCTTGTCAACTGTCATCCAAAGATCGGTTACATTAAATCTTGGGCGTCTCACTCCTTCATTTCAAAGCTATGCTAACTTGCACAACATGTCATTTTGTGATATGCCCTCTCCACTAGTCATTCAAACTCCACGGATCCAAATGGCAAACTTCTAGTGTAAGCCATGGTAACGAAATCCTTGTAGACAGACTTGTATTCCTTGCATCACTTATAGCCCTTAAATCTCTGAGATATTAACATAATCTTGGGTATGGACTGATGACAGCTCACTATGCCAAGATTGATTGTTACACCAGTCCGTTCAGCTTACACACCCATCGGCAAGATAGTCACTTTATCTCCACTAGAGTTGCAAGGCGTCGACTCTATTCTCTTAATGCCAGCCCTCTTCCGGACCTTGAAGATATCCGGTAGTCCGTGACTTTCCGGATGTCTTTCGGAGGAACTGCCGGTGTTCCACGATAGAGATGTAGAGTTAAGTCATAGATCTTATTCCAGAACCGCTCCAATCTCTAGGAGACCTTACAAGATGGCACCCTTAGAACTAGCCGAGCTTAAGAAACAACTTGATGAGTCCTTGCAAAAGGGTTTCATCCGTCCTAGTTCTTCTCCTTGGGCTTGCCCGTCCTCTTCGTCAAGAAGAAGGATGGTACGGACGGATGGTTGTAGATTATCGTCCGTTAATTTGGTCACGATAAAGAACAAATATCCGCTCCCGGGATCAACGATCTGTATGATCAGCTCATTGGATCCTCGATCTTCTCAAGATGGATTTGAGGTTAGGCTACCACCAAATCAAGATCGAAACGGGACATCCCCAAGACAGCCTTTGTCACTCGTTATGGCGAAGACGAGTACACCGTCATGTCCTTCGGTCTAACCAACGCCCACTACCTTCTCCGCTTGATGAACTCGATCTTCATGGAGTACCTAGATAAGTTAAATCGTGGTTTACCTCGATGATATTCTTATTTACTCAAAGAGCGAGGAAGAGCATGCGAACATCTTAGACTTGTGCTAGAAAAACTCGAGAGAGCACCGCCTTTATGCCAAGTTCTCCAAGTGCGAATTTTGGTTGCCGGTGACCTACCTAGGCCACGTAATCTCTGGTAAGGGCATTGCTGTCAACCCCGAGAGAGTTAAGGCCGTGCTTGATTGGACTCCACCAAACCGTTAAACAAGTTAGGAGTTTCCTTGGTCTAGCCAGCTATTATCGCCGCTTTGTTGAAAACTTCTCCAAAGTAGCTAAACCCTCACGGAACTTCTCAAGAAAGATAAAAAGTTTGAGTGGTCCCCACAGGTGAGTCAGATTTTGAGGCTGAAAAGACGCTGACTTCTGCCCCCATACTTGTGCCACGGTTTCACTAAAGACTTTGTTATCTCTGCGGCGCCTCACGACAGGACTAGGTTGCATTCTTATGCGGGATCGTCATGTGATTGCCTATGCATCTCGACAGTTGCATCCACATGAGGAGAATTATCCTACACATGATCTGGAGCTTGCGGTAGTAGTCTATGCACTCAAGACACGGCGACATTACCTTCTTGGTAGCGTTGCGAGATCTACACCGATCACCAGAGTCTCAAGTATATCTTCACCCAACCAGATTTGAACCTTAGACAAAGACGTTGGTTGGAGTTGATCTCAGATTATGATCTGGGGATTACCTACACCCCAGGCAAGGCTAAAGTCATGGCTGATGCGCTAAGTCGTAAGTCCTATTGCAACAATCTTATGTTGCAGCAAGGCCAACCACTTCTCCATGAGGAATTCTGTAAGCTTAACCTTCACATTGCTCCTCATGGATTCCTCTCTACCTTGGTGGCGAAACCTACTCTTGAGGATCGATCATAACTAGCCGGCAGATGATCTGGTATTTCTCGAATCAAGGATAATGTGAAGAAGGGAGTTCTTTGGTAGTTTCTCTGTTGATGATCGAGGTGTTGTTTTCTTCAAGAACCGTTTGGTGGTCCCCAAGAAGCAAAGATCTTCGACAACCGATTCTTAAGGAGGCGCATGAATCCCTCTCACGATTCATCCGGTAGTACTAAGATGTATCGGGACCTCGCCGGAGGTTACGGTGGACTAGGATGAAGAGAGAAATTGCTCGGTTTATCGCTAACTATGGCGTTTGTCGCGCGTTAAGCGAGCATCAAAGGCTCTTGGCACCCTTGACCTTTAGCTATTCACGAGTGGAAATGGGATAAAGTTGGTATGGATTTCATCACCGGCTTTCCCAGGACCAAGAGAGGGAATAATGCTATCCTCGTAGTCATTGATCGTCTTTCCAAAGTGGCTCACTTCCTACCTGTTCGAGAGAGTATCACTGCTAGTCAGCTCGCTGACTTATATATCTCTCGAATAGTGTCACTTCATGGTGTTCCGCTAGAGATCAATTCAGACCGTGGCAGTCTTTTCACTTCTCACTTCTGGGAGAGTTTCCAAACTGCCATGGGAACCCATCTTTCCTTCAGTACCGCTTTCCACCCTCAATCAAGTGGTCAGGTGGAACGGGTCAATCAAATTCTCGAAGACATGCTCAGAGCTTGCGTTATCTCATTCGGTATGGATTGGGAGAAATATCTTCCTTTTGCCGAGTTTGCTTATAACAATAGCTATCAATCCGGTCTCAAAAAGCTCCTTTTGAGATTCTCTATGGGCGAAGATGTCGAACACCTTTGAACTGGTCGAAACCGTGAAAGACAATTCTTTGGACGGACATGATCCAGAGGCGGAAGAGCAAGTTCGCATCATTCGTGAGAATTTGAAAACAGCCCGTCTCGTCAAAAGAGTCGATATGATCGTCATCATAAGGATATGACTTATGAAGTTGGCGACAAAGCTTACCTTGGGTTACTCCTTTGAAGGGTACCCATCGTTTGATATCAAGGGCAAGTTGGCTCCTCGTTACATTGGTCCTTTTCAGATTCTTGCCAAGCGAGGAGAGGTTGCCTACCAGTTGGAACTACCCCACATCTTTCTCGAGTTCATGATGTCTTCCACGTCTCTCAACTCAAGCGTTGCTTCTCGGATCCTATCCGCGGAGTGGACCACGAAACGCTTGATCTCCAAGATAACCTCACATATCGAGAGTATCCGGTTCGCATTCTTGATCAAGCAGAGCGTGTCACTCGGCGCCATAACATCAAGTTTCTCAAGGTTCATGGTCTCATCATTCCGAGAGAGAAGCTACTTGGGAGCGAGAAGATCGTCTTCGATTGGAGTACCCGCTTTCTTTCCGTCGTCCCACAATCTCGGGGCGAGATTCTTTCAAGTGAGGCGAGTTGTCACATCCTAGATCTGGTATGACCTAGGCTAGCCTTTCATGTGTGCATCATGTTTATATTCCATTTAAATTTGAAATGAGGATTTGTGAAACCCTCGAAATCATTTTAGAAATGACCCAAATAAAATTGCTCCAAAAGGTCCAAGAAAATGCTCATGTTGCCCTCTGAAAATATTGGACAGAGATAAAAATCAAACCAATATTTTTAGGAGCTCATAAGTATTTATTTTGGGCATTTGGATTAATCCAGTAATTATTTTGCCTTGGATATATAAATGTTATATATATAATGTATGTCCAAAAATTATGTCATTTATTGAGGAGCTTTGGAATAATATAACTAGCTCCTGCAAAAATTGGCATAAGTAAATAAAATGATTTAGTACTTTAAACTAAATCAAAACAAATTACAGAAAACAATAACAGAAAACAAGAAAGAGAAATACTTACATGGGCCTCCTACATGGCGCCTCTGGCCGGCCCATTCCTGTTCAGCCCAGCCCACCAGGCGCGAGCCGTCTTCCTCCTCTTGCCCGATGGCGAGGGAAGCGATGCCGACGCCGTGCACGCCGCACGCAGCTGCCTGCTGGCCCCTTCCCTCACGCCAGCGTCCGCCACGCAGCCCCGACCTCTCTCGCACTCTCCTCGCCCTCATCCCTCCTCTGTCTCTCTCTCACACTGCTGCCAGTCAACGCCACCGCCGCCACCGCCATCTGTTGCCGCGCCCACAGCCACGCCTCGCCTCCCGACACGCTCCACGGCTCCTCCGCGACCCCTCTCCCTCCTCACTAAGCCAAGCAACCCGGCGAGCCTGCCGTCCTCGGCGCCGTCGTCTTCATCTCCGCCGCGGAGATCGTCTTCACCGCCCGCCGACTCCAGTAGCGTCCCGAGCTCGCCGTCAAGCCCATCGAGATCGCTGTGAGCTGCTGCTCCTCCTCCCCTCTTCGTTCTCGCCCTACACTGCAGCCAGCATCATCCGCGCGCGCCTCGACCGCCGCCGCTGCTGCTCTGCCCGCGAGCTCCGCCGTTCCTCGGCCTCCCGAAGCCTTGGTGGATGCGCCTGCATCGGCTACCACCCGGTGGCCTCCGTGTGCCAAACCGTGGCCTCCAGCTCGTTCCGCGAACTTCGCCGTGGCTCAAGGTCGTCGCCGGCGAAACTCCGCGATCGACGTGGCGCGTGATTAGCGCTAACCTCACCACTTAGTTAACCTTGAGACATTGTCGATGGGCCCCAGCGCCACTAATTTAGGTTAGATTAGAAATAACCCCCTGTTAACTAATCAGACAATCGACGTGTGGACCCCACACGTCGAGTTTGACCTAGTCAAGACCGTTGACACGACGCGATCTTGACATCATCTTGATGCAATTATTTATTTTCCGAATTATTTTAAAACAGAAATTTGAAAATGTTCAAAACTTCAAAAATTCATATAAATTCAACCGTAGCTCAGATTGAAATAATTTATATATGAAAATTATCAGAAAAATGCAATCTATCCATCTGTACCAGTTTCATGCATGAAAACCAACTTATACATGCTGTATAGGTGAAAACACATAAATGGCATTTATAAAGACTTAGCTTGGAGTTGCATTTGAATTCTTGATTCAAATGGACTTCAAGCAAATGAATGCTAGCTGCATTAGCTCAAACAGCATCACATCTACATGCCATGATCATGCATCATATTGTTGCATATGCTTGTGTTACGATTGTTGGCACCGTTCCTTCTCGATAGGTCTGCTCAGGAGAGTGCTCGAGAGTACTGCATCTATGAAGCGAAGCCTTCCTTGTTGATCTACCGGGCAAGCAAACCCCTTGTTCATTCGATACAATCCTACTCTCTCGCTCCTGCTCTCGGATATTGCATTAGGACAACAACGATTCATCCGCTACTTTGTCTTTGCGGTAGTTGAACCCATTCCTCTGCATGACTGTCATTGCCACGATAAATAGTTAAAACCCACTAGCATGTGTAGGAGTTGATTGAGCCATGTTGTGTTCCTACCATGCTATGCCTGCTATTGCTTAGAGTTGTGTCGGTCCGATTCATCGGGAATGAATTGGAGTACAATGCTCTATGTTACGATCTTTGAGAGTGAGCGTGTGAACACGATTTGGTAAAGGTAGCGGTGAGAGGCCATGTAGGAGTACATGGTGGGTTGTCTCACCGGAACCGTCCTTAAGCATCGAGTTCTATGTATGTTGTCCAATGACTCGATACTACCACACATTGGGATCCTTAATTGACTCTCTCGACTTATTAACCAACTTGGTCTCTGTCCGTGAGTCGCAACTAGTTTCGGTGTTTGTAGGTAGTGTTAGTAGTCTACCAAGTGGCACCCGCCAGTGGGCTTGGGACAGACTAGGCACAAGTGGTACGGTGTACCAGTGGCACCGGATGGTGGGCTTGGGAACCCTGCTCACATCGTTTGGGGCCGTGGCGACACCCCCCGGATCTCCTTGCGGATAGAACCGAATAGGCGATAAACACAGGCTAGAGTCTTGTGTGGTTAGTCGGTCGTGGCCGACACCCTCGCCAAAGCTTCCGCTTGAAGGTTGCCGAGATACATGATGTGTACATGGCGGTAAGTGGCGAGGCGTGTGTGAAGAAGTACACCCTGCAGGTTAATATGATCTATTGAATAGCGGGTCCATGGATATGGACTTCTTGGATGCTTACATGGTACATAGACAACTTGAAGTGGATACTATAAAATGCTCAAGACAAGTGTGAGTGCTATGGATGGCCTTCTCGTGGGGAGACGGGATGAATCCATAGTAGTGTATTGTGTGGTGATTAG
The DNA here is from genome assembly GCA_021437245.1 of Aegilops speltoides. NCBI lineage: Eukaryota > Viridiplantae > Streptophyta > Magnoliopsida > Poales > Poaceae > Aegilops > Aegilops speltoides. Next base: position 189,025,758 of record CM038147.1, read on the forward strand.
TGGACTCGTGTGCCCATATCACCTCAAGAAGTTCTCAGTAGTCGTAGAACAGGATAGCCACAGAGTCAAAGCTGGCTTGTTTAACTAAACCCCACATTACCCTCTTGATACAAATGCATGTATGATAGGATCGATGTAAGTCTTCTTTGAGTACCTTTGTACTCATGGTGCTTTATTTATGTTTTTGCAGCGGAGACTTGGTCTTACTAGTGTTCTCGTGGACTTGACGAGTAGCTTGTACCTCAGCTACGATCTTGATCGGATGTTGTAGATAGTCGGGCTCTTGACCTTTTTCATTTGTAGATGTCTGTACCCGGACATGTAATGCTTCGCTTGTTGCTTGTATGCTCTGTATGATGGGTCTTGTGACCCTGTTTGCAATAAATGCTATGATGGCTCTTGAGCCTTTATCTATATGAGTTGTTAAGTTATCTTTGTGATGCCATGTTGTACAGCACATACTTGCATGTTATGCGACGTGTAATGTGTATTGCTATGTGTGGGATCGACTATCTAGTTGTTTATCTTTAGTAGCCTCTCTTACGGAAATGTCTCCTAGTGTTTCCACCGAGCCACAGTAGCTTGCTCTCGCTCCGAACAACTTAGGCTGGCGGCATGTGTCCTTCTTCGTTCTGTATACATCCTTCGGGAAATGTCACGCGATGAATACTGGAGTCTGTTAGCCCGCTACATCCGGTTCACGGAGTCTGTTAGCCCAAAGCTACAGCACTGGATTCACTCGTGATGGTGACACGTTCGATCTTTGGGTCATGGATGCTGTCCTGTAAGTTTGTGCCACTTTGGGTTTACGACTAGCCATGTCAGCCGGGCTCCTTATCATATGGATGCTAGCGACACTATCATATCGTGTGCCAAAAGGCATAAACGGTCCCGGGCAAAGGTAAGGTGACACCCGTGGGGATACCGTGCGTGAGGCCGCAAAGTGATATGAAGTGTTACATGCTAGATCGATGTGGCATTGAGTCGGGGTCCTGACATGGAACCTCTTTGTACATGTTCTTCATGGATTCATGATTCTTCTTTGGAGTTCCATATACATCAATATCATCATCTCGTTGCACTGGAGCATTCAGAAGTTCTGCCCATTCTTCAACAGATGAAGAAAATCTTTGGCCTTCAGTCATCCACACAATCTTTCCATCTGGGTAGAAGTGAGCTGTGGCATAGAATTGCATAATCATCTCATCGTTCCAATTTGTCAACTTCTGACCTACAAAGTCTGCAACACCACAAGCAGTGAAACTTTCATGCACATGTGGAAATAAATCTCTGTGCTCTTCGCTGTCAATGTACTTCCAGTCAACATATCTTGTGTCTGCGACTATGGGCTTCTTGTCCATCAAGACTTTATCTCATAAGTCTTCTTTGCTCTTTGGTGTGAAATCTGGGATCAACAGCAGTCCTTCTCCTCACGGCATATGGGTCGATTGTCTCCATAGCACGAGACCTCTATCTTTCCTTGCCTTCATATCCTCGGCTTGAGGATGAGCATCATTATGTAGTGGCAGTTTTTGACGAAGTTTCAAAGAAAACTGGTCCTTCACCATCGACTCAAATTGGTGGCACATCATCTTTGTTCTTTTCAGATCTTTGGAATGTTCTGACTGTCTTCTTGGGCTTGGCGGCGGCTTTCTTTGGAGCTGCCTTAGCTGGAGCAGATTGCTTGGGCTTTGAAGTGGCTCCAGCCTTAATGGCATCACCCATGAGCTTAGGCTTCTGAGGAGGCTGGGGTGCTTTCTCATCCTCATCTTCCTCTGCTGCATCATGCACTATCCTCTTTCTCTTGGAAGTTTTCTTCACTTTGCTTGCAGCTGCCTCTTCCAAATTCAGCTTCTTAGCAACAGTTGATTGCTTTACTTTGCTGGTGCCCTTCTTAGTTTGTTGACTTTGTAGCTCTTTGGCAACAACCTTCCTCTTGGGCTTTGAGGTGACCTCTTCCTCAACAACAAAATCTGAGTCTTCATCATCTGAGTTCCTCTTCTTTCTGGCTCTGGTGGCTGCAGGAGGTAAGCCACTTGGTGTACTCCTCTCACCATCATCTGATGAGCTGCTAGGATCAGGACTAGTGCCTGCCTCTGGAATATCTCGCAATGGGTGTCTCGACCTGTTACATCGATCACACGGCATCGACATGGTGACAACCCGTGAATAGATAAGGTGTAGGAAGAGAAGAAGAGTCATCACAAATGCAAAAGTTTTTGCAAAAAAAAATGAGTTCAAATTCTAGTATTAGGTTTTCACGAAGACATTTCGGTCGGACCGAGTCTAAAATTCGTGAATCCAAGTGTTTAAACAGAAGCTTTCACACCACTTTCGGTTGGACCGAAGTGGGTTTCGGTCCTGCCGAAAACACTAGGGTTTCACAGAATCCTCATTTCGGTCACACCGATTTGCACAACTTCGGTTGGACCGAAGGTGCGATCTGCAATGGCCATAGGCCAAATCGGTCATACCAAAATGTAAAATCGGTCTCACCGAGATGTGTTCGGCGGAAACCTAACCCTAAAACTTTTACTCGAATCTAGTCCAAACGAACTAATCTGGTGTACAGGAAGATTTCAATCGTGGCAAGATTCTAGGCAAACCAAACGTGCATTGAATCGGAGATGGGAGCACGAGTGGGATCAAAACTCACCCTAACTTGGTGGAGTTTCTCTCTGGCGGCAACGGCGCGGAGAAGATGTCCGTTGACGGCGACGGAGACTGCGGCGAGGCGCCTGGCGGCAACGGCGACGATCCGGAGACCAGGCGACGGCGGCGGCAAAGGGGTGGGGGCGGCGTTTGAAGGAGAAATCAACGCGCGCCCTCGAGTATATATACCCCTTTTTGTCGGTGGGACCGAGTTGTAAAACTTCGGTGGCACCGAGATGGATAATCTAGTGAGCGATTATGCACTTGATCACGCCGAAAATCACAACTCGGTTTCACCGAGATGAAAACCTAGATCAGTCCAAATGCTTTCGGTTCGACCGAGTTTGAGTGAGTTGGTCTGACCGAAATCACTTAGAAGGTTTTGGAAGTTAGCCCTTGACAGATCGGTGGCTCCGAGTGCTCCTCACTCGGAGGGTCCGAAAATGACTTGTTCAAAATTTGTGATGTAAGCATGAATAGAATTTTGAGACAAGAAAGCATAGATAGCTAGGGGAGGTACTTAGGCATTCTTGTCCATCCATTTGGTCAGAAAAAAAATCAAAACGACCAAAACAACAAATGGATGTCCTTGAATGGATAAAATCATGCATCCAACATGCTCACACAATAAGATAGCAAATGAAATATGTGTCAAACATGCACAATCAAAACTCTAGCTACTAACACACAATTTGTCGATGACTAGGTCATCTTTATATGAGTATATTGACTTAGGAGCCAAATGAGAACATTTGATCATAGGTCATACTCATCGTTTAAGCACAAGTGGGGTTACCACTTTTATATAAAGCATTGATGTGTTCACATCATTTGAAGATGCTTTAGCTCAATTTTTAGAGCAAAGCTCCCCCTAGATGTGAGAACCCCTTTTAAAGGGTCAAACTAACCTTGGGTTGTCGTAGAAGACTTCATGTAGATGTTGAAGATGTGGATGCTCAATGTTGATGGAGATCATCAAGAGTTGGGAGCAATCCTTTGGATTCAGGCACTTTCAATACCTACATGGGTTAGTCCCACAAGGAACAAACAAGGATATCCATGGACATAGATTGAAGTTCACAATAGATGATGTCCATGAAAGCAATGATTACCTTGTCCCTTGACTTACCAACAAGAGGGTTTGTGACTCCATGAACTAGTGCACAATGTGGAAGTTGATTGCACAAGTTTTTGCCAAAATGAATGTGAGTGAAGTATGTTGGCGGAGTCACCCTCAAGAACTTTCTAGTTCTTCTTCTTCGGGATCCACATCATCTCGATGGGAATCTGTAGGATCGAAAGTATGTCTAGAGGGGGGGTGATTAGACTACTTGACAACTTAAAAGTTTAGCCTTTTGATTGGAGTAGTTTCTTAGCAAGTTCACAATGATAACCAAGTCAAGTATCACCCTACACATGCAATTCTAGAGTTGTGGCAGCGGAAAGTAAATTGCATGTATAATAAATGAGAGGAGGAGAAGAGCAAACGCAATGGAGACACGGAGATTTTTTCTCGTGGTTCCGATAGGTGGTGCTATCGTCAATCCACGTTGATGGAGACTTCAACCCACGGAGGGTAACAATTGCCTTGAGTCCACGGAGGGCTCCACCCACGAAGGGTCCACGAAGAAGCAACCTTGTCTATGCCATCATGGCTTACGCCCACGGAGGACTAGCCTTACTCGGGTAGATCTTCACGAAGTAGGCGATCTCCTTGCCCTTACAAACTCCTTGGTTCAACTCCACATCATGACGGAGGCTCCCAAGCGACACCTAACCAATCTAGGAGGCACCACCTCCAAAAGGTAATAGATGGGGTTGGTGATGATGAACTCCTTGCTCTTGTGCTTCAAATGATAATCTCCCCAACACTCAACTCTCCTCACTGATTTGGCTGTGGTGGAGGAAGGGATTGAGTGGAAAGCAACTTGGAAAGACTAGAAATCAAGTTTCATATGGTGGGAGTGGAGCAACTTGATCTCAACACAAGGGTAGGTAGTTTTCTTCTCGAAATGTAAGGTAGGAGTGGTAGTTCTTTCGATGGCTCTCTCCACGAATGAAGAGGAGGTGGAGGGTATTTATAGCCTCCACACAAAATCCAACCGTTACACACATTTGAGCAATCTCGGTCGGACCGAAGTTGACAACTCGGTGGGACCGAAAGTTCAAATCTTGTGAGCGTTGGGATTTTCGTGGGACCGAAAATACAATCTCGGTTAGTCCGATTCTTCCAAAGTCTAGGGTTTGCCAATCTCGGTGGGACCGACTTTCTCATCTCGGTGACACCGATTTGAGTCTGAATGTTCTGAAGCTTGGCAACACCAATTTCGAATGACCGAGTTTGGAATCGGAAAATCCGAGATTCTAGGGTTTTGGCTATATGGTGAGGTGGTTCATCTCGGTGTGGTGAGTTTGGAATCGGTGGGACCGAGATTACTTATGAGTTTATGTTGGAATGAAAGATTGCTGATTGTTTGAGAGATAAATCACTAAGCACTTTAGAGCAACCAGATCATCATCATAACCTCATCCCCTTTTAATAGTATTGGCTTTCCTATGGACTCAATGTGATCTTGGATCACTAAACCAAAGTGGAGTCTTGAGCTTTTGCCAATGTTTTCCTTAGCATTTTGAGGGGTCCACATCATCAGTCATTGCCATACCCATATCACTGAACTTTCTGAAATATACTCAAGAAATGATTAGTTCAATGATATATATGTTGTTATTAATTACCAAAACCACCCGGGGATTAGTTGCACTTTCAATCTCCCCCTTTTTGGTAATTGATGACAACATATAGATCAAAGCTTCGACAAATGATATAATCAATGAATAACATCGTCGCTTTGAGAAGTATGTGATAAGCAAGAGCTCCCCCTAAATTTGTGCATTATTTAAGATTTGCGTTTGAATGCAAATGCACAATCGATTAGGATCATGGGTTACTCTTCCATGTCACATACATCTTGGTGGAGCGCACAAAATGATAAGAATGAATATCATGCACCCAATCACCAAGACATGAGTAAGTGATCATACAAGATATGAATGGAATATGATAGACATCAAGCACACATTAAGCACGGTATGATCAAGCACTCATCAAGATAGAGCAAACGTAGCAAGCGTAGTATCAAACACACGGAGTATCTCAAAAGAACTCAAAAGTGTCTCAAGGAAAACCGCAAACAAAAGAGCAAAAACGAGCACTCTCTCTCTTGAAGCCCTATGATCTATACAATTTCTCCCCCTTTGGCAACAAGTTACCAAAAAGTTTGAAAGGTATAGAGCTAATCGTCACTCGGGACTCTGCTGGCGGCTCCCGTCTGCGTCGATGGAGTGGAGATGGCTGCATCTGCGAAAGCTTCTGCTGAAGTCTGTGGAGCTGGAGGAGTGGATCTTGGGCTGGTCTTTGGGCCGACGGAGCTGTAGGAGGTCTTGATGTGGTAGCCACAGGATCGACCTTTCGAATAGCAAATGATCTGGGCTTTGTGGGCCTTGGAGCAGGCTGCTCATAGTCATCTGGACTAGATCATCTTCCATCTCCCGCATGAGCTCTGCCTTCTCCCTCTTAGCTTCCTCGATGTCTGCCTCAAGCTTGTTGACGGTGACACGCACTTGATCGACAAACGTCCGAGCATGGAACTTATCCTCAACGATCCTCTCAAGGCTCTCCTGAGATTGCACTATGCTGGCCAGGCGTAGCTCAATTCTCTGAGTGGCTTCAAGAAGTTGTTCTGCAACACTCTTGGGCTTTGCTGCTGCTTCCTTCTCGGCTTTAGCTTGTTTAGCAGCTTCAGACTTAGCATGTCCTTCCACAGACGTGGGAGCATTCTCAGTCATCACAATCTCGTTGTCCTCATGTTCAGGCTGCAGTGGCAAGTGGGGTCTATCCAACAGGTAGGTGTCCGTGCCAAACTTGGCATTAATGAGCATCTGAATATGCGGAGCAAACCCACACGACCTCTTACGGTCACCGTCTTTGTCCTCTTGATAGTCTCAACTATCGTGTCCATCACCTTAAAAGGTGTCTTCGGTCTAGAATGTGCAGCATGTTGATAGAGTACCCTCTTATCATGCGGTGGTCCTCGACTTAGGCATCAAAGTATGCCTCGAATGGTGTTGGTTGTTGGGAGACCTGCTCAAGATAGTAGACTGATCCAAGCTTCCAAATCTCTACATCCTTCTCATCAACCTCATTATACATGTTCTTCATTGACTCGTGATTTTTCTTAGGAATGCCATACACATCAATGTCATCTTCCCGAAGCAGTGCATTCAGCAATGCTCTCCATTCCTCAACAAGAGATGAAATCTCGCCTTCTCATCATCCATACAATCCTGCCATCTGGATAGAAGTGTGCGGTGGCATAGAATTGCATGATCATCTCATCGTTCCAGCGATCGACCGACCAACAAACTCTGCAATCCCACAAGCGGTGAAGCTCTCATGCACATGTGGGAAATAGTCTCTGTGCTCTTCACTTTGTCGATGTATTTCAAATCAACATATCTGTGTCGGCAACAATTGGCTTCTTGTCCATGAGTCTTGCTCATAAAAGTCTTGTTGCTCTCTTGTGTGGAATCTTGAGTCAATCTGCTGTTCTTCTCCTCGCTGGCATATGGATCTGTTTGCCTCCATAGCCTGAGTCCTTTGTCCTTTCTCTCCTTCATGTTTTCAGCTCGAGGATGAGCTTCATTATGAACTGGCAGTTTCTGTCTGAGCTTGAGCAGAACATGAGCCTCATCATCAGATTCTGCAGGTGGCACATTGTCCTTTTTCTTCTCTGACGCTGGAATGTTTCTCACAGTCTTCCTGGGCTTGGCAGCTGGTTTGGCTTGGGCTGCCTTTGCTGGAGCTGAAGCCTTAGCTTTTGGAGGTGCTCCTGCCCTGATGGCATCACCCATCAACTTCTGCTTCTGAGGTGGCTGAGGTGCTTCCTCATCAGAATCATCATCATCATCATCAGCAGTCTCTTCATGAACTTTCCTCTTCCTCTTGGAAGTCTTCTTGACCTTGCTGGAGGTTTCTTCCATACTGAGCTTCTGTGCAACAGAGGATTTCTTGACCTTGGTTGTGCCTTTCTTTGAATCTTTTCCTTGATAGCTCTTTGCAACCACTTGCCTTTTAGGCTTAGAGGTTATTTCCTCATCAGCTATGAAATCTGAATCTTCCTCATCTGAGTTTCTCTTCCTCCTGGCCCTGGTGGCAGCAGCAGGCAGTCCACTTGGAGTGCTTCTCTCTCCATCATCTGAAAAACTGCTTGCTTCTGGACTTGTAGCTGCCTCTGGAATCTCAACTGGCATCTCAGACCTGTTCTGACTGTCACTTCCTTCAGACATGTCTGACAACCTGTGAATAGAGTGGGTATGGGCAGAATAGAAGAGTTATCACAAACTGCAGAAGTTTTTTTTTTCAAAAAGATTGAGTTCAAACTTTAGTTTTAGGTTTTCACAGAATACATGTCGGTCGACCGAGTCTATCAATTCGTGAAACCAAATGTCTAAACAGACCACATACACCACTTTCGGTTGGACGAAATGGGTTTCGGTCTAGCCGAGACACTTAGGGTTTCACTAAATCTTCACTTCGGTCTTACCGATTTGCACAACTTCGGTTTCACCGAAGCGTGCGGTCTGTGGCGGAGGCCAAATCGGTCGATCCGAAAACGCAGAATCGGTCACACCGAGATGTGTTCGCGGAAACCTAACCCTAAAATTTTCACTCGAAATTTGTCCTATGATCTAATCACCGGATAGGAAAATCTCAAACTTGGCAAGAATCATGGCAATGCCTATCGTGCATAGAATCAGCGATTGGAACACGAGAGGATGAAGCTCACCCAATGCGGTGGAGCTTCACTCTGGCGGCAACGGTGCGGTCGAAGGACCGCTGACGGCGATGGAGACCACAGGCGAGGGCGCCTGCGACGGCGGAGACGATCCGTAGACCAAGGCGACGGCAATAAGAGTTTTGAGGGCGAAGCGTTTGAAGAAGTAATCAACGCGCTCTGTCCTCGAGTATATATACTCTTCTTGTCGGTGGGACCGAGTTTGAAAACTTCGGTGGGACCGAGATGGTTAATCTGCGTGCGATTACACACTTCGGTCACGCCGAAATTTGAAACTTCGGTTTCACCGAGGTGAAAACCTAGATCAATCCAAGTGATCTCGGTGCATCCGATTTGAATATATCGGTTTGACCGAAAGTACTTAGAAGGTTTTGGAAGTTAGGCTTTTGACGGATCGGTGGCTCAAGTGCTCCTCACTCGGTCTGTCCAAAAAGTCTTGTTCAAAGTTTGTGATATAAGCATGAATAGAGTTTGAGACAAGAAAGCATAGATAGCTAGGGAAAAACTTAGGCATTCTTGTCCATCCATTTGGTCAAAAGAAAAAAACCATAAAGACCAAAGCAACAAATGGATGTCCTCGAATGGATAAAATCATGCATCCAACATGCTCACACAATAAGATAGCAAATGAAATATGTGTCAAACATGCACAAACAAAACGCTAACAACTAGCACACAATTTGGCGATGACTAGGTCATCTATATATGAGTATATTGACTTAGGAGTCAAATGAGAACATTTGATCATAGGTCATACTCATCGCTTAAGCACAAGTGGGGTTACCACTTTTCCATAAAGCATTAATGTGTTCACATCATTAGAAGATGCTTTAGCTCATTTCTTTAGAGCAAAGCTCCCCCTTGATGTGAGAACCCCTTTTAAAGGGTCAAACTAACCTTGGGTTGTCGTTGAAGACTTCATGTAGATGTTGAAGATGTGGATGCTCAATGTTGATGAAGATCATCAAGAGTTGAGAGCAATCCTTTGGATTCGGGCACTTTCAATACCTACATGGGTTAGTCCCACAAGGAACAAACAAGAGTATCCATGGACATAGACTGAAGTTCACAAATGATGATGTCCATGAAAGCAATGATTACCTTGTCCCTTGACTTACCAACATGAGGGTTTGTGACTCCATGAACTAGTGCAAGATGTGGAAGTTGATTGCACAAGTCCTTGCCAAATGAATATGAGTGAAGTGTATTGGCGGAGTCACCCTCAAGAACTCTCTAGTTCTTCTTCTTGGGATCCACATCATCTTGATGGGAATCCTTGGGGTAGTAGTTGAGCTTGTTGAAGTAGAACTTGAAGTTGCCTTGGGAACCCACTTGACCATGGCCTTGGGTGCTTCAATGAATGCATCAATCTCCTCTTGAAGCTTGTCCTTGCCTTTTAGCTTGTGGTCTTGTGGTGGAAGGTCATCTTGAGCTTGTTCCTCGTTGGAAGAAGTAGGATCATACTTCTTCTCTTGAGTGACAAACTTTGGAGTGGGATATTGACCTTCTTCCCATTCAACACCCTCGGCGTTGAACTTTCGCTCAAAACCAATTCCTTGATTCTTCCGTGTCTTCCTTGTTTGCGAACAATTTCCTCAAAGCTCTTGCTTCCGCAAGACTCTTGTAGACACCTTTCTCTATAATCCCTTTCAATAGACTATTTTCTTGCTCAAGTGAAACTTGGCTTGAAACATTGTTAGTGGAATCAAGAGAATTACTAGAAGTAACAACATTTGATTTAACATGATTATTGTTACTACTAGATGAAGAATTTTCTTATGCTTGTCATGCTTAGTTTTAATAGGTGGCAAGAAATTAGACAAGAGAAGTCGTTTGGCAAGATATGAAGAACTCTTCTTTGAAGATCGTCATTGATAGCTTTTAGAAACTCATGCTTCTTGCTCTAGATTGAGCTTCTCGAGCGTAGCTTCTCATGAGATCTTAGGAGCTCTCTATGATCTTCTTGAGTTGTTTCATGAGCTAACTTAAGAGTGTTTAGTTCTTTAGTTAGACGCTCAATCTTCTTCATAGCATTGTCATTCGACTCATCTCGACTATAAAGACTACTAGCATGTTCATCATTACTAAGCTCACTAGATTTATCATGTAAAAGCTCATCTTCTCCAAGCAAGTCATCCTCATCACTATCAAAGTCAATAAATTCAGGATGTGATACCTTGGGGCCTTTTGCCATGAAGCATCTTCCAATTCCCTCATTTGGTGAATCAAATATGTCATAGGAGTTGGAGTTGGAGGATACGAGAGCAAGACCGCAACACCTTCATCTTGATCAGATTCGAGTTGGAGTGATAGCTTCTTCGAGTGATTGTCGGAGTCGGAGCCGAAACCCATTCACCAACATGAGCTTGATGTTTTCTTCTTGTGTAGCTCCTTGATGACTTGTCTTTCCTTTCCTAATCCTTGCTTCTCCGAGAGGATCTTCGCTCATAACGATCATCTTTACTCCTTCTCTCTTTTGAGGCGACTCTTCTCTTGAGCTTCTTCTTCTTGGAGATTCTTCTCTTCTCTTGTGGGAGTCGAACACTCATTTGAGTAGTGTCCGGTCTTCCACAATTGTAGCAGTTTCGATCACGACTAGAAGATCTCCTTTCATCATATGATCTAGACTTTGAGCTTCTTTCCTTGCTTCTACTCTTGTAGAATTTGTTGAAGTTCTTCACCATTAGGCTTATCTCTTCATTGGAAACTAGCTTGTCACTTGAGGATGTGGGAGCTTCAATTGCAGCTTTGTAAGCACCACTTGACTTGTTGTGAAGCTCTTCCTTATCTTTAAGTGTCATCTCATGAGCAACAATCCTTCCAATGACTTGGTAGGCTTGAGATCTTTGTAGTTTGGCATCATTTGGATCAAAGTGCACACGGTGTCATACTTTCCATCCAAAGCTCTGAGGATCTTCTTGATGATGAATCGGTCGGTCATTTCTTCGCTTCCTAAGCCTGCCATCTCATTGGTGATGAGAGCAAGCCTAGAGTACATTTCAGCGACTCCTTCACCTTCCTTCATCTTGAACTTGTCAAGTCGACCTTGAAGAACATCTAGCTTTGATTCCTTCACGGACTCGGTACCTTCGTGCATTTCACCAAAGTATCCCAAATCTCTTTTGCATTCTCAAGACGGCTGATCTTGTTGAACTCCTCGGGACACAAAGCATTGAAGAGAATGTCACAAGCTTGAGCATTGTTCAGAACATCCGCAACTCATCCGCAGAGCTTCGCGATCCGAACTTTTCCTTCCTCAAGAACTCACCTTGCAAGCCAACACAAATAATGCCCCATGCGGCGGGGTTATGTCCAAGAATATGCATTTTCATTTTATGCTTCCAACTAGCAAAGTTTGAACCATCAAAGTAAGGACCTCTCTGAAAATTACCCTCACTAGACGCCATACTCTCCTAGGTTGTGAAACCAAGCTTATGGAGTCCAATGCAATGGAAACCAATCCAATGGAGACCAAAGCTCGATACCACTTGTAGGATCGAAGTATGTCTAGAGGGGGTGATTAGACTACTTGACAACTTAAAAGTTTAGCCTTTTGATTGGAGTAGTTTCTTAGCAAGTTCACAATGATAACCAAGTCAAGTATCACCCTACACATGCAATTCTAGAGTTGTGGCAGCGAAAGTAAATTGCATGTATAGTAAATGAGAGGAGGAGAAGAGCAAACGCAATGGAGACACGGAGATTTTTCTCGTGGTTCCGATAGGTGGTGCTATCGTCAATCCACGCTGATGGAGACTTCAACCCACGGAGGGTAACGGCCATGAGTCCACGGAGGGCTCCACCCACGAAGGGTCCACGAAGAAGCAACCTTGTCTATGCCATCATGGCTTACGCCCACGGAGGACTAGCCTTACTCGGGTAGATCTTCACGAAGTAGGCGATCTCCTTGCCCTTACAAACTCCTTGGTTCAACTCCACATCATGACGGAGGCTCCCAAGCGACACCTAACCAATCTAGGAGGCACCACCCTCCAAAAGGTAATAGATGGGGTTGGTGATGATGAACTCCTTGCTCTTGTGCTTCAAATGATAATCTCCCCAACACTCAACTCTCCTCACTGATTTGGCTGTGGTGGAGGAAGGGATTGAGTGGAAAGCAACTTGGAAAGACTAGAAATCAAGTTTCATATGGTGGGAGTGGAGCAACTTGATCTCAACACAAGGGTAGGTAGTTTTCTTCTCAGAAATGTAAGGTAGGAGTGGTAGTTCTTTCTGATGGCTCTCTCCACGAATGAAGAGGAGGTGGAGGGGTATTTATAGCCTCCACACAAAATCCAACCGTTACACACATTTGAGCAATCTCGGTCAGACCGAAGTTGACAACTCGGTGGGACCGAAAGTTCAAATCTTGTGAACGTTGGGATTTTCGGTGGGACCGAAAATACAATCTCGGTTAGTCCGATTCTTCCAAAGTCTAGGGTTTGCCAATCTCGGTGGGACCGACTTTCTCATCTCGGTGACACCGATTTGAGTACGTATGTTCTGAAGCTTGGCAACACCAATTTCGAATGACCGAGTTTGGAATCGGAAAATCCGAGATTCTAGGGTTTGGCTATATGGCTGAGGTGGTTCATCTCGGTGTGGTGAGTTTGGAATCGGTGGGACCGAGATTACTTATGAGTTTATGTTGGAATGAAAGATTGCTGATTGTTTGAGAGATAAATCACTAAGCACTTTAGAGCAACCAGATCATCATCATAACCTCACCCCCTTTTAATAGTATTGGCTTTCCTATGGACTCAATGTGATCTTGGATCACTAAACCAAAAATGGAGTCTTGAGCTTTTGCCAATGTTTTCCTTAGCATTTTGAGGGGTCCACATCATCAGTCATTGCCATACCCATATCACTGAACTTTCTGAAATATACTCAAGAAATGATTAGTTCAATGATATATATGTTGTTATTAATTACCAAAACCACCTGGGGATTAGTTGCACTTTCAGAATCCTTGGGGTTGTAGTTGAGCTTGACGAAGTAGAACTTGACGTTTCCTTGGGAACCCACTTGACCATGGCTTGAGGTGCTTCAACAAATGCATCAATCTCCTCTTGAAGCTTGTCCTTGCCTGTTAGCTTGTGGTCTTGTGGTGGAAGGTCATCTTGAGCTTGTTCCACATTGGAAGAAGTAGGATCATACTTCTCCTTTTGAGGAATAAACTGTGGAGTAGGATATTGACCTTCTTCCCATTCAACACCTTCGGCGTTGAACTTTTGCTCAAAACCAATTCCTTGATTCTTCCGGTGCCTTCCTTGCTTAAGTAACAATTTCTCAAAGTTCTTGCTTCCGCAAGGCTCTTGTAGACACCTTTCTCTATAATCCCTTTCAATAAACTATTTTCTTGCTCAAGTGTAACTTGGCTTGAAACATTGTTAGTGGAATCAAGAGAACTACTAGAAGCAACAATATTGGATTTAGCATGGTTATTGTTACTACTAGAGGAAGAATTTTTCTTATGCTTGTCATGTTTAGTCTTAATGGGTGGCAAGAAATTAGACAAGAGAAGTCGTTTGGCAAGATATGAAGAACTCTTCTTTCAAGATCGTCATTGATTGCTTTTAGAAACTCATGTTCTTGCTCTAGAGTGAGGTTCTCGAAGCGTAGCTTCTCATGAGATCTTAGGAGCTCTCTATGATCTTCTTGAGTTGTTTCATGAGCTAACTTAAGAGTGTTTAGTTCTTTAGTTAGACGCTCAATCTCCTTCATAGCATTGTCATTCGACTCTTCTCGACTATAAAGACTACTAGCATGTTCATCATTACTATGTTCATTGGATTTATCATGTAAGAGCTCATCTTCACCAAGCAAGTCATCCTCATCACTATCAAAGTCAATGAATTCAGGGTGTGATACCTTGGGGCCTTTAGCCATGAAGCATCTTCCAATTCCCTCATTTGGTGAATCAAATAAGTCATAGGAGTTGGAGTTGGAGGATACGAGAGCAAGACCGGCAACACCTTCATCTTGACTGTAGTCGGAGTTGGAGTGATAGCTCCTTTCGATTGATTGTCCGAGTCGGAGCCGAGACCCATTCACCTACATGAGCTTGATGTTTTCTTCTTGTGTAGCTCCTTGATGACTTGTCTTTCCTCTCCGAATCCTTGCTTCTCCGAGAGGGTCTTCGTTCATAACGATCATCTCTACTCCTTCTCTCTTTCCGAGGTGACTCATCTCTTGAGCTTCTTCTTCTTGGAGATTCTTCTCTTCTCTTGTGGGGAACCGTACACTCATTTGAGTATTTCCGGGTCTTCCACAATTGTAGCAGTTTCGATCACGACTAGAAGATCTCTTTTCATCATATGATCTAGACTTTGAGCTTCTCTCTTTGCCTCTACTCTTGTAGAATTTGTTGAAGTTTTTGACCATTAGGCTTATCTCTTCATTGGAAACTAACTTGTCACTTGAGGTTGTGGGAGCATCACTTGTAGCTTTGTAAGCACCACTTGACTTGTTGTGAAGCTCTTCCTTATCCTTAAGTGTCATCTCATGAGCAACAATTCTTCCAATGACTTCGGTTGGCTTGAGATTCTTGTAGTTTGGCATCATTTGGATCAAAGTGCACACGGTGTCATACTTTCCATCCAAAGCTCTGAGAATCTTCTTGATGATGAATCGGTCGGTCATTTCTTCGCTTCCTAAGCCGGCAATCTCATTTGTGATGAGAGCAAGCCTAGAGTACATTTCAGCGAATTCTTCACCTTCCTTCATCTTGAACTTGTCAAGTCGACCTTGAAGAACATCTAGCTTTGATTCCTTCACGGACTCGGTACCTTCGTGCATTTCAAACCAAAGTATCCCAAATCTCTTTTGCATTCTCAAGACGGCTGATTTTGTTGAACTCCTCGACACAAGGCATTGAAGAGAATGTCACAAGCTTGAGCATTGTTTTGCAACATCCGCAATTCCTCCGCTAGAAGCCATGATCCGAACTTTTCCTTCCTCAAGAATTCACCTTGCATACCAACACAAATAATGCCCCATGCGGCTGGGTTATGGCCAAGAATATGCATTTTCATTTTATGCTTCCAACTAGCAAAGTTTGTACCATCAAAGTAAGGACCTCTACGAAAATTACCCTCACTAGCCGCCATACTCTCCTAGGTTGTGAAACCAAGCTTATGGAGTCCAATGCAATGGAAACCAATACAATGGAGACCAAAGCTCTGATACCACTTGTAGGATCGAAAGTATGTCTAGAGGGGGGTGATTAGACTACTTGACAATATAAAAATTCAGCCTTTTGACAAAGAACAGTTTTTGGCAAATTCACAATTATGATCAAGTCAAGCATCACCCTACACATGCAATTCTAGAGTATAGGCAGCGGAAAGTAAATTGCACATGTAGTAAAGAGAGGTGGAGAAGAGCAAACGCAATTTTGGAGACGCGGTGATTTTTCTCGTGGTTCCGATAGGTGGTGCTATCGCACTTCCACGCTTGATGGAGACTTCAACCCACGGAGGGTAACAGCTATAGAGTCCACGGAGGGCTCCACCCACGAAGGGTCCACGAAGAAGCAACCTTGTCTATTCCATCATGGCCTACGCCCACGGAGGGCTAGCCTTACTCGGGGTATATCTTCACGAAGTAGGCGATCTCCTTGCCCTTACAAACTTCTTGGTTCAACTCCACATCTCGACGGAGGCTCCCAAGCGACACCTAACCAATCTAGGAGGCACCACCCTCCAAAAGGTAATAGATAGTGTTGATGATGATGAACTCCTTGCTCTTGTGCTTCAAATGATAATCTCCCCAACACTCAACTCTCCTCACTGATTTGGCTGTGGTGGAAGAAAGGATTGAGTGGAAAGCAACTTGGGAAGGCTAGAGATCAAGCTTCATATGGTGGGAGTGGAGCAACTTGATCTCAACACAAGGGTAGGTAGTTCTCTTCTCGTAAATGTAAGGTAGGAGTGGTAGTTCTTTCTCGATGGCTCTCTCCACGAATGAAGAGGGGTGGAGGGGTATTTATAGCCTCCACACAAAATCCAACCGTTACACACATTTGACCAATCTCGGTGGGACCGAAGTTGACAACTCGGTGAGACCGAAAGTTCAAATCATGTGAACGTTGGGATTTTCGTGGGACCGAAAATACAATCTCGGTTAGTCCGATTCGTGCAAAGACAAGAGCTTGCCAATCTCGGTGAGATCGACTTCATCATCTCGGTGACACCGATTTGATGATGTATGTTCTGAAGCTTGGCAACTCAAGTTTCGTGAGACCGAGTTCGAATCGGAAAATCCGAGTCTTCTAGGGTTTGGCTTTATGGCTGAGGTGGTTCATCTCGGTGTGACTGAGTTTGGAATATCGGTGGGACCGAGATTACTTATGAGTGTATATGGCAGTGAAAGTTGCTGATAGTTTAGGAGATGTATCACTAAGCACTTGAGCAACCAGATCATCATCATAACCTCATCCCCTTTTAATAGTATTGGCTTTCCTATGGACTCAATGTGATCTTGGATCACTAAACCAAAAATGGAGTCTTGAGATTTTGCCAATGCTTGCCTTAGCATTTTGAGGGGTCCACTTCTTCAGTCCTTGCCATACCCATATCACTGAACTTTCTGAAATGATTCTCAAGTAGCTATTAGTTCAATGATATATATGTTGTTATTAATTACCAAAACCACCCGGGGATTAGTTGCACTTTCAAGTATCCATAGACATAGAGTGATTCACACACAAGATGATGTCCATGAAATCATTAGGTTACCTTGTACCTTGCCTTACCAACATGAGGGTTTGTGACTCCTTGAACTAGTGCAAGCTGTGGAAATCGATTGCACTTGTTCTTGCCATAATGATATGAGTGAAAAATGTTGGCGGAGTCACCCTCAAGAACTCTTCAAGTTCTTCTTCTTCGGGATCCACATCATCTTGATGGGAATCCTTGGAGTTGTAGTTGTACTTGATGAAGTAGAACTTGACGTAGTTTTGGGAACCCACTTGAACGAGGCCTTAGGTGCTTCTTCAAATGCATCAATCTCTTCTTGAAGCTTGTCCTTGCCTTTGTTCTTGTGGTCTTGTGGTGGAAGATCATCTTGTGCTTGTGTTCCTTTGAAGGAAGTAGGATCATACTTCTCTTGTTGAGGAACAAACTTTGTCTTGGGGTATTGATCTTCTTCCCACTCAACTCCATTGGCATTGAACTTTCGTTCAAACCAACACCTTGATTCTTCTAGTGCCTTCCTTGCTTGCGTACAATTTCGTCGAATTGCTTACTCCCGGCAAGGCTCTTGTAAACACCTTTCTCTATAATTACCTTCAATAAGCTATTTTCTTGCTCAAGTGTAACTTGGATAAGAGAATCATTGGTGGAATCAAGAGAACTACTAGAGGCAACAATATTGGATTTGACATTGTTATTGTTACTACTAGAGGAAGGATCTTTCTTGTACTTGTTACTAGACTTGACTTGAGGCATGTAAGTAGATAAGAGTAAACGCTTGGCAATGTAAGAAGAACTTTTCTTACGGAGATCATCATTGATTGCCTTTAAGAACTCATGCTCTTGCTCAAGATTGAGCTTTTCAAAGCGTAACTTCTCATGAGCCCTTAAAAGTTCTCGATGATCTTCGAAGATAGTTTCATGAGCTAACTTAAGAGTGTTTAGTTCTTTAGTTAGACGCTCAATCTTCTCCTTATCATTGTCATGCGTTTTATCTTGATTAGCATGATTAATTGACGTTTCATCATAGTATCCATCACTAGAGTTGTCAACAAGTAAATCATTATCCACAAGCAAGTCATCTTCATCACTATCGAAATCAACATACTCAGGATGTGTTACCTTTGGACCTTTGGCCATGAAGCATCTTCCAATTCCTTCATTTGGTGAATCAAATATGTCGTAGGAGTTGGTTGACACAAGTGCTAGACCGACAACACCTTCATCTTGAGTATATTCGGAGTCGGAGTGATAGATTCTCTCGGAGTGATTGTCGGAGTCGGAGCCGGATACCCATTCACCAACATGAGCTTGATGTCTTCGTTTTGTGTAGCTTCTTGATGACTTGTCCTTCCTTTCCGAATCCTTGCTTCTCCGTGAGGGTCTTCGCTCATAACGATCATCTCTACTCCTCCTCTCTCGATGGTGATTCTTCTTTTTGCTTCTTCTTCTTGGAGAATCTTCTTCTTTTGTAGGGTGTCATACACTCATTGGAATAGTGTCCGGGTCTCCCACAATTGTAGCAATTTCGCTCTCGGCTAGAAGATCTTTTGTCATTGTAAGACCTTGACTTGGAGCTTCTTTCTTTGCTTCTACTCTTGTAGAATTTGTTGAAGTTCTTCACCATTAAGCTCAATTCTTCATTGAAGGTTTGCTTCTCACTTGATGATGTGGGGGCTTCACTTGAGGCTTTGTAAGCACCACTTGACTTGTTGTGAAGTTCCTCCTTATCCTTAAGTGACATCTCATGAGCAACAATTCTTCCAATGACTTCCGTTGGCTTGAGATCTTTGTAGTTTGGCATCATTTGGATCAATGTGCACACGGTATCATACTTTCCATCCAATGCTCTTAGGACCTTCTTGATGATGAATCAGTCGGTCATCTCTTCATTCCCTAAGCCGGCAATCTCATTTGTGATAAGTGCAAGCCTAGAGTACATTTCAGCGACACCTTCACCATCCTTCATTTTGAACTTGTCAAGCTGACTTTGGAGCACATCCAACTTGGATTCCTTGACGGAGTCGGTACCTTCATGCATATCAATCAAAGTATCCCAAATTTCCTTTGCATTCTCAAGACGGTTGATTTTGTTGAATTCTTCAGGGCACAATCTGTTGAAGATGATATCACAAGCTTGAGCGTTGTATTGCAGCATCTTCAATTCTTCTGCATTAGCTTCACGGTTCGGCTCTCTCCCATCAAAGAATTCACCTTGCAAGCCAATAAAAATAATTGCCTAAACGGCGGGGTTATGTCCGAGAATATGCATTTTCATCTTATGCTTCCAACTAGCAAAATTAGTACCATCAAAGTAAGGACCTCTATGGTGATAATTTTCCTCACTAGATGCCATACTCTCCTAGGTTGTGAAACCAAGACTATGACCACCAAAAGCTATGGAAATCAAAGCAAATGGAGACCAAAGCTCTGATACCACTTGTAGGAACTTGAAGTATGTCTAGAGGGGGGGTGATTAGACTACTTGACCAATTAAAAACTTAACCTTTTCCGAATTTTAGAGTTTGGCAGATTTTAGCTATCTTAGGACAAGTCAAGCAATCATCACACAATTCAAGCAAGCATGCAAAGAGTATATAGGCAGCGGAAATTAAATCATGCAACTTGCAAGAAAGAAAGGGAAGGGTTTGGAGGATTCAAACGCAATTGGAGACACGGATGTTTTGGCGTGGTTCCGATAGGTGGTGCTATCGTACATCCACGTTGATGGAGACTTTAACCCACGAAGGGTAACGGTTGCGCGAGTCCACGGAGGGCTCCACCCATGAAGGGTCCACGAAGAAGCAACCTTGTCTATCCCACCATGGCCATCGCCCACGAAGGACTTGCCTCACTAGCGGTAGATCTTCACGAAGTAGGCGATCTCTTTGCCCTTACAAACTCCTTGGTTCAACTCCACAATCTTGTCGGAGGCTCCCAAGTGACACCTAGCCAATCTAGGAGACACCACTCTCCAAGAAGTAACAAATGGTGCGTTGATGATGAACTCCTTGCTCTTGTGCTTCAAATGATAGTCTCCCAACACTCAACTCTCTCTCATAGGATTTGGATCTGTGGAAAGAAGATTTGAGTGGAAAGCAACTTGGGAAGGCTAGAGATCAAGATTCATATGGTAGGAATGGAATATCTTGGCCTCAACACATGAGTAGGTGGTTCTCTCTTAGAAATGGTAAGTTGGAAGTGTAGGTTTAGTCTGATTGCTCTCTCCACGAATGAAGAGGAGGTGGAGGGGTATATAGCCTCCACACAAAATCTAACTGCTACACACAATTTACTAAACTCGTGGGACCGATTCAACAGACTCGGTCGGACCGATTTAGCAAACCTAGTGACCGTTAGGATTTTCGTGGACTGACATGCAACTCGGTGAGACCGATTCGTTAAGGTTAGGGCATAACGTAATCTTGGTAAGACCGACATACAAACTCGTGAGACCGATTTTAGTAATAAGCTTTCCAGAGAGTTGGTCGTAAACTCGGTGGGACCGATTTGCTCTTTTCGTGAGACCAAATGTTACAAAAGGGAAACAGAGAGTTTATATTGCAATCTCGGTGGGACCGATCGCTCACTTCAGTTAGACCGAACCGTTACGAAGGGAAACAGAGAGATTACAATCCCATATCGGTGAGACCGAGATCCCTGTCGGTAAGACCGATTTTCCTAGGGTTTGTGGCAGTGGCTATGACATTTGAACTCGGTGGCGCCGGATAGAAAGAATCGGTGTGACCGATTTTGGCTTTAGGTATAGGTCATTTGTGGATGTGAGAAAGTAGCTGAGGGTTTTGGAGCATATCACTAAGCACATGAAGCAAGAGGCTCATTAAGTAACACCTCATCCCTCCTTGATAGTATTGGCTTTTCCTATAGACTCAATGTGATCTTTGATCACTAAAATATAAAATGAAGAGTCTTGAGCTTTTGAGCTTGAGCCAATCCTTTGTCATTAGTATTTTGAGGGATCCACTTTCATCATCCATGCCATGCCATTCATTGAGCTTTCCTGAAATCATAGTCTTGGAATAGCATTAGCACAATGAGCTATATGTTGTTATGAATTACCAAAACCACCTAGGGATAGTTGCACTTTCAAGGAAGCTCCTCAAAAGTCACACGCACCTACACAAACAAACTGAGAACTCGCAACCAACGCAATAAAGGGGTTGTCAATCCCTTCACGGCCACTTGCGAAAGTGAGATCTAATAAAGATAGTATGATAAGATAAATATTTTTTTGGTATTTTTGATATAGATGCAAAAATTAAAGATGCAAATAAAGGTAGATGGAAAGCAAATATGATAAGAGATAGACCCGGGGGCCATAGGTTTCACTAGAAGCTTCTCTCAAGATAGCATAAGTATTACGGTGGGTGAACAAATTACTGTCGAGCAATTGATAGAAAAGCGCATAGTTATGAGATTATCTAGGCATGATCATGTATATAGGCATCACGTCCATAACAAGTAGACCAACTCCTGCCTGCATCTACTACTATTACTCCACACATCGACCGACTCCTGCCTGCATCTAGAGTATTAAGTTCATAAGAATAGAGTAACACAGTAAGCAAGATGACATGATGTAGAGGGATAAACACATGCAATATGATATAAACCCCATCTTGTTATCCTCGATGGCAACAATACAATACGTGTCTTGCAACCCTTTCTGTCACTGGGTAAGAACACCGCAAGATTGAACCCAAAGCTAAACACTTCTCCCATGGCAAGAAAGACCAATCTAGTAGACCAAACCAAACTGATAATTCGAAGAGACTTGCAAAGATAACTCAATCATACATAAAAGAATTCAGAGAAGATTCAAATATTATTCATAGATAAACTTGATCATAAACCCACAATTCATCGGATCTCCACAAACACACCGCAAAAAGAGATTACATCAAATAGATCTCCACAAGAGAGGGGGAGAACATTGTATTGAGATCCAAAAAGAGAGATGTCATCTAGCTAATAACTATAGACCCGTAGGTCTGTGGTACACTACTCACAACTCAACGGAGGGGCAACGATGTTGATGTAGAGGCCCTCCGTGGTTGCTTCCCCCTCCGGCAGAGTGCCGGAAAGGGCTTCAAGATGGGATCTCATGGATCTGTATGTTACGGGTGGAAATTGTGTTTCGTGGTGCCCCGGATGTTTTCGTGGTACATAGGTATATATAGGAGGAAGAAGTACGTCGGGGTCGCTGAGGGGCCCACAAGACAGGGGCGCCCTACGCTGGGCGCCTCCTATCTCGTGGGGCCCTGAGGCTTCTTGACTTGCACTCCAAGCTCTCCTGATCAGATTTTTTCCAAAAATAACGCCCCAAGGTTTCATTCCGCTTGGACTCCGCTTGATATTCCTTTTCTTCAAATACTGAAATAGGCAAAAAAAACAACAATATGGGCTAGGCCTCTGGTTAGTAGGTTAGTCCCAAAAATGATATAAATATGTAAAATAAAGCCCATAAACATCTAAAAGGGGTAATATAATAGCATGGAACAATGAAAAATTATAGATACGTTGGAGACGTATCACGCTTCCGTGGGGGCGCGACGGGCGCGAGACGACGATCCGAGCGGAGTCGGTGACGGGGTGGCATTAGGGCCATCGCGCCGCACCGATGGATGCAGGGATGAAGCCTGCTGCTCGTTCCCCGCCGGGCCGGTGGCGGCGTTGGCAGCAGGCGATGGGGAACGAAGGGGGCGTCCGCCGACGGGCGCCGTCTGGGTGACGCGGGTGGCGAGAGCAGCCCAACGCTCAGCGCGAGCTCAGCGAGCGTCAGCCATGGTCACGGCGGAAGATCACATGCGGCTAGCGGAAGAAAAGACTCCGCAGACTTTACCGCACGCCAAATGTCGATTTGGGTTCCGCGACCCTTGAGGTTCAAACACTGGGTGCGCAAGAAGATCTCTCCCTACCAGCTCACGCCTCAAGTCTCGCAAAGATCTAGGCAAGAAAGATGAACACACAAAGGACACGAGATTTATATCGGTTCGTGCCACCATTGTGGTGTAATACCCTACCCAGGTGTGTGGTGTGGTGGATTGCCTCAGGGCTGATGATGAATAAGATAAAGGAAGAACAGCCTCGCGAGGGGCTGTTCTTGAGCTGGTGCGATGAATCGCCAGTGAGTCTCTCTCTCTCTCTCTCTCTCTCTCTCTCTCTCTCTCTCTCTCATCTACCCTACCTGTGGTGGCTAGTCCTATTTATAGAGCGAGGCCCCGGCCTCTCCCAAATAATGAGCGGAAGGGCGCCAACAATTGGCCATTTTGAAGGGGAACATCCGTACTCTTATCCCGACTAAAGTTGGTCTTGGCTGCCAAAGGCTCGACGGTGACGCCGCCAGGCTCTCGATGACCTCCATCCCGCCGTGCTCACTGGTCTTGGTCTTGTTGCACCAAACGGTAACCTTTGCCCGATGCCTTGGCCAGTGCTTGCCCCCTTAGCACCGAAAGGGAAACAAGGACACTGCACAGGCCGGCGCCCGCCTGGCACCCGCCTAGCCTCCGATTGTCATGGCTTGCGTCACGGGCCCCTCGGGAGGTGCCCTGCCTTGATCTCTCCGCCTCCTCGCGAGCCCGCTTGAGGAGGCTGCTCCTGAGGAAGCCCCCTGTCGTCCGCCCGCGAGGCTTGGCCCCTCGCGAGGGTCTTGAGCTTGAGCTGATGAAGCTGGGCTGCATTGGGCCCCCACTTAAGCCACGCCGCAGGCCGCAGGGAGGCAAGTCTGGGGACCCCCGTTCCCAGAACGCCGACATAGGTTGGGTTACCTCTATGGTGTAACACTCATGGGTCTCATGCCCATCTCCCTCGATGCACTTTCTATTACATTACATGATAGCCCTTCGTAAAGGGATCTGCCAGGTTTTTGTCTGTTTGAATATACGTAACAGTAATTACTCCGGAGTTTCTCAATTGCCTGACAGACTTCAATTGTCTTTTAGTGTGTCTTGATGACTTCGCATTATACTTAGAACTGTTCACCTTGGCAATCACTACTTTATTGGCATTGTTCATGAGGATGGCCGGTAAAGATTTGTCAACCACCGACAAGTCCATCAAGATCTCACGCAGCCATTCTGCCTCAACAATGGATGTATCGAAAGCAATAAGTTCTGCTTTCATGGTTGATCTCGTCAATATGGTCTATTTACAAGACCTCCATGACACTGTGCCACCTCCAAGAAGAAAAGAAATCCACTTGTGGAGTAGAGCTCATCAACGTCCAATATCTAGTTCGAGTCACTATATCCTTCAAGCACGAGAGGGTGCCCCAATAATGAATCCCATAGCTCATCATATCGCTTAGATAGTGCATGACTCTTTCAAGTGAATGCCAATGATCATTACCCGGGTTTCACATGAACCTGCTCAACTTGCTCGTGGCAAAAGTGATATCAGGCCTCATTGCACTCGCAAGGTATATGAGTGAACCGGTAATTTGAGAGTACCTCAATTGGTCTCTCGCTATTTTCTTGTTCTTTCGTAGAGTCACTCTAGGATCATAAGGCCTTGGAGAAGTCTTGCTATCAATAAAGCCGAAACGGCTCAAGACCTTGTCAACATAGTGTGATTGCATTAGTGTAATCCCACTATCATCCTTAATAAGCTTAATGTTCAGGATCACATCAACTTCTCCCAGATCTTTCATATCAAAACACTTTGATAGAAAAGACTTGACCTCATTTATCACAATCATGCTTGTACCGAAAATCAGTATGTCATCAACATAAGAGCACAAATGACATTATCGCCCCCACCATGGCGGTAGTTGTTGGGGAACGTAGTAATTTCAAAAAAAATCCTATGCACACGCAAAATCATGGTGATGCATAGCAACGAGAGGGGAGAGTGTTGTCCATGCACCCTCGTAGACTGAAAGCGAAAGCGTTATGACAATGCGGTTGATCTAGTCGTACGTCTTCACGATCGATCGACCCTAGAACCGAACGTACGACACCTCTGCGATCTGCACACGTTCAGCTCGGTAACGTCCCATGAACTCACTATCCAGTAGAGCTTGGATGGAGAGTTCCGTCAGCACGATGGCGTGATGACGGTGTTGATGAAGCTACCGACGCAGGGCTTCGCCTAAGCACGGTAACGATATACCCGAGGTGGATTATGGTGGAGGGGGGCACATCACACGGCTAAAAGATCAATGATCAACTTGTGTGTTCTAGGGTGCCTCCTTGCCCCTGTATATAAAGGAGGGAGGGAGGAGGAGGCCGGCCCTCATAGGGTGCGCCCAAAGTGCGGAGTCCTACTAGGACTCCCTATTCCTAGTAGGATTCCACCTCCCACATGGAGTAGGAAAAGGGGAAGGGAGAAGGAGAAGGAAGGAAGGGGGCGCCCCCCCCCCTCCCTAGTCCAATTCGGACCAGTCCATGGGGAGGGGTGCGGCCACCCTTGAGGCCTATTCTCTCCTTTCCCATATGCCCCATTAAGGCCCAATACGAATTCCTGTAATTCTCTGGTACTCTGAGAAATACCCGAATCACTCGCAACCTTTCCGATGTCCGAATATAGCCTTACAATATATCGATCTTTACGGATCGATCATTTCGAGACTCCTCGTCATGTCCCCGATCTCATCCGGGACTCCGAACTACCTTCGGTCATCAAATCACATAAGTCATAATATAAATCGTCACCGAACGTTAAGCGTGCGGACCCTACGGGTTTGAGAACTATGTAGACAAGACCGAGAAACATCTCCAGTTAATAACCAATAGCGCAACCTGGATACTCATATTGGCTCCTACATATTCTACGAAGATCTTTATCGGTCAAACCGCATAACAACATACGTTGTTCCATTTGTCATCGGTATGTTACTTGCCCAAGATTTGATCGCCGGTATCACCATACCTAGTTCAATATCATTACCGGCAAGTCTCTTTACTCGTTCCGTAATGCATCATCCCGCAACTAACTCATTAGTCACATTGCTTGCAAGGCTTATAGTGATGTGCATTACCGAGAGGGCCCAGAGATACCTCACCGACATTCGGAGTGACAAATCCTAATCTCGATCTATGCCAACTCAACAAACACCATCGGAAACACCTGAGAGCACCTTTATAATCACCCAGCCATTCCAGACGCTTGGTAGTACACAAAGTGTTCCTCCGTATTCGGAGTTGCATAATCTCATAGTCCGAGGAACATGTATAAGTCATGAAGAAAGCAATAGCAATGCATTTATCAAGTGCTAAGCTAACGGAATGGGTCAAGTCAATCACATCATTCTCAGAATGATATGATCCGTTAATCAAATGACAACTCATGTCTATGGCTAGGAAACATAACCATCTTTGATTCAATGAGCTAGTCAAGTAGAGGCATACTAGTGACACTTTGTTTGTCTATGTATTCACACATGTACTAAGTTTCCAGTTAATACAATTCTAGCTTGGATAATAAACATTTATCATGATATAAGGAAATATAAATAACAACTTTATTATTGCCTCTAGGGCATATTTCCTTTAGTCTCCCACTTGCACTAGAGTCAATAATCTAGTTCACATCGCCATGTGAATTAACACCAATAGTTCACATCACCATGTGATTAACACCCATAGTGTCGTGGAATAGTCACGTCAGATGTCCTCGTGAAAGGACTTAGTTGTGGAGCCATCGCAACTAGGAAGCTTGAAGGGGTTAAATCGGGACAAAGGACACGAGAGAGTTTATACTAGTTCGCCCCTTACGGTGAAGGTAAGGCCTACGCCTAGTTGGGTTTGGTATTGATGTTTTGATGACCAGGAGCGAGATACGCTATGCCCGGCCTCGATGAGTTGTTTCTGCCCTAAGCCGCCAAACAAGTCATCCCTTATATACACGGGTTGACGCATCAGGTTTCAGAGTCCCGCCGGTTATAAACAAAGGTCCGCTCGGTGACTAGTTAAATCTACCTTATGTTACAAGTCATGCTATCATGGCGGTTTACTACAACGGGCCTTAAGCCCTTTGTTGAATCGCCATCATCATGCTTGGTCTTGGACCTCTTTCTGATGAGTCTTCTTTGTGTAACCCGGCCCCTCCTGGGCAGCTTACACAAATAGTTATATCCCCAACATTAGGCCCCAGATTGATTTGAACCTGTTCATGTCAATCTCAGAAAAAAATATTTTTAAAGAATAAATCTTCAGTCTTCTGACTATACAGAGGGCTTTCTTTAACCCGCCATGATGTCATCTTCTGGATCCATCTTTAACCTGGCGTGACGTCATCCTTTCTTTAATTCATTTTCTATTCCATTGTATCCTTCAACGGATCTCTGCTTTTATTGATTGTTCTGAAAATCGAGGCATCGGGGCCGCTGGATAGTAATTCTTATCTCCTCGCCATCGCGCTGCCTCGCTTATCCTCTCCTATAAATAGGCGCGACTTAGGTCTTTCATTCTTCTCCTTCCATCGCCTTCTTCCTCTTGCCTCTTCTCATCACTCGAGCTCCGCCACGCCGCCGCAGATCTCCTCGTTTTCATCGACCCAGCCACGATCAACCTCGACTCGACCAGAAATCGATAGCGAACCTCCGCAGCTCATCCGCATCCGTGAGTTCCTCCCTTCCTTTCTTTAGATCTGCATTGAGCCTGTTGAGTTCGCTGCTGTTCATCACCGCCCGACGCAAACCCTCGCTAGTTTGCACCTCCAATGCCCTATTTAGATCGTAAAAACCATGTAGAACTGCTGCGGTAGTTGTTTGTGTTTATCTTGCATAGAAACAGATCTCATTTCCCTCGTTTGAAAACCCTCTTCGAGTGCATGAACTTCTCTGCCCTGTTTTTAGGTCTAGAAAATTTTTCTTTCAGAATAATAATTTGATCCAGAATAATAGCTGTCGTCTGTGAAACTTGTTTCTATCACCCGGAAAGCTTCTTCTGGTAAACTCCCTTAAACACAACTGTCCAGGTGTCCGGTTTAAATAAGTGATACTGAGTTTAAGCCTTGCCTTCTTCTCATGACCTTAAGAATTTTGAATTGCTCTTGATACTTGTAGCGGCTTAATACTGTTGCACAATCACCCTTATATCATTAGGCCCCTTCTTAAGCCGCCATTTTAAATAATTTAGATATTTCTTCCGGGTCAAAGTTGAACCGGAACTTCTTATTTTGTCGTAGGCCAACTGTTGTCATGGCACCTAAGGCGGCCAAACCCCATGTGACTTGCAATTGGGTTCCATCCATAGTTACCAAAAGCAAACTTGCTGAGTTCGTGAAGTCTGGCCACCTACCCAAAAAGGAGGTCATGTCTTATCGTGCTCCTGACCCGTCCGAAGAGAAGCCTCAACCCAAAGATGGGGAGGTGATAGTTTTCATAGATCACATGAACCGGGGATTTGCCCCTCCCGGCTCAAAATTCTTCGTGGAAGTTCTCAACTTTTTGATCTCGCACTCAAGACATTGGACCCAATTCCGTGTCAAACCTTTGCAATTTCCAAGTCTTCTATGAGGTGTACCCGGGAGAAGAGCCAAGTCTGCTTTTGTTCAGAGAACTTTTTATTTGAACCGGCAGAATGAACGTGCCAACGGGCCTAGTCTTGAGCTTGGCGGCATCTCAATCCAGCGGCGGAGAGATTGTCTTTTCCCTTATGCTGAGCTGTCGAGTCACCCAAAAGACTGGAACCAGATGTGGTTCTACTGCCAAGACACTTCTCCGGCTAATGAGAAGTCTCTGCTCGGCTTTCGTGCCCTGCGTCTTGAGTCCAACCATCAGTTAGCGGATAAATTGACCACTGTTGAACACCTGCCTCTCAACCCCACCATCAGGAAAATCAAAGCTCTGTTGGGGAACGGGTTAAACGGCATCGATCTGGTCCGGGTCTGGGTCACCTGGCGAATACTACCAATAAGCCGCCGCTCCGGCTTAATGTGTACTTACACAGGCGAGAAGGATGATCCAATGCGTCATAGTCCTGACGATTTACCAGATGATGTGGTAGATGCTACAACCCAGTCACTGTTGAAGGAGGGCACTGTAAGTAGTAATGCCTTCGGCTTACTTCCCTTCGTGAGAAGAACCCACCTCGCGTAAGTTACCAATCTTCATAAATACTTTAACATGTTATACCTTCTTGTACTTATGATTCCTTATCTTTTTCCACAGGCCGGTGATAATTTCATGAAGGTCAAGTATAACCATGAGGCTGCCAAACAGGCCAGGGCAGCCAAGAAAACCGAAAGGAAAGCCGCCAAGACAGGCACCTCAAAGAAGAAGAAACCCAGCGCCTCTGACATGCTTAAATTGGATGACTCTTCTTCAGATGAGGAAGAGGTAATCTTTTGATTTTCTTAACTCCTTTGTCGTTATTTTACTGACATTTTATCCTTTCAGGAGGATACAGGGAACAGTCAAGCAATTGACAAAGAGGTAACTATAATCTCCTCCGACTCAGAGCCTTTGCCAACACAAAAAATCCGAAGGATGACCCGGAAAGTAAGATTTTCACATCATCTAGCTTACCTAGATCCTCAATTTCTTTTGAAGCAACAACAGCTTGAGAATCGGCGGCAGACTCGGGCCAATCAAGACGCGGAACTCTCCTCCGGCCTACCCGATGCAACCAGGAAGCATCGGGCCGAGGTTATCTCCGATTTACGTTCTGCTTTACCTTTGGCGGGTTTGATTCGCCAACCTCTCAATTCATCTGACTCCAATTATCAGGATACCTCTCCTTCTGACGAGTCGATGCAATCAAACATGCCGGCTTTTAAAACGGCTCCCGGGTAATGTAACCTTTCTTACTTTAAGTTTTTCCATACTTATACTTTGATACTCATCCTTCCACTTTGATTGACAGCCTGCAAGTGAAGCCCAACAAGAGGGCAAAGAAGAATAAGCCGTCCTGAGACCCGGTGATCACTGAACCGGCGCTTGACTCATCCGTTCCTGACAGCTCCACTCATCAGCCACCGCCTGAACCGGCTTCTGATATTCCAATACCAACCTCTGACCCGCCTGCAGAAGACGTTATCCACAACTCTGATAACCTGGAAATTCCTAGCCCGGTCAAGAAGACTGACCCGGAAGTTGAATTTCTGAAAAGTCAATATGTTGAACCGGGCCAGCCTACTGTTCTTGCCCAATGCACTGCCAAGGAGGAGTTTGCTCAACGACGCAAAGCCAAACAGGACATCACTGATTATACTCACCTAAGCATTGGTGATATAGTCTCGGGCTATCTGAACCAAGTGCACAATAGTCGTGACTTGGAAATTGACATGGTGAAGCAAATACAAGACAAATCGAGGTATAACTTATGCTTTCTTTCTAAACCTTACTTATCACTGCTGTAGATGAATGAATATGTCAGACTTAGAAATCTACTTATCGTTAGGGTTGTCCTGTGTAACATGAATACATTTAACCCGGTGATAGCATGAGACTTTGAATTTGTATTACACATTAGCCCCCAAGAGTCAAGTATCTTTACTTGTAAAGTGCTTGAGACTTAATATGTATGACTCAGTAGGATAGGTTAAAAAATTCTTTAAGCATACATTAGCCCCCAAGTGCCAGGTATCTTTACTTGTAAAGTGTTTGGGACTTGAATGTTACCTTACCATGTTTCTTACCATAACCTGATGTCAATACAGGCCACCATAAGTCAATTTGAGTCGGAGATTGCTGACCTGAAGAGCCAGCTAAAAACCCAAGAGCTTGAAACTCAGAAAACCAACTCCAAGTTTGAATTCAGTGTCTCTGAACAAGAGAAGATGAGGAAAAAATTTGAGTCAGAAAAGAAAATTTGGGCTGATGAGAGGGTTTCACTGGTGACCCGGGCCGAGGCGGCAGAAGCATCTCTTGCAGAGGCAACAACCAAACTGTCTGACTTAAAACGGCAGATATCCCAAATGGTCTCAGCCATCTTCGGTAAGTCACTCTGAAAAACCTTAAATATTGTAATCTTCTAAGGATTATTGTAATAGTTATCTCCAGCTTATTGTTATGCCTGTGAAATACAGGCCCCAGGAGTACCAACTTGAAGCAAAATATGTTGATCAAGCTTAAGGCGGTTTACACCTTAGTGGAGTAGTTGTACCCCGGGTCTCAACGTGCTTTGGCTGCCAGGCCTTATCAAATACCACTCGCCTCCTACAAGATGTGCCGAGGCATCTCTCGCTACCTCAATGAATTCAGATTTACATGGCATCCGCGAGAGCCGAGCCGTGGCTGCCTTAAGCCGGGCAAGGGCATGGGTGCCAGAACTTGACTTGGCTTATCTCTCTCTTGGATATCCAAGCCTAAAGGAGGACGGCACTGCATTTGACGACCAAGACTTCACTACCTGTGTCAAAGTCGTACGTCCCCTGGCGACTCTCATTGGGAACGATACTGATCTTACGAAGTATTCACCGGGCTATGATAGCGAGAACCGGAGAATCCCAAACGTCCCATACGACCAAGTTAGCCTGATCCCTCCAACGCATAAGCATACCTTTGACCCTGAAGTGGACCCGGCCGGTTTAATAGATGATGAGGCTGAATTTGAAGCCTTGAGCGGCATTGACTGGGCCTCGTCCACCTTCTAGGACAAAGCAACCAACGAAGAGGCGGAGAAGGATAACCCGGAGTCATCAAGCCCGCCGAAGGAATGAGCTGCCAGGTGTTTTATAACTTTGCCAAAACAATGCTTCGCTTATTCAGACTCGGGGAGTCTTGTAATAGGATAGAAAAACTTCTTATTGCTGGTCATGCCCTTGCGCATGTTTATGGTGCTTATTACTTCTGTAAGCCGTCATCACCTTATTTCGCTGGCTTATGTTAACCGTGTATTTCCTTGATGTTTAACTTGCTTTGCCTTATCCTGCACATAAAACAAGCAAAATTTTCTGGGCGGTTTACTGCACCAGGGGGTTACAGAATATTGATAACCCGGAACATGACCCAAAGACATCATATATAGGCCGGTTCATGATTATTTAAAATATAATCACAACAAAGATACCGTGACCCTTTTGATAGTCTTCCTGCTCGCTTGATGCTTTACCCGCACTTACAACTCGGGTAATCAATATTAAATCGGAAGAATCAAGGACCATCTCCTTAAAAAGGCTTCAAGATATTTGAAGTAATTATAGGTATAAGCAATGTTCACAGGCTCCTGATTCGAATACGATCAGAAAACCGTCCCAAAGGGGTTAAGCTAAGATTCGGATACGATCATATAGCCCTGTGGCTTTGGCGATGCCGATCAAGTGGGTATCGACAGCTATGTTCTCTTTGGTTCAATACGACCTATGTTTGAATAGGAAGCCCCCAAGTGAACATAAAAGTTGTTTAATGACGCTGATTCGAATACGATCCACGTCAGACCCAAAGGGGTTAAGCTATGATTCAAATATGATCTAGAAGCCCCCAAGTGGGTTTGGCAGTATGCCGATCAAGTGGGTATCGACAGCTATGTTCTCTTTGGTTCGAATACGACATATGTTTGAACAGGAAGCCCCCAAGTGACCACGGCTAGATTCAGATATGATCATAAGCCAGTCCAAAGGGAAAGCCGGATTCAGATGTGATCCGCTCCCTGTTGTTGTCTCCACTACCTGATAAAGAAGACACATAGAGTTTTGAGGGTAAAAAAGGACGGAGGTCCTGCTTTATTTCTTCATATAATATATACATCGTCAAAAAAATATACATCTTGAAAGCCGGTGGCTTAAGTATAATAAGGCCGGAGATGAGCTATATTCCACAACCGGCGGGTCTCCTCCTCCGACTTAAGTGAGTCTTTGTGCTCTCGAATATCGATGAGGTAATATGACCCGTTGTGCAGATTCTTGCTGACACAAAGGGCCCTTCCCAAGGCGGGGATAGCTTGTGCATATTAGACTGATCCTGGATGAGCCGGAGCACCAAGTCACCTTCCTGAAAGGTTCTGCTCCTAACCCGGCGGCTGCGATAGCGACGCAGGTCTTGTTGATAAATCTCCGAGCGGGCTATTGCCAAGTCTCGCCTCATCCAAAGAAGTCAAGTGCATTCTCGACGAGCTTCTTCGTTGTCGCCTCAACGTAAGCCGCCACGCTGGGTGAATCGTGTCGATGTCACTTGGCGGGACCGCCCGCACTATACACCATAAAGAAAGGCATGTAGCCTGTAGATCTGTTAGGCGTAGTGTTGATGCTCCATAACACGGAAGGTAACTCCTCCACCCAACAACCCGGAGTC
Organism: Aegilops speltoides; assembly: GCA_021437245.1. Taxonomy (NCBI): domain Eukaryota; kingdom Viridiplantae; phylum Streptophyta; class Magnoliopsida; order Poales; family Poaceae; genus Aegilops; species Aegilops speltoides. The sequence goes on from CM038147.1 coordinate 189,059,156, forward strand.
CGCTGTAAGGGGACTAAGAGCCGGGGTTTGATACCTTTTAAGATCTCTTGATTAGCTCTTTCTGCTTGACCATTGGATTGAGGATGAGCAACAACCGAAACATCAAGCCGGATATGTTCTCTTTGATAGAACTCTTCCATGGCACCCTTGGAGAAATTAGTGCCATTATCAGTTATGATGCTATGTGGGAAACCAAAACAAAAGATCACCTTTTTCATGAATTTAACTGCCGTGGCTGCATCACACTTACCGACCGGCTCGCCTCAACCCACTTTGTAAACTTGTCCACCGCCACCAAGAGATGTGTCTTTTATCTTTAGACCTTTTGAAAGGTCCAACCATGTCAAGCCCCAGATCGCAAACGCCAAGTGATTGGGATCATCCTCAATTCTTGAGCCGCACATGAGCTCGTCGTGAGAACTTTTGACAATCGTCACATTTGTCGACAGATCCTCTCAGATCAAGATGAGCCGCCACCAATAGAAACCATGATGAAAAGCTTTGGCTACGAGAGATTTTGACCCGGCATGATGGCCACAATTCCCTTCATGGATCTCACAAAGTATTTCTTGACCTTCTGTAGGGGACACACAGCATTGCAACGCCCCCATGACACTTAGGTGATGTAACTCGCCGTTAACAATCGTCATAGATTTGGAGCGCCTGATGATTTGTCTCGCCAAGGTCTCATCCTCAGGCAACTCACCCCGGTCATATAAGCCAAATAGGGCAATCGCCCAATCCGGGATAACATGAAGAGCCGCCACCACCGTGCCTCCCGGTTCTGCATCGCTAGCTCTTCCTCGGTAGGCACCTTGATGTATGGGTTATGTAAGACATCGAGAAAGGTGTTACGGCACCGCTTACGTTGGGATCCCAACCGCTTAAAGCATCACCGCCTCATTCTTCCTTCGATCGATGTGCTCCACTTGATAACCCGTGAAGTGACCAGCCACAGCATCTACTTCTTGATGATAAGCCGCCATAACGGGATCTTTGGAATCCCACTTGCCTAACACTTGTTGAGCCACGAGATCTGAGTCACCTAGGCATCTTACCCAGCTTAAGTTCATCTCCTTAGCCATCCGGAGACCATGGAGTAAGGCCTCGTACTCAGCTGCATTGTTAGTACATGGAAACATAAGCGGAGTACATAACAAAAATTTCACCGAGGGAAGTTAACACCACTCCAATTTCCGAGCCTTCTAACCGCTCGACCCGCCAAAATGAATAGTCCAATATGTGTTATCCTTCTCCTCGGGGCCGTAATCTGTCCAATCATTGATAAAGTCCACCAAAGCCTGAGACTTAATAGCAGTACGTGGCATATACTTCAAATCGTGAGGCCCAAGTTCAATGGCCCACTTGGCGACTCGTCATGTGGCCTCCCGGTTCTGAATGATGTCTCCCAAAGGGGCAGAACTTACCACAGTTATAGGGTGGCTTTGAAAGTACTGCTTCAACTTCCGGTTGGCCATAAACACCCCGTAAACAAGCTTCTGCCAATGTGGATACCTTTGCTTAGATTCAATGAGCACCTCACTGATATAGTAAACCGATCGTTGAACCGGATGCTCCTTTCCAGCTTCCTTACGCTCCACCATGATGGCAACACTGACGGCTCGTGAATTGGCGGCAACATATAACAGTAAAGGCTCTTTATCAATCGGAGCCGCGAGAACCGGCGGTTCAGACAATTGTCTCTTCAAGTCTTCAAAAGCAGCATCAGCGGCCTTGCTCCGTAAAAAGTGTCCGCTTTTTCATCATCCGTACAATGGAAGGGCCTTCACCTAACCGCTTATGAACCGCTTAAGGCGGCAACACGACCCGCCAATCGCTGAAAACCATTGATGCACGCTGGCTTAGCCAGAGATGTAATCGCCTTAATCTTCTCTGGGTTAGCTTCGATGCCTCTGCTTGACACCGTAAAACCCAAGAGCTTGCCCGCAGTACGCCAAATACACACTTGGCCGGTTAAGCATCATCTTGTAAACCCGAGATTATCAAAGGTCTCTTTCAAGTCGATATCAAGGTTTTTTTTCTCGACTTCACCACAATGTCATCCACGTAAGCATGAACATTACACCCAATTTGATCATGCAAACAGTTTCGCACACACCGATAAGTCGCCTGGCACTTTTGAGTCCAAATGGCATGGATACATAGCGTAAGGCTCCAAACGGAGTGATGAAAGCCGCTTTCTCCTGGTCCTTAATCGCCATTTTGATCTCGATGATAACCAGAGTAAGCATCCAAAAACTCAAACGCTCACAACCCGCCGTAGCATCAATGATTTGATCAATATGGGGAGAGCAAAGGATCACCGGACAAGCCTTGTTTAAGTCCGTAGTCCACACACATCCGCCAGTGCCGTTCTTCTTGAGGACAAGCACCGGTTAGCCCACCACCCGGTGAAAAACTTCAATGATAAACCCGCCGCCAAGAGCCGGGCGATTTCCTCTCCGATAGCCTTCCGCCTTTCTTCGTTAAAGCGCCAAGAAACTGCCGACCGCTTATACTTGGGATCAATATTGACAGGTGCTCGTGAGTTCCTCGGTACACCCGCATGTCGGTTTTTCCATGCAAAGATATCCCGGTTCTCACGGATGAACTCGATGAGCGCGCTTTCCTATTTGGGATCCAAATTGCTGCTGATGATGAACTGCTTAGAAGGGTCGCCCGAGGTAAAGTCAACAAGCTTTGTCTCGGCAGACGATTTAAACTTCAACGCCGGGTCGTGCTCTGTAGTTGGCTTCTCCAGGGATGTCATATCCGCCGGGTCAACATTATCTTGATAAAATTTGAGCTCTTCCGCCGCACAGGCCGACTCAGCATAAGCCGTGTCGCCTTCTTCGCACTCAACGCCACCTTCCAACTTCCATGCACAGTGATGGTGCCCTTGTGACCCAGAGCTGCAAGTAAATATAACACGGTCGGGCCATGAACTTAGCATAAACCGGCCGCCCGAATAGAGCATGATATGGGCTCCTGATTTTGACCACCTCAAATGTCAACTTCTCAGCTCTGGAGTCATATTCATCTCCGAAGGCCACCTCCAGCTCAATCTTGCCAACTGGATAAGCCGACTTACCAGGGACCACCCCATGGAAAACAGTGTTGGACGTCCTCAGATTTTTATTAGTTAACCCCATGCGTCGAAAGGTCTCATAATAAAGGATATTGATGCTACTACCCCCGTCCATGAGTACCTTAGTGAATTTATATCCACCAACCTGAGGTGCCACCACCAAGGCCAACTGACCCGGATTATCGACTCTCGGAGGGTGATCTTCTCTGCTCCATATGATGGGCTGTTCCGACTACCTCAAATAACGAGGGATTGCCGGCTCGATAGAATTGACGACCCTCTTATGAACCTTCTGGTCGCGTTTGCATAGGCTAGTGGTAAACACATGATACTGCCCACCATTCAACTGCTTCAGGTTGCTTTGATAGCCCGACTGCTGCTGCTGCTACTCTCCTTGACCAGATTGCTGTTGTTTATAGCCTCCTTGACGTCCCTGAAAACCGGAACCTGAGCCGCCACCCGGGCCATGGAAACCGCCAGCTCCTGAACCACCACCAGACTCATTATGGCCATCATAGGTGTTGGAATTCTTAAACGCCTTCATGATTGTGCAATCTTTCCACAGGTGTGTGGCTGACCGCTCCCTGGTGCCGTGTCTCGGGCAGGGTTCATTGAGTAGCTGTTCAAGGGATGGGCCTGACCCGCCGGATCGAGGCGGTTTACCCTTACGCTCTGATTGTTACCCTGCGCATTGGCGTTGGCCACAAACTCCGGGTTACCGTCCGCTTTACGCTTATTGCCGCCTTTGATTCCACGGGTTATGTCACCAATTCTTTCCATTGACATTCTTCTTTCCCTTCCCGGTCTTCTCATCGTCAGACGCGGGATCCTTGGTATTATCGGAATTGGCATATCTATCTATTATTATATATAAAAAGTATTTGATGGGCTCACCATAATTAAGATAATTAACTTAGAAAATCCCACAATAATCAGTAACATCCAACCTTTAATTTGGTGTGTTTATTTTTAGTCAACAAAGTACAACTGTTAGATATTCATAAATCACATGTCGTGGACCCATGCCATGAGATCATAGTAGGTACGGCCTTTACGCTCAATCTCACGATCTAATCAGAGATACGATTCATGTGCAACCAAAGCATCGTTAAAAAAATAAAGGTACGATCCATGAGCAACCAGAATATCGTACAAAAGTTCCCTAAGAAAAGAACATCGTAAAAAAAGAGAGCTCCTGTTTGGCGCCTTAAGCGCCCGAACAGGTAGCTGGCGCCTGCAGCGCGCCCACGTCGTCACCTCATGGGCCGGCCCACGACGAACGCACAACATAGTGAAAAAAAGGTGAGGGTACCAGGAATCGAACTCGCGCCACGCCAGGACAACCAAGGAAGTGCTTTCTTAACCACAAGAGCTGTTAAGCACTAGTGATTTATTGGAACGCGAAACGTTAAAGAACCATTGTATCCGCACTATTTATTAGATTTTAAATTATCTGAAAACAATTTGAAAAGTGGTTTATTTTACTTAAAAAGAGTTCAACACATTTCAAAAAAGCTTACCAATTTGAAAAAATAGTTCATTAATTTTTGAAAAGTTCATCAACATTTAAAAAGTTCATCGATTTTGAAAAAAGTTCATTGATTTGAAAAAGTTCATAGATTTGGAAAAGTTCATCATTTTTTAAAAAGTTCACCCAATTTCAGAAATGTTCATCAAAATTGAAAAGAGTTCACGGATTTTCAAAAAATCAAGAAATTTGAAAAAGTTCATCGATTTGGAAAAGTTCATCAAATTTGTAAAAGTTCATCCATTTTAAAAAAGTTCATCCAGTTTTTGAAAAATGTTCACCAACTTGAAAAAGTTCAGAAATTTAAAAAGTTCATAGAATTTTAAAAAGTTTATCAAATTTCAAAAGAAAGTTCATTCAATTTAAAATAAGTTCATCAATTCTGAAAAGTTCATTGATTCTGAAAAAGTTCATCGAAGTTGAAAATAAGTTCATCGCCTAAGAAATTTCATCGAATTAAAAAAACACAAACTAAAGAAAACAAAGAAAGATGAGAAAAAATAAAAAAGAAACTAAACCAAGAACGACGTAAAAAAGAGGAAAACCAGCTACAATTTCACTCATGCAAGGGTGTCCTGGTAGCTACTACCGCGCTTGCAATAAAGGGTCGTGTGTTCGATTCCCTCGCCGCACACTTTTATGCGGTTCCGAGACAAGAAAAAAGCTTAAACAGGCCGCCCAATTGAAATGTTTGCAGCGCCGGTTATGAACCAAGGCGATAAGCGCCAAATAGGATTTCCGTAAAAAATACACATCACGACATGGAACAATCTCTCCACATATCGGGGATCACGGCACGGGCCTTGACACTCAATCTCATGATCAAAACAGGATGGGCAATCCCATGAACGACCCACGCAAAAAAACACAAACAACTACAACAACAAAAACACGAACGACATCGAAAAATTTAACAAAGATGTACAAAAAACAGCCCGCACAGGTACAATCTCCCGATCCTGCACACACAGATGCAAACTCTCCAAACAAATCCAAGATAGAATATCTCCAAACAGCATATCTCTCAAAGGTCCACACAAAACCAAGATCTCAAGTAAAATCCATCTTCGCCATCATAAACTCATCCATCTCTGGCCAGATCGAAGGTTCGTTGTCCTCTAGATTTAGAGTAAAACTTCTATATCTTCCTCCATAACAACAGCTTGGAGGTTAACTTCCTCCAACCAGTGGCATTCGCCATTGTCTTCCTCCACCGCACCAGCCAGCTTCACGACCAACCGCACTAACTCCAAGAAGTACCATTTGCACAAAATTATAGATCGACCTATTAATGGATCAATAATACTTGAGTTATGGAAAAAACTATCATGTGTACTCTAGATTAAGCAATGCAATTATATAGATGTGGATTCTTACTTAATGGTGGCAGGTTCATATAGTTTTACTCATCTTCGTAAGTTTGAGGCCATGAATGTTGGTTCCATTGTATACACATTAAGGTAATATGTACTCTACGTAACTAAAACCAAACTAAAGTTATAACGAAATAAATAGGATTGCTTGCTGCCATATAGAGGAACATATATGATGCATCTACTAGATTTCATATATCTATTCCAGTTGAAAAATCTTCGATTTACTTTGGTGTCACATAATGAATAGAGGCAATGATCTTCGATTTACCTTGGTGTCACATAATGAATAGAGGCAGCTGCAGCAAAAATATTTTGTACTTATAAAGCTAGCATGTCATTATATTACTTACTTTACTGATCAACATTCTTCTTATAGTTTTAGGGCCTGAAAGAATATGGCACCTAAAACCATACTACAATTATAATAGAAATAAATGGGATTGCTTTCTGCCATATAGAGAAATATATATGATGCATCTACTATGTTTCATATATCTATTCTAGTTGAAAAATCTTCGATTTACTTTGGTGTCACATAATCAATAGAGGCAGCTGCAACAAAACTATTTTGTACTTATAAAGCTAGCATGTCATTATATTACTTTCTTTACTGATCAACATTCTTCTTGCATTTTTAGGGCCTGAAAGAATATGACACCTACATCGCCGAATGCATTGACTACACAAAACGAGACATGGACAATCAAGATCCAAGTTTTAAGACTTTGGGACGAAATTAACTTATCGACCAATGAACCCATTAGCAATGATATGATTTTATTAGATAGAAAGGTTCAAATACATATATAATGTCTCTTCAGTTTTTCCTTTTCTGAAGTTTATGAATGTTTTTTCTCTATGTAGGGCAATGCGATCCATGCTTCTATTGGGAGCAAACTGGTCAATAAATTTAAATAAAAAAATTAAAGAGCATTACATATACATAATTAAGAACTTCAAAGTTTGGGAGTATGAAAATACCGACCATTCTAGAAGAATATCAAAATCACTTTTCTTTTTGATACACAAGTCAAGGAAGTGGACGAAGGAAAATACAAGTTTTCGGACTACCACTTTGAATTTGCTGATAGTGATACCTTGGAGAGTAGGTTTAATATTGATAAACAGTGCTCAGGTATGAACATAATCCATATCAAATAATAGGCATCGGTGAATTAGATTGCTTACTACAGTGAAGCCAATAGAGCAAATATATATGAAAAAGGAATGTATATGGCGCAAACTTCAAACATTTGTGAGATTTAAGTCCTTTTACTAGAGCAAGTGATTATTATAGTCATTTTTAAATCATGTAGATGATCTTTATAACACTTTTTCATGAATTCGTCCAGTGCTGAGAAGACCCGGATCACGCTATGGGGAGATATTTTAGCAAACATGGTGAATGAAGGTCTTTTGCACAAACAAACAATAGTGACTGTCGCTTCAAATTGTTGGAAATATGCCCTAGAGGCAATAATAAAAGTATTATTATATTTCCTTGTTCATGATAATTGTCTTTTATTCATGCTATAATTGTATTATCCGGAAATCGTAATACACGTGTGAATACAAAGACCACAATATGTCCCTAGTGAGCCTCTAGTTGACTAGCTCACAGATCAACAGATAGTCATGGTTTCTGGGCTATGGACATAGGATGTCGTTGATAACGGATCGCATCGTTAGGAGAATGATGTGATGGACAAGACCCAATCCTAAGCATAGCACAAAGATCGTAGTTCGCTTGCTAGAGCTTTTCCAATATCAAGTATCTCTTCCTTAGACCATGAGATCGTAACTCCGGACACCGTAGGAGTGCTTTGGTGTATCAAACGTCACAACGAATCGGGTGACTATAAAGGTGCACTACAGTATCTCCGAAAGTGTCTGCTGGTTGACACGGATCGAGATCGATTTGTCACCCGTAAATGGAGAGGTATCTCTGGCCCACTCGGTAGGACATCATCATATCGCGCATAATGTGACCAAGGGGTTGATCACGGATGATGTGTTGCGAACGAGTAAAGAGACTTGCCGTAACGAGATAGAACAAGGTATCGGTATACCGACGATCGAATCTCGCAAGTAAAATACCGCTAGACAAAAGGAATTGTATACGGATCGACCGAGTCCTTGACATCGTGGTTCATCCGATGAGATCATCGTGGAACATGTGGGAGCCAACATGGGTATCCAGATCCCGCTGTTGGTTATTGACCGAGAACGCCTCGGCCATGTCTACATGTCTCCCAACCCGTAGGGTCTACACACTTAAGGTCTGGCGACGCTTAGGGTTATAAAGGAAGCTTGTATGTGGTTACCGAATGTTGTTCGAGTCCTGATGAGATCCCTGACGTCACGAGGAGTTCCGGAATGGTCCGGAGGTAAAGATTTATATATGGGAAGTCCTGCTTTGGTCACCGAAAAGTTTCGGGTTTATCGGTGACGCACGGACCACCGGAGGGTCCTGGGTCCACTCAAGTGGGGCCACCTGCCCTGTAGGCTGCGTGGGCCAAGTGTGGAGGGGACCAGCCCCTAGGTGGGCTGGGGCGCCCCACCAAGGCCCAAGGCGAGGAAGTGGGGAAGGGGCAAACCCTAGGCAGATGGGCCCAAGGCCCACCTTGGGTGCGCCTCTCTCTCCCCTCCGCCGCCACCAGATGGGATCTGGGCTGGCCGCCCCTAGGGGTGGAAACCTTGGGGGGAGCAGCCCCTCTTCCCTATATATAGTGAGGCCTGGGCTGCCCATAATACACGAGAATCTCTCCTTCTCCTCTTGGTGCAGCCTGCCTCTCCTCCTCCTCTCCTTGGTGCTACGGCCTCGCGGATTGCCACGCCTCCATCACCACCACGCCGCAGTGCTGCTGCTGAGGGAGTCTTCTCAACCTCTCCTCTCTCCTTGCTGGATCAAGGCGGGGAGACGCCACCGGGCTGTACGTGTGTTGAACGCGGAGGTGCCGTCTGCTCGCACTAGGATCTCCGTGATTTGGATCACGACGAGTACGACTCCTTCAACCCCGTTTCTTGAACGCTCCGCTTAGCGATCTACAAGGGTATGTAGATGCACTCTCTTTCTACTCGCTGCTGGTTTCTCCATAGATAGATCTTGGTGACACGAGGAAAATTTTGAATTTCTGCCACGCTCCCCAACAAAGGGCATCATGAGCTAGGTCTATTGCGTAGATTCTTTGCACGAGTAGAACACAAAGTAGTTGTGGGCGCTGATGTTGTTCAATATGCTTACCGCTATTAGTCCAATCTTGTTTCGACGGTATTGTGGGATGAAGCGCCCGACCGACCTTACACGCATTTCCACGTGAGACAGTTCCACTGATTGACATGCACTTCGTGTATAAGGTGGCTAGCGGTGCCGCCTCTCCACTTTAGTCGGAACGGATTCGGCGAAAAGTGTCCTTATGAAGGGTAAATAGCAATTGGCATATCACGCTGTGGTTTTATGAGGTAAGAAACGTTTGCTAGAAACCCATAGCAGCCACAGAAACATGCAACAACAATTAGAGGACGCCTAACTTGTTTTTGCAGGTATGCTATGTGATGTGATATGGCCAAGAAGAATGTGATGAATGATATGTGATGTATGAGATTGATCATGTTCTTGTAATAGGAATCACGACTTGCATGTCGATGAGTATGACAACCGGCAGGAGCCATAGGAGTTGTCTTTATTTATTGTATGACCTGCGTGTCATTGAACAATGCCATGTAATTACTTTACTTTATTGCTAACCGTAGCCATAGTAGTAGAAGTAATAAGTTGGTGAGACAACTTCATGGAGACACGATGATGGAGATCATGATGATGGAGATCATGGTGTCATGCCGGTGATTTATGATGATCATGGAGCCCCAAGATGGAGATCAAAGGAGCAAAATGATATTGGCCATATCATGTCACTATTTGATTGCATGTGATGTTTATCATGTTTATGCATCTTGTTTACTTAGGACGACGGTAGTAAATAAGATGATCCTTACAAAATTTCAAGAAGTGTTCTCCTCGACCGCACCGCTGCTACAGTTCGTCGCTTCTAAGCACCACGTGATGATCGGGTGTGATGGATTCTACGCTCACATACAACGGGTGTAAGACAGTTTTACACAAATAAAACACTTAGGGTTAACTTGACGAGCCTAGCATGTACGTATATGGCCTCGAACACGGAGACCGAAAGGTCGAGCATGAGTCGATAGTAGATACGATCAACATGAAGATGTTCATCGATGATGACTAGTCCGTCTCACGTGATGATCGGACACGCCTAGTTGACTTGGATCATGTAATCACTTAGATGACCGAGAGGATGTCTATTCGAGTGGGAGTTCATAAGATGAACTTAATTATCCCGAACATAGTCAAAAGATCTTTGCAAATTATGTCGAAGCTCGCGCTTTAGTTCCACTGCTTAGATATGTTCCTAGAGAAAATATAGTTGAAAGTTGACAAGAGCGATAATGCGACAAGAGAAAGCTTATGTCCTTGATGCACCGCCAAGGTGCTAAACCCCAAACGCCGCTTGTGGATGTTATAACATCGACATACACGCTTTTGATAACTACGTGATAGTTCGCTTAAACGGTTTAGAGTTGAGGCACCAAAGACATTTTCAAACGTCATGAACATATGAGATGTTTCGAGGGCTGAAATTGAGATTTCAGGCTCGTGCTCACGCCAAGAGGTATGAGACCTCCGACGATTTTCTTAGCCTACAAACTAAGGTAGAAATGCTCAATCGTTGAGCTTGTGCTCGATTGTCCGAAAGTGCAACAATCACTTGAATCGAGGGGAGTTGATCTTTCGAGATGAGATAGTGATGTTTCTCCAAAGTCATTACCACCAAGCTGCTAGAGCTTTGTGATGAACTATAACATATCGGGATAGATATGATGATCCTGAGGTATTCGCGATGTTTGACACCGCGAAAAGTAGAAATCAAGAAGGAGCATCAATTGTTGATGGTTGGTGAAACCACTAGTTTCAAGAGGGGCAAGGGCAAGAAGGATACTTCATGAAAACGCAAATCAGTCACGCTCTAGTGAAGAAACCCAAGGTTGAACCCAAACCCGAGACTAAGTGCTTCGTAATAAGAGGAACGGCATCAAGCGAACCACCCTAGATACTTGATAGATGAGAAGGCTGGCAAGGTCGATAGAAGTATATTGATATACATTATGTTAATGTGTACTTTACTAGTACTCCTAGTAGCACCAGTGGTATTAGATACCGGTTCGGTTGCTAAGTGTTAGTAACTCAAATAAAAGCTACTAATATACGGAGACTAGCTAAAGGTGAGTCGATGATATGTGTTGGAAGTATTTCCAAGGTTGATGTGATCAAGCATCGCACGCCCTCTACCATCGAGATTTGGTGTTTGCGCTGTTGGCGGCCTCGGGGATTGCCACGCCTCCATCACCACCACGCCGTTGTGCTGCTGCTGGAGGAGTCTTCCTCAACCTCTCCCTCTCTCCTTGCTGGATCAAGGCGGGAGACGCCACCGGCTGTACGTGTGTTGAACGCGGAGGTGCCGTCCGCTCGCACTAGGATCTCCGTGATTTGGATCACGACGAGTACGACTCCTTCAACCCCGTTCTCTTGAACGCTTCCGCTTAGCGATCTACAAGGGTATGTAGATGCACTCTCTTTCTACTCGCTGCTGGTTTCTCCATAGATAGATCTTGGTGACACGAGGAAAATTTTGAATTTCGCCACGCTCCCCAACAAGGGCATCATGAGCTAGGTCTATTGCGTAGATTCTTTGCACGAGTAGAACACAAAGTAGTTGTGGGCGTTGATGTTGTTCAATATGCTTACCGTTACTAGTCCAATCTTGTTTCGACGGTATTGTGGGATGAAGCGGCCCGACCGACCTTACACGCATTTTCGTGAGACAGTTTCCACTGATTGACATGCACTTCGTGCATAAGGTGGCTAGCGGTGCCGCCTCCCACTTTAGTCGGAACGGATTCGATGAAAAGTGTCCTTATGAAGGGTAAATAGCAATTGGCATATCACGCTGTGGTTTTGCGAGGTAAGAAACGTTTGCTAGAAACCCATAGCAGCCACGTAAAACATGCAACAACAATTAGAGGACGCCTAACTTGTTTTTGCAGGTATGCTATGTGATGTGATATGGCCAAGAAGAATGTGATGAATGATATGTGATGTATGAGATTGATCATGTTCTTGTAATAGGAATCACGACTTGCATGTCGATGAGTATGACAACCGGCGAGAGCCATAGGAGTTGTCTTTATTTATTGTATGACCTGCGTGTCATTGAACAATGCCATGTAATTACTTTACTTTATTGCTAACCGTAGCCATAGTAGTAGAAGTAATAAGTTGGTGAGACAACTTCATGGAGACACGATGATGGAGATCATGATGATGGAGATCATGGTGTCATGCGGTGATTTATGATGATCATGGAGCCTCAAGATGGAGATCAAAGGAGCAAAATGATATTGGCCATATCATGTCACTATTTGATTGCATGTGATGTTTATCATGTTTATGCATCTTGTTTACTTAGGACGACGGTAGTAAATAAGATGATCCTTACAAAATTTCAAGAAGTGTTCTCCCCGATCAGCACCGTTGCTACAGTTCGTCGCTTCTAAGCACCACGTGATGATCGGTGTGATGGATTCTTACGCTCACATACAACGGGTGTAAGACAGTTTTACACAAATAAAACACTTAGGGTTAACTTGACGAGCCTAGCATGTACGCACATGGCCTCGAACACGGAGACCGAAAGGTCGAGCATGAGTCGATAGTAGATACGATCAACATGAAGATGTTCACCGATGATGACTAGTCCGTCTCACGTGATGATCGGACACGGCCTAGTTGACTTGGATCATGTAATCACTTAGATGACCGAGGGATGTCTATCGAGTGGGAGTTCATAAGATGAACTTAATTATCCCGAACATAGTCAAAAGATCTTTGCAAATTATGTCGAAGCTCGCGCTTTAGTTCCACTGCTTAGATATGTTCCTAGAGAAAATATAGTTGAAAGTTGACATGAGCGATAATGCGGACGATGAAAGCTTATGTCCTTGATGCACCGCTCGATGTGCTAAACCCCAAACGCCGCTTGTGGATGTTGCGAACATCGAGACATACACGCTTTGATAACTACGTGATAGTTCGCTTAAACGGTTTAGAGTTGAGGCACCAAAGACATTTTCAAACGTCATGAACATATGAGATGTTTCGAGGGCTGAAATTGAGATTTCAAGCTCGTGCCCACGTCAAGAGGTATGAGACCTCCGACGATTTTCTTAGCCTACAAACTAAGGTAGAAATGCTCAATCGTTGAGCTTGTGCTCAGATTGTCTGAGTGCAACAATCACTTGAATCGAGTGGGAGTTGATCTTTCAGATGAGATAGTGATGTTTCTCCAAAGTCATTACCACCAAGCTGCTAGAGCTTTGTGATGAACTATAACATATCAGGGATAGATATGATGATCCTTGAGGTATTCGCGATGTTTGACACCGCGAAAGTAGAAATCAAGAAGGAGCATCAATTGTTGATGGTTGGTGAAACCACTAGTTTCAAGAGGGGCAAGGGCAAGAAGGGATACTTCATGAAAACGGCAAATCAGCTGCTGCTCTAGTGAAGAAACCCAAGGTTGAACCCAAACCCGAGACTAAGTGCTTCGTAATAAGAGGAACGGCATCAAGCGGAACCACCCTAGATACTTGATAGATGAGAAGGCTGGCAAGGTCGATAGAAGTATATTGATATACATTATGTTAATGTGTACTTTACTAGTACTCCTAGTAGCACCAGGGTATTAGATACCGTTCGGTTGCTAAGTGTTAGTAACTCGAAATAAAAGCTACGGAATATACGGAGACTAGCTAAAGGTGAGTCGATGATATGTGTTGGAAGTATTTCCAAGGTTGATGTGATCAAGCATCGCACGCCCTCTACCATCGAGATTTGGTGTTTGCGCTGAGCATAGACATGATTGGATTATGTCTGCGCAATACGGTTATTCATTTAAGGAGAATAATGGTTACTCTGCTTATTTGAATAATACCTTCAATGGTCTTGCACCAAACGAATGGTTTATTGAATCTCGATCGTAGTGATACACATTTTCATGCCAAGAGATATAAGATAGTAATGATAGTACCACTTACTTGTGGCAATCGCCATGTAAGTCATATTGGTATAAACGCATGAAGAAGCTCCATGTTGATGGATCTTTGGACTCACTCGCTTTTGAAAAGTTTGAGACATGCTAACCATGTCTATTGGTGTATATGCATGAAGAAACTCCATGCAGATGGATCGTTTGGACTCACTTGATTTTGAATCACTTGAGATATGCAAATCATACCACATGGGCAAGATGACTAAAAAGCCTCGTTTTCAAAGAAATGGAACAAGATAGCAACTTGTTGGAAGTAACACATTTTGATGTGTGCAGTCCAATGAGTGCCGAGGCATGCAAAGGAATATCGTTATATTCTTACTTCACAGATGATTCGAGTAGATGTAGAGTATATTTACTTGATGAAACACAAGTCTGGATTATTGAATGGTTCAAGTAAATTCAGAGTGAAGTTGAAGTTCATCGTGACAAGAGGATGAAGTGTCTATGATATGATCATAGAGATGAGTATCTGAGTTACGAGCTTTGGCACGCAATTAAGACATTGTGGAAATTGTTTCACAATTAATACCGCCTGGAACACCATAGTTTGATGGTGTGTCCGAACATCATAGTTGCACCCTATTGGATATGGTGCGTACCATGATGTCTCTTATCGAATTACCACTATCGTTTATGGGTTAGGCATTAGAGACAACCACATTCACTTTAAATAGGGCACCACGTAATTCCGTCGAGATGACACCGTATGAACTATGGTTTAGAGAAACCTAAGCTGGCATTTCTTAAAGGTTTGGGGCTGCGACGCTTATGTGAAAAAGTTTCAGGTTGATAAGCTCGAACCCAAAGCGGATAAAATGCATCTTCATAGGACACCCAAAAACGGTTGGGTATACCTCCTAATTCAGATCCGAAAGCAATAGGGATTGTTTCTTGAATCGGGTCCTTTCTCGAGGAAAAGTTTGTCTCGAAAAGTTGAGTGGGAGGATGGTGGAGACTTGATATGGTTATTGAACCATTACTACAACTAGTGTGTAGCGGGGCACATGAAGTTGTTCCTGTGGCACCTACACCAATTGAAGTAGAAGCTTATGATAGTGATCATGAAACTTCGGATCAAGTCACTACCGTACCTCGTAGGGTGACAAGGATGCGTACTGCTTGAGAGTGGTGCAGTAATCTTGTCTTGAAGGTCATGTTGCTAGACAACAGCGAACCTACGAGCTATGGAGAAGCAATGGTGGGCCCAAATTCCAACAAATGGTTAGAAGCCATGAAATCCGAGATAGGATCCATGTATCAGAACAAAGCATGGACTTTGGTGGACTTGCCCGATGATCGGCAAGCCATTGAGATAAATGGATCTTTAAGAAGAAGACGGACATGGACGGTAATGTCACCGGCTGTGAAGCTCGACTTGTGGTAAAGAGTTTTTCACAAGTTCAAGGAATTGACTACGATGAGATTTTCTCATCCGTAGTGATGCTTAAGTCCGTCGGAATCATGTTAGCATTAGCTGCATTTATGAAATCTGGCAGATGGATGTCAAAACGAGTTTCCTTACCAGTCTTCGTAAGGAAAGGTTGTATGTGATACAATCCGAAAGTTCTTGTCGATCCTAAGGATGCTAAAAGGTATGCTGGCTCCAGCGATCCTTCTAAGGACTGGAGTAAGCATCTCGGAGTTGGAATGTACATTTTGATGAGATGATCAAAGATTTTGGGTTTATACAAAAGTTTATGAGAAACTTGTATTTCCAAAGAAGTGAGTGGGAGCACTATAGAATTTCTGATGAGTATATGTTATTGACATATTGTTGATCAGAAATGATGTAGAATTTCTGGAAAGCATATAGAGTTATTTGAAAAGTGTTTTTCAAGTGAAAACCCAGTTTAAGCTACTTGAGCATTAAGCGTCAAGATCTATGAGGATAGATCAAAAACCGCTTAATGGTACTTTCAAATGAGCATATACCTTGAAGGTCTTCAAGATGGATCAGTCAAAGAAGGAGTTCTTGCCTGAGATGTAAGGTATGAAGTTAAGACTTAAAGCTCGACCACGGCAGAAGAAGGAGAAAGGATTTAGGTCGCCCCTATGCTTTATACATAGGCTCTACAAGATGTCAGTCTTTGTACCGCACCGAAGTGTGCCTTTCCATGAGTCACTCAAGGGTACAAGAATTATCCAGAATGGATCATTGGACAGCGGTCAAAATTGTCCTTGGAGTAAATAAGGACATGTTTCTCGATTATGGAGGTGATAAAGAGTTCGGCGTAAGGGTTACGCCGATGCAAGCTTTAACACCTATCCGAGTGACTCGAGTAGCAAACCGGATACGATAGTGGAGCAACTATTTGGAATAGCTCCAAGTGGAGCGTGAAAGCAGCATTTACAATATGACCTAGAAATTTGTAAAGCACACACGGACTGAAAGGTTCGCACCGTTGACTAAAACCTCTCTCACAAGCAAAACTTGATCAAACCCCGTAACTCATTTGATGATGTTGGTCACATGGCGATGTGACTGTCAATGTTAAATCACATGGCGATGTGAACTAGATTATTGACTCTAGTGCAAGTGGGAGACTGTTGGAAATATGCCCTAGAGGCAATAATAAAAGTATTATTATATTTCCTTGTTCATGATAATTGTCTTTATTCATGCTATAATTGTATTATCCGGAAATCGTAATACACGGTGAATACAAAGACCACAATATGTCCCTAGTGAGCCTCTAGTTGACTAGCTCGTTGTGATCAACAGATAGTCATGGTTTCTGACTATGGACATAGGATGTCGTTGATAACGGATCGCATCATTAGGAGAATGATGTGATGGACAAGACCCAATCCTAAGCATAGCACAAAGATCGCGTGAGTTCGCTTGCTAGAGCTTTTCCAATGTCAAGTATCTCTTCCTTAGACCATGAGATCGTGTAACTCCCGGATACCGTAGGAGTGCTTTGGTGTATCAAACGTCACAACGAATCGGGTGACTATAAAGGTGCACTACAGGTATCTCCGAAAGTGTCTGTTGGGTTGACACGGATCGAGATCGGGATTTGTCACTCCGTAAATGGAGAGGTATCTCCGCCCACTCGGTAGGACATCATCATAATGTGCACAATGTGACCAAGGGGTTGATCACGGATGATGTGTTGCGGAACGAGTAAAGAGACTTGCCGGTAACGAGATAGAACAAGGTATCGGTATACCGACGATCGAATCTCGCAAGTAAAATACCGCTAGACAAAGGGAATTGTGTACGGATCGACCGAGTCCTTGACATCGTGGTTCATCCGATGAGATCATCGTGGAACATGTGGAGCCAACATGGGTATCCAGATCCCGCTGTTGGTTATTGACCGGAGAACGCCTCGGTCATGTCTACATGTCTCCCGAACCCGTAGGGTCTACACACTTAAGGTTCGATGACGCTTAGGGTTATAAAGGAAGCTTGTATGTGGTTACCGAATGTTGTTCGAGTCCGGATGAGATCCCTGACGTCACGAGGAGTTCCGAATGGTCCGGAGGTAAAGATTTATATATGGGAAGTCCTGTTTTGGTCACCGGAAAAGTTTCGGGTTTATCGGTAACGCACGGGACCACCGGAGGGTCCTGGGTCCACCAAGTGGGGCCACCTGCCCCTGAAGGCTGCGTGGGCCAAGTGTGGGGGGACCAGCCCCTAGGTGGGCTGGGCGCCCCACCAAGGCCCAAGGCGAGGGAAGTGGGGAAGGGGGCAAACCCTAGGCAGATGGGCCCAAGGCCCACCCCGGTGCGCCTCCCCTCTCTCCCTCCGCCGCCACCAGATGGGATCTGGGGGCTGGCCGCCGCCCCCTAGGGGTGGAAACCTAGGTGGGGGAGCAGCCCCCTCTTCCCCTATATATAGTGAGGCCTGGGGCTGCCCATAATACACGAGAATCTCTCCCTTCTCCTCTTGGTGCAGCCCTGCCTCTCCTCCTCCTCTCCCTTGGTGCTTGGCGAAGCCCTGCGGGATTGCCACGCTCCTCCATCACCACCACGCCGTTGTGCTGCTGCTGGAGGGAGTCTTCCTCAACCTCTCCCTCTCTCCTTGCTGGATCAAGGCGGGGAGACGCCACCGGCTGTCGTGTGTGTTGAACGCGGAGGTGCCGTCTGCTCGCACTAGGATCTCCGGTGATTTGGATCACGACGAGTACGACTCCTTCAACCCCGTTCTCTTGAACGCTTTCGCTTAGCGATCTACAAGGGTATGTAGATGCACTCTCTTTCTACTCGTTGCTGGTTTCTCCATAGATAGATCTTGGTGACACGTAGGAAAATTTTTGAATTTCTGCTACGTTCCCCAACACAAATTTGGTCAGAAAATTCAACGGTGAGAACAATAGTCACATTAATCTCTATGTGTAAATCCAAATCCAACTTCACCGACCAGTTAATACCAGTGCTATCACTACGCACAACAAATGCATCTAAAGTCTTCCTGGACGCCAAAATTCCAGAGACAAAGCAAATTATTGAGAGGTATGGTATATAATAATGCAATTATGTATGTTTTTCAAGTCAAAAAATTGTATTCTCATGTTGTAAACCTATTATAGGCACTGTGAAATAGATGTTATTCGAACAATGATGGGAATCGATGAAAGCACCCAAGGTACAATTGAAGAGCAAAAATTCTATTTCGTTAATTTTTGAAAAGTTCATCAACATTTAAAAAAGTTCATCGATTTTGAAAAAAAGTTCATTGATTTGAAAAAAAGTTCATAGATTTGAAAAAAGTTCATCATTTTTTTAAAAAGTTCACCCAATTTCAGAATGTTCATCAAAATTGAAAAGAGTTCACGGATTTTCAAAAAAAATCAAGAAATTTGAAAAAGTTCATCAATTTGGAAAAAGTTCATCAAATTTGAAAAAGTTCATCCATTTTTAAAAAAAGTTCATCCAGTTTTTGAAAAAAGTTCACCAACTTGAAAAAAGTTCAGAAATTTAAAAAAAGTTCATAGAATTTTAAAAAAGTTTATCAAATTTCAAAAGAAAGGTCATTCAATTTAAAATAAGTTCATCAATTCTGGAAAAAGTTCATCGATTCTGAAAAAAGTTCATCGAATTTGAAAATAAGTTGATCGATTCTAGAAAAAGTTCATCGATCTAAAAAAGTTCATCGATGAAAAAAACACAAACTAAAGAAAACAAAGAAAGATGAGGAAAAAAAAGAAAAAAGAAACTAAACCGAAGAACGACGTAAAAAAGAGGAAAACCAGCTACAATTTCACTCGCGGGTGGGGGTCCTGGTGGCTACTGCTGTGCGGTGCAATAAAGGGGTCGCGTGTTCGATTCCCCTCGCCCCACACTTTTTGCGTGTTCCAGAGACAAGAAAAAAAAACGAAACAGGCCGGCCCAATTGGAAATGCCTGCAGGCGCCGGTTGGCGAACCGGCGCATAAGCGCCAAATAGGATTTCCCGTAAAAAAATACACATCACGTACATGGAACAATCTCTCCACATATCATGGGATCACGGTACGTGGGCCTTGACACTCAATCTCATGATCAAAACAGGATGGGCAATCCCATGAACGACCCACGCAAAAAAAACACGAACAACTACAACAACAAAAACACGAACGGCATCGAAAAATTTAACAGCATGTATAAAAAACAGCCCGTACAGGGTACAATCTCCCGATCCCGCACACACAGATGCAAACTCTCCAAACAAATCCAAGATAGAATATCTCTCCAAACAGCATATCTCTCCAGTGTCCACACAAAACCAAGATCTCAAGTAAAATCTCTGGCCAGATCGAAGGTTCATTGTCCTCTAGATTTAGAGTAAAACTTCTATATCTTCCTCCGCGAACAACAGTTGGAGGTTAACTTCCTCCAACCAGTGGCACTTCGGCATTGTCTTTCTCCACCGGCACCAGCCAGCTTCATCGACCAACCAGACCAACTCCAGTAAGTACCATCTGCACAAAATTATAGATCAGACCTATTAATGGATCAATAATACTTGAGTTATGGAAAAAAAACTATCATGTGTACTCTAGATTAAGCAATGCAATTATATAGATGTGGATTCTTATCTTAATGGTGGCAGGTTCATATAGTTTTACTCATCTTCAGAAGGTTGAGGCCATGAATGTTGGTTCCATTGTATACACATTAAGGTAATATGTACTCTACAGAACTAAAACCAAACTAAAGTTATAACGGAAATAAATAGGATTGCTTGCTGCCATATAGAGGAACATATATGATGCATCTACTAGATTTCATATATCTATTCCAGTTGAAAAATCTTCGATTTACTTTGGTGTCACATAATGAATAGAGGCGGTTGCATCTTCGATTTACTTTGGTGTCACATAATGAATAGAGGCAGCTGCAGCAAAAATATTTTGTACTTATAAAGCTAGCATGTCATTATATTACTTACTTTACTGATCAACATTCTTCTTATAGTTTTAGGGCCTGAAAGAATATGGCACCTAAAACCATACTACAGTTATAATAGAAATAAATGGGATTGCTTTCTGCCATATAGAGAAATATATATGATGCATCTACTATGTTTCATATATCTATTCCAGTTGAAAAATCTTCGATTCACTTTGGTGTCACATAATCAATAGAGGCAGCTGCAACAAAACTATTTTGTACTTATAAAGCTAGCATGTCATTATATTACTTTCTTTACTGATCAACATTCTTCTTGCATTTTTAGGGCCTGAAAGAATATGACACCTACACCGCCGAATGCATTGACTACACAAAACGAGACATGGACAATCAAGATCCAAGTTTTAAGACTTTGGGACGAAATTAACTTATCGACCAATGAACCCATTAGCAATGATATGATTTTATTAGATAGAAAGGTTCAAATACATATATAATGTCTCTTCAGTTTTTCCTTTTCTGAAGTTTATGAATGTTTTTTCTCTATGTAGGGCAATGCGATCCATGCTTCTATTGGGAGCAAACTGGTCAATAAATTTAAATAAAAAAATAAAGAGCATTACATCTACATAATTAAGAACTTCAAAGTTTGGGAGTATGAAAATACCGACCATTCTAGAAGAATATCAAAATCACTTTTCTTTTTGATACACAAGTCAAGGAAGTGGATGAAGGAAAATACAAGTTTTTGGACTACCACTTCGAATTTGCTGATAGTGATACCTTGGAGAGTAGGTTTAATATTGATAAACAGTGCTCAGGTATGAACATAATCCATATCAAATAATAGGCATCGGTGAATTAGATTGCTTACTACAGTGAAGCCAATAGAGCAAATATATATAAAAAAGGAACAGACATGGCGCAAACTTCAAACATTTGTGAGATTTAAGTCCTTTTACTAGAGCAAGTGATTATTATAGTCATTTTTAAATCATGTAGATGATCTTTATAACACTTTTTCATGAATTCGTCCAGTGCTGAGAAGATCCGGATCACGCTATGGGGAGATATTTTAGCAAACATGGTGAATGAAGGTCTTTTGCACAAACAAACAATAGTGACTGTCGCTTCAAATTTTGTCAGAAAATTCAACGGTGAGAACAATAGTCACATTAATCACTATGTGTAAATCCAAATCCAACTTCACCGACTAGTTAATACCAGGGCTATCACTACGCACAACAAATGCATCTAAAGTCTTCCTGGATACCAAAATTCCAGAGACAGAGCAAATTATTGAGAGGTATGGTATATAATAATGCAATTATGTATGTTTTTCAATTCAAAAAATTGTATTCTCATGTTGTAAACCTATTATAGGCACTGTGAAATAGATGTTATTCGAACAATGATGGGAATCGACGAAAGCACCCAAGGTACAATTGAAGAGCAAAAATTCTATTTCATTAATTTTGAAAAGTTCATCAACATTTAAAAAAGTTCATCGATTTTGAAAAAAAGTTCATTCATTTGAAAAAAAGTTCATAGATTTGAAAAAAGTTCATCATTTTTTTAAAAAGTTCACCCAATTTCAGAAATGTTCATCAAAATTGAAAAGAGTTCACTGATTTTCAAAAAAATCAAGAAATTTGAAAAAAGTTCATCAATTTGGAAAAAGTTCATCAAATTTGAAAAAGTTCATCCATTTTTAAAAAAAGTTCATCCAGTTTTTGAAAAAAGTTCACCAACTTGAAAAAAAATTCAGAAATTTTAAAAAGTTCATAGAATTTTAAAAAGTTCATCAAATTTCAAAAGAAAGTTCATTCAATTTAAAATAAGTTCATCAATTCTGGAAAAAGTTCATCGATTCTGAAAAAAGTTCATCGAATTTGAAAATAAGTTCATCGATTCTAGAAAAAGTTCATCGATCTAAAAAAGTTCATCGAATTAAAAAAAACACAAACTAAAGAAAACAAAGAAAGATGAGAAAAAAAAGAAAAAAAGAAACTAAACCGAAGAACGACGTAAAAAAGAGGAAAACCAGCTACAATTTCACTCATGGTGGGGTCCTGGTATCTCTGCCGCGCTTGGAATAAAGGGTCGCGTGTTCGATTCCCCGCCGCACACTTTTTATGCGTGTTCGAGACAAGAAAAAAAAATGAAACAGGCCGGCCCAATTGGAAATGCCTGCAGGCGCCGGTTGGCGAACCGGGGCATAAGCGCCAAATAGGATTTCCCGTAAAAAAATACACATCACTTACATGGAACAATCTCTCCACATATCGTGGGATCACGGTACGTGGGCCTTGACACTCAATCTCATGATCAAAACAGGATGGGCAATCCCATGAACGACCCACGCAAAAAAAACACGAACAACTACAACAACAAAAACACGAATGGCATCAAAAAATTTAACAGCATGTATAAAAAAACAGCCTGATGGATTCATGTACCTAGGGTAGGGTCATAGGCCTGACCTAAACGTCCTGCCCTAGGGCACTCTTAGAAGAGATCATCTTCCAGTCGACCAAAGAGGAACCCACTCGACTGACTGGAAGGACTCGACCATGGAAGACTCACTCGACCATGAAGATACACTCGACCACCGTAAGGTCAAGACACTCAAGAACGCAACGGCTTGTAATGGAATAGACTTAATGATAGTTAAGGTTTTATGAGGGCGCACAAGAACGCCCAAGCTTAATGTACTTTAACCTCTCCATTATGTGGGCTGGTGGGTCCCGGCGACTTATATAAGCCACCCCTCCACAGCGGAGGGTTCGCACTCTTGTAATACCTACACCGATAATCCACTCGACCGCCTCGGGGCTCCGAGACGAGGGCTTTTACTTCCTCCGAGAAGGGCCCGAACTCAGACATCGCTTGTGTTCACAACCTCTCCATAGCTAGGACCTTGCCTCTCCATACCTACCCCCACTCTCTTGTCGGACTTAGAACCACGACAGCTTGGCGCCACCGTGGGGCAGTGTTTTAGCGATTTGTGGAGGAGTTGCAGACTTCAGTACCTTCATCATGATGACCGCCGGAGTTTTGGTTGAGGGGCGCGAGATCCATCTCGGTGCTCTCACCTTTGTCGCCGACAACTCCGCATGGCTCCAGGAGGCTCCGCTCGACGTCGAGGCGCTCCCCGTCCGCGGGGCGACACACTTTCGCGCATGTGTTCGCGGCGTTCTGCTGCGGCAACCGTCGACCCCGTATCGGTCGACTCCTTTATCGGTCACCTACCCAGTCTCCCACCAGCGCAAGCGCTCTGGTCGGTCGAGACTCCAGTGGTGGGTGAAGCACGCGGTGGCTCGCCAGACAGACATCGCCCAGGTCGCGGCCATTGAGCCCGACGAGTCCCTCTACTACTGCTCGATCTGCCGACCGGCTCAGTGAGATCGTGATCCGAGTGTGATAGCAAGTGATCCAACGCGGAAATCCTCATGGTCGACGGCCCCGAGTCCTCCCGGCCGCCCATGGCGGCGGCAGCAGCCGAGGAGGTGACCCGCATAAGAGCACGAGGAGTACCAGCCGAGACACTCGAATCTCTGCAGAGAGAAGAGCTTCGCCGCAGGAACATGGATGCCCTGCATACTCCCATCGCCGGAGAAACCCCCGAGGCTCGCGCCTTGGCGGAAGCACGTTTGGCCAACATCGCTGAACGCGCTCGCTTGGAGAATCTTCAGCGAGCACTTGACGAGCGCGCGCGGCAACGAGTCCCCGAAGCCAGTCGACGTCGACTCTTCCCACCGACTCAGGTATACCGCACGCCAATTCAGAATTTAGCAGCTGCAACCCGTATAGCAGAGTCCATCCAGCCGTCCCAGTCGGAAGCTGGGAGAGGCTTGATGCAGATCAGAGATTTACTCCGAGCAGCAGGAGACCAGAACTCAGCCGTGTCGCAGTCACGCAACAGAATTCACAGTCGATCCGTCGCTGCGAATACTGTTCAGTCGGCTCACAGTCCCAGATCGCCTCCGCGGCGAGAAGGGCGCGACAACCGGCGAGAGCAGTACGGAGACCGATTCGACCGGGATGATAGGCGTCGAGTACCCGTTTCCCCTCCGAGGGAAGGGTCTTACGCTCCTCGGCGGCAAGAAGACAGACGCGATTCAAGATGGCGAAGAGTTCCAACGACCCTGTGGAACCAAGCTTCAACGCGCAATCCATTATCGCAAGGCTTGGTCGACCGAACAGAGCCCATCGAGGCGGACCGAGAGAGATGCACCCACAAGCGCGATCAGTGCATGTTTCGTCCAGAGTGTTTTAGTAGGGCTATCGAGCATGCAGTGATCCCCCAATTTTAGATTAGCAACAGAGTCAAGAATTCATCGGGGAGTCCAAGCCCAAACTTGGCTTGAAGATTACCGAGTGGCTGTTCAGATTGGTGGTGGGAACGATGAGGTGGCCATGAAACACTTGCCCCTCATGTTGGAAGGTTCTGCCAGGGCATGGCTGAATCAGTTACCTCCTAGCAGTATATACACTTGGGAAGATTTGTCCCGAGTATTCGTCAGAACTTTTGAAGGAACCTGCAAACGACCGGCCGGCTTGATAGAGCTACAAGTCTGTGTGCAGAAGACCAATGAGACTCTCCGAGAGTACATTCAGAGGTGGATCACTTTGCACCATACTGTGGAAAATGTGTCGGACCATCAGGCAGTTTGCGCCTTCAAAGATGGCGTCAAGAACAGAGAATTGAGTCTGAAGTTTGGTCGAACCGGCGACATGACCTTGAGTCGAATGATGGAGATTGTTACCAAGCACGCCTAATGGCGAGGAAGAAGACCGACTCAAGTGGCAAGTACAAGCCAAGTCGGTCGGAGAAGGAACTTCCAATGGAAGCAAGCGGAGCCGAGCCAAGAGCTCCAGGAGAGGCCCCGCCGTGACTCGTGGGAAGTTCAAGGGAAGCCAAAAGGATCCTGGAATCCTAAGAAAGTAAAGGATAAAGAAGGAAATGACGTGATGGATATGCCATGCCATATTCACACAAAGAAAGATGAAGAGGGCAACATCATTTACCCAAAGCACACCACTCGCCAAAGGTCGACTCTGATCCAGCGGCCAGGAAAACAATCTAAGGACAAGGAGAAGGAGCCGACAAGGCCGGAGACAAAGAGGACAAGGAGGAAGAATACCGCATGTCAACTCCACTCTGATGATCTTCGCGGATGTGGAAAGCAAGAGTCGACTGAAAGTCATTAACCGTGAGGTAAACATGGTTGCCCCAGTAAAGCCAAGTTACGTGAAGTGGTCCCAAACACCCATCACATTCGACCAATCTGATCATCCGACTCATATTGCCACCCCTGGGCGGCAAGCGTTGGTGGTCGACCCAATTGTCGACGGCACTCGACTGACGAAAGTGCTGATGGATGGTGGTAGTGGGCTGAACTTGTTATATGCGATACATTGAAAGGGATGGGCATTCCGATGTCCCGATTGAGCACCAAAGAACATGAGTTTCCACGAGTCATACCAGGAAGAAGGCCAATTCACTCGCCAAATAGCTCGACGTGGTTTTGGTGATTCCAAGCACTTTCGCAAGGAAAAGTTGACCTTTGAGGTTGTGGATTTTCGAGTGCATACCACGCCATTTTGGGGAGGCTACTGCGCCACGATTCATGGCTCGACCATGTTACGTGTACCTCAAACTGAAAATGCCAGGCCCCAAGGAGTGATCACATCACCGTGATCGGAAAAGGCGTAAGAGTGCTTTCGGAAGGGCTCAAGATTGCCGACTCCCAAGTGACAGCGGTCGAATTCAAGAATACAAGCAAAACGCAGATCCGAAAGTGATTTGTTACGATCCAAGAAGCCAGCCACGAGTTCGCATTTCGTCACCGTCCGGTGAGACGGCTAGTTCATATTCACCCGATCGACCCCAATGCAGCCCGACCCACATCTCCACGACACTCGACCAAATAGGAAGAAGCGCCATCCAGTTCCTCCGTGAGAATCGGACATTTCGCATGGAAGCCACCGACATGCCGTGTTCCTGGGATCGGCCGAGCATCGCCCGAGTCGACAAGTCAGCGAAACCGTTAAAGAGCATCTTGGCGGTCCGCCGCCCGTAAGAGAAAAGCTATTGGTGAAGAAGTGGCTCGATTGTTGGCGGCGGATTTATCCGAGAGATATACCACTCAGTGGCTCGCTAATGTCGCCATGGTTCCCAAGAAGGACAACTCACTCCGCATGTGCATTGACTTTAAGCACATCAATCGGGCCTGCCCGAAGGATCATTTTCCTCTCCCGCATAGATCAAATTGTTGACTCGACCGCGAGATGTGAGATTGTCTTTTCTCGATGCATATTCCGGTATCATCGATCCGTCAGATGGACCCGTGAAATAAAACAGCTTTCATCACTCCATTCGGTGCTTCGCTATATCACCATGCCATTTGGCCTCAAGAATGCCGGAGCCACATTTATGCGAATGATTCGAAGTGTCTTCTCCAAATCACCGGAATGTGGAAGCGATATGGATGATATCGCCGTTAAGTCGCGAAGGGTTCCGACTTACTTGCTGACCTCGCCAAACATTTGCCAACCTCGAAGGTACGATATCAAGCTCAATCCGTCAAAGTGCACGCTCGAGTTCCCGTGGAAAATTACTCGGTTTTCGCTTCCAACGAGGGATCGATGCTAATCCCGAGAAGATCGGCACTATTATCCGAATGAAACGCCTACGTGAGTGCACGACGCCCGAGCTTCTCGGATGCTTGGCCGCATTAAGTCGATTCATCTCACGACTCGTGAAAAGGCATTGCCTCTTTACCAACCGATGAAGAAGGCCGACAAGTTCGAGTGGACTCGAAATCGATGCAGCGTTTGCGAGCTAAAAGCTCGCTCTCCACCCAGCCGGTGCTTGCTGCTCCAATCAGCAAAGAGCCTCTGTTGCTTTATATTGCAGCCATCGGACAAGTTGTCGATCTTGGCTTACGGTCGAGCGGGAAGAGGAAGGAAAGGCCTTCAAAGTACAACGCCCGGTGTATTATTTGTCTGAAGTCTTGACTCCATCCAAGCAGCGATACCCGCACTATCAGAAGCTTGTGTATGGCATATACATGACCACGAAGAAGGTTGCTCATTATTTCTCTGATCATTCTATCACGCCGTCGACGCCTTTATCGAGATTCTCTGTGAGAGACGCAACCGGTCGAGTGGCTAAATGGGCGATTGAACTTCTTCCCTTGATATCAAATTTGAGGCAAAGAAAGCCATTAAGTCCCAGGCTATAGCGGATTTCCTCGCTGAGTGGATTGAGCAACAGCAGCCGATCAAGTTCACTCGAGCATTGGACCATGTTCTTTGACGGCTCTAAAATGCTGAATGGTTCCGTGTTTGGGGTTGTTCTGTTTCTGTGGGAGATAAGCTTAGGTATGTGCTCCAGATTCACTTTGATTCCTCCAACAATGAGGCAGAGTACGAGGCCCTCTTATATGGATTGCGCATGGCCATCTCACTCGGCGTCCGTCGCTGATGGTCTATGGCGACTCAGATTTAGTGGTCAACCAGTGATGAAGGAGGGGCGTGAGAAGCCCAAATATGATTGGATACTGCAATGCAAAGGAGGAAGCTGGAAAAGAAGTTCGAGGGTTGGAGCTGCATCACTTCCCGATGAAAAATCAAGCAGCAGATTTATTTGGCGAAGATAGGTTCCAAAGAGAAGCCATTCCGAGTGGTGTGTTTTTGGAACATATACACACTCCGTCGCTTAAAGAAGATCCTTCACAGAGGAAGCTCCACAGCCCAAGAGTGCCACAGACCGACCGAGGTTGAGGTCCCAAAGAAGGGTCGACTTGGTCATGGAAGTTTTAGTGATCACTCTGCATCGACAATTCCATACATCGCATACATTCGAGAAAAGAGCTCCCGAAAGATGAGGAAGAGGCTCGACAGATCGTCTGTCGATCCAAAGCCTTTACCGTTATTAAAGGACAATCAGATAGAGAAAGCCCGATCGAGTTGGTCGAAATGCATAACGCCGTAAGAAGGTCGAGTCATACTCAATGACATCCACTGGGACCTGTGGTCACCATGCGCCCTCTCGGACCATTGTAGCCAAAGCATACCGAGCCGGATTTTATCGCCAAGGGCGAATGAGATGGCGAAAGAAATAGTGGACAAGTGCGGGATGTCGGTTCTATTCCAATATGTCACACAAGCTCGTCGACCTCAAGACCATTCCACTCGTCGGCCTTTCGCAGATGGGGGCTGGACATGGTCGGTCCCTTGCGAACAGGTCGGAGCGGTTTCACGATGTACCGGTAGCAATCGACAAGTTCACCAAGTGGATTGAAGCTAAACCAATCAAGAGTCTTGACGCCGCATCGCTGTTTCCTTCATCGAGAGCCGACGCTCGATATGGGGTCCCGCACAAAGATTATCACGGATAATGGGTCGAATTTTGACTCGAAGAATTCAAAGATTTTTGCAACGCCAAGGCACGCGAGTCGACTACGCTTGATCGCCCATCCACAATGAATGGACAGCGTAACGGGCCAACGGTTAATCCTCAAGGGTCCAAGCCCCGATCGATGCGAGATCTCAAGCATGCGGCCGAGCTGGGTCGATTTAACTCCCTTCAAGATTTTGGGGTTTGCGGACCACGCCTAATCGGTCGATCGAAGAACTCCATTCTTCTTGGTCTATGGAGTCAAGCAGTCCTACAGAGTGATCTTCTTCACAATGCTCCCGAATTGAACTTTACAATGAAGCGTGTCGAGCAAGCGCGTCAAGATGCAATCGACCTCCTAGAAGAGGAAAGGGAGATGGCTCGATCCACTCGACCATCTACCAGCAAGACTTGCGCCGCCTTTACGCCGTAAATGTGAGAGGTTGAGCCTTCCAGAAGGGATCTGGTCCTTCGAGTGGATCAGCAGAAACAACATAAGCTCGCTCCCTCCCGGAAGGGCCCTTCATCGTCACAAAGTTCTCCACAACGGGCATATCGCCTCTACAACGTCGAACACAACATCAAGAGCCCCGAGCTTGAATGCGGATCTGCTCCGCCGCTTTACACTTAAAGTTTTTCACTCGGATGAGTTGTAATAAAATACTTCTGTAGTTCATGGGCTTCGAAATAATAGTGTCATAATTCCTTCATAGTTCTTGTCACTCTTTATTTTTGTCCAGTAAAATTTTCCCCCAGTGGGTGGCTTAGTCGCGAATCCATTTCGCCTAAGTTTGTACAAATCCTACCGAGTGGTAAGTCAGACTTCCACTCGGAGGCTTAGCCGCGAATCCGCTTCGCCTAAGTTATAAAAATCCTACCGAGTGGCAAGCCAGACTTCCACTCGGAGGCTTAGCTGCAGCCCAGTGCTCGCCTAAGTAACTAAAAATCCTACCGAGTGGCAAGCCAGACTTCCACTCGGGGGCTTAGCTGCAGTCCAGTACTCGCCTAAGTTTCAAAAAATTCTACCGAGTGGCAAGCCAGACTTCCACTCGGGGGCTTAGCTGCAGCCCAGTGCTCGCCTAAGTAACCAAAAATCCTACCGAGTGACAAGCCAGACTTCCACTCGGAGGCTTAGCTGCAGTCCAAGTACTCGCCTAAGTACAATGTACGCTCGCAAGGAGGACGAGGCGCAGGTCGACTGCGACCCTCTCCTCCGAGCTACACCATAAGTACAATGTACGCTCGCAAGGAGGACGAGGCGCAGGTCGACTGCGACCCTCTCCTCCGAGCTACACCATAAGTATGATGTGCGCTCGCAAGGAAGACGAGGTGCAGGTCGACTGCGACCCTCTCCTCCGAGCTTCGCCACAAATACAACAGAAATCCTACCGAGTGAAGAGCAAACCTCTCACTGGGGCTTAGCTGCAGCCCAGTGCTCGCCTAAGATATAAGAAATCCTACCGAGTGAAGAGCAAACCTCTCACTGGGGCTTAGCTGCAGCCCGTGCTCGCCTAAGGTATAAGAATCCTACCGAGTGAAGAGCAAACCTCTCACTCGGGGGCTTAGCTGCAGCCCAGTGCTCGCCTAAGATATAAGAAATCCTACCGAGTGAAGAGCAAACCTCTCACTCGGGGGCTTAGCTGCAGCCCAGTGCTCGCCTAAGATATAAGAAATCCTACCGAGTGGAGAGCAAACCTCTCACTCGGAGGCTTAGCTGCAACGCAGTGCTTGCCTAAGGAATAAGTCGACTGCAGTGGGCATCTTGCTGTGAACCTGCAAAGGGCAATTCAAGCCAAAAGCAATCATATCCAAACATCCAATCCAAGTTTAGGTCGATACCTAAAGGAACCAAGAGTGCTCAGGCACTAAGCATGTTAAGGTTTTATCGGTTACAATTCGACTCGGCATACCGAGGCAAATTTAAAGTGCCAGACTTAAAGGAAGTTTTTACCCTCCCGTGGAGGGTCGAAGGAGCAACGAACTCGCCGAGGTCGATCCCATCTGCGATCCGTAGCAGCAGCGATGAAAGTCTCCATGAAAGACCTGAAGTCATGTTTCTTGGTGTTGGCCACTCGGAGAGCCGCCACTTATCTTCTCGCATCCTTGCAAAGGACTCGCGCCAGCATGTGGCGACATCTGCACCACACCGAGCCGAGGACTTCTTCCACTCCTCGCACTCGGTCGGGGACGGCGCTCAATTGAGCCATCAACACTCGAGGTCATTTTGGAGTGTCGCCTGTGCCGAGCGCCGAGTCGATGCGGACGTGGCAACCTTCAACCTTGCGAGGTAGTCCACGACAGCCGCAACACGGGACTCCAAATGGAAGACATTCATGGCAACTTCATCGTTCACCGGAGAATTGACAGGGTCAAGGTTCGGCTCCAACTGGCTGGTTTCTTCTTCAAAGTTGCGACAGAATTCTGCAAAGACAAAACCCCGAGTCAAGACAATAGTCGAATGGGAACATGACAGTTGGAAGAATTGGTCGAGTGTAAAAGACTACCTTCGAGCATAAGGAACAATTTTTTAGCAAGACCACCCAGGAAACCTTCCAGGTCATTCTTCTTCCCAAATAACTGGTTGATCCTCTCACCGAGTGGTCTTGTCGACTTTCGATCGGTCAACATCCTTGGTGGCAATGGCCGAGCAGCCTTCAGATTGGTGTTGTCTGCTCGAGCTTGGTGACCGAGGCTAGCTTTTTCGTCGGCAAGCTTGATCTTCTCGCACAGCTCAAGCTCCTTCTTCCTCTGGGCCTCCTTCACCTTGCCTCAAATTACAAAGAAAGTCAGTTTTGAAGCAAATGAGGGAGAAAAGAGTCGTCAAGTCTCACCAAACATACCTTTGGTCTCCTCCTTCGCCTTTGTCAGATTCTCCTGCACTAACTTCAAGTCCAACTCGAGCTGAATATGCTTCTGCTCCAGTTCAGTATAGCACGCCGCAAGATCACAGGATTTCTATGAAGAATCAATCGACAAAATGTCAAAGATGATTCACTTCGAGTGAATAGAGAAAATGGTATGCTTCTAAGACTACAATCGAATGCCAAGATCCGACCGTAGTCTCGGGATTACACCCAAAGGGTGCACTCAGCGTGCCCCCACGGGTCTTATTCAAGACGAGTCGACGATCGACCAAAAAAAGGTCGACCATCGACCAATCGCGTTTCTTCAGATCGTAATCAATCGCCAGCAATGACCACGCCTCGTGGACTACACCGATGGGTGCACTCAGCGCGCCCCATTGGTTTCGTAAACCCATTCATTTCAATCGAGGGATGATCAATATTTACTTATAAAGCCTAAGGCCAACTGCGCCATCGACCTTAGCCTTGGGGATTACACCGGCGGGTGCACTCAGCGTGCCCGCTAACACGGAGTTTTTTATCAACACACCCAAAGGGCGCATCGCTATGAATTCGTAAAGAAAAGTTTTGATAGCATATCCTAACAGTAACAGCGGTGGTCGATCGACCAACGTTGCTTTGAAGGGCGAGTCGGCGTCGAAGCTGCTTGGCTCGCATCCCGACGATCTTCACCGCTCCATCATGATCCTCGCTTGGCGACGCCTCCTTAGCAGCACTAGCTTGGTCCTCCGGACGCGTGGTGCGTGGCGAAGAGCGAAGGTTGCCCAGCACTCGACGAAGTGGGTCGAGCACTCGTCAACGGCACCGCGAAGGACACGGTATGTCGAGTGCTGGCCTCCCCTCCCGTCGCAACAGTCTCGGGCGCCGTCACATCTTGGGTTGCTTTGCCAGTAGACGCTTTCCTGCTCCTCCTATACCTCAATGGTTCCTCATCCTCATCATCGTCATCGGGAAGGGTGATAATGTCATTGGTTGGAGCTTCAGAAAAGAGTCAAAGTTAGAAACTATGAGACAGTCGACTAAGAACTGAATTAAGGATACAGTACCGGGATTTGAGGTCGCCGCATCCTCCATCTCATGGTCCTCGGCCTTGCCTGAAGTTTCGGAAGTCGCAGCACTGAAGTTCCAAAGAACCAGTCGACCGATTCAAGTATCAACCAGAGACAAAACTTGTATAGAACAGGAAGACTTAAGTGATATGTTTACCGTGAGATGGTGGGGATGGACACCTTCATTTTTGGCAGAGGCTTGGTTGGCTTCAACGGAGCTACCTTCGACTGCTTCGGCGCCTTCTCAGTCGGCACCGGAGAAGCGGTCCGAGGGCGTTTGGTCGACTGCGAGGCAATCGCAACCCCCTTTCCGCGTTCAGTCGCAGGATCATGAACGAGTTTCGACCGCCTTTCCGAGCGCGGTGGAGCAACCTCCTCTTCCTCCTCCTCTTCTGCTTCGTCATCATCATCATCGCGCCATCATCGCTGCCACCTTCAGCAGCGCCTCGAGTCCCACTCATCCGGCTCTCGCCTCCGGCTTCTCCTCCTCACTGGAGCCCGAGCTCCATTGGGCATTGAGTACAGCTCGGTAAGGGCCTGGAAACGTCAAGGCAGAGCTCAATCGACCAAATTACAGAAACACATTCGACAGACATACAATGGAAAGCAGAGCAAATGCACCTTGTCCGAACGCTATTATGGTCAAGTGGAGAAATCCTCCGGATCCGCGAGGGTTGTCCTTGTTCCCATGATCGCGCCATCCATCTTTCCACTATGGCGCTGCCGACGCCTCCGGTGGACACGAAGTCTCGTCTTGGTTCCATGAAGACAGCCACATGCAAGGGTTCGAATCAAGAGGCTGGATTCGCCTCAAGAAAAACCTCCAAGAGGTCCATGCCACCACACCGTCCCAACCAGCTGTACCACGCGATCCATCAACATCTTCACATCAGCTCTCTCTCTGAACCACCTTCGGGAGGAGGGTTTGTTCACTCGACTCATGGTGAATGAAGGAAGACCACCCGACCGTCCCGTCGCCAACTCATTCTCGCAAGAGAACCAGGTCGATTGCCACCCCGACCGACTCGGGAAAAGACATAGCTGGAAGGTGCTCTTATTCCTCACTTGGATTCCTAGGCCCCGCACATCTGAACCACTTGGGTCTTCTCATCACTGGACTTGCTTTCTTCATACCGAGAGCGACATGTGAAGATATGCTTGAAAAACCCCAGTGCGGTCGACAGCCCAGGAAGTTTTCGCACATAGACACAAATGCAGCAAGATACGCGATGGAGTTTGGAGTAAAATGGTGGAGCTGGGCTCCAAAGAAATTCAGAAAGCCACGAAAGAAAACACTCGGCGGCAGTGAAAACCCTCGATCAACATGGGTGGCCAGGAGCACACACTCACCCTCCTCCGGCTGAGGCTGCCACTCTTTGCCAGGAAGCCTCGCGGCGCCGTGGGGGATCAGCCCGTCGTCGGCCATATCGAGGAGATCCTTCTCCCTGATGGTCGACTGGATCCAATCTCCCTGGACCCAGCCCTTCGGCAAGCGGGATCTCGACGAAGAACCGCTGCGGCTGGTGGATCTCCCTTCGCTTTCTCGCCGCCGATGCCTTCTCCGCCCCGACGCTTCTTCGCTTCCAAAGACCGCCGTCTTCTCTTTGCCCATGGCGCCCGGAGTCGCGAGAGAGGAGTAGCAGGAGCGGCAGCGATTGCGGTGGCGGAGACGAAGAGAGCAGAGGAGGAAGAACGGGTATCGTGCGTAAACCCTCACAAGTCGATTTATAACATCCTTCCGAGTGGATGACATGTGGACCCGAGCAATCCAATCATATCCCAAACAGTTGCACCGCACGATACGTGGCGGAAAACGCGCGCAGATCGAGGCATCCATGTCATGTCCCATCCGAGCACATGGTCCGTTCCGCTTCAAGGCTTCCCCAAATTTCAGATCCCGCGGAATCCATGAGCGGCGATCGACCGCCAAGTGCGAAATTTCTTGCGATCCGTCGTTCGGGAACAGCGAAGTATAAAAGATCACTTGACTAAAGAACAAGAATGGATCGACTCGACTGAAGAAAAGTTGCTTGTTATCAGCAAAGAAGATCTTGATCCAGAACAACACATAGCCAGTATGCAAAAGGCAATCGAAAACAGCGTCAACTCCTTCCTCACTCAAGCCTCAATCCATTCGGGGGCTAATGATGGATTCATGTACCTAGGGTAGGGTCATAGGCCTGACCTAAACGTCCTGCCCTAGGGCACTCTTAGAAGAGATCATCTTCCAGTCGACCAAAGAGGAACCCACTCGACTGACTGGAAGGACTCGACCATGGAAGACTCACTCGACCATGAAGATACACTCGACCACCAGAAGGTCAGAAGACACTCAGCAACGCAACGGATTGTAATGGAATAGACTTAATGATAGTTAAGGCTTTTATGAGGGCGTTACGAGAACGCCCAAGCTTAATGTACTTTAACCTCTCCATTATGTGGGCTGGCTGGGGTCCTGGCGCACTCTATATAAGCCACCCCCCTCCACAGGCAGAGGGGTTCGCACTCTTGTAATACCTACACTGATAATCCACTCGACCGCCTCAGGGCTCCGAGACGTAGGGCTTTTACTTCCTCCGAGAAGGGCCCGAACTCGTACATCGCTTGTGTTCACAACCTCTCCATAGCTAGGACCTTGCCTCTCCATACCTACCCCCCACTCTACTGTCAGACTTAGAACCACGACACAGCCCGTACAGGGTACAAGCTCCCGATCCTGCACACACAGATGCAAACTCTCCTAACAAATCCAAGATAGAATATCTCTCCAAACATCATATCTCTCCAGTGTCCACACAAAACCAAGATCTCAAGTAAGATCCATCTTCGGCCATCATAAACTCATCCATCTCTGGCCAGATCGAAGGTTCATTGTCCTCTAGATTTAGAGTAAAACTTCTATATCTTCCTCCGCGAACAACAGTTGGAGGTTAACTTCCTCCAACCAGTGGCACTTCGGCATTGTCTTCCTCCACCGCACCACCAGCTTCGCGACCAACCGCACCAACTCCAATAAGTACCATCTGCACAAAATTATAGATTAGACCTATTAATGGATCAATAATACTTGAGTTATGGAAAAAAACTATCATGTGTACTCTAGATTAAGCAATGCAATTATATAGATGTGGATTCTTATCTTAATGGTGGCAGGTTCATATAGTTTTACTCATCTTCGAAGGTTGAGGCCATGAATGTTGGTTCCATTGTATACACATTAAGGTAATATGTACTCTACGTAACTAAAACCAAACTAAAGTTATAACGAAATAAATAGGATTGCTTGCTGCCATATAGAGGAACATATATGATGCATCTACTAGATTTCATATATCTATTCCAGTTGAAAAATCTTCGATTTACTTTGGTGTCACATAATGAATAGAGGCGGTTGCATCTTCGATTTACTTTGGTGTCACATAATGAATAGAGGCAGCTGCAGCAAAAATATTTTGTACTTATAAAGCTAGCATGTCATTATATTACTTACTTTATCGATCAACATTCTTCTTATAGTTTTAGGGCCTGAAAGAATATGGCACCTAAAACCATACTACAGCTTATAATAGAAATAAATGGGATTGCTTTCGCCATATAGAGAAATATATATGATGCATCTACTATGTTTCATATATCTATTCCAGTTGAAAAATCTTCGATTTACTTTGGTGTCACATAATCAATAGAGGCAGCTGCAACAAAACTATTTTGTACTTGTAAAGCTAGCATGTCATTATATTACTTTCTTTATTGATCAACATTCTTCTTGCATTTTTAGGGCCTGAAAGAATATGACACCTACACCGCCGAATGCATTGACTACACAAAACGAGACATGGACAATCAAGATCCAAGTTTTAAGACTTTGGGACGAAATTAACTTATCGACCAATGAACCCATTAGCAATGATATGATTTTATTAGATAGAAAGGTTCAAATACATATATAATGTCTCTTCAGTTTTTCCTTTTCTGAAGTTTATGAATGTTTTTTCTCTATGTAGGGCAATGCGATCCATGCTTCTATTGGGAGCAAACTGGTCAATAAATTTAAATAAAAAAATAAAGAGCATTACATCTACATAATTAAGAACTTCAAAGTTTGGGAGTATGAAAATACCGACCATTCTAGAAGAATATCAAAATCACTTTTCTTTTTGATACACAAGTCAAGGAAGTGGATGATGGAAAATACAAGTTTTTGGACTATCAATTCGAATTTGCTGATAGTGATACCTTGGAGAGTAGGTTTAATATTGATAAACAGTGCTCAGGTATGAACATAATCCATATCAAATAATAGGCATCGGTGAATTAGATTGCTTACTACAGCGAAGCCAATAGAGCAAATATATATAAAAAAGGAACAGACATGGCGCAAACTTCAAACATTTGTGAGATTTAAGTCCTTTTACTAGAGCAAGTGATTATTATAGTCATTTTTAAATCATGTAGATGATCTTTATAACACTTTTTCATGAATTTGTCCAGTGCTGAGAAGATCCGGATCACGCTATGGGGAGATATTTTAGCAAACATGGTGAATGAAGGTCTTTTGCACAAACAAACAATAGTGACTGTCGCTTCAAATTTTGTCAGAAAATTCAACGGTGAGAACAATAGTCACATTAATCACTATGTGTAAATCCAAATCCAACTTCACCGACCAGTTAATACCAGGGCTATCACTACGCACAACAAATGCATCTAAAGTCTTCCTGGATACCAAAATTCCAGAGACAGAGCAAATTATTGAGAGGTATGGTATATAATAATGCAATTGTGTATGTTTTTCAATTCAAAAAATTGTATTCTCATGTTGTAAACCTATTATAGGCACTGTGAAATAGATGTTATTCGAACAATGATGGGAATCGACGAAAGCACCCAAGGTACAATTGAAGAGCGAAAATTCTATTTCATTAATTTTTGAAAAGTTCATCAACATTTAAAAAAGTTCATCGATTTTGAAAAAAAGTTCATTGATTTGAAAAAAAGTTCATAGATTTGAAAAAAGTTCATCATTTTTTTAAAAAGTTCACCCAATTTCAGAAATGTTCATCAAAATTGAAAAGAGTTCACGGATTTTCAAAAAAAATCAAGAAATTTGAAAAAAGTTCATCAATTTGGAAAAAGTTCATCAAATTTGAAAAAGTTCATCCATTTTTAAAAAAAGTTCATCCAGTTTTTGAAAAAAGTTCACCAACTTGAAAAAAAATTCAGAAATTTTAAAAAAGTTCATAGAATTTTAAAAAAGTTCATCAAATTTCAAAAGAAAGTTCATTCAATTTAAAATAAGTTCATCAATTCTGGAAAAAGTTCATCGATTCTGAAAAAAGTTCGTCGAATTTGAAAATAAGTTCATCGATTCTAGAAAAAGTTCATCGATCTAAAAAAGTTCATCGAATTAAAAAAACACAAACTAAAGAAAACAAAGAAAGATTAGAAAAAAAGAAAAAAAGAAACTAAACCGAAGAACGACGTAAAAAAGAGGAAAACCAGCTACAATTTCACTCGCGGGCGGGGGTCCTGGTGGCTACTGCCGTGCGCTTGCAATAAAGGGGTCGCGTGTTCGATTCCCCTCGCCGCACACTTTTTGCGTGTTCCAGAGACAAGAAAAAAAAACGAAACAGGCCGGCCCAATTGGAAATGCCTGCACGCGCCGGTTGGCGAACCGGCGCATAAGCGCCAAATAGGATTTCCCGTAAAAAATACACATCACTTACATGGAACAATCTCTCCACATATCATGGGATCACGGTACGTGGGCCTTGACACTCAATCTCATGATCAAAACAGGATGGGCAATCCCATGAACGACCCACGCAAAAAAAACACGAACAACTACAACAACAAAAACACGAACGGCATCGAAAAATTTAACAGCATGTATAAAAAAACAGCCCGTACAAGGTACAATCTCCCGATCCTGCACACACAGATGCAAACTCTCCAAACAAATCCAAGATAGAATATCTCACCAAACAGCATATCTCTCCAGTGTCCACACAAAACCAAGATCTCAAGTAAGATCCATCTTCGGCCATCATAAACTCATCCATCTCTGGCCAGATCGAAGGTTCATTGTCCTCTAGATTTAGAGTAAAACTTCTATATCTTCCTCCGCGAACAATAGTTGGAGGTTAACTTCCTCCAACCAGTGGCACTTCGGCATTGTCTTCCTCCACCGGCACCAGCCAGCTTCGTCGACCAACCAGACCAACTCCAGTAAGTACCATCTGCACAAAATTATAGATCAGACCTATTAATGGATCAATAATACTTGAGTCATGGAAAAAAACTATCATGTGTACTCTAGATTAAGCAATGCAATTATATAGATGTGGATTCTTATCTTAATGGTGGCAGATTCATATAGTTTTACTCATCTTCAGAAGGTTGAGGCCATGAATGTTGGTTCCATTGTATACACATTAAGGTAATATGTACTCTACAGAACTAAAACCAAACTAAAGTTATAACGGAAATAAATAGGATTGCTTGCTGCCATATAGAGGAACATATATGATGCATCTACTAGATTTCATATATCTATTCCAGTTGAAAAATCTTCGATTTACTTTGGTGTCACATAATGAATAGAGGCGGTTGCATCTTCGATTTACTTTGGTGTCACATAATGAATAGAGGCAGCTGCAGCAAAAATATTTTGTACTTATAAAGCTAGCATGTCATTATATTACTTACTTTACTGATCAACATTCTTCTTATAGTTTTAGGGCCTGAAAGAATATGGCACCTAAAACCATACTACAGTTATAATAGAAATAAATGGGATTGCTTTCTTCCATATAGACAAATATATATGATGCATCTACTATGTTTCATATATCTATTCCAGTTGAAAAATCTTCGATTTACTTTGGTGTCACATAATCAATAGAGGCAGCTGCAACAAAACTATTTTGTACTTATAAAGCTAGCATGTCATTATATTACTTTCTTTACTGATCAACATTCTTCTTGCATTTTTAGGGCCTGAAAGAATATGACACCTACACCGCCGAATGCATTGACTACACAAAACGAGACATGGACAATCAAGATCCAAGTTTTAAGACTTTGGGACGAAATTAACTTATCGACCAATGAACCCATTAGCAATGATATGATTTTATTAGATAGAAAGGTTCAAATACATATATAATGTCTCTTCAGTTTTTCCTTTTCTGAAGTTTATGAATGTTTTTTCTCTATGTAGGGCAATGCGATCCATGCTTCTATTGGGAGCAAACTGCTCAATAAATTTAAATAAAAAAATTAAAGAGCATTACATCTACATAATTAAGAACTTCAAAGTTTGGGAGTATGAAAATACCGACCATTCTAGAAGAATATCAAAATCACTTTTCTTTTTGATACACAAGTCAAGGAAGTGGATGAAGGAAAATACAAGTTTTTGGACTACCACTTCGAATTTGCTGATAGTGATACCTTGGAGAGTAGGTTTAATATTGATAAACAGTGCTCAGGTATGAACATAATCCATATCAAATAATAGGCATCGGTGAATTAGATTGCTTACTACAGTGAAGCCAATAGAGCAAATATATATAAAAAAGGAACAGACATGGCGCAAACTTCAAACATTTGTGAGATTTAAGTCCTTTTACTAGAGCAAGTGATTATTATAGTCATTTTTAAATCATGTAGATGATCTTTATAACATTTTTTCATGAATTCGTCCAGTGCTGAGAAGATCCGGATCACGCTATGGGGAGATATTTTAGCAAACATGGTGAATGAAGGTCTTTTGCACAAACAAACAATAGTGACTGTCGCTTCAAATTTGGTCAGAAAATTCAACGGTGAGAACAATAGTCACATTAATCTCTATGTGTAAATCCAAATCCAACTTCACCGACCAGTTAATACCAGGGCTATCACTACGCACAACAAATGCATCTAAAGTCTTCCTGGACGCCAAAATTCCAGAGATAGAGCAAATTATTGAGAGGTATGGTATATAATAATGCAATTATGTATGTTTTTCAAGTCAAAAAATTGTATTCTCATGTTGTAAACCTATTATAGGCACTGTGAAATAGATGTTATTCGAACAATGATGGGAATCGACGAAAGCACCCAAGGTACAATTGAAGAGCAAAAATTCTATAACAGAAAAACATTGAGAGAAATTATAGAACTGAGATTTTTTTTTGCGGGTAAGAACTGAGATATGCTTATTTTAAAAGAAAGGTTTACCTCTAACCTTGATCATCATACTCTACATTCTCTATTGTACATTATCTAATCTCATATGCTTATGTTAAATGATGGGAATTTGTATGCACCACAAAAGCAACAATTGATGATATTATAACAGATAAAGATTGGTGGTACATGGCATGCAAATGTTGCTTTTGTGCCACAAGAAAGGAATACCATAACTACCTTTGCATTTCCTTCATGAAGTAGCTGAAAATCCCAACATGCAGTGAGCATGTTGTGCACTAGATTTTCTATGGACTCATTTGTTTTAATAATATACCAGTAATAACTGAAACTATCATATTAGGTATCTACTTAAACTCAAGGTACACGATGACACGACAACAACAACTTTCATGATGTTTAATAGGTAGCAAACAGTCTTTTAGGCAACATATGTGCATCGACCCTACTAGAACAGTCTAGATTGAACGACACAATACCCGATGCTATTCAAGACCTTTATGGTAGAACACTCATATTCTACCTGAAGTTAAATTCAAGGAATCTACAAGAGAGCATGGAAAATTATAAAAAGAGAGCTTCACTTTTCAAGTTGATGACAAACTTGAGATGGAATATTTAAAAGAAAAAGTTGAAGAGGTATGCACATACACATTTCAGTATTCTAAATGGTTTATAAAAATATAACATGAGTACGTTCTTTACAGAAACAAGAACAAGAACATCAATTATACATGATGATCCGCTACTAATTTGCATTGGTATGTCTTCTCAGACATATATTTGCATTTTAAACTTACTCAAACCTATTAGTATATACTCTATGCCTAATTCAACACTTAAAGACCACTTCAAAAAAGAATCACATGTTTTTCCAAGATAATAAGAAAATGATAAAATCTTTACCACTAACAAGCATTTTGCTAATTATATATATTGGTTGAATCGAACTAACACAGAAAAAGGCTACGAAAAAGGAAAATATGACAGAGTCTGGAAAAGGAAAAATGGGGACCTGCAGGTTGAACTTCGAAAAATGTTGCTGCTGTGGAGGATGAGGACGATGTGTACACCTGCCTCGAGCAGAAATTTGGACAATGATTCTAGCTTGCGCGCTTGGGGAAGAAAACAACGTCAACAACCTTATACAAAAGTTGGATCTAAGAGGGTTGTGGGCCTGCAGGAGATGAAATCCATAACGAAATCAAATGCACGGATGTCACAAGCAACGATGCAATGCAGCTTCTCCCTGACGCAGCAAAGCCTTGCGCCCTGCTACCCATAGATCGATTTACCAGCCTAGGAGACCGATGAGGCGTACGAGTAGACAAAAATCTGTCGGCGATAGCTAACCTGTGGCAGAACCAGCTGCGGGGGTGACTTCGTGGAGGACGAGAAACCTCAATCGGACGACTAAGAAGAGCAACCTGATGGGAGCTATCATATACAAACAAATTTTGGGTGAGCCGAGAGAAAAAGGAGAAAGAGGATCGGGAAAGATGAACATTACTACCTCCGTCTCGGTGTATAAGTCATTCGCGTAGTTCTAGGTCATTGATTTGAGAAATTAAATATGTGTTATATTTCATGAAAAATATATCACTAGATTTCTACACGGATGTAGTTTCTAAGTATATATTTTTTGTCACATTTAATACAGTAGATAGTTAAATTGTCGGCCTAGAACTACGTAAATGACTTATACACCGAGACGGAGGTAGTACTCACTGTGTGAAATAATGACCAGGAGAATGGAGAAGTCAAGAAGACTACGGAATGGGAAAAGGCAAGAGGACTATTGGTGGGACCCATCGAAAATATGGCCTTTCCTAACATGATAATATAAGCCACGTGTTTGTACATGAAGTAGTGTGGACACTTTTGAGAGCAAAATATATAACGTGATGTTATAAACACCCTTGGTGTATTGAAGCAAAATACCGACCAACAAACTTATTACGGATGTGTATAGCAGTTTGGATTTTTTTTAGGCGTGGGTATACACGCACATGATTCAGAAGAAAAGATTGTAAGACAAAATTTGCGACAAAAAAAAAATCTATCATAATTCTCATGTTTAAAGTTTCAGCAAATATTGAGTTGTGTAGAACTATGAGTGAAAACAATCACAACTGGAAAAACCATGAATAATAGCTTTTACTTAGCATCGATTCTATCGTTTTTTGCTCAGAATACAAAATAAATATTTATGTCAAAAATTAAATAGATATGAGTATTATTCTAGCCCATGTATGTTTTCAAAATGTTTCAAAAAATGAATTAGTATTTTTACAATTTTAATTTGAAAGCCCGCGCACCAAGGTTCACAGTTCTATTTTCGTAAATATAATATACTAAAAAGTACAAAATACGTAATAAACTATGACAAACTAACTACAATATTGCTAGCAAAATAAACTATGAAGACACGAAAATAGTCATAACTATTAAATTGGTGCTTTAAGAAAAGCTAAGGAGCATGATAAATTGACCAAAAATATGCAAAAAAAAAAATAGGAATGCGACCGATCATAAAACAAAAGTTCATACAAAATGCAAAATTATCAACTAAGGTATCAACGGACAACACATATATTTATAATAAAAACCAAAACATTAAAAAAAACAATGCCGCAAAATACCGATATTTGTAAATTTAATCAATTTTGCTTTCAATTTTTCTTTATACAAATCAAACAATATATCCTCACAATTTAACTTAATAAAATCCTAGCCCGCACATCGGGCGGGCCACTCTGCTAGTTTAACTAAAGCCGCCGTCAGCGTACCCATATCCTTGCAGTCACGCTTAAGGCGCCCCAGTTTCTGCCTCAGCGGCTCAAAGCTGCAATTCTTCTCCAACATAAGGACTGCAGAGCCAGCATCCATCTTGTCAGATGAGTGAATTATGTCCCGGCTGTAAGAATAGGTCTCCTGCTGAGCTAAGGCCATCTGGAGGAGTTCTCTGACTTTCCGGGTCTCCACTGCTGCCGGGTCATCACCGTCCATAGGAAGAGCCGCCAAACGTGTTGAAGCTGCGATTAGGTTCTCCATGGGGTTGGAAAAGTGACCCGGTGGAATCGGCACACAACGCGGCGGTGGCATGCTCACGTGAGGTGGTGCCATCTCCCGAGGCTGAGCCGGCCCTCCTGTTCCGGCTGTCATAAGCTGATTGGCCTCTGGCGGGTTACTTGGGCCGGCTCTGGGTGTAGCAAAAAGAACCCGAGGATCGTAATTCGGAGGTAAACGGGACTGAGTTTTCTGATGTCTCCTCCTCATTACCTCATTGGATGTGTTTAGGCTCATCGTGAGCTGGTAAGCTTCCGATCGCAGCGCTGCGTGCCGGGCGTCGAGCCGCCCGCTCTGTAGCTAGTCTGGTATCCTCAGCTGCCAAGGCCTCCTTGGCCTGAGCTATCTCCTCACGCACCTGTGCTACCGTTGCGTCATGCTCATCTTTGTCTGCAGGAATAACCGTGGCGGTTAACAAAGCCGTAAGCTTGTCCATAAGATCTATCAGCACCTGAGCCGATGGGCGTACGGGGCCGCCTGCCCCGGCTGCTCCTAACCCAGACGTTACCGCTGCAGCAGCTGTAGAGTTTGAGCCGGGCTGAGTCCCAGCCATGAAGACTCCGACCCATCTTGGCGGCTCACA
This sequence comes from Aegilops speltoides, assembly GCA_021437245.1. NCBI lineage: Eukaryota > Viridiplantae > Streptophyta > Magnoliopsida > Poales > Poaceae > Aegilops > Aegilops speltoides. The sequence goes on from CM038147.1 coordinate 189,103,852, forward strand.
GGGGTCCGGAATACTAATGCCATCGGAACAGCCCCCGAGCACGCCGTCTTGCACTTGGTACAACGAATCTATTGAACCGGCGGACGAATCACCGTCTAAGAGGACGGCCGTCTCACCCCTATCTTCAGATCCTTCAGAAAGTTCCTATCCGTGGATGCAGCCCACGAAGGCACGCCTCATGACCGGTTGAGTCCGGTCTTCTCGCCGCCGAGCCGCCTCGATGAGGTCGGTGCAGTTGTCCGGCTCAGGGCCCGGCTCACCGATCCGGCCGATGAAGACGTGGATTCCGCCGAAGGGGACCCGGTATCCTTACTCAATTGAGCCGGCGTCGGGCCCCCAGCCTTCGTCGTTGATGTAGATCTTACCGCGACGACTCTTGGTCATCCGGCCCACTACATATCCCTTGAGCCCTTCGAAGTTGCCCTTCAAGAACTCAAATCCACCGTGCGCTGGCTCCATGGTGGGCGCCAACTGTCGTGGAATAGTCACGTCAGATGTCCTCGTGAAAGGACTTAGTTGTGGAGCCATCGCAACTAGGAAGCTTGAAGGGGTTAAATCGGGACAAAGGACACGAGAGAGTTTATACTAGTTCGGCCCCTTACGGTGAAGGTAAGGCCTACGTCTAGTTGGGTTTGGTATTGATGTTTCGATGACCAGGGAGCGAGATACGCTATGCCCGGCTCTCGATGAGTTGTTTCTTGCCCTAAGCCGCCAGCAGGTCGTCCCCTTATATACACAAAGTTGACGCCTACAGGCCTCTGAGTCCCGGCCGGCTTATAAACAGTGTCCGGCTCGGTGACTAGTTAAATCTACCTTATGTTACAAGTCATGCTATCATGGCGGTTTACTACAACGGGCCTTAAGTCGCTTGTGGGCCTTAAGCCCTTTGTTGAATCGCCATCATCATGCTTGGTCTTGGACCTCTCTCTGATGAGTCTTCTTTGTGTAACCCGGCCCCTCCTGGGCGGCTTACACAAATAGTTATATCCCCAACACATAGTTCACATCGTCATGTGACCAACATCCAAAGGATTTACTAGAGTCAGTAATCTAGTTCACATCACTATGTGATTTAACATCCAAAGAGTACTAAGGTGTGATTGTTTTGCTCATGAGAGAAGTTTTAGTCAACGGGTCTGTCACATTTAGAGTCGTATGTATTTTGCAAAAATTCTATGTCTACAATGCTCTGCATGGAGCTACTCTAGCTAATTGCTCCCACTTTCAATATGTATCCAGATTGAGACTTAGAGTCATCTAGATCAGTGTAAAAGCTTGCATCGATGTAACTCTTTAAGACGAGCTCTTTTATCACCTCCAAAATCGAGAAACATTACCTTATTCTTCACTAAGGATAATTTTGACCGTTGTCCAGTGATGTACTCTTAGATCACTATTGTACCCCCTTGCCAAACTCATGTCAAGGAACACAATAGGTCTGGTACACAACACATCATACTTTATAGAACCTATGACTGAGGCATAGGGAATGATTTTTCATTCTCTTTCTATTTTCTGCCATGGTCGGGTTTTGAGTCTTACTCAATTTCACACCTTGCAACACAGGCAAGAAATCTTTCTTTGGCTGTTCCATTTTGAAATACATCAAAATCTTATCATGGTATGTACTCATTGAAAAATCTTATCAAGCGTCTTGATCTGTCTCTATAGATCTTGATGCTCAATGTGTAAGCAGCTTCACCGAGGTCTTTCTTTGAAAACTCCTTATCAAACACTCCTTTATGCTTTCCAGAAAATTCTACATCATTTTCGATCAACAATATGTCATTCACATATACTTATCAGAAAGGCTGTAGTGCTCCCACTCACTTTCTTGTAAATACAGGCTTCACCGCAAGTCTGTATAAAACTATATGCTTTGATCAACTTATCAAAGCGTATATTCCAACTCCGAGAGGCTTGCACCAGTCCATAAATGGATCGCTGGAGCTTGCACACTTTGTTAGCTCCTTTAGGATTGACAAAAACCTTCTGGTTATCATATACAACTCTTCTTTAATAAATCCATTAAGGAATGCAGTTTTGACATCCATTTGCCAGATTTCATAAAATGTGGCAATTGCTAACATGATTCGGACAGACTTAATCATCGATACGAGTGAGAAAAACTCATCATATTCAACACCTTGAATTTTTCGAAAACCTTTTGCGACAATTCGAGCTTTGTAGATAGTAACACTACTATCAGCATCCGTCTTCCTCTTGAAGATCAATTTATAGTCTATGGCCTGCCGATCATCGGGCAAGTCAACCAAAGTCCACACTTTGTTCTCATAGATAGATCCCATCTCAGATTTCATGGCTTCAAGCCATTTCGCGGAATCTAGGCTCATCATCGTTTCCTCATAGTTCGTAGTTTCATCATGGTCTAGTGACATGACTTCCAGAACGGGATTACCGTACCACTCTGGTGCGGACAGTACTCTCGAAGACCTACGAGGTTCTGTAGTAACTTGATCTGAAGTTTCATGATCATCATCATTAGCTTCCTCACTAATTGGTGTAGGAATCACTGGAACTAATTTCTATGATGAACTACTTTCCAATTCGGGAGAAGGTACAATTACCTCATCAAGTTCTACTTTCCTCCCACTCACTTCTTTCGAGAGAAACTCCTTCTCTAGAAAGGTCCATACTTAGCAACGAATATCTTGCCCTCGGATCTTGTGATAGAAGGTGTACCCAACAGTTTCCTTTGGGTATTCTATGAAGACTCACTTCTCCGATTTGGGTTCGAGCTTATCAGGTTGAAGCTTTTTCACATAAGCATCGCAGCCCCAAACTTTAAGAAAGGACAACTTTGGTTTCTTGCCAAACCACAGTTTATAAGGCATCGTTTCAACGGATTTTGATGGTGCCCTATTTAAAGTGAATGCAACTGTCTCTAATGCATAACCCCAAAATGATAGTGGTAAATTTGTAAGAGACATCATAGATCACACCATATCCAATAAAGTGTGGTTACGACATTCGGACACACCATTACGCTGTGGTGTTCCAGGTGGCGTGAGCTGTGAAACTATTCCACATTGTTTTAAATGAAGGCCAAACTCGTAACTCAAATATTCTCCTCCATGATCAGATCGAAGAAATTTTTATTTTCTTGTTACGATGATTCTCCACTTCACTTTGAAACTCTTTGAACTTTTCAAATGTTTCAGGCTTGTGTTTCATTAAGTAGATATACCCATATCTGCTTAAATCATCTATGAAGGTCAGAAAATAAGGATACTCGCCACGAGTATCAACACTCATTGGACCGCATACATCGGTATGTATTATTTCTAATAAGTCACTAGCTCGTTCCATTGTTCCGGAGGACGGAGTTTTAGTCATCTTGCCCATAAGGCACGGTTCGCAAGCATCAAATGATTCATAATCAAGTGATTCCAAAAGTCCATCTTTATGGAGTTTCTTCATGCGCTTTACACCGATATGACCCAAACGGCAGTGCCACAAATAAGTTGCACTATCATTGTCAACTTTGCATCTTTTGGCATCAATATTATGAATATGTGTATCACTACGATCGAGATCCAACAAACTATTTTCATTGGGTGTATGACCATCGAAGGTTTTATTAATGTAAACAAAACAACAATTATTCTCTGACTTTAAATGAATAACCATATTGCAAAAAACATGATCAAATCATATTCATGCTCAACGCAAATGCCAAATAACATTTATTTAGGTTCAACACTAATCCGGAAAGTATAGGGGTTGTGCGATGATGATCATATCAATCTTGGAACCACTTCCAACATACATCATCACTTCACCCTCAACTAGTCTCTATCTATTCTGCAACTCCTGTTTCGAGTTACTAATCTTAGCAAACGAACAAGTATCAAATACCCAGGGGCTACTATAAACACTAGTAAGATACACATCAATAACCTGTATATCAAATATACCCTTGTTCACTTTGCCATCCTTCTTATCCACTAATTATTCAGGGCATTTCCGCTTCGGTGGACCATTTCCTTTGCAAGAGAAGCACTTTCGGTTTAGGCTTTGGTCTAGCTTTGGGCTTCTTCACGGGAGTGACAACTTGCTTGCCATTCTACTTGAAGTTCCCTTTCTTTCCCTTTGCCCTTTTGTGGTCTTGTCAATCATCAACACTTTTATGCTCTTTCTTGATTTCTACCTTCGTCGATTTCAGCATCACGAAGAGCTCGGGATTTGTTTTCGTCATCCCTTGCATACTATAGTTCATCACGAAGTTCCAGTAACTTGGTGATGGTGACTAGAGAACTTTGTCAATCACTATCTTATCTGGAAGATTAACTCCCACTTGATTCAAGTGATTGTAGTACCCAGACAATTTGAGCACATGCTCACTGCTCTTTTAGCTATAGAACTTGTTGGAGACTTCATATCTCTCAACTCGGGTATTTGCTTTGAAATATTAACTTCAACTCCTGGAACATCTCATATGGTCCATGACGTTCAAAACGTCTTTGAAGTCCCGATTCTAAGCCGTTAAGCATGGTGCACTAAACTATCAAGTAATCATCATATTGAGCTAGCCAAACATTCATAATGTCTACATCTGCTCCTGCAACAGATCTGTCACCTAGCGGTGCATCAAGGACATAATTCTTCTGTGCATCAATGAGGATAAACCTCTGATCACGGACCCGATTCGCATCATTGCTACTATTATCTTTCAACTTAGTTTTCTCTAGGAACACATATAAAAACATAAGGAAGCAACAACGCGAGCTATTGATCTACAACATTATTTGCAAAATACTATCAGGACTAAGTTCATGATAAATTAAAGTTCAATTAATCATATTACTTAAGAACTCCCACTTAGATAGACATCCCTCTAGTCATCTAAATGATTACATGATCCAAATCAACTAAACCATGTCCGATCATCACGTGAGATGGAATAGTTTTCAATGGTGAACATCACTATGTTGATCATATCTACTATATGATTCACGCTCGACCTTTCGGTCTCCAGTGTTCCGAGACCATATCTGCATATGCTAGGCTCATCAAGTTTAACCCGAGTATTCCGCGTGTGCAAAACTGGCTTGCACCCGTTGTATGTGAATGTAGAGCTTATCACACCCAATCATCACGTGGTGTCTCAACACGAAGAACTGTCGCAACAGTGCATACTCAGGGAGAACACTTATACCTTTTATTAAGGGATCATCTTATAAAGCTGCCGCCGAACTAAGCAAAATAAGATATATAAAAGATAAACATCACATGCAATCAAAATATGTGACATGATATGGCCATCATCATCTTGTGCCTTTGATCTCCATCTCCAAAGCATCGTCATGATCTCCATCGTCACCGGCATGACACCATGATCTCCATCATCTTGATCTATATCAATGTGTCGTCACATGGTTATCTCGCCAACTATTGCTCTTGCAACTATTCCTATCGCATAGTGATAAAGTAAATCAATTATTTGGCGCTTGCATCTTATGCAATAAAGAGACAACCATAAGGCTTCTGCCAGTTGCCGATAACTTCAACAAAACATGAATCTCATACAACAACTTATATCTCATCATGTCTTGACCATATCACATCACAACCATCCCTGCAAAAACAAGTTAGACATCCTCTACTTTGTTGTTGCAAGTTTTACGTGGCTGCTACAGGCTTAGCAAGAACCGTTCTTACCTACGCATCAAAAACCACAACAATTTTTCGTCAAGTATGTGCTGTTTTAACCTTCAACAAGGACCGGGCGTAGCCACACTCGACTCAACTAAAGTTGGAGAAACTGACACCCGCCAGCCACCTGTGTGCAAAGCACATCGGTAGAACCAGTCTCGCGTAAGCGTACGCGTAATGTCGGTCTGGGCCGCTTCATCCAACAATACCGCCGAATCAAAGTATGACATGCTGGTAAGCAGTATGACTATTATCGTCCACAACTCACTTGTGTTCTACTCGTGCATATAACATCTACGCATAAACCTGGCTCGGATGCCACTGTTGGGGAACATAGTAATTTCAAAAAAAATCCAACGCACACGTAAGATCATGATGATGCATAGCAACGAGAGGGGAGAGTGTTGTCCACGTACCCTCGTAGACCGAAAGCGGAAGCGTTATGACAACGCGGTTGATGTAGTCGTACATCTTCACGATCGACTGATCCTAGTACTGAACGTACAGCACCTCCACGATCTGCACACGTTCAGCTCGGTGATGTCTCATGAACTCACGATCCAGTAGAGCTTCGAGGGAGAGTTCCGTCAGCATGACGGTGTGATGACGATGTTGATGAAGCTACCAATGCAGGGCTTCACCTAAGCACCGCAACGATATGACCGAGATGGATTATGGTGGAGGGGGGGCACCGCACACGGCTAAAAGATCAATGATCAACTTGTGTGTTCTAGGGTGCCCCCTTGCCCCTGTATATAAAGGAGGGAGGGAGGAGGAAGCCGACCCTCATAGGGTGCGCCCAAAGTGCGGAGTCCTACTAGGACTCCCTAGTCCTAGTAGGATTCCACCTCCCACATAGAGTAGGAAAAGGGGAAGGGAGAAGGAGAAGGAAGGAAGGGGGCGCCCCCCTCCCTAGTCCAATTCGGACCAGTCCATGGGGAGGGGTGCGGCCACCCTTAAGGCCTATTCTCTCCTTTCCCGTATGGCCCATTAAGGCCCAATACGAATTCCCGTAACTCTCTGGTACTCCGAAAAATACCCGAATCACTCGGAACTTTTCTGATGTCCGAATATAGCCTTCCAATATATCGATCTTTACGGCTCGATCATTTCGAGACTCCTCGTCATGTCCCCGATCTCATCCGGGACTCCGAACTACCTTCGGTCATCAAATCACATAACTCATAATATAAATCGTCACCGAACGTTAAGCGTGCGGACCCTACGGGTTCGAGAACTATGTAGACATGACCGAGACACATCTCCAGTCAATAACCAATAGCGGAACCTGGATGCTCATATTGGATCCTACATATTCTGCGAAGATCTTTATCGGTCAAACCGCATAACAACATATGTTGTTTCCTTTGTCATCGGTATGTTACTTGCCCGAGATTCGATCGTCGGTATCACCATACCTTGTTCAATGTCATTACCGTCAAGTCTCTTTAGTCGTTCCTTAATGCATCATCCCGCAACTAACTCATTAGTCACATTGCTTGCAAGGCTTATAGTGATGTGCATTACCGAGAGGGCCCAGAGATACCTCTCCGACATTCGGAGTGACAAATTCTAATCTTGATCTATGCCAACTCAACAAACACCATCGGAGACACCTGTAGAGCACCTTTATAATCACCCAGTTACGTTGTGACGTTTGGTAGTACACAAAGTGTTCCTCCGGTATTCGGGAGTTGCATAATCTCATAGTCTGAGGAATATGTATAAGTCATGAAGAAAGCAATAGCAACATAGTGAACGATCAAGTGCTAAGCTAACGAACGGGTCAAGTCAATCACATCATTCTCTAATGATATGATCCCGTTAATCAAATGACAACTCATGTCTATGGCTAGGAAACGTAACCTTCTTTGATTCAACGAGCTAGTCAAGTAGAGGCATACTAGTGACACTGTTTGTCTATGTATTCACACATGTACTAAGTTTCCGGTTAATACAATTCTAGCATGGATAATAAACATTTATCATGATATAAGGAAATATAAATAACAACTTTATTATTGCCTCTAGGGCATATTTCCTTCAGTAGTACACGCACCTATCGGCCTCATTAATGACAAAGCGCGTAGAAGTCAGAGTTATGTCAAACTTATCATGTTGTTGCTTAGGTGCTCGTTTTAGCCCCTACAAAGATTTTAATAGTTTGCACACCTTTGTTTCTTCACCTTTTAGCACGGATCCATCAGGCTGATCCATATCAATTTCCTCTTCCAACTATCCGTTAAGGAAAGTTGTCTTCACGTCCATTTGATGAACGATAAGACCATAGGAGGCAGCCAAGGAAAGTAGTGGTGTTCAGTCTAGCAACATGCGAATAGGTGTCAAAGTATTCTTCGTCTTCTCGCTGGGTGTAGCCTTTGGCTACAAGTCGTGCCTTGTACTTCTCAATAGTACCACCAGACCTTGTCTTCTTCTTAAACACCCACTTACAGCCAACTGGCTTACAACCATATGCTCCTCTCAGATAAATCCCACGTTCCATTTGAAAGAATCGAGTCCATCTCATTTTGGACAACTTCTTTCCAGTCATCCACATCAGGAGATGCAAATGCCTCTGCAATGGTCGTGCGAGTATTGTCCACAAGGTACACAATGAAATCATCACCAAAGGATCTTTTTTGTCCTCCGTCTCTTAGTCCGTTTAGGAGCTTCATTGTCATCCTTCTCAAGGACTATATCATGTGGTTGTTAAGAATAATCAGTTGATGTACTAGATTGAGGAATTATCTCACAAGATATTCTAGAAGTGCTATGCATATGTTTCATAGGAAACATATTCTAAAAAATGGTGTGTCACGAGACTCCATAATAGTATCAACATGCATATTAGGTACCTTGTATTTAACCACTAAAAATCTATAACCAACACTACGCTGAGCATAGCCTAGAAAGGTACAATCTACTATATTTGGTCCCAGTTTGCATTTCTTCGGAATTGAAACACTGACCTTCGCCAAACATCCCCAAGTGCGCAAGTACGAAAGTGATGGTTTTTTGCCAACCCACTCCTCATAAGGTTTTTTTCTTTATTCTTGTTCGGAATTCTATTCAGGACAATACACGAAGTCAACAAAGCCTCCCCCCACCATGCCTTAGATAAACCAGCAATGTCAGACATGGTATTCACCAAGTCGGTCAGGATGCGGGTTTTCCTCTTAGCAACCCCGTTTGATTGGGGCAAGTAGGGAGGCGTCCTCTCGTGAATAATACCATGTTCCTCATAGAATTCATCAAATATTTTGGGAAAATACTCCCCACCATGATTCGACCTAAGCCGTTTGATATTTCTCTCTAATTGATTTTCAATTTCAGCCTTACAGATTTTAAAGTATTCTAAAGCTTCATCTTTAGTTTGCAACAAATAAACATCTCAGAACCTAGTAGCGTCATCAATTAACATCATGAAATATCTCTTTCCACCTTTTCTCAACACACCATTCATCTCGCATAGATCAGAATGTATGAGTTCTAGAGGTGCCAAGTTCTCTTCTCGGCTGCCTTGTGAGGCTTCTAGGTTGCTTAGATTGCACATAACTATGGCACTTAGAACCTTTGGCAATGGTGAAATTCGAAATTAAACTCAAACTGGATAGCCGATACAGTAAACCAAAATTAACATGACATAAATGAGAGTGCCAAACATTAGCCTGTGAATCAACATTGCCACAAATATGGTTTACTGACTTATTATAAAATTCGGAAAGTGAAAAGCGAAACAAGCCTCCGCACTCATAGCCTTTACCAATAAATTGTCCAGATCTCGACACAACTACTTTATTGGACCCAGACACTACTTTAAACCCATCTATGCAAAGAATGGAGACGCTAACGAGATTCTTGTTCATAGTAGGGACATGCTGCACGTTCCTCAGCTGCATAATCTTCCCCGAAGTAAACTTCAGATCTACCGTGCCAACACCATGAACATTAGCATATGATCCATTCCCCATTAGGACGGAAGAATCCCGAGCGTCCTGATAAAAAGTGAACATAGAGATGTCATCACACACATGAACATTAGCACCTGTATCAGTCCACCAACATGGAGACTGAAAGACTGAAAGTACCATCGGAAAATTACCGTACCCATCAGTATTGCTAGCGGTCATGACATTGACATTCTTTGTACTGTTTTTCCCTCTCTTGTCCGTGCGATCAAGACACTACTTGGAAAAATGGTCAAGTGATCCACGGGCATAGTACTCGAGCCCAACTTTGTTCATCACCTTCTTCTTCTTCATATTCTCGAAGGAAGTAGTATTGATAGGACCATTGAACTCGGGCTTGTAGTTCCCTTTATTCTTGTTGTTGTTCTTGACGTGGTGATTGGTCTACACCATGTTGGCGCTAGCCTGAATCTCACCACCTTTGTCACTCGTGCCCTTTGCCCTGGCTTTCTCCTCAACATCAAGAGACGCTGTCAGATTTTCAACTGATATCTCCTGTCTCTTATGTTTGAGAGATGTGAGCGAAGTTCCACCATGAAGAAGGCAACTTTGCAATAATGCAGCCAGCCACAATCTGTCAGGCAACACAACCTTGAGGAATTCGAGCTCTTTTGCAATGCACTGTATTTCATGAGCCTGTTCAACTACAGAACGGTTATTCACCATCTTGTAATCGTGAAAGCTCTCCATGACGTACAGCTCACTGCCTGCATCTGTCGCACCAAACTTAGTATTGAGTGCATCCCAGATCTCCTTAGCGTCTTCGATGTGCATATACATGTTGCACAGACGCCCATCAAGGACACTCAGAACACAGCCTTTGAAATTAGCATTGGCTTCCTTGTGCTTTTTCTGATCTTCCTCAGATGCACCTTCAGGAAGACCATTACTAATTAGGTCCCAAAATTTTATGGACGGGAGCCAAAGTTGGCATCTCACTTGCCATCTCTTAAAGTTCGTACCCTTAAAACTTTTCGGCTCATAGCATCGGCAAAACCAGCCATGGTCAGTTTACCAAATTGCCTACAATTATGTTTTTGGATTGTTGAGTAATTAGGCATAATTTCCATGATTAATTCTAGAATATTAAACATGACGATTGCAACTACTAACATGTTAATCTCAAGCATACTAGATGCACTAAACAACATGAACAGTAGCAACACAACAACGCAAAACATGAAACTGGCAAACATGTTTAACCAACGAACTGGGACACTACAGTTTTACCGATCGTTTGCAGATGAGGTAGCCGTTGGTGCAGCGATGTTGTTGATGACGACGTTGGTGAAGACTTGTCGTAGAAGACGACGTTGTAGACGATGACGGGCAAGATCGCCCGACCTGGACAGTAGGCGAGCCATGATGAAGATAGCGAACACTCGCGCGTTGCGCTTCCCAAAAACCTAATTCGCCCTCTCCCGTATAGGATCACAAAGGCAAGTGGTTCCGGAGACCTGCTCTCTCGTTCGCCGGTGCACGCCGGCGCTCGGGATGGAGTGGACTACGGTGACGGCGCAAGGAACGAGAGGTGGCAAACCTAGATTGGTTTTCGGTGTGTGTTGCGGCCGCATCATATGTCCTTATATAGCGGTTTGGAAAACCCTAACGGGTCAAAGTGGGAGGCCCAGGCCGCACGTCCGAGTTGATTTCGGGAGCGACCCAAACCGAATAAGCTGTGACGCGTCCATCACGACTCCAGACTCAGTTTTCCAAAACAGCAAAAATAAAGACAAAATTTGTCTAGCTCGAAACGCGATCGCGTCGAGACGAGCGAGCGGCGGCGGAGGAGTGCGCGAGAGGCTCTCTTATTCTCACTCACTTACAAGTGTTACCGCACTCCACCTTATAAGGTGGTGTGCAACTCCTCCAACTTCCAAGGTGGGACTAAACTTCGCACTCCCACCATTTGCTCACACACATGGGCCTTTGAGATTTCAGAAATTGCCTATTGGGTTGCCCCATAAATGGGCTCAATATTCTAACATGACTTTGTGGACTTGTACTTTGTTTGGGTGGTGTGAAGTAAACTGTCCCAATATTATGGTTAGGCGGAAAGTTTTTTTCGTTGTGATCAACCCATAAATCGGCGTTGTACAAGCTTTTGTAATATTTACTCTGCATAAATACTCATGATGTTTTAATATATAAGGCGTATTGGTTTTTCCAAAATGTCGAACTTCCCTAACTTTAAACAAGTTTACAAAGGAAAATATCAATATCCGAAATACCAAATGATTATCATTAGATTCTTCATGAAATATATTTTCACATTTTATTTATTTAGTTGTCTAGATTTTGATATATTTTGCGATAAACTTGATCAAACATACAAAAATTGACTTTGAAAATAAATGTTTACTCCTTATATTTTGAAAACGAGGGAGTAGTTCATATGGCATGTCATTTTCTTCTTTAAGATCATGTACATGAGAAGTAATGGCTGTGGCTATGTGCATCACTTGATATAGAGGGGGTAATATGGACGCGGATTTCTCCTTGCTTCACCCACCTATACGAACATTAAATTCGAAAAAATACGAAGAAAATAAAAAAAATCTGGGAATATCAAATCTGGGTGTCCAATCTACTCCCGTGCAAAGTTTCACGAAGAAATGACATTCATGGTACTCACAAAAAATTCCTATGTACCAAAAAACTGTTTCGGTGGATCATAGGTCGGACCATATTTTCTTCGTCTCGGATACTTTTTTTTTTGGTATTTTTTCACAAAACTTCACACGGGAGTAGATTGGACACCCAGATTTGATATCCCAAGATTCCAGATTTTTTTGAATTTTTCTGGCATTTTTGAATTTGATATTCATATAGGAGGGTGGAGCTGCTGTGTGTTTTCCGGGTAATCTCTTTTTCAAAGAAAAAATGTGCATGACAAGAATCAGCCACTTGCTCTAGACCCACGAGTACTGAAATACTCTCTGCATACATGCACAAATAAAATAGTAGTATATCAAGTAGTATCAACAAGGACCAACCACAGAAGCATATATGATGCAAATCCTAGCACAACGCCTACTATGTCCAAAGAATGAACTCAGCAACAATCCATGTAGTAAAAATTAAGCAGCACGGATGAACCCCGCCACTGACCTCTCTCATTAGTCTCTCGCTCACAAAAGCATCATCACGCCACCGGAGACAGCCACCGCCAGGTAACTGGCCACACTGACGCCGGCGCGGTGCGACGCGCTCTTGGACCCCGCCTTGGCCTTCGCGCTCGCTGACTTCCCCAACGCCGGGCTAGGCGCGTCATCAGAGGTCTTGGCGTCGGCGGGGGCGGGCGCGGGGGCAGGGGCCAGCGGCGGGTCGCTCTTGAAGATCTGCATCGGCAGCAGCACCTTGTCGACCTCGTAGACGGCGACCGGGCGGGTGGAGTAGACGCTGCTGCTGATCTTGGGGTTGGACCACATGGACTTGATCCGGATGCTGCCCATGTTGTCGGTGAGGTTGAGCGTGTACTGCGACCCCGCGAAGGTGGCCACCGGGTTGAGGCTGCTCAGCTTGTTGAACTCGGCCAGCGAGTAGTACTTGGGCAGCGCGTGGTACAGCATCAGCGACTTGAGCTGGTCGCTGGTGAGGTTGGCGAACGTCGTCGTCCTCAGCGCCGCGAACGCCGAGTCTTTGGGCACGAACATGGTGATCCCCTCCTTGGTGTCGTTCGCCTTGCTCTGGAAGGTCTCCAGGACGTTGGTCTTCTGGAGGTAGTCCAGGAAGGTGTGGAACGGGCCGGCCACGCTCAGGAGGTCCGCGAGGTCCACGTGGCGCGGCGCCGGCGCCGGCGCTGGGGACGGCGGGAGGACGGCCGCCGGCGGAGCAGGGGGGCTCTTCGTCTTCTGCGCGAATGCTGGGGAGGAGAGCAAGGCAATGGCGAGCATGGCCACGGCAAAATTGCCTGCTCTAATCTTCATCCTGAAGGTCGCCTGCTTTGCCCAAAATCCCTGAGGTCAAGCAAGAACCAAGAATTAAGCACTGAATTTTCTCTTCGCGTATTTCACAAGAACCTGAATTACCGTTTGGAAATTCTAACCGCAAAACGCAGTAATTACTTAATTTACTGGCCAACAACAGGAGATTGCGGTTCCTGGTTTATGCAGGAACAGTAACTCGCAGTTCTTCCGATTTCTGCAATTTCTGGGAATTGTAAGGCGTTTCACAGTACTATGAACTAGTGAGATTCCAAGAAGCATGCAGCCTCTCGATCTGAAAGGATTTGTGGTTCAATTAGATCTTTCATCAAGAGCTAATTTACTGGGCCTTTCCCTATCACCAAGAGGGACAAATATAGATGACGAGGGGAAAAACATTCCAGACCCGATCTAGCAGAATTGACCGGCATTACAAAACATGTGCTACCTGCCAAAATAAAATAAAAGGCAGCAAAACCTGCTACTAAGAATGAACTGAATAGTTCTCTTACGTCCTGCAGATCTCAGCATCATGGATGGAACAAATTGCTCCAAAGCTAAAACAGTGGCCAGAACAGAAAAACCCAACAAATTGCTCATTCCTGAATCCAAGAGCAGGGGCCAAAATTACACTGCATTTCGTTGCTTCGGCTGGAAATAAGAGCCACGAAAGTACAGAACGCGAAGATCTGTTCTTCCTTGGGCCAAGAACTGGGAGAACAGATCCAAATGCAGCAATGTACGCGCCTGTGAGCTAATTTTTCGAAAATCGAGCGCCCCTAAGCTCAGATTGCAAACACATGGAGACCCAGAAAAGCGTAAGGAAATTTGAGCATTTGCGCCACAGCGTTGGATTGAGATGTGAAGGACAGGTTACTGAGACTGACCTGAGCGAGTGCAGAGAGGGGGGGCAGTGAAGGCAGCACGAACAGGGTGAGGTGGGAATGGGTGTGGGGGAGAGAGATAAGAGGGAGTGTGCGTTTATATAAAAGTTGCTGTATGGGGAAGAGTAAAAGATAATGCCATCATGGATGGCAGCTGTAGATGAGTTATAGACAGGAGAGAGAGAGAGGTGGCAGCTGTTGATGAGAGAGAGGGAGGCCGCAGGCTAGGGTGTCGGCGTCTGGGTGAGGGCCAGTTTTTTTTACTTGATTATGAAGAATTACGGTATGGAAAATCATAATTATAAAAATACTCATTTCTTACCTAGGTCTCGCCTAGAATCGACCCAGAATCGAAGTGCATTTTAGAATCGTTGAAAGTTGACGATTCTCGCCAGCCCCTTGAAAGAAAATGAGCACCCCTATTGGACAAAGTATTTGTGCCCAAAATGCCACTCGGGATGAGTGAATGGCAAAAAACTATCACATTACGGGCTATCATTGCAGAAAACTATCACTTTTTTGATTTTTTAAAAACTACCAGAAAAGTGGTGTGTTGTTCCAAAAAATCCTAGTGGCTGAATCGTTACAGTTTAAGCGCAGTTATGACACGTGGGGCCCGCCCGTCAGGGTTCTGTCGGCGAGAGGCTGGCTGCGCGCGTGATGACGGCCGTTAGAGCACGTCGTCCCAACCAGGTGCTTAGTCACGCACTCCCACTCTCGCTCACTCTCGCTCACCCACTCCCACTTTCTCCCCCCTCGTTCTGTTCTCCCCTTCCCGAGAGCTCGCCATCGTCGTCGACCACCTCCCTTCCTCGTCGTCGGCCAGGATGCCTTCTTGGAATGATGGAGATGAGAGCTCCGACGACGACAGCATACGGGCAACCTGATGGACATGGAGTACTTTGTAAGTCTCACCCTCTTCCCTCTGCCATTATTTAGGGATAGGGTTCAATCGATTTGGGAATTAGGGTTGATGATATGCACGTTTGTATGGATGGATTCCTTTGGTTGAGGGTTTGGTTTAGCCAGTGCGTGGCGGATCTGCAACTATTGGATGCATTGGTTGTCTGATATACCTTGTGACACACCTGACACCATCCCTGAGCCACTGTGGTGTGGTGCTCCCATGGAGGAAGTTGCCAAGTGCACTCTGCACCAGATGGTGCCTAGGAAGTGCGTTGCTTTTGAAGGTGCTAACACTGGGATGAGGTTCTATGGATGCCTTGTTCAGGTGAGTAATGTAGTAAATCAGTAACTCGTTGTCATCTAAAGTGAGTGTCCCTTATTTGCAGAGAGTGGTTTTGTACTTGATATATGAAGTCAGTGATTCATTTATGCTTTGTGGTTATCAGGTTTAGTGGATTCGGTTATGATGGATGGATTCAGTTATTGTGTAGTGGTTTGATGTTTGCAGAAATGCTATCCATCTCTATTTCAAAATATTTGGCACTGGATTGAGTTATGAATGTGTATATATCCTCTCTAGCTTTACTATGTATATATCCTCTGTATATTGTTTGTACTGAATTGCATAGATTTCTGAATTTGTACATATCCTCCTTGTATATTAACTCTGTTTTAACTGAATTTAGTACTGAAATTATGCATTTTCTTAAGTATGTGTTGTGTGATCAAACTTAATTTATTTCTAAATTTAATATTACTGTTTGACTTAGCAGGGAGGTGTGAACTGTGGTGTAGTTAAGTGGGTTGATCCAGTCCACCCCGATATACTGAAGAACTGCCTCATCAAGCTGTGGGAATTGTTCCATGAGCAAAACCTTGGCAGAAATTCAAGACAAGAATGCATATGATGCTGAGTTAGCCAAGTTGATGAAGGAGAAGGATCGTCTGTGTTAGGAGTATCAGAAAATGGTTGATGTTGTTTCCAAGATGTTTGACTAGCAGGATGGTGTTGGCAAGGTGGACTACAAAGCAATGGGTACTGAGAAATTTGAGAAGTAGAATGAAGAGCTAGAGATGGAGATGAAGATGGAGAAGCTTAGGCTAGCAAAGGAGCAAAGGTGTATCCTTCAGGCCCAGGCAGACATAATTCACAATACTAGGAAGGCTATGAAAGAGATCAAGGTGGATAGGGATCTTCTTGCACAAGAGAAGAAAGAGTTGGATAAAGTTGTAGCCGATCTGCTCGATGCTGGCCACGGGAGCAAGAAAAACTTGAGCAAATCAATGCCATTCTAGAGTCATGAAGATCAGACTATGGTTTGTGAGTAAGTTGGCCTACTATATATAACATGCCTTGCAAGTTGATGGTGTTAGTTGTATATTTTGTGCAGCACTATATGAACTGCTTAAGTTATGGTAACTGGAGTGAAGGGACGTGCCAATATTTAAGTTAAGGTTATGTTAATGATGCAATGTTGAGAACCTATCTTAAGTAATGCAGTGAAGAACTGCTTTATTAGTTCTAGTTGTTTTAATGCAGTGAATAAGTGTTTTAACGCTTTGCTATTTTATTTTGCAGTTGGGCTTAATGTCTCACTTATCCAATGTGGGTCTGGAACTGGGTTGATATCCAAACTTGCAGCCTGCCTACCAGCACCCAATGTCCATCTATAAATCCCACCCTAAGCAAGAAACCCTATTGTAACCCAAACCCCTACCTTCTCCTCCCCACAGCCGCCAGAGAAATCCCTAGATCCGTAGCTCAGTGGGCATGGACCCTGGAGAGGTTGTAGATGCAGAAGAAGAGGTAGCCATGGGAGACATGCATAGAGAGGGAAGAAGAGCAGTAGAACATAGGGGGGAGAAGGCCAATGGCGGCAACTAGATACAGGAATGAGTATCGTCGTCATCTGGCTGAGAAGATCTTGGCAGATCGCGACCGCAAGGACAAGGAGCAGTTCCTGGAGGCCTTTGCCAATAGCTCTAACCCTAATGATGATGATATCGTCTACTAGGCAAGGAGGAGGGCAATTTTCATCCATTTCAAGTAACTAGGCAAAGGTGGACCAGGACTCTATACCCATGAGGAGTGATCGGGTTATGTTTTATTAATCCTTCATCTATGTATGAATGATTCCCTGATGTGTTGAAGGATCTATCTATATGTACTGATATATGTATTGAAGGATCTATCTATATGTATTGATCTATGTATGAATGATATATCTAGTATTATGTGTTTAAATAAAGGATGGCTTGTTTCTATGTATGAATGAACTCATAAATGATCTATCTAGTTTTATGAATGAAAGCACTTTTATGTGGATGGATGATTTATATGTGATTGACAAGCTGCCCCCCTAGATGGCCTACTTAGGCCATTTTAGGGTTGGTCGACAAGTTGCCCCCCAAGATGGCCTAATTAGGCCATTTTAAGGTTGATCGACAAGCCCCCCCCCCCCAGATGGCCTACTTAGGCCATCTTAAGGTTGGTCGACAAGTTGCCCCCAAGATGGCCTAATTAGGCCATTTTAGGGTTGGTCGACAAGTTTCCCCCCTAGATGGCCTAATTAGGCCATTTTAGGGTTGGTCAACAAGTTTCCCCCCTAGATGGCCTAATTAGGCCATTTTTGGGTTGGTTGACAATTCCCCCCCCCCCTCCCCAAGATGGCCTAAATAGGCCATTTTAGGGTCGGTCGACAAGTTGCCCCATAGATGGCATAATTAGGCCATTTTAGGTTTGGTCGACAACTTGCCCCCCAAGATGGCCTAATTAGGCCATTTTAGGGTTGGTCGACAACTTGCCCCCCAAGATGGCCTAATTTGGCCATTTTAGGGTTGGTTGACAAGTCCCCCATAGATGGCCAAATTAGGCCATTTTAGGGTTGGTCGACAACTTGCCCCCCAAGATGGCCTAATTAGGCCATTTTAGGGTTGGTCGACAAGTCCCTCCCCCCCCCCCCCAAGAATGATCAACATATCAAACAATGATCAACATATCAAATCAATTCATATCAAACAATGACCAACATCTAACATAGTCGGCCTCATATCAAATCAAAATAGTTCAGAGAAGAGCATGACACCACATTACTTAATTGTTCCAAGCAGTTCAAACAAACGTTGTTCAGGGCAACCAACAGAGTTCAGGGCAACAAACGAAGATAGCAAACTAACTGTCCCAAGCATGCCTAACAAACATAGTTCAGGGCATGACAAATATATGTGTCATAACCATATTACAACATATTCAATGGTTGCCACTAGCCGTGAAATACAAATCAAATTTGCTTGGGGCCTTCCGCTTCCTCTTTGAACCAACACCTGCTTGACCTGAGGTTGATGCTACCCTTGGAGCATTGAAACCTCTTGCAACTCTTGATATGTTGTTCTTTGCTTGAGATGATGCACTTGACCTGGTGTTGTTGGCTGGTGCTGAAGCTGTTGGGTACTTTCTCTTTCTTGATCCTGTTGTTGAGACTGCAGTAGCAGCAGTGGCTAGTCTAGTTGCAGTTAGGGGTGTGGCAACAGATTGGGTGGCCCTAACTGAAGCTGCAACTGGTTTTCTGGACCTAACTGCATTTGTTGAAGCTGTAGCAGGACCAGAAGCCTGGCTGGCAACAGATTGGGTGGCCCTAACTGGAGGTGCACTTGCTGTAGGTGGCATGGGTGGTGCTGAAGCTTCTCGGTAGGATGCTCCTTTTTCCTACAATTAAAAAAAGTAGCAGGTGAAAAGATTGATGCATTAATATTTGTTGCAGAATGTTAAGAAATATTGTGCATTCGCTTAGTTACTTGGTGGCTGGTGCATGTTTTTCCTTGTCATAGCCTTTAGCCTGTCTTCACAGAGTGTCCACCTATGGCCTTGCTTCCCACAGTTACTGCATGTTATTGTGCCCATCCTTGATGTATCCTTTGGAGCTGGCCCTTCAAATTCACCCTTTCTCCTAGCTGTCTGTTTCTTCCCTTTCTTCTCCCTAAATGCTGGTGGTTCAATGTCTGGTGTGTAGGTGTTGGGCCAGAATTCAGGCCCAGGAACAGGATAGATGATGTGCTAGTATGCAGCCTTATACATTTCCTTCTTAAAGAATGGATGCACATAATCTTCTGGGTGAACTTTTATCTTCTGCATTGTAGTTATTGCATGGTGGCAAGGTGATACAGTCATGTCCCATCTCCTGCAAGAGCAGCTCCCTTCATTTAGCTTCACACAGTAAGTGTTCTCTCCACTAGTGACTTGCCAGATGTTGGGACCAGCCATGTTTGCTTCACAGTATTTAGCCCACTTCTTGCTCTCTTCAAGCTTCTCCATGTATGGGGTTATTTCCCACCTACAGCTCTCTGTTTTCTCTCTGATGCCCTTGTACTTAACCATTTGTTTGGTCCTCAACCCTTCAAACATGGTCTTAATTGGTTTGACCTAACATCTAGAATCATTTTGTTGAAAACCTCACTAAGGTTGTTCAGAACCAAGTCAGTCTTGCACACATGATCCATTGCGTATCTAGCCCAGTACTCCTTAGGGATGCCATTCAACCACATGTAGGCTGGTTCACATGCTGCTTTTAGACCAGCCATTCCTTCTTTGTGACCATGTTCAGTGAAGGAATAGCTAGCTTTGTCAACCCATTTCTTAAGTTCTTCTACTCTAAAGCCAGCTGACTAGAAGTTGGCATATATGTGTCTAAGGCAATATCTTTGTGGGGATTGGGAAAATACTTCATTAATTGCCTTAAGAAGGCCCAGTTGTTTGATTACATAAGCAAATAATAAGATAGCTATAGCAGCATGTCTATGTGCATAAGATTAAGGCAGAGTGAGAGAAAATACCTTCTACATGTCAGACATGATGGCGTGGTTCCCAAATTGGTTATTGGTGTCAATGCAGACTCTAAGCTGGTTTAGAAACCAGGTCCAGATGGGACCATCCTCTTTGTCAACCAGCCCAAAAGCAATTGGGAAGACATTGTTGTTCCCATCTCTCCCTATTGCTGCCAATATTTGTTGACCTATGGATAACTTGATGAAGCAACCATCAAGTCCTGCATAAACAGTGATATTTAGGGTCAAACTAAATAACTATGTCCAATAGTTACAGTTCAAAAAGAATTACATCACTGAAATTTACCTATGAAAGACCTACAACCAGCCAGGAATCTATCCTTTGATGCTTGGAGGCAGTAGAACATGTAATTGAACCTTGGTGTGGGGGCTGGGTTCAAAGGATCCTCAAAAGTTGTCACTATGCACCTGCTTCCAGGGTTTGTGTCAAGCACACATTGTAGGTAGTCCCTCAACCTAAAATACTACTTTCTATGATCACCTTGCACAACATCAACAATGATCAGTCTTGCCCTATATGCCAAACTCCTAGGTACATGCACCCCAAACTTCTTTTTAGTATGTTTCAGAATTGTCTCTACATCAGCCTTTACATTTGATCTAATTGTGTCCTCCACAGCTTCTGCAGCCCACTCTGCAGTCACCTTGGTACTCTCTTCACTAGCTCCATAACTATGATCCAGGTGGCACTTCTTGATTGTGAATGTATCTTCATGGTCTACTTTGGAGGCAGTTATGAAAAATTCACAACCATTCTTCCTCTCTGGGCACAGCTGCTCATTCCTATGGTACTGAAAGCTTCTCAAAGTCCTAACATGAAAATTTCTCAATGTCTTTCTAAACTCATACACATTGGTGAAGCAAAGGTCCTTACACAACTTCTCATGTGCATCAGGTAGATTTGGGTCATACCATTTCCTCTCTTTCTTCTTCTTCAATCTTCTCTTCCTTCCAGAAGGTAGTCTTGGAACCTCTCCATCTGAGTCAGAAATTCCCACATCACCAGGGAAGCAATATTCATCAGGTTCAGGTACAAAATCTTGAAACTTGGGGATCTCTGGCTGACTGTGAGCTCTGGAAGTAGGACCTGGATTTACTGCTGCTCTACAAACAGGCTTCAGTTTCTCATGCCTGCCTTTTGCCACAATTCTCTCCTCTCCACTGTCAGCCTCTTTCTCCTCATGCCAAAACTCTGAAACATCATTGTCACCTTCAAACTGTGGTCTGTCTTCTGCAACATTTGTTTCTTCTTCATTTACAATATTTTCTCCACCTCTCTTCCAAGCCTTGTAGGACATCTTTATCCCTCTATTGTCACCCCTATCAATCTCAAAGTTTGAGGATGATTTGTCAGTATCATCATCTGGTACACCATCAGATCCATCTTCACCACCAGCTTGCCCATCATCACCACCAGGAGCTTCTGTAATGTTCAAGTTGCAGCTCTGTTGCGTGTTCACATTAACTTCAAAAGGTTGTACCACTCCATCTTGTGACAGACTTAACACAAAACCAGGGCCACCCACCGGACTGCCTATTGGAACTTGTTCTTCACAAACATTGTGAGTCCTGTTAAATTCAACATCTCTATCTTCATTTGCCTTGTCCACAATGATATTCAGCACTGTGAAATCAGAGTGGTCTATCATTTCTTCAACTTCATCTTCACTGCCTAGAAGCAATAAACCTTCCTGTCCAATTCCTTCTTCATTTACCCAATACATGTAGTCATCTGACCCATAGCCTTCAGTTTCAGTAAGTTATATCAAGTTGAGAAAAGTGATGTCTGAAACAGAAAACCTTCTTTCCATGTTATCTCTACCCTGGAAATGCAACCTCACCTCCCAAATTTCATCATCCAGCCTGCAATACACAATATGTTATTTCAAAAGCCCAAATAAGTGTTTTTTGCTACAAAATTTAGTTCACACTAACTAAAAAGTACAGTAAGGAATCTTAATCCAACAAATGCTTCTCTGAATCCACCATGCACTTCTACTAAATCCAACTAATCCTTTAGTTCAAAATGCAACTGGTGCATCCAACTAACTACTCTGAACCAGTGCATGTTCTAATATGAATCACAACTGCATTAACCTAGGGTTGGTAAAAAACCTAACTAAAGATTGCCTGAACTTTGAACTAAACTAGCACTATAATGAATTCAACTAGGGTATGTTAAATGAGCTAATGAAGAGAAGAAAAAATCTTCACCCCTCCAAATGAAGAGGCCGAGTGGTGGGAGTTTGCCGGATGCACGTCAACAGTGCCAGCAAGAGACCTTGCCGCTCATTACTCAAGCGAGAACTGGCGATTCTCGGGCGACAACGGTGCAGCCTGTGGCATCGCCGTAGGTGTCAGCTACGGCGGTGGCGGCGGCGGCGCCAGCTGGGTTGCGAAGCTACCGCGCCCATGCCAGTTATCAACCTTCAAGTACTCTCCGCCGCCATCCCCCGTTCCACCTTCACCCATCGAGTGGCCGCTATCGACTAGTTTCACCGCTGCCGATGCCATCGCCTAGGTCGGAGAGGGAAACAAAGTGAGAGAGAGTGGGGGGGGGGGACAGAGGCCACGACTTGGTCGTCTTGATCTGGTCGGGACATCACGCTCTAACGGCCGTCATCATGCGCTCCATCAACCTCTGGCCGACAGAACCCTGATGGGCGGGCCCCACGTGTCATAATCACGCTTAAACTGTAACGATTCGGCCACTAGGGTTTTTGGAACAGCCCACCACTTTTCTGGTAGTTTTTTGAAAATAAAATAAGTGGTAGTTTTTTGCAACGATAGCCTGTAAAGTGGTACTTTTTGCTATTCACTCCGCTCGGGACTGACCAAGCGAGGCCCAAAACGATCGATCTAGAGAGCCTTGTGTTCATTCCCCCCCTTGTCTGTCCCCAACCAGGCAACCACCTCGAGCTAGGGTTCCCTACGCTGCCACGAGCCACCTTGAGCCAGCCGACGACCTCACCCCAGCTAGTGGCGGAGCTACAAATACAAAGTTGGGCGGGCCAGACTGAAGCTGACGCTAATTTTATGCTGCAACCTTGTAGTGCTCTGTATTCATTGGCTGATCCTATGTATAGTTTTATAGTTTTGCTAAAAGTATGGGCGGACCATAGCCCATTCAGCCACAACGTGGGTTTGCAAGTGGCTCCAACGCCGTCAGATCCGCCGCTGGGAGGCCCCGCATGCTGCCACCAACTCCGACACCTCCGTGCCCAGTCGCTCCGTCTCTTGAGGTGCCGTCCCCTTCACCCCCGTGCCCGTCGTCTCGTCCAATCCGCCCTGTAGGAGCTCCAGTCGCCCCGACCCCCGAGCTAGCCTTGTGATTGCTAGTGAGCTCCTCTAGTCCCCTGCATCTTGTCTCCTCTTCTATGCTCTCTCTGCCCCACCCTCTCTCCCTCTCTATCTCTATTTCTCTCTATTTCTCTATGTTTAGCACTGTAAAAATTGCATGCTCAGTTGTAAGCTGATTTCGATGGTGCAAACATGTAGTGATTGATAGAAGGTAGTTCTATGGTTGATAGCTTGTAGTGAAAAGAGTGTATGATGTATTGCTTAGTATGAATTTTGTAGTGGTATGGATTGATTGCTTCTTAGTAAAAAAATGTATAGATTAAAATATGCACATATGGATGATTAGATGGAGAAAGTGAATCCTCTGAAAGCAAATTGAGGTCGTGTGGCTCATACAATTTATATGGATGTGTGCGTATAGAAGGTGCTAGCAAATAACGCTCCACATGAAACTCCACTTTGTACCCTGAGGTCGTCCTTCTATTTGTAGGTTGTAACTCGCTTTTAAAATTTAATATTAATCCCTTTATGACATTTCCTACTCGCTTTTAAACTAATATAAGGCACTTCTATGATATTTGCATCTCGCTTTTAAATTGCAATATTAAACACTTTATGAGATTTGCATCTCGCTTTAGTGTTCATATTAGACGTGAAATTGTCCGAAATAACCAAGTCTAGCAATTCAGCACTCAGTTCTAATCTAGGGAGGTTACAAACATTTCAGCACACAACTCGTACCATAATCACAGGCCAGGATCTCAGAAAAGAATGGGATGACTGATTTTGTGGGCAGTTTCCCAGAATCAGATTCTGGAGATCATGAGGCAAAAAGAACTGACCCTGAATATTAGGTACTATGGGAGAGAGCATGCTCCCATGCTCTAGGAGCTTCTGAGCTGTTGGATCTAAGATTGAACAGTAATCTCATGTGTTCCAACAAATTTGCAGAATGCCCCTTCAAGAGCCCCTTAGTTGCACATAGGTCCAGGAGCTCACTAGAGACCATTGGATCTGGCCCACTAAAATTCAGGAAAATTTTCAGGTGCTATGGGAGAACCTAAGGTCAAGTGCTCTAGGAGCTCCCTAGCCTTTGATCAGAGATCCAACGATGATCTGAAGAAGCTTGACCTAGACATAATAACCAGACTCCTCTGTGTTTTCGCAAATTTATGCGTCTCTCTCTGTGGCATTTGGATCTCAGATCCAACGACTGGGTAGTACTCCAGGAGCATTTGAACCATTGGATTTGAGTTTAAGAGAAAGATGCATCACATAATGAGGACCTTGTTGGTTTAAGGACTTTAAAACATAGGAGTAGGAAAAAACATTGGATTAAAGTGTTATTTCATTTCAATTTTACCGGATTTTGGTTTGTTTGGCTGCATTTTTGAAAACAAATCTTCTCAAATAGGTTTGAGTGACTGCCAAAGTATTCTTTGATTAAAAGGATTCTCAAAGGAATTCCGGAGAACCATAATCCATAGGAATTAGGACAAGGTGTTTTTTTAAATCTAACTACACTCTAGTCACTCATAGTTGACTCTATGTAATGTGCATTCGGGCAATCCGAGATTCTTGTTGACAATAATGTGGAAATCAAAGATAATAATAATGATGAAGATTTTCATGTGGTAACTTCGGAGGGAGCTGTGCTTACTAAAGACAACCTTGCTCATCACAAATTGGCAAGGAAGCACGATGTGTAACTTTGGTACTCATGACAAGAGAATCAAGCACATCTTCTTCCTGTGCAAGTTTGCACATTGTATGTGTTCAGTTATCCAAATAGCATCTAATTCGTATTTTCCCGCTGGTGTTCCCAATACCAATGGCCACTGGCTTGACAAAGTACCAAATAGGTTGCACACTAATAAGGATGGGAGCATCTATCTTATTACGATCACTTTGGATGTGTATAAATGATTTTGTTTTTAAGGGGAAAAATACTTATCCTTTGCGGGTTATATACATTGTAGGCATTGGCTTCATCCATGGTCTATGCTACACCGAACGAAGTACCAAGCGATGTTCAAGACAGTGTTTATGTACGTAGTTGAAGTGTGTTGGCATTGAGGTTTCTATCCAACATGCATCGTAGGATAATCACCAGATCGTCCCACCCCCTCCTTTGATATAAGCATAGTGGTGGTCTCATGTGACTTTACTATTGCCAATATGTCATTTTATTTACTTGTGCCAGGCTATTCGCTTTATTTGTGTGCATCCTAGTATGCAGTGGCTGAGTATGGCTCATCATGTGATGTATTCGCTTGACGGTACATTTTCAGCATAATAAATGCACCCTTTATTAAAAGAATGAATTTTTCCTACGTGAGTTGTTTGAATCACATCATTGTAAACCATATGTTTTTTTCTTAGGTTTACAATCCAACCTAACCTCTGTGAAACCATATGAATTTTCCCTATGTGGGTTGTTTGATTCATAGGATTGTAAACTATATGTACTTTTCCTACATGGGTTGTTTGATTCATAGGATTGTACATGATATGATTTTTTTCTTAGGGTTGTAAACCGCATAAATATAAACTAAAATCCCTATAGAAGGTAGTATAAAGGAATCCTTAAGAAAAAACTCATATAGGATTCAATCCTATGAATCAAACAACCAATATAGGGAAACATGCGTATTCTAATCCTCCAAGATTCCTATGAAAACTTTTGAATCAAAATAGCCCTAAAGGAATATTTTAGAGTATTCTAATTCTTATGATTTTTCCTACGTTGCTTGTTCGATTCATAGGATTATAATCCATACGATTTTATCATTATGATTCATTTGTACTAGCTTTCATGGAATAAAAAATCATCTAATCCAACCTCATGTGAAGAATCCTATACTAATCATGTAGTATTCAAGATGGCATGTCACTTCGATGTTGTGTTTTTCCTACTCTTGCATTTTAGAAATCATGTAAATCAAAGAGACCCTGAAATTTGGCTAGCGACAGAGGAGCCCCTCCTCCTTTTCATAATTATGCATTTTTGTTGTGATTTGTTAGTTCATTTTATTTCTAGTAGGATAATTGGTATTTTTCCACAAAAATGATAATAAACCTGGACATATACATCATTTGGCGGGTTCGTAATTTTAGCACAACATTATTTGCTCTCGTAGTAGATTTACATCTTGCATTGCAATGGAGATGCCTTATGATGTTCATGGTTGGACCTGTCAACATCGAAGCATTGGTATCAATTCTTCTTGAAAGCTTTATTTAGGAGTAGTGTTTTTATTTGATGTTTGGTCATATGTCATACAATTCATGGTTGGTTTATAAAAAATAATGTTGTGAGGCGGATCCTTCTGTGGATGGCTTTGGAGTTTTATCTTTGTAAGACAATCTGTTCAATGTTAATGGTGGAAACTATTGAATAATTAATAGCTCATATATGGACGCTTGTGTGCATCAACCTATCAAAGACTAGGGAGTATTCCTCCTTTTAGAAGAAAATAAAGATGTTCATCTGGTTGTTTGCAATGAAAGTTGTTGGTATTTCTTATGAAAATGCTCAAAATAACATGGGTGGTGCACTTTTAAAAACTTGACAAAAATCATTTTAAAGTTTTGGGAAAATAAAAAGTCCCACGTGTAGGCATGGAGTCAAAATTTGTGACATCGCAGCTTAATAGGAATTATAGATTACTCATATCAACAAGCTGCACCATATTTTTCGCAAGCCCATCCAAAAAGAATCTCAAAGTTAAGCATGCTTGGCTTGGAGCAATTCAAAAATGGATGACCCAGTGGAAAGTTGCTAACAGGTGCGCCCGAATGAGCACAAAGTGCGCAGGAAAGGCGAAGATTAGTCTGTGGGGCCTGTCCAGATTCTAGGCGCAACGACCAACAATGGGTTGGTGAGTTTGACTACGGCGTAACAAAAAAATTACTACTTTTTTTGGAAACTACATGACATTCGCAGCATGTGTAAAAGGTACAAAGTCAGAAAGCTCATGTCACGAAATGGTCCCAATCTTATGAAAATCTACATGGTTATCAACCCAATGACACATATGATTTATCCACACTTTTAGAAAACTTAAAATGTGATTGTTCGAGCTCTCGGACTGGGTGTATCTACGCCCGTCTGCCTGCGGCTCAGGACGCAGCGCGTGGTTTAGGCCTCGTACAGCCCATCTTCGAGGCTGCATGAGCAAGACCCTCGCGAGGTATCCCGCCTCGCGAGGCGTGCATCGCCGGGGACCTCCTGAGGCCCTCTCGTGGAGCAGCCCCGAAGTCGTCTCCCGAGGCCCCCTCACGCTCGGATTCAACAAGGTCGCCAAGCCACGGCTCACGCTGCACGTGGGTGACGCACGCCACGACGAGCGTCACCAGGACCGGTGCCAGCGGGCACGGATGGTGAGGCTTTCCTCTTCGGTGCTAAGAAAGCAAGGCCTGCGTGCGGGTTCTCAAGGCAGCCCCAAAGGTTGCCAGTTTGGTGCAAGAAGACCCAGAGGATGGGCTCGTCAGGACGGAGGTCATCGCCGAGTCCACCTGTGCGTCATTGCTAGAAGCTTTGGCAGGCGTAGACTACCTTTTGTCAGGATAAGATGTACTCATGTTCCCCTTCAAAATTGGCTGTTGTGGCACCCTTCCCGCCAAGTGTTTCGGGGGAAGAGGACCGCGTCAATATAAGTAAAGCTAGACCACCACCTTAGGAGAGGATCGAGTTCATCCACCCCTCAAGCTCGGGGCCGCTCCTGAAGCCTCCCGAGGTAGCTTGTACACACACATTCATCCTCCCTCGCGAGGCAATCCAACCACAAAGCAGGAGTAGGGTTTTACACCACAAGGTGGCTCGAACCTGGGTATTCTTAGTCCTTCCTTGGCCGGATCGCGCAGGAGCTTGGCCGTGAGGTTGAGTGCCGTTAATAGGGTGAGGTGAGAAGTAGTGAGCACGCCCCTGAGTTTGAACCTTTCTTGGATCCGTGGAGCCCCGATTCATACATTTGGCACGTCAGGTAGGGGGCTGCCTCTCTTCTTCCGCTTTGCTCCGGGTTCAGCTACGCCAACTTCATGGCCGATGCCCGCCGTGTTCGCGCCAAGCATTGGGCGGCGCGTGTCACCCAAACCACGCCCTTGGCGCGCGACGGCCGCCACCACTCCAGCGGCACCGCGGCCGCCGCCACTGACCCAACCGTGCACGAGCAGCAAGACTCCTCTCTGCACCCCTCCGTGATACGGGACGACCGCACTGCCACTCCTTCGCTCACCCAGACATGGCTTCATCCTCTCATGCTCGTCGCGGGCTGGTGAACGCGGAAGCTGCCCTGCTCATGGTGCGGGAACTACTGCGCTACCGCCCAACCAACAAGGGCCAGGGCGCCTGGCTTGACAAATCACCGAGCTCATCAACGCCGCAGGTGAGGCCCCGGCGCCCTCCCACTCGCTCCGCCCTCTGTCGTCTCGTGTGGGCAACATCGTGCATGGCGTGCCTCCACCGCCTCCCCTGCACAGTGACATCGTCGAGCCCCTACGTGAAGCACGGCCCCGCGACCCGCCGCACGAAGCACCCGTGCCGACCCGGGACGAGGCCAGCTGCCAGGTCAGCTGTCGTGCGTCGCCGGACGCGTGCATGCTCCGTGAGTAGCGTCAACAATGTCAAGACCGAGCCATCCGAGAGGTCACGGTGGCGGGGCGACAAAACCGCCCGCCCTGGCGAATGGGCCCCCGCGCGCGACGTGGGCCGTCGGGCCTCCACTCGCGAGCTGTGCTGGGTGGTTTAGCCTGGCAAGTTCAAGACGGACCTGCCCCCGCGCTACCATGGCACCCCGAACCTACAAAGTTTCTTTAGCTCTACACACTAAGTATCGAGGTGGCGAATGGTAATGACAAGGTCATGGCCAACTGGTTCCCCATGGCCCTCAAGGACGACGCACACTCTTGGTTCAGGAACCTACCCGAGGAGTCCATCTCTTCGTGGGGCGAGCTGTGTGAGCTATTTGTCACCAACTTCAAAGGCACCTACGATCGTGCCCTCACCATGAACGACCTACGTCGGGTGAAGCAGCACCCCAACAAAACACTCCAGCGGTACATTCAGTGCTTCAGCTAGGTGCACCAAAAGATTCCATGCGCTTTGGACGAGGCCATCATCATGGCATTCACCAATGGAGTCAAGGATGTCTGCATGTGTGAGAAGCTCGCCATCCACAACGACCTGAGCACGGCATCGGAGCTATTTACCATTGCTGACAAGTGCGCCAAGGCCAAAGAGGGCCGCCTCTTCCTCCATAACGACCCCGACGCGGCGTCCGACGACGGCAAGGCCAAGGGCAAGCAGGTCAAGCGCAAGGGACTTGCTGTGTTGGCAGCCGAGGCCGAGCAGAAGCGCGACCGCGACCGCAATGAACCCAACGGGAGCAGACGCCTGTTCTGCGTTTATCTCAACATGCGCACCCACAACACCAACGACTGCCAGGAGCTCAGGGCGCTTCACGACGAGCACTTGGGTAGCCGCCTCGACCGCCCCAACTGTGGTGCCGGCCGCGGAGGCGGCGGTGGCAGATGGGACAACCGCAAAGACAATCAGCACCAGGGTTGGCATGACCAGCCTCGCGATGGTGACCAGCATGACCAGCCTCGCGAGGCCCATCCTCAGGACAACGCAACCCTTCCACCGCTGCCGCCACCCCCAGGAGGAATGACAAAAACCAGCAGGATGAGGGGGTTGGAGGCTACCACGAGCCTCGCGTGATAGCCAGCATCCTCGGCGGAGCTCACGCTCCCATGTCCAACCGTCTCTTCAAACAGTTCCCTTGCAAGGTGAATGCTACCCTCCCGAGGCTTGAAGCGGTGAGACCCCTCAAGTGGCATGCCATCACTTTCGACTCCAAGGATCACCTCAGGTGCTCGACCACCGCTGGCGCACTCCCCATGCTGTGCACCCCCACCATCAGCAACGTCTCGGTCACCAAGACTCTCATCGACGGTGGGGCTGGCCTCAACGTGATCTCCATTGATACGTCTCCAACGTATCTACTTTTCCTAATGCTTTTCCTCTTGTTTTGGACTCTAATTTGCATGATTTGAATGAAACAACCCCGGACTGACGGTGTTTTCACCACAACTACCATGGTGTTGTTTTTGTGCAGAAATAAAAGTTCTCAGAATGGAACGAAAGTTTGCGAGGATTTTTTATATCAATAAAGAGAATTTCTGGAGCCAAGAACCACCGGAGGGGGGCACCTGGGTGGGCACAACCCACCAGGGCGCGGCCCCCCTCCAGGCGCGCCCAGGTGGGTTGTCCCCACCTGGTGGCCCCGTAGACCCTGAAACCTATGCTATAAAATCACATTTTCCAGAAAAAAATGAGGGAGAAAGAATTATCACATTCCACGAGATGGAGCCGATGTCACCTCCTATTCTTCATCGGGAGGCCCGATCTCGAGTCTATTTGATGCTTCGGAGAGGAGGATCTTCGTTCTTCGTCATCACCAGCCCTTCTCCATTGCCAATTCCATGATGCTCCCCACCGGGAGTGAGTAATTCCTTCATTGGCTCGCTGGTTGGTGAGGAGTTGGATGAGATTCATCATGTAATCTAGTTAGTTTTGTTAGGGATTGATACCTAGTATCCACTATGTTCTGAGTTTTATGTTGCTATGACTTTGCCATGCTTAATGCTTGTCATTTTGGGCCCGAGTGCCATGATTTCAGATCCGAACCGTTTATGTTATCACCATTATATCTATCCGATCTTGCAAGTTAAACTCACCTACTACGTGTTGTGATCCGGCAACCCCGGAGTGACAATAGTCGGGACCACTCCCGGTGATGACCGTAGTTTGAGGAGTTCATGTATTCACCGTGTGTTAATGCTTTGTTCTAGTTCTCTATTAAAAGAAGGCCTTAATATCCCTTAGTTTCCAATTGGACCCGGCTGCCACGGGAGGGTAGGACAAAAGATGTCATGCAAGTTCTTTCCATAGGCATGTATCACTATTTATGGAATACATGCCTACATTGTATTTATGAACTGGAGTTAGTGTCATATCACCCTAGGTTATAAATGTCACATGATGAATATCATCCAACGAATCACCGGTCCAATGCCTACGAAGTTATCTTATATTGTTTCTGCTAAGTTACTACTACTATCGTTACTGCTGCACTTGCTACAAAATCACCGTTGTTACTGTTACCGTTACTATTGTTGTTGCTACTATTATCAAAACTATCATACTACCTTGCTACTGATCACTTTGCTGTAGATAATTAATCTCCAGGTGTGGTTGAATTGACAACTCAGCTGCTAATACTTACAAATATTCTTTGGCTCCCCTTGCGTCAAATCTAAAAATTTGGGTTGAATACTCTACCCTCAAAAACTGTTGCGATCCCCTATACTTGTGGGTTATCAAGGCTATTTATGGCGCCATTGCCAGGGAGCATGGCTATATTTATTGAGTCACTTGGGATTATCATCAAGTTATCACTATGAAGAATCTGAAGGATGCTAAGACTAAGATTTATCCCTCTAAGATGAGGGAAGGTAAGGAACTGCCATCTAGCTCTGCTTTAGATTCACCTTCTGTTATAAGTAAACTTGCAACACCACCACATGCTATTAATCCTGATATGCCGCAAGTTATTGATGATGCTACTTCTGCTATGAATGATACTTATGATGATGCTAGTACCTTGCTTGATGATGATGATGATGTGCCACTAGGTGATTTCTGATGAACAAATTGCTAGAGTAAGACAACATGATGTTGTTGAAAATGATGATGAGCTTGAAACTGTAAATCTTGAAACACCTACTAGAACTAGCCCTCCTAGATATGAATTTCCAAAAGTACCGGAAGGTTATGTTATGAATGAGGAGACAACTAGATATATTCTTGCTTGGAAGGATAGAGATGATCTAGAAAAATTATTATGCAAGTATAAAGAAAAATCCTTGAATGCTAGAATGCAATATGATCCTAAGTTTGCTACCTCACCTTTCTTTATTGATGACAAGGATTATGAATTCTTTGTTGACCCAGAGTTAATTACTTTGGTTGAATTTGATCCTTTTCATGGTTATGAAACTGAAACTGTTGTGGCACATCTTACTAAGTTGAATGACATAGCCACCCTTTTTACTCATGATGAGAAGACTCGCTATTACTCTATTCTCAAATTATTTCCGTTCTCATTAAGGGTGACGCTAAAGCTTGGTACAATACTCTTGCTCCTGGTTGTGTGCGTAGTCCCCAGGATATGATTTATTACTTCTCTGAAAAATATTTCCCTGCTCATAAGAAACAAGCTGCCTTACAGGAAATATTTAACTTTGTGCAAATTGAAGAAGAGAGTCTCCCACAAGCTTGGAGGAGGCTTCTCCAATTGCTTAATGCTTTACCTGATCATCCTCTTAAGAAAAATGAAATACTTGATATCTTCTATAATGGACTAACTGATGCTTCTAGGGACTTGCTAGATAGTTGTGCTGGTTGTGTTTTCCAGGAACGAACTATTGGGCAAGCTGAAGAATTATTGAATAATATACTGAAAAATTATGATGATTGGACTCTTCCCGAACCACCGCCTAAGCCCACTCCAAAGAAGATGGGTATATTATATTTCAGTCCTGAAGATATGCAAGAGGCAAAGAAATCTATGAAGGAAAAAGGTATTAAAGCTGAGGATGTCAAAATTTACCTCCTATTGAATAAATACATGGGCTTGATACACCACCACCACCTAAGGTGGTAGAGGTAAATTCTGTAATGAAATTTAATGATAATGGTAATCCTAATAATATGCACCCTAGCCAATGCCTTTATGAGTTTGAAAACTACATTAGAAAACAAGATTACTTCAATGCAAATGTTATGAAACAATTGAAATACAATTCTGATACGATTGCTCGCTTGAGTGACTTGTTATTTAGAATCTCAAATGATTTTAGAGGTGTGGGAAAGCATGCTTCTATGGTACAAACCCAGTTAGAACAAGTTGCTAAATCTCAAAGAGAATTGCTTGATGAAATGAATAACAATATACATGACTTTGCTGTTAGAGTTGCAACTAGAGGAGGTCAAATGACTCAGGAACCACTTTATCCTAAGGGACACCCAAAAAGAATTGAACAAGATTCACAAAGGAACAACACCACAACACCTAGTCCTTCTAAAAAGAAGAAGAAAAAGAAAAATGATAGGACTTTGCATGCTTCTAGTGAACCTGAAGTAAAAAAACCTCCTGATAATGAAAATGATGTTTCTATTTCTGATGCTGAAACTCAATCTGGTAATGAACATTCACCCAGTGATAATGAAAAAGATAATGCTCATGTTCATGAAGATACTCAACCAAATAATAAAAAGAACCATATAATGATGTTGAAATAGAACCAATTGTTGATCTTGATAACCCACAACCCAAGAATACACGATATGATAAAAGAGACTTTATTGCTAGAAAATACGGTAAAGAAAGAGAACCGTGGGTTCAAAAACCTATGCCTTTTCCACCCAAGTCAACTACAAAGAAAGATGATGAAGAATTTGAATGCTTTGCTGAAATGCTGAGGCCAGTCTTTTTGTGTACTCACTAGACTGATATCTTGAAAATGCCTGCTTATGCAAAGTATTTGAAAGACAACATCACTAATAAGAGAAAAAATACCGGAAGCTGAAATCTCCACCATGCTAGCTAATTATACTTTTAAAGATGGAGTACCTAAAAAACTTGGAGATCCGGGTATACGAACTATACCCTGCTCCATAAAAAAAATTATGTAAAAATTTCTTTATGTGATCTGGGAGCTGGTGTTAGTGTTATGCCTTTCTCTTTATATAAAAGACTTGACTTGAATAAACTCACACCTACTAAAATATCTTTGCAAATGGCTGACAAATCAACTGCCATACCTATCAGTATTTGTGAAGATGTGCCCGTTGTTGTTGCTAATGTTACTATTTTGACTCACTTTGTTATACTTGAGATGCCCGAGGACAACATGTCGATTATCCTTGGTAGACCCTTCTTGAATACTGCAAGGGCTGTTATTGATTGCAATAAAAGCAGTGTCACTTTTCATATCAATGGTAGTGAGCATACGGTGCACTTTTCGAAGAAACAATTCCAAGTGAATGGTATTAATGTTATTAAATCTCCGACAATCACTATTGGAAGTTTTCAACTACCTCCACCTACTATTAAAAAGAAATATGAATTGCTTATTGTTGGGTACATTCGTATCCCCATTGAGGTAACTTAGTGATTTACGGAAGTTCTTCGGTTTCATGCTAATCGAAAGTGGTTGTGAATGAGACTTGATCAACCTTATTAATGGATCATTTTTGAGAGGTATGAAGTTGATGAATTTAGTGAGCACTACTTTTTGTCCCTACCTTTTATTTTCTCTTCCTACTAGTTAAATAAAATAAAAAGCCATGTTTTGTCTGTTTTCTGAATTTCCCATGCAATAAAAAATGACCCAAAAATAAAAGTTCTCAGAATGCACTCAATATTTAATATGATTTTTTATGAATATTTAAGAATTTCTGGTGCAAATATTATCATAGGGAGGTGCACCAGGTGGGCACAACCCACCTGGGCGCGCCAGGACCCGCAGACGCGCCCTGGTGGGTTGTGGTCCCCATTGGGCCACCTCACTTATCTCTTCATACCACATCATCACCTACCTCAAAAAAATCACCATTGCTCTCTCTCATGTTCTTGATCTCAAACCCGCGGATTTCGATCTCTTTGCTCGAAGCTCCATTTTTGAAACTATTTCGGGGGATTGTTGCTTGGTATGTGACTCCTCCGTTTGTCCAATTAGTTTTTGCTTTAGTGGTTTATATTTTGAGTAATTAGCTACTCTTTGTGCTGCTGTAGATGAGCATGCATGATGAATTCCTAGAGTTCTAAGTAGTTTGAATGCTTGGTATGGCTTCTATACATCTCTATGAGTAGTTGTTACCAATTTTGTAAGGTTTTGTTGATAAATTTTTGTCACCTAATTTTTTTTTAGAAAATTGTACGCGAATATGATGAACCTCTTTGGAAGGAGGTCTTTGAAGACGAGATCTTCGGGCGCATCTTCTGTTGCGGAACGTAGTAATGTCAAAAAAATTCCTATGCACACGCAAGATCATGGTGATGCATAGCAACGAGAGGGAAGAGTTTTGTCCATGTACTCTCGTAGATCGTAAGCGGAAGCATTATGAAAATGCGGTTGATGTAGTCGTACGTCTTCACGATCCGACCGATCCAAGCACCGAACGTACGGCACCTCCGAGTTTAGCACACGTTCAGCTCGATGACGATCCCTGGACTCCGATCCAGCAGGGTTTCGGGGATGAGTTCCGTCAGCACGACGGCATGGTGACGATGATGATGTTCTACCAACGCAGGGCTTCGCCTAAGCACCGCAACGATATGACCGAGGTGGAATATGGTGGAAGGGGGCACCGCACACGGCTAAGGAACGATCACAAAGATCAACTTGTGTGTTCTAGGGTGCCCCCGCCTCAGATATAAAGGAGGGAGGGAAGGTGCGACCGCCCCTAGGGTGCGCTGAGGAGCCCTACTCCCACCGGGAGTAGGACTCCCCCCTCTTGCCTTGGTGGAGAAGGAAAGGGGGAAGGGGAAAGAGGAAAGGGGGGCGCCGCCCCCCCTTCCTTGTCCTATTCGGACTAAGGGGGGAGGGGGCGTGCAGCCTGCCTGGCGCCGCCCTCCTCTTCTCCCTCATGGTCCACTAAGGCCCATTAACCCCGGAGGGTTCCAGTAACCCCTGTTCCTAAAAATCGATTTCACCCTAACCATTCAGATGTCCAAATATAGGCTTCCAATATATCAATCTTTATGTCTCGACCATTTTGAGACTCCTCGTCATGTCCGTGAACAAATCCGGGACTCCGAACAATCTTCGGTACATCAAAACTTTTAAACTCATAATAAAACTGTCATCGTAACGTTAAGCGTGCGGACCCTACGGGTTCGAGAACTATGTAGACATGACCTAGAACTATTCTCGGTCAATAACCAATAGCGGAACCTGAATGCTCATATTGGCTCGTACATATTCTATGAAGATCTTTATCGGTCAAACCGCATAACAACATACATTGTTCCCTTTGTCATCGGTATGTTACTTGCCCGAGATTCGATCGTCGGTATCCAATACCTAGTTCAATCTCGTTACCGACAAGTCTCTTTACTCGTTACGTAATGCATCATTCCGTAACTAACTCATTAGCAACATTGCTTGCAAGGCTTATAGTGATGTGCATTACCGA
Source organism: Aegilops speltoides (assembly GCA_021437245.1). Classification (NCBI taxonomy): domain Eukaryota; kingdom Viridiplantae; phylum Streptophyta; class Magnoliopsida; order Poales; family Poaceae; genus Aegilops; species Aegilops speltoides. The sequence goes on from CM038147.1 coordinate 189,140,618, forward strand.
GAGGGCCCAGAGACACTTCTCCGACAATCGGAGTGACAAAACCTAATCTCGAAATACGCCAACCCAACATGTACCTTTGGAGACACCTGTAGAGCTCCTTTATGATCATCCTGTTACGTTGTGATGTTGGTAGCACACAAAGTGTTCCTCCGGTATACGGGAGTTGCATAATCTCATAGTTACAGGAACATGTATAAGTCATGAAGAAAGCAATAGTAACATACTAAACGATCAAATGCTAGGCTAACGGAATGGGTCATGTCAATCACATCATTCTCCTAATGATGTGATCCCATTAATCAAATGACAACACATGTCTATGGTTAGGAAACATAACCATCTTTGATTAATGAGCTAGTCAAGTAGAGGCATACTAGTGACGTTATGTTTGTCTATGTATTCACACATGTATCATGTTTCTGGTTAATACAACTCTAGCATGAATAATAAACATTTATCATGATATGAGGAAATAAATAATAACTTTATTATTGCCTCTAGGGCATATTTCCTTCAGTCTCCCACTTGCACTAGAGTCAATATTCTAGATTACACAGTAATGATTCTAACACCCATGGAGTCTTGGTGCTGATCATGTTTTTCTCGTGGAAGAGGATTAGTCAACGGGTCTGCAACATTCAGATCCGTATGTATCTTGCAAATCTCTATGTCTCCCACCTGGACTTGGTCCCGATGGAATTGAAGCGTCTCTTGATGTGCTTGGTCCTCTTGTGAAATCTGGATTCCTTTGCCAAGGCAATTGCACCAAGATTGTCACGTAAGATCTTCATCGATCCCGATGCACTAGGTATGACACCTAGATTGGAAATGAACTCCTTCATCCGCACTCCTTCATTTGTCGCTTCGAAGCAGCTATGTACTCCGCTTCACATGTAGATCCCGCCACGACGCTTTGTTTAGAACTGCACCAACTTACAGCTCCACCGCTTAATAAGAACACGATCCGGTTTGCGATTTAGAATCGTCCGGATCGGTGTCAAAGCTTGCATCGACGTAACCATTTACGACTAGCTCTTTGTCACCTCCATATACGAGAAACATATCCTTAGTCCTTTTCGTATTTCAGATGTTCTTGACGCTGTCGATGATCCACTCTGGATTACTTTGGTACCTTCCTGCCAAGCTTATTGCTAAGCATACGTCAGGTCTGGTACATAGAATTGCATACATGATAGAGCCTATGGCTGAAGCATAGGGAACATCCTTCATTTTCTCTCTATCTTTTGCTATGGTCGAGCATTGAGTCTGACTCAATTTCACACCTTGTAATACAGGCAAGAACCCTTTCTTTGCCTGATCCATTTTGAACTTTTTCAAAACTTTATCAAGGTATGTGCTTTGTGAAAGTCCAATCAAGCGTCTTGATCTATCTCTATAGATCTTGATGCCCAATATGTAAGCAGCTTCACCAAGGTCTTTCATCGAAAAACTTTTATTCAAGTATCCCTTTATGCTATCCAGAAATTCTATATCATTTCCAATTAATAATATGTCATTTACATATAATATTAGAAATACTATAGAGCTCCCACTCACTTTCTTGTAAATACAGGCTTCTCCAAAAGTCTGTATAAAACCATATGCTTTGATCACACTATCAAAGCGTTTATTCCAACTCCGAGATGCTTGCACCAGTCCATAAATGGATCGCTGGAGCTTGCATACTTTGTCAGCACCTTTTGGATCAACAAAACCTTCTGGTTGCATCATATACAACTCTTCTTCCAGAAATCTATTCAAGAATGCAGTTTTGATATCCATTTGCCAAATTTCATAATCATAAAATGCAGCAATTGCTAACATGATTTGGACAGACTTAAGCATCGCTACAGGTGAGAAAGTCTCATTGTAGTCAACCCCTTGAACTTGTCGAAAACCTTTTGCAACAAGTCGAGCTTTATAGAAAGTTACATTACCATCAGCGTTAGTCTTCTTCTTAAAAATCCATTTATTCTCAATGGCTTGCCGATCATCGGGCAAGTCAACCAAAGTCCATACTTTGTTCGCATACATGGATCCTATCTCAGATTTCATGGCTTCTAGCCATTTTGCGGAATCTGGGCTCATCATCGCTTCCTCATAGTTCATAGGTTCGTCATGGTCAAGTAACATGACTTCCAGAATAGGATTACCGCACCACTCGCGGATCTTACTCGTAGACCCACGAGGTTCGAGAGAAATTTGATCCAAGTTTCATGATCAATATCATTAGCTTCCTCACTAATTGGTGTAGTTGTCACATGAACCAGTTCTTGTGATGGACTACTTTCCAATAAGGGAGCAGGTACAGTTACCTCATCAAGTTCTACTTTTCTCCCACTCACTTCTTTCGAGAGAAACTCCTTCTCTAGAAAGGATCCGAATTTAGCAACGAAAATCTTGCCCTCAGATCTGTGATAGAAGGTGTACCCAACAGTCTCTTTTGGGTATCCTATGAAAACACATTTCTCCAATTTGGGTTCGAGCTTATCTGGTTGAAGTTTCTTCACATAAGCATCGCAGCCCCAAACTTTAAGAAACGACAACTTTGGTTTCTTGCCAAACCACAGTTCATGAGGCGTCATCTCAACGGATTTTGATGGTGCCCTATTTAACGTGAATGCGGCCGTCTCTAAAGCATAACCCCAAAATGATAGCGGTAAATCAGCAGGAGACATCATAGATCGCACCATATCTAGTAAAGTACGATTACGACGTTCGGACACACCATTTCGTTGTGGTGTTCCGGGTGGCGTGAGTTGCGAAACTATTCCGCATTGTTTCAAATGTAAACCAAACTCGTAACTCAAATATTCTCCTCCATGATTAGATCGAGAAATTTTATTTTCTTGTTACGATGATTTTCCACTTCACTCAAATTCTTTGAACTTTTCAAATGTTTCGACTTGTGTTTCATTAAGTAGATATACCCATATCTGCTCAAATCATCTGTGAAGGTGAGAAAATAATGATACCCGCCGCGAGCCTCAATATTCATTGGACCACAAACATCAGTATGTATGATTTCCAACAAATCAGTTGCTCGCTCCATAGTTCCAGAGAACAACGTTTTAGTCATCTTGCCCATGAGGCACGGTTCGCAAGTACCAAGTGATTCATAATCAAGTGATTCCAAAAGTCCATCAGTATGGAGTTTCTTCATGCGCTTTATACCGATATGACCTAAACGGCAGTGCCACAAATAAGTTGCACTATCGTTATCAACTCTGCATCTTTTGGTTTCAACACTATGAATATGTGTATCACTACTATCGAGATTCAATAAAAATAGACCACTTTTCAAGGGTGCATGACCATAAAAGATATTACTCATATAAATAGAACAACCATTATTCTCTCGATTTAAATGAATAACCGTCTCGCATCAAACAAGATCCAGATATAATGTTCATGCTCAACGCCGCACCAAATAACAATTATTTAGGTCTAAAACTAATCCCGATGGTAGATGTAGAGGTAGCGTGCCGACCGCGATCACATCGACTTTGGAACCATTTCCCACGCCAGCATCGTCACCTCGCCCTTAGCCAATCTTCGCTAATCCGTAGTCCTGCTTCGAGTTGCAAATATTAGCAATGTAACCAGATCAAATACCAGTACTATCATGAGCATTAGTAAGGTACACATCAATAACATGTATATCACATATACCTTTGTTCACTTTGCCATCCTTCTTATCCGCCAAATACTTGGGGCGGTTCCGCTTCCGGTGTCTAGTCTCGCTTGCAAGAGAAGCACTCGCCTCGTGCTTAGGACCAGACTTGGGTTTCTTCTCTTGAGCGACAACTTGTTTGTCGTTCTTCTTGAAGTTCCTTCTTCTTCCCTTTGCCCTTTTCTTGAAACCGGTGGTCTTGTTGACCATCAACACTTGATGCTCCTTCTGATTTCTACCTTCGCGCTTTTAGCATTGCGAAGAGCTCGGGAATAGTCTTGTCCATTCCTTGCATATTATAGTTCATCACGAAGCTCTTGTAGCTTGGTGGCAGTGATTGAAGAATTCTGTCAATGACACTATCATCAGGAAGATTAACTCCTAGTTGAATCAAGTGATTATTATACCCAGACATTTTGAGTATGTTGTGACGCCCCCGATTTAATCGTACACTAATCATGCACGCAAACGTGTACGATCAAGATCAGGGACTCACGGGAAGATATCACAACACAACTCTAAAAGTAAAATAAGTCATACAAGCATCATAATACAAGCCGGGGCCTCGAGGGCTCGAATACAAGTGCTCGATCATAGACAAGTCACGAAGCAACAATATCTGAGTACGACATAAGTTAAACAAGTTTGCCTTAAGAAGGCTAGCACAAACTAGGATACAGACGAAGAGGCGCAGCCTCCCGCCTCGATCCTCCTAAACTACTCCCGGTCGCCGCCAAGAGACACCTTGCACGTAGTAGTAGGCACCTCCAAAGTAGTAGTCGCCATCGACGGTGGCGTCGCTCTGGCTCCAACATCTGGTTGCATACAACCGTAAAGAAGGAAAGGGGAAAAGGGGGAGAAAGCAACCGTGAGTACTCATCCAAAGTACTCGCAAGCAAGGAGCTACACTACATATGCATGTGTATATGTGTAAAGGGCCATATCGATGGACCGAATCGCGAATGCCGTAATAAGAGGGGATAGCTAATCCCGTCAAAGACTACGCTTCGCAGCCTCCGCCTTGCAAAGATGTAGAAGAGAGTAGATCAAGTCCTTCAAGTAGCATCTCCAAGTAGCATCACCAAGTAGCATCTCCAAGAGCATCGCATAGCATAATCCTACCCGGCGATCCTCCTCGTCCGCCCGTGGAAAAGCGATCACCGGGTTGTCTGTGGAACTTGGAAGGTGTGTTTTATTAAGTATCCGGTTCTAGTTGTCATAAGGTCGAGGTACAACTCCGGTCGCCCTTTACCGAGGGACACGGCTATTCAATAGATTAATCTTCCCTGCAGGTGCACCACATAACCCAACACGCTTGATCCCATTTGGCCGACACACTTTCTCGGTCATGCCCGCCTCGAAGATCAACACGCCGCAGCCCCACCTAGGCACAACAGAGAGGTCAAACACGCTGGTCTAAACCTAAGCGCCAGCAGGGTCCGGGCCCATCGCCTGAGCACACACACCAAGCAAGACGCTATGCGAGGGCGGCCGAAGCGCACCTAGCCTAGTGGCGTTCGGTCCAATCCGGCTACGCCGCTCGTCGGCCGACGCCAAGAAGGCTTCGGTGATACCACGACGTCGGGATACCCATAACTACTCCCACGAGATGGTTAGTGCGTATAGACCAAATGGCCGACTCAGATCAAATACCAAGATCTCGTTAAGCGTGTTAAGTATCCGCGAACGCCGAGCAGGCCAGCCCACTGCCTCCTAGGTGGTCTCAACCTGCCTGCCGCTCCGCCACAAAGTAACGATCGGGGCCGTCGGGAACCCAGGCCCACCTCTACCGGATGGAGCCACCGTCCTTTCAAATTTCTCATCGTAATCGATTCTGGGTACTCAATGAGTCAACCCGACTTTAGTCACCATCTGTATAGTATGTATGTATGTATAGTATATACCCGTGATCACCTCCCAAGTGATCACGGCCCGATAGTATAGCAAGGCAGACTGACAAGAATGTAGGGCCAATGATGGTAAACTAGCATCCTATACTAAGCATTTAGGATTGCAGGTAAGGTATCAACAGATGTAGCAACAATGTCAGGCTATGCATCAGATTAGGAGTAATCAAACTGTAACATGCTACACTACTCTAATGCAAGCAGTATAGAGAAGAATAGGCGATATCTGGTGATCAAAGGGGGCTTGCACAGTTGCTCGAGACAAGGAGGGTTCACAACACCGTAGCCGATCGGGTACCAAAGAAGAAGATCGGTCTCGGGTCTACCGGGAAGAAGAGGGGAAGAACAAGAAATATGGAGCAAACAAAACATCACAAAACATAACGAGGCAATACGCGGTGCTAGGTGTGCCCTAACGCAGACTAGGTGATACTGCGTGAAAGGGGGAAACATCCGGAAAGGATTCCGGTGTTTCGTGTTTTCTTGACAGTGAACCAAGGGGAAAGTTGCGAGTTCGATAGGTTAGGGGGTGTGGCGGACGAACGGGTTGCGATCCGGAATCGCCTCGCTGCTCGAGCAACTTTCATATACAAAGTTTTTCCATCCGAGCTACGGTTTATTTTATATTGATTTTAAAAGATTTAATCATTTTCTAATTTATTAATTATTAATTAAATTAACATTATCCGAATAGTGTTTGCCGATGTCAAGATGACGCCGTAGTCAACGCCGACTGCCGACCAGGTCAACTGACAGTGGGACCCGCATGTCATACTCGATTATGCTAATTAAGATTTAACTAATCTAATTATTGTTTAACTAAACTAATTAGTTTAATTAGGTTAACCTAATCATGATTAAATAACTTAATTAATTCCTTAATTAATTAATTAATTTAATTATTATTATTTATTTTATTTATTTTATTTTTTATTTTTCTTAAAACGTTAAGAAATTGGGCCCGTTTGTCATAGGGCCATGGGCCGATGCGTTAGCGGGCGCTTCGGGCGCTGTCTTGCGCCGCCACAGAAGCGGCGGGCGAGGCCAGGGCAGTCTTGCGCGAGAAAGGGAGGGAGCGCTAACGCCAGCGAAGGGCGGAGCCGACCGCAGTACGGCGCTGGTCTGGCGGATCATGCGGGCACAAGGCGGGAGAAGGCCTGTCTGGCGAGGGGCTTTGGCGACGGCCGTGGCCGTGGCTAAAGCAATGGCGTGGCGGGGCTAAGCGGGCAGCAAGGGCGAGCACGACGCGATTTAGCTCCGCGCCAGACGCGCGACATGGCCGCGAAGCGGGCATGTCGCGCGTGAGCGGGGCTCAACAACGGGAGAGAGGGAGTGAGGAGGGGAGGTGGCGGCTCACAGGGGTGCTGCAGGGGTTCGGGCAGCGAGGGTCGAGGAGGTAGACGGGGACGACGGCGACGCAGGGGAGGCCGACGGTGCTGGCGGTCCGGTGAGGTGGCCTCTGGCGACGACGACGTGGTTCCGGCGACGGGGTCGGGCCGCCATGGACGGAGCGCGCCTGGAGCTCGGGGAAGACGACGCGGTGCACGAGAGAGCAGAAGGAGGCCGGGAGGTGAGGCGCCGGCGAGGTGGCGTCGCGGAGGAGGATGGAGGCGCGGTGGCACGGCGACGGGCGGCGCTGGACAAGGGCGTGGTCGCCCGATCCCGATCTGGATCGGGAGTGGGGGAGCGAGTGAGTGGGGGTGCGTGGTGGTTAGGGTTTGGCCGGGTGGGGGGTTAAGGGGAGGCCGGCTGGGCCGGCCTGGCGGCCTGGTGGCCTGCTGGGCCGTGGCCCAGTGGGCCGGGGGGTTTGTGTTTCTTTTTTTTTTCTATTTCTTTGTTTTCTGTTTTCTTTTCTTTATCTATTTTCTTTTCTATTTTATTCTTTTAATTTCTGTTTTATAAAATATAAATACAACTCCTAAATTAATGTTATAATTTATTCTACTGCCCCAAAGTTTGACACCTAATTAAAATAGTTTGCATTATTATTATTTTTAGGAGGCATTTAATTAATTGTCATAGCTGCTGTTTTAATTACATTAGAGCCTTTAAACATTTTATAAAAATGTGGATTCTCCACCACAATTATTTATGCAATATTTGGAACATATAGAACATTTTAGTTTTAATGTTTGAAAACTTTTCTTGTTTGCCTTGATTTTGAATTTTGAATTCAAGTGGATTGAATCATCGCGAGGTTTACTGACGAGAAGAGTGGTGACGTGGCATCATTAGCGAGTTTTATCAGTAGCCTAATTATCCCAAGGCCACAATTCTCCTCCATTACAAGAAATCTCGTCCGAGATTTAAGAGGGGTCTAGGGGAAGGTCAGTTTACGAAATTCTAACGAGTCTTCTCGGTGTTGGTTGTTCTTCTCAAGAGGTCGATCCATTACATTGATGTCTTCGTTCTTCGCTTGGTCATCATGATGAAGTGGTCGCCCTTCCTTGGGGATCTTCATCGCACTTACGGAAAGGATAAGGGGTAGCTTCAAAAGGACAGACCTCTACAAGGTTGACTATCTGGTTGATAACATCGAGGAAGGTGGTGGAAGTTACTCTCGAATTGAATCTTAAGAAAACATCGAGAGCAAAGTAAGGAGGTACCATGAGAAGTTTCAAACGGATAGGCAAGCGTTCGATGCCTAATCAGAAGGTGAAAGGGGTTCAGGCAACGAGAATAAGTATTGCGTCGATACCAAAATAGATCACTTGGGACGGTGGTCCGTGAATTACATACGAGTCCACGCACGAGGACTAACTCTGGGAACAGGGGTGTACAAGAGAGTCGTTTTCGATCCTGTGGAACTGTGGGTTATGGGCCCACCATGTGGTTGAAGGTAGGAAGGGGCCGACATCTTGCACGGTCATGATAGCAAGGCGTGTCAGAGGGTAGCCTATCAGTTATGTCGGCAACAATAGCGATACCAAGGGCGAGGGACGAAGAGAACCATTTTTCGCTTTCGTTGAACGAGGCGGCCAATAGGCAAGGTTCTCGTCCATCGGTGGCTACCTAATGTCATCAACAATAGTACTGAGGTCTTACTTGACAGAGCGGTACCACGAGGTGTTTACATAAGCGTGAGAATATTACTGCTTAGGTCATATAGATCACAAGAAAGGTTAACCCAAACAATGGAAAGGAAAATATGGCTATCGATTAAATGTAACAATTGAAAGGAAAATGTGTTAAAACACATATCTCGTGGGTATTTCCTTCCCAAGGACAACAGAGCATGATATCCTTGACGTGATAGAAAGTAGAAAACCATTTATGTAAGGGAGAGGAATTTCATGACATTACCCATACAAATGTGTTTGGATAATTGAGCAGAAACATTTAGCATTGGGCTTCAAATGTTCTTGTTGAAAATCGAGTACCACGACATGCTTCGAGATAGCATTGCCATGGCCTTTAAGCCAAGGTCGACTTTGGTAACACCAAGGATCCATCAGAATAACTTGTAAAATAAGTCTTATAGTTTCCCCATGGAAGAATGGGTAACCTTGTTTGAAAAGGAACTACAACAATAGGCCTCCGACCAGGTGTGCTAGGCACGACATCACCTTACCGGGTCACCTAAAGACCATTGTTATAACTCTTGAAATATGTTCCAATCATCGATTCGACCGAGATTCAGATCGATTGGTGTCGGGATATCTCGGACTCGGGAATGAACTATGGGAGTGAGTTCCAAACGAGAGTTCATCATTAAACCAAGGAGAGGGTGAGGAAATGTCGATGGACTCAAATGACAATTCATCGAGATTAACAAAAGATGGATTTCCACAATGATGTGAACAAGGTGGCAAAACTAGTCGATCAAACGATATAATGATGTATGCTCGATGAAAACATACACAATTAAATATTGGTTGAAAGGGCACCAAATATGGGCTGGGTTGCACGACCAACGCCGGAATGGAAATTTAGCAACCAGCACACTACATTGGATTTATTGTCCATTAACTCAAGTAGCAAGGTTGCTAGAGATATTAAATTCTCATAACAGAGTTCACTCAACACGGGACCAAGAGAAGAATTATGATGGTGAGAAGCCTCATCGTATCAAGAATTCCTTAAGAGGTGGTGAAACTCTCACGACATTCTTGACATAAAAGATGGCAATACTCCAATGTAAAGAAGAACAATTGCTGGATAGCAAGGATCTCAAGGTATAATACAAAACACGAACAAGTTTGTGTTGAGAGGGAAATCAAGGATGTTGTCGATGATAACACCAATCATCAAGGGGCAAGGATGGTATTTCCCATCATGAATTCAATTGATATCCTGGAAGAGTTCGGAATGTTGATGATGATCACAACACTATTGTCGAGAGATTTCATGAAGGTGTAATTGATCGGCGATGACATCAAGTCAAAGGAATGATGAAGCGAAAGGTTATTGGAACCAGGGTACATCACAAAATCCAGCTTGTTGTTCAAGGCAAAATGATATGACGAGGAAAGTCAACATAAGCTTAGCTCATCGTCGAAATTTGTGCTCTGGGAAGAAGGGCCCAGTAGCATAACGAAAATTTAGCACGGTAATGACGTAGCCGAACAGGCTAGGAATGGCGTGATCGGGTACAAACTCGTAAGTAAAGAAGATTACTAAAAGTTGTTGAACCGTAGTGCGGACTCGGTTCAGTTATCGGTGTCTTTGAGTGTTTAATAACTCAGAGCCCATGAAAAATTGGAATTCAGTGAGAATGTAGCACTTGATGAAGAACTCATAAGAAGTTATGCGCCCATTATAATCTCGAGATACCGGGGGTAATACTCGACGTCAGATCAAAGTAGAGGTTGGACTGGGGTATTGCTCTACAGAAGACAAGTGCTTAAACTTGCACGAGAAATCGTATTTAAAGGAGAACATGGTCGGAACCACGATTGCAAAAGATCAATCCACCGATACCAAAAGGATAATATATCAAGGAAATAGTTACAAGAAGCTTCCATTATTGGATCTACATCGTGTCCATGGGCATGAACACAAAGTTGAAGGTCGACTCCCACTTTTCCAATGCATAACCTTTCTTTCACTTCTCGCTCGATGAAGTTGCGTGTTGAAATTTTATCCGCTGAAACATCGAAGAGGGTGGCTCGTGAAAACTTTCGAGTTCACACATATTAAGGAAGGCATAGGTTCAAGCCATCGGGCTTCCTAGAACATATACCACTTAACTTTAGGAGTAATTAACACATACTCGATAGTAGAGCAAGTTCAAAAGCAGATGATACAATTTACCAAAGGCATTATATACCCATGGAAAGGTTCTCAAGGTTATTCAATATGCGAGGACAACATCTTGATAGAATCCAACAAAGGAACCGATGGTCCACAAGGGATCTGATGTGAGCATCGATACTCAACTAGAGGAAGAAGAATGCACGGGCATCATATTATAGAACATCTAAACAATTCGATGCTTAGATAACAAAGGAATTATGATTTCCAAAACAAGGGATCAGAAGCAGACGCTCTGATCAAGGATGGATAAGTTGGATAGACCAGAGGCACAATAGACGACAAATAGTTTGGTCGAGAACCAGCTCATGTTCAAAAATGATGTCTGAGCCGAAAAGATAATTTAAAAGGATCTACTGATGATTGCGTGCTTTCACACACATGTTGAATCGATAGGACCAAAATGATCGTGTCTAAGGATACTAATGAATATTGCTACACATATGGAAAGCATCCATATTGCAAGCAGACAAGTATTTGCCGAGCAATAGTTTGAAGAGGATACTCGGAAGATCGGGTAGTATTTCCAAGTAATTTGAAAAGCATATGAACAACCGGGGATAAGCGGATACTCGATAAGTGCGAGAATTATCCATAGGGGTATTCAGGTGACAAAGAACAGCAAGGCAATAAGCTCAAAGGATTATCAAAACAATGACGAGTATTTCGAGGTATCTTGTAATAACAAGACTAATTGGGGATGAATGTAAGAATAACAACTGCAAGTAGTTATCCATAAGGGTTGACGGTGGAAGGGGAATTGCAAACGCGATGAAGACAAGTTCTCGGGTTAACCGCGGTGAGTATCTTCAGGGTTGTGCAGCAGACGATCCTTAGTAATAAGGGGCTCTCCGGGTGAAAGTGATAACGAGATCCTAATGTTAGATTTAGCAAAATTCATTTAACCCGAATAGAAGAGAGATCAGAGTCCCAGAGTAAAGGTCGAGGAGTAAAAGATCCTAATACCACCCAAATGGCGACGTGGGCCTATAGGCCACACAGCCATGTTAGTAAAGGTTTTGCAATGACTAGACTCAACTTCGGCCAAGGAGTGTGGAAGGGGGATTCCTACAGCAATGGCTCGATACCAACTTGGACGCCCGATTTAATCGTACACTAATCATGCACGCAAACGCAACGATCAAGATCGAGGACTCACGGAAGATATCACAACACAACTCTAAAAGTAAAATAAGTCATACAAGCATCATAATACAAGCCGGGGGCCTCGAGGGCTCGAATACAAGTGCTCGATCATAGACAAGTCAGTGGAAGCAACAATATCTGAGTACGGACATAAGTTAAACAAGTTTGCCTTAAGAAGGCTAGCACAAACCGGGATCAGATCGAAGAGGCGCAGGCCTCCCGCCTCGATCCTCCTAAACTACTCCCGGTCGTCGCCGGCTGACACTCTTGCGTAGTAGTAGGCACCTCCAGTAGTAGTCGCCATCGACGGTGGCGCCTGCTCTGGTTCCAACATCTGGTTGCGACAACCGTAAAGAAGGAAAGGGGGAAAAGGGGAGAAAGCAACCGTGAGTACTCATCCAAAGTACTACAAGCAAGGAGCTACACTACATATGCATGTGTATATGTGTAAAGGGCCATATCGGACCGAATCGCGAATGCCGTAATAAGAGGGGATAGCTAATCCCGTCAAGACTACGCTCGCAGCCTCCGCCTTGCAAAGATGTAGAAGAGAGTAGATCAAGTCCTTCAAGTAGCATCTCCAAGTAGCATCACCAAGTAGCATCTCCAAAGAGCATCGCATAGCATAATCCTACCCGCGATCCTCCTCGTCGCCCGTGGAAAAGCGATCACCGGGTTGTCTGTGGAACTTGGAAGGGTGTGTTTTATTAAGTATCCGGTTCTAGTTGTCATAAGGTCGAGGTACAACTCCGGTCGCCCTTTTACCGAGGGACACGGCTATTCAATAGATTAATCTTCCTGCAGGGTGCACCACATAACCCAACACGCTTGATCCCATTTGGCCGACACACTTTCTGGGTCATGCCCGCCTCGAAGATCAACACGCCGCAGCCCCACCTAGGCACAACAGAGAGGTCAAACACGCCGGTCTAAACCTAAGCGCGCGCAGGGTCCGGGCCCATCGCCTCGAGCACACCAAGACGCTAAGAGGGCGGCCGAAGCGCACCTAGCCTAGTGGCGCTCCAGTCCAATCCGGCGCGCGCCGCTCGTCGCCGACGCCAAGAAGGCTTCGGTGATACCACGACGCCGGATACCCATAACTACTCCCACGAGATGGTTAGTGCGTATAGACCAAATGGCCGACTCGGATCAAATACCAAGATCTCGTTAAGCGTGTTAAGTATCCGCGAACGCCGTCTGAGGCCAGCCCACCTGCCTCCTAGGTGGTCTCAACCTGCCCGTGCGCTCCGCCACAAAGTAACAATCGGGGCCGTCGGGAACCCAGCCCACCTCTACCGGGATGGAGCCACCGTCCTTTCACCCCCTCATCGAGAATCGATTCTATGTACTCAATGAGTCACCCGACTTTAGTCACCATCTCAGATAGTATGTATGTATGTATAGTATATACCGTGATCACCTCCCAAGTGATCACGGCCCGATAGTATAGCAAGGCGATCGACAAGAATGTAGGGCCAATGATGGTAAACTAGCATCCTATACTAAGCATTTAGGATTGCGGTAAGGTATCAACAGATGTAGCAACAATGTCGCTATGCATCGATTAGGAGTAATCAAACAAGAATATGCTACACTACTCTAATGCAAGCAGATAGAGAAGAATAGGCGATATCCGGTGATCAAAGGGGGCTTGCACAGTTGCTCGAGACAAGGAGGGTTCACAACACCGTAGCCGATCGGGTACCAAAGAAGAAGATCGGTCTCGGTCTACCGGGAAGAAGAGGGGAAGAACAGTAAATATGGAGCAAACAAAACATCACAAAACATAACGAGGCAATACGCGGTGCTAGGTGTGCCCTAACGCAGACTAGGTGATACCGTGAAAGGGGAAACATCCGGAAAGGATTCCGGTGTTTCGTGTTTTCTACAGTGAACCGAAGGGGAAAGTTGCGAGTTCGATAGGTTAGGGGGTGTGGCGGACGAACGGGTTGCGTGTCCGAATCGCCTCGCCGCTCGAGCAACTTTCATATACAAAGTTTTTCCATCCGAGCTACGGTTTATTTTATATTGATTTTAAAAGGATTTAATCATTTTCTAATTTATTAATTATTAATTAAATTAACATTATCCGAATAGTGTTTGCCGATGTCAAGATGACGCCGGAGTCAACGCCGACCGCCGACCGGTCAACTGACAGTGGGACCCGCATGTCATACTCGATTATGCTAATTAAGATTTAACTAATCTAATTATTGTTTAACTAAACTAATTAGTTTAATTAGGTTAACCTAATCATGATTAAATAACTTAATTAATTCCTTAATTAATTAATTAGTTTAATTATTATTATTTATTTTATTTATTTTATTTTTTATTTTTCTTAAAACGCTCGGGCCGGGCCCCGTTTGTCATAGGGCCAATGGGCCGATGCGGAGTTAGCGGGCGCCACGGGCGCTGTCTGGGCGCCGCCAGAAGCGACGGGCGAGGCCAGTGGCGGCGCGAGTCTTGAGCGGCCAGAGCTAACGCCAGCCGAAGCGGCGGAGCCGACCGCAGTCGGGCGCTGATCTGGCGGATGCGGGCACGGCGGGAGAAGGCCCGTCTGTGAGGGCTTGGCGACGGCCGTGGCTGTGGCCAAAGCAATGCGTGGCGTTAGGGCTAAGGCGGCAGCGCGGGCGAAGCACGACGCTGGACGAGCTCCGGCGCCAGACGCGCGACAAGGCCGCGAAGGCGGGAACATGTCGCGCGAGCGCGGGCTCAACAACGGAGAGAGGGAGAGGAGGGAGGTGGCGGCTCACGGGTGCCGCAGGGTTCGGGCAATGAGGGTCGAGGAGGTAGACGGGACGACGGCGACGCAGGGAGGCCGACGGTGCTTGGCGGTCCGGTGAGGTGGCCTCTGGCGGCGACGACGTGGTTCCGGCGACGGGTCGGGCCGCCATGGACGGAGCGCTACTGAGCTCGGGAAGACGACGCGGCACGAGAGAGCGAAGGAGGCCGGAGGTGAGGCGCCGCGAGGTGGCGCCGCGGAGGAGGATGGGGCGCGGTGGCACGGCGACGGGCGGCGGGACAAGGGCGTGGTCGCCCGATCCCGATCTGGATCGGGAGTGGGGGAGCGAGTGAGTGGGGGTGCGTGGTGGTTAGGGTTTGGGCCGGGTGGGGGTTAAGGGAGGCTGGTGGGCTGCCTGGCGGCTCAGTGGCTCTGCTGGGCCGTGGCCCAATGGCCGGGGTTTGTTTTTTTTTTCTTTTTCTATTTCTTTGTTTTCTGTTTTCTTTTCTTTATCTATTTTCTTTTCTATTTTATTCTTTTAATTTCTGTTTTATAAAATATAAATACAACTCCTAAATTAATGTTATAATTTATTCTATCGCCCCAAAGTTTGACACCTAATTAAAATAGTTTGCATTATTATTATTTTTAGGAGGCATTTAATTAATTGTCATAGCTGCTTGTTTTAATTACATTAGAGCCTTTAAACATTTTATAAAAATGTGGATTCTCCACCACAATTATTTATGCAATATTTGGAACATATAGAACATTTTAGTTTTAATGTTTGAAAACTTTTCTTGTTTGCCTTGATTTTGAATTTTGAATTCAAGGGATTGAATCATCGCGAGGTTTACGACGAAGAAGAGTGGTGACGTGGCATCATTAGCGTAGTTTTATTGTAGCCTAATTATCCCAAGGCCACATATGTGTTCACCGACGTAACTATTCTCCTCCATCTTAAAGCTATAGAACTTATTGGAGACTTCATATCTCTCAATCCGGGCATTTGCTTGAAATATTAACTTCAACTCCTAGAACATCTCATATGCTCCATGACGCTCAAAACGCCGTTGAAGACCCGTTCTAAGCCGTAAAGCATGGCACATCGAACTATCGAGTAGTCATCGCTTTGCTCGCCAGACGTTCTTAACGCCGCCGGTTAGATCGGCGCAGTTCGCACCCAGCGGTGCTTCCAGGGCGTAATTCTTCTCAGGCAAAGAATGAGGATAATCCTCGAATTACGGACCCGATCCGTGTAATTGCTACCATCATCTTTCAACTTTGCTTTCTCAAGGAACACATTAAAATTCAACGGAACAATAGCACGAGCCATCTATCTACAACAAACATAGACAAGCAAAATACTATCAGGTACTAAGTTCATGATAAATTTAAGTTCAATTAATCATATTAATTAAGAACTCCCACTTAGACAGACATCTCTCTAGTCATCTAAGTGATCACGTGATCCAAATCAACTAAACCATGTCCGATCGTCACGTGAGATGAAGTAGTTTCAATGGTGAACATCACTATGTTGATCATATCTACTATATGATTCACGTTCGACCTTTCGGTCTCCGTGTTCCGAGGCCATATCTGTTATATGCTAGGCTCGTCAAGTTTAACCTGAGTATTCCACGTGTGCAATTGTTTTGCACCGTTGTATTTGAACGTAGAGCCTATCACACCCGATCATCACGTGGTGTCTCAAAGACGAAGAACTTTCGCAACGGTGCATACTCGTGGAGAACACTTCTTGATAATTTTAGTGAGAGATCATCTTAAAATGCTACCGCAATCAAAGCAAGATAAGATGCATAAAGGATAAACATCACATGCAATCAATATAAGTGATATGATATGGCCATCATCATCTTGTGCTTTTGATCTCCATCTTTGAAGCAATCGTCGTGATCACCATCGCCACCGCGCGACACCTTGATCTCCATTGTAGCATCATTGTTGTTACGCCATCTATTGCTTCTCGACTATCGCTACCGCTTAGTGATAAAGTAAAGCAATTACAGTATGCTTGCATTTCATACAATAAAGCGACAACCATATGGCTCTGCCAGCTGCCGATAACTTCGTTACAAAACATGATCATCTCATACAATAAAATATAGCATCACGTCTTGACCATATCACATCACAACATGCCCCGCAAAAACAAGTTAGACGTCCTCTACTTTGTTGTTGCAAATTTTACGTGGTTGCTACGGGCTTAGCAAGAACCGTTCTTACCTACGCATCAAAACCACAACGATAGTTCGTCAAGTTAGTGCTGTTTTAACCTTCGCAAGGACCGGGTGTAGCCACACTCAGTTCAACTAAAGTTGGAGAAACAGACACCCGCTAGTCAACTGTGTGCAAAGCACGGCGGTAAAACCAGTCTCGCGTAAGCGTACGCGTAATGTCGGTCCGGGCCGCTTCATCCAACAATACCGCTGAACCAAAGTATGACATGCTGGTAAGCAGTATGACTTGTATCGCCCACAACTCACTTGTGTTCTACTCATGCATATAACATCAACGCATAAAACCTGGGCTCTAATACCACTGTTGGGGAACGTAGTAATTTCAAAAAAATCCTACGCACACGCAAGATCATGGTGATGCATAGCAACGAGAGGGAAGAGTGTTGTCCATGTACCCTCGTAGACCGTAAGCAGAAGCGTTATGACAACGCGGTTGATGTAGTCGTACGTCTTCATGATCCGACCGATCCAAGCACCGAACATACGGCACCTACGAGTTCAGCACACGTTCAGCTCGATGACGATCCACGGACTCCGATCCAGCGAGGTTTCGGATGAGTTCCACAAGACGACGGCGCAGGTACGATGATGATGTTCTACCGACGCAGGCTTTGCCTAAGCACCGCAACGATATGACCGAGGTGGAATATAGTGGAAGGGGCACCGACACGGCTAAGGAACGATCACGAAGATCAACTTGTGTGTTCTAGGGTGCCCCCGGCCCCCGTATATAAAGGAGGGCGGGGGGAGGTGCAGCCGGCCCCCTAGGGGTGCGCCTGGAGGAGTCCTACTCCCACCGGGAGTAGGACTCCCCCCTCTTGCCTTGGTGGAGAAGGAAAGGGGGGAGGGGAAAGAGGAAAGAGGGGCGCCGCCCCCCTTCCTTGTCCTATTCGGACTAAGGGGAAAGGGGGCGCGCGGCCTGCCCTGGCCGGCCCTCCTCTTCTCCCTCATGGCCCACTAAGGCCCATTAACCCGCAGGAGGGTTCTGGTAACCCCCCGGTGTTCCGGTAAAATCCCAATTTCACCCGGAACCATTCCGATGTCCAAATATAGGCTTCCAGTATATCAATCTTTATGTCTCGACCATTTCGAGACTCCTCGTCATGTCTGTGAACAAATCCGGGACTCCGAACAATCTTCGGTACATCAAAACTTATAAACTCATAATAAAACTATCATCGTAACGTTAAGCGTGCGAACCCTACGGGTTCGAGAACTATGTAGACATGACCTAGAACTATTCTCGGTCAATAACCAATAGCGGAACCTGGATGCTCATATTGGCTCGTACATATTCTACGAAGATCTTTATCGGTCAAACCGCATAACAACATATGTTGTTCCCTTTGTCATCGGTATGTTACTTGCCTGAGATTCGATCGTCGGTATCCAATACCTAGTTCAATCTCGTTACCGACAAGTCTCTTTACTCGTTACGTAATGCATCATTCCGTAACTAACTCATTAGCTACATTGCTTGCAAGGCTTATAGTGATGTGTATTACCGAGAGGGCCCAGAGATACCTCTCCGACAATCGGAGTGACAAAACCTAATCTCGAAATACGCCAACCCAACATGTACCTTTGGAGACACCTGTAGAGCTCTTTTATAACCACCAGTTACGTTGTGACGTTTGGTAGCACACAAAGTGTTCCTCCGGTAAACAGGAGTTGCATAATCTCATAGTTACAGGAACATGTATAAGTCATGAAGAAAGCAATAGCAACATACTAAATGATCAAATGCTAGGCTAACGGAATGGTTCATGTCAATCACATCATTCTCCTAATGATGTGATGCCGTTAATCAAATGACAACACATGTCTATGGTTAGGAAACATAACCATCTTTGATTAATGATCTAGTCAAGTAGAGGCATACTAGTGACATTATGTTTGTCTATGTATTCACACATGTATCATGTTTCCGGTTAATACAATTCTAGCATGAATAATAAACATTTATCATGATATGAGGAAAGAAATAATAACTTTATTATTTCTTCTAGGGCATATTTCCTTCATCTTCTAGTGACAGTTCCGTTCATCGGTCTTATGTTGAACCAAGTGAGAGTTCCATACGAGATGCTACCACCAAAACATGCTTATGGCCATGCGACGACTATATGGTGAGTGTGGGAATTAAGGAGGAATTTGAACAATATGTTCACAATGCCGATATCGGTCCCTACATTTCAGATAAGTGCAATCAACACCACACTCTCACTGAATCATTTGTCAAAGGATTTAAATTCCATCCCGAATCTAGGGTGTCATTTAAACTGTATGAAAATTAATTTACCATATCACTAGAGAAGTTTGCTCACCACTGCAAAATTCCATTTTGGGGTTTGCTTGACGAACCACCAAGAGCTGAGTTTGAAACATTTTTATCTAGCCTTCGCTACGGTGAGAATAGGGGAGTAACGCAAGGTATAATAAAGAGCATTCATTTTCTCGCAATTCAGTACTTTGCATTATTGAAAGGGAAATGTATTGTAGGCAAAAAAAATTGTAGTACACTTTGTGCTCCAGATTTGAGCCTCATACGCGCCGTTCTCACCGGTGACAAAAGCTATAATAATCTTGGAGCGATTGTTGCATGTATGTTGCAACACAACGCTAATAGTAGTTATTTTTATGGTGGAATTTATGCCACACGCTTAGCAAGAGAGTTGGGTGTTTCACCTTTGCCATATGACCCTATTTTACCCACGCGGTATTTAGACTTCATGCTATGAAGCATCATAAGATCCTTAAGGGTAAACATGATAATTTCACCTACAAATTGTTGTTTAATCAAGAGTCCGTCGTATACGCATATTTGCCTGCACTTGCTCTCTTTGATTATCATAGCAGGGGAAGATATTTTGTTCTTGAGAGCGAGGGCCCGAGCCCACAATGCAGCGGTTGTGGCTGCACGGCAGGCTGAGACATGCGCACCAAGAGCCTCCATGAGCTACCACTCCGACTATTATGCAGACTACTCATTGATTACCAAGTTAGGCCAAAAGCCTAAGCTTGGGGAGTACGTATTCCCACCGACATTACATTCATGTTCACACATTTCATTTGTCGATGTTCACACTTTCTCATTGTATTATCCATGCTAATTTATTTTCTCGCTTTCTTCTTGTGTGTTTGAAAAACTTTGAGAAAATACAAAAATATTTCCTGCTTCTTTTTTATTTTTCTTCCTAGTTTAAATTGTTGTAGCACTAAGCAGAAAACCCAAAAATATTTCCTTGTTCTTCGTTTACTTGTTGGGAGCTTTTTCGTGTAAATAGTTTTTCTCGTTTTTGCTTTTCCCTTTTTATTTTGCTTGTTCAAGAAAACCAAAAACTCCAAAAATATATCAGTGTGTTTCTCTAAATTTCTTTCTTTTTATTGAGTCATACCGAGGAGAAGACCACGATGAATATATTGAGTGGCTCTCACATGCACAATTGTTGATCTAATGAAGAGCCCAGTTTACCTTGTCTTCTCCTGTCGAATAAAATATTTGCAGATTCCAGCTTAGTCCACGACACTCTTGCACTATTATCATTTTCCTATTGTTCGGTCGTGCAAGTGAAAGGCAATAATGACAACATTCGACGAACTGGCTGTGGTAGAGAAAACGGTTATGAACTCGACTTGTTCTGTTTTTGTAAATATGTTTAACCTAGTATCCATGATTCAGCCCATTATGATTAAATATGTTTGCAATGACAATTAGAGATTATAGTTTCTCATGCCATGCATAAGTAGCTAGGAGTGGATAATGATTTATCTTGGATATCAACATTGCATTAAAATAATTGTGATGTAGTATGATGATATGGTATCCTCCTTTGAATGTTCAAGTGGCTTGACTTGGCACATGTTCATGCATGTAGTTGAATCAAAACCAACATAACCTCTATGATATTTATGTTCATGGTGTTCATATCCTAATCATGCTAGTGTCCAATGTTACTTATGCATAATGCATGTTCATGTCCGTTGTTGCTCTCTAGCTGGCCGCTTCTCAACCTATCCGCTGACCTTCGCCTGTACTAAGTGGGAATTTTCCTTGTACATCAAAAACCTTGAACCCAAGTTATTCCAGATGAGTCCACCATACCTACCTATATGCGGTATTACCCTTCCGCCCTAAGCAAATTTGCATGTGCTATCTCAAAAAGCTTCAAATAAATATCCTTTTTGTGTGCTTGGATCGTTCATGGAATGACAGGAGGTAGTCGGTATCTTCCATGCTAAGCGGGTTATTCTCAGGTCGAGTGTTTATTCACTCGCCATCGCACGAGAAAAGGGCGGTAATAGGGATGCCCAGTCCCAAACTGCAAAAAGAATTGATCTCTCAAATAATCAAACAAAAACTCCCAATGGAGCCATAACCTTTACTTTTCAGCTTGGCAACCGCCACTAGCGTGCTTAGCATGGAAGATATTGATAACTGATGGTCGTGAAGTAAACAAGAAGAGTGCATGTCTCAAAATATCATTTTCCTCTATTTTAAAACTTGAGCTCTGGCACCTCTACGAATCACTGCTTCCCTCTGCGAAGGGACTATCTATTTACTTTTATGTTGTGTCAACACCTCCTAAAAATAAGCGCCAGAACCTGAGAGCACTGCTGTCATGCTGATGCATTGTGTGTAGCTAATGTTGGGTGCATCGTGACTGGATCATTTCTACCATGAATTAGAATATTTAGTCGTCGCTTGAACTTTGGAGGTGCTCTACATTTATGTTTTGCGGTCTCAGAAAGGGCTAGCAAGATACCACTATTGTTCATATTATATCATGGTTGTTTTGATAACATGTTGCCGTTTGAGATATTTTATTATTGCTCGCTAGCTGATTATGTCATTGATACGAGTTAATATAATTTTTAAGAGTTATTGTTGACATGGTTAGTTATAATATTGGCTAAAAACCTGGGTGTTGTTTAAGCTCATTTATGCAAACAAGAGCAAAAGAGTTCATAAAAGTTTTTTCTTTTTCACTTTCAGTTTATCAACTGAATTTCTTGAGGACAAGCAAAGGTTTAAACTTGGGGGAGTTGATACGTCTCCAACGTATCTAATTTTCCTAACGCTTTTCCTCTTGTTTTGGACTCTAATTTGCATGATTGGAATGAAACTAACCCCGGACTGACGCTGTTTCAGCAGAACTACCATGGTGTTGTTTTTGTGCAGAAATAAAAGTTCTCAGAATGGAACAAAACTTTGCGAGGATTTTTTGTATCAATAAAGAGAATTTCTGGAGCCAAGAACCACCGGAGGGGGGCACCTGGGTGGGCACAACCAACCAGGGCGCCCACCCTCCAGGCGCGCCCAGGTGGGTTGTCTCGTAGACCTTGAAACTTATGCAATAAAATCACATTTTTCTAGGAAAAAATTAGGGATAAAGAATTATCGCGTTCCACGAGACGGAGCCGTCGTCACCTCATGTTCTTCATCAGGAGGCCAGATCTGGAGTCCGTTTGGGGCTCCGGAGAGGGGGATCTTTGTTCTTCGTCATCACCAACCCTTCTCCAACGCCAATTCAATGATGCACCCCACCAGGAGTGAGTAATTCCTCCGTAGGCTCGCTGGTCGGTGAGGAGTTGGATGAGGTTCATCATCTAATCTAGTTAGTTTTGTTAGGTCTTGATCCCTAGTATCCACTATGTTCTAAGATTGATGTTGCTATGACTTTGCCATGCTTAGTGCTTGTCACTTTGGGTCCGGGTGCCATGATTTCAGATCTGAACCGCTTATGTTATCACCATTATATCTATGTTCTAGATCCGATCTTGCAAGTTATAGTCACCTACTATGTGTTATGATTCGACAACCCCGGATTGACAATAGTCGGTACCACTCCAGGTGATGACCATAGTTTGAGTTCATGTATTCACCGTGTGTTAATCCTTTGTTCCGGTTCTCTATTAAAAGGAGGCCTTAATATCCCTTAGTTTCCAATTGGACCCCACTGCCACGTGACGGTAGGACAAAATATGTCATGCAAGTTCTTTCCATAAGCACGAACGACTATTGACGGAATACATGCCTACATTATATTTATGAACTGGAGCTAGTACCGTATCGCCCTAGGTTATAACTGTCACATGATGAATATCATTCAGAATTGCCGATCCAATGCCTACGAATTTATCTTATATTGTTTCTGCTAAGTTACTACTATTATCGTTACTGTTGCACTTGCTACAAAATCACTCATGTTACTGTTACCGTTACTATTGTTGCTGCTACTATTATCAAAACTATCATACTACCTTGCTACTGATCACTTTGCTGCAGATAATTAATCTCCAGGTGTGGTTGAATTGACAACTCAGTCGCTAATACTTACAATTATTCTTTGGCTCCCCTTGTGTCGAATCTATAAATTTGGGTTGAATACTCTACCCTCAAAAACTATTGCGATCCCCTATACTTGTGGGTTATTGATATGTCTCCAACGTATCTATAATTTTTGATTGTTCCATGCTATTATATTACCCCTTTTGGATGTTTATGGGCTTTATTTTACACATTTATATCATTTTTGGGACTAACCTACTAATAGGAGGACCAACCCGTATTGCTGTTTTTTTGTTGCCTAGTTTAGTATTTCGAAGAAAAGGAATATCAAACGGAGTCCAAACGGAATGAAACCTTCGGGAGCGTGATTTTTGGAACGAACGTGATCCAGAGGACTTGGAGTGCAAGTCAAGAAGCAGCCGAGGCGGCCACGAGAGGGTAGGGCGCCCCCCTATAGGGCGCGCCCCTTATCTCGTGGGCCCCTCGGGTGGCCACCGACGTACTTCTTCCTCCTATATAAGCCTACGTACCTATGACGCCCGGATAGTTAAGCTACAGTAACCCTCTACTAATGGTGCCACGTCACCTCTGTCACTGAAATTAATCTTGGGTTAATTCGAACCGCTTTAAAATTCAAATTCAAATTAATGTCAACAATAAAAGTTTTTGGAAGTTAAAACAAAAATGTTTGGTTTGTACTAAATATTACATAGGTAAATATGGTGTAGTAAACACATTTTTTATAAAATGCATAAATATTTTAAATTCAATTAAAACAGAAAAGGGAAATAAATAAAAGAAAAAGGAAAACAAATCTAACCAAAAAAAGGAAAAGAAAAGCAATCACCGCTTCACTGGCTCGGCCAAGAGAGCCACCGCCCAATGAGCCACGACCCACCAGGCCGCCCAACCGCCCACACCCCACCACTTAACCCGGTCCACCCGATCAAAACCCTAATCCTCCCACTTCTCCTCCTCGATTCCCCACTACTCGCTCCTCCCCACTCCCGACCCCTTCGGATCGGGCAACCACCTCGGCGCCGCGCCTCTGCCTTCCCGGCGCTCCGCCATTGCAGCACACTCGCCGACCCCACACTGCATCGCCTCGTCGCCTCGCCTCATCCCTTAGCCTTCCGGGCCTCGTCGCTTCATCGACGCTGCGTCGTCCTCGCCGGAACCGCCCGACGCCGCCCGAAGCCGTCCGTCGCCGCCCGAAGACCACCCCATCGCCGGACTCCCCATCACATTGCGCCGCGTCGTCCCGCACCAGCGCGCCACAGCAAGCCCTCGGTGCTCGACGTCGCCCTCGCCCCGATCGCCTACGTCCACTCCGTCGCTCGTCCCCGTCGTCCTCTCCGGCCTTCCCCGAGCACGCTGCCATGTCCCTACGCCCGCAGTGAGCCCCGACCTCTCCTCTCTCGCTCCTGCATCGACCGTGGCCTCACCCGCCGCTCACACACACACGCACGCGCGCCCCTTGCCGCCGCCCCGCTTCAGCTCCGCCCGCGCCAAGACGCAGCCGGCCTTCGCCCCGCCGCCGTCTTCCTCCCCGCCTCGCTGCCCGCGCGGTGGCGCGCCACGCCGCTTCCTCTCTCTTGTGCTTTCGCCCGGCGCCGTTCGCCTCGGCGCACTGTCCGGCTCCCGGCACAGCCTCGCCTCGTCGTGGCAGACTGATCGCCGCGCCCGATCCGGGCGCCGTGCCCGTCTTGCCCACCTTAGCCGTGCCCGCCTCCAGCGCCCGTTAGCGCTCGGGCGCCCGCTAGTGCCTGCACGCCCGTTAGGCCCCCGGGGCCTATGACATATGGGCCCCGCCCACAGAACGTGTTTAAAAAAACAGAATTAAAAGAATTAGAAAAAATAATAATAATAAAATTAATTAATTAATCCTATTTAGTTAACTAATTAACTCTAATTAACCCGCTAATTAGATGTTAACAAATTGTTAGTCTTCAGCCTATGACATGTGGGACCCACACGTCAGGTTGACCAGGTCAATGGTCAACATTGACTGCTGACATCACTCTGATGTCATGCTGACGTCATCATTTACTATTCTGGATAATATTGGATTTAAATAATTAATTAAATTCCAGAAATTAATAAAATCTTTAGAAAATCATATCTTTTAATCCGTAACTCGGATGAAAATATTTTCTACATGAAAGTTGCTCAGAACGACGAGACGATTCTGGATACGCTACCCGTTCATCCGCCACGCATCCCTAGCATAGAGAACCTGCAACATTTCACCTCCGGTTCATCTGTCCGAAGACACGAAACATCGGGGATACTTTCCCGGATGTTTCCCCCCTTCACCGGTATCACCTCATACCGTGTTAGAACACGTCTAGCTATGCTTGTTGACCTGTTATGCACTTGCTTGCTATGTATTTACTGTTTCTCCCCCCTCTTCTCTCCGGTGGCCCCGTGGCGATCTTTGATTCCCCGTGGGCGACTACGCCACCGACGACCCCTCCTTCTTGTCTCGAGCAACCAGGCAAGCCCCCCTTGATCACCGGATATCGCCTATTCTTCTCTATATCGCTTGCATTAGAGTAGTGTAGCATGTTCTTGTTACATTACTCCTATTCTGTTGCATAGCCTCTCATTGTTGCTACAGTCATTGATACCCTACCCGCAATCCTAAATGCTTAGTATAGGATGCTAGTTTATCATCATTGGCCCTACATTCTTGTCAGTCTGCCTTGCTATATTATTGGGCCGTGATCACTCGGGAGGTGATCACGGGTATATACTATACATACATACATATTATATAGATGGTGACTAAAGTCGGGTCAGCTCGTTGAGTACCCGCAAGTGATTCTGATGAGGGGGCTGAAAGGACAGGTGGCTCCATCCCGGTAGAGGTGGGCCTGGGTTCCTGACGGCCCCCGACTGTTACTTTGTGGCGGAGCGACAGGGCAGGTTGAGACCACCTAGGAAACATGTGGGCCTGGCCTTGTTCGGCGTTCACGGATACTTAACACGCTTAACGAGATCTTGGTATTTGATCTGAGTCTGGCCATTTGATCTATACGCACTAACCATCTACGCGGGAGTAGTTATGGGTATCCCGGCGTCGTGGTATCAGCCGAAGCCTTCTTGACGTCAGCGACGGAGCGGCGCGCGCCGGATTGGACTGGAACGCCTACTCTTGTATAAGGGAGGCTAGGTCTACTTCCGGCCGCCCTCGCAACGTGGTGTGCAATGGGCGATGGGCCCGGACCACTGCGCGCATAGGATTTAGACCGGCGTGTTGACCTCTCTGTTGTGCCTAGGTGGGGCTGCGACGTGTTGATCTTCCGAGGCCGGGCATGACCCAGGAAAGTGTGTCCGGCCAAATGGGATCGGCGTGTTGGGTTATGTGGTGCACCCTGCAGGAAGTTTATCTATTGAATAGCCGTGTCCCTCGGTAAAAGGACGACCCGGAGTTGTACCTTGACCTTATGACAACTAGAACCGGATACTTAATAAAACACACCCTTCCAAGTTCCACAGACAACCCGGTGATCGCTCTTCCACAGGGAGACGAGGGGAGGATCGCTGGGTAGGATTATGCTATGCGATGCTACTGGAGATGCTACTTGGACATGCTACTTGGAGGACTTCAGTCTACTCTCCTCTACATGCTGCAAGACGGAGGCTGCCGAGCGTAGTCTTGACGTGATTAGCTATCCCCTCTTATTGTGGCATTCTGCAGCTCACCCACCGATATGGCCCTTTACACATATACCCATGCATATGTAGTGTAGATCCTTGCTTGCAGTACTTTGGATGAGTACTCACGGTTGCTTTCTCCCCTTTTCCCCTTTCCTTTCTTTACGGTTGTCGCAACCAGATGCTGGAGTCCGGGAGCGACGCCACCGTCGATGACGACTACTACTACCGAGGTGCCTACTACTACGTGCGGGCGGCGACGACCGGGGAGTAGTTTAGGAGGATCCTGCAGGAGGCCCGCGCCTCTTCGATCTGATCCCGTTTGTGTTAGCCTTCTTAAGGCAAACTTGTTTAACTTATGTCGTACTCGAGATATTGTTGCTTCCGCTGACTCGCGTCTATGATCGAGCACGTGTATTCGAGCCCTCGAGGCCCCTGGCTTGTATTATGATGCTTGTATGACTTATTTATGTTTTTAGAGTTGTGTTGTGATATCTTCCCGTGAGTCCCTGATCTTGATCATAAACATTTGCGTGCATGATTAGTGTACGATTGATTCGGGGGGCGTCACAAGTTGGTATCAGAGCCGACTGCCTGTAGGAATCCCCCTTCCCAACTCCTTGGCCGAAGTCGAGTCTAGACGTTGCAAAAACTTTTACTAACATGGCTGTGTGTCTTACCGGCACACGTCGCCATTGGGTGGTAGTAGGATCTTTTATTCCTTGTCTTTACTCTGGGACTCTGAGCTCTCTTCTATTCGGGTTAAATGATTTTGCTAAAAACAAAACTAATTTTAGGTTCTCGCAAGTACTTCCTCCCGGAGAGCCCCTTGTTACCGATGACCGCCTGCTGCACCAGAAGATTCCGAAGATACTCTACGATGTGCTCTCAAGATTATGTGCCATCGCTTTTGCAATTCACTTCCATCGATAAACCCTCTGGATAACTACTTACACCTATCGTTCATATTGTCATCCTCAGTTGCTCTTGTTATTACAAGATGTCTTGAAATACTCCTCGATATTCTAAGAATTCTTTATGCTTACTGCCCTGCAGTTCCTTGCTGCATGAATACCCCTATGGATAATTACTCGCGTTTGCCGAGTATCCGTTTGTACAAAGTTGTTCATGTGTTTCACCAAAAATACATTCAAATACTACCCGATCTTCCGAAAATCCTGAGCAGCCTATTGCTCTTGGAATTCTTGCTTACTTGCATTATGGTTAATCCCATAAGTCTCGTAATCTTAATGGCATCCCTTGTCATTATCATTTTGAGTCTGTTGACTCAATATGTGTGCGAATGCACACAATCATCTATCAACCCTTCTAAATTATCTTTCCGGCTCAGACGTCATTTTGAACATGAGCTGGTTCTCGACCAAACTATTTGTCGTCAATTGTGCCTCTGGTCTATCCAACTTATCCATATTTAATCAGAGCATTACTTCTGATCCTTCGATTTGGATTCATAATTCCTTTGCATTTATGCTTCGAATTAGTCAGATGATTCTATAACCTGATGCCTTTGCATTCTTTCCTTTTCTGGTTGAGTAGCGATACTCACATCAGATCCTTTGTGGACCGTCAAGTCCTTTGTTGGATTGTTATCCGACAGTGTCCTTCATATTCAATCACCTTGTGAGTTCTTCCCCTGATACATAGTGCCTTTGGTAAATTGTATCATCTGCTTGGCCAACCATGCTCTGCTTTCGAGCCGGTGGTATTTACTATTGAAGCTTGTGGTATACGTTTCCACGATACCCTGACGGGTTGAACCTATGCCTTCCTTTGTATGTGTGAACTCGGAAGTTTTCACGAGTCATACTCATCTGGTATTTCACCAGGTAAAACTTTCAACACTAATGCCTTTATCAAAGCGATAAGTGAATGGAAGGTTATACATTGAAGAAGTGGGAGTCGACCTTGAACTTTGTGTTCATGCCCATGGACACGATGTTGATCCTATCATGGAAGCTTCTTGTAATAATAACTATTTCCTTGTTATAATATCATTTGGAATCTATGAATTGATCCTTTGCAATCATGGATCCTACCATATTTTCTACTTGATTCCATTTCTCGGACAAGTTAAACCACTTGTCCTCTACAAATCAATGCACCCATCCAACCTCTATTTTGATCTACCTTCAAGTACTAACCCCCTAGTATCTCGAGGATATCAACCGATTGCACTACATCTTATGCATTTCTGATGAAGTAGTGCCTTTCCCCGTCATAGTCACTCCACGGGTTCTGGGTTGTCGTCAACCGAGGACATTGATTAGTGAATCGAATCCCCCCTGTGATTCAGTACTCCTAGTACATTGTGGATGAGAAGTTTAATACTCCATCACGTCATTCCTAGCCTGATCGGCTATATCATTTTGTGCTAAATTTTAACTATGCTACCTGGTCCTTTCTTCCCAGAGCACAATTTTCGACGATGAGCTAACCTTACGTCGATTTTCCTCGTCATATCATTTCTCCTTGAACAACAAGCTTGATTTCAAGTTTGTGTCGTACCCATGGTTCCAATGACCTTTTGCTTCATAGTTCCTTTAACTTGATGTCGTCGCTGATTGATTACATCTTCATGAAATCTCTCGACAAATTTGTCGTGATCATCATCAACATCTTGACTCCTTCCTGGATATCAATTGAATTCATGATGAGAAATACCATCCTTGCCCTCGATGATTTGTGTTGTCATCGACCACTTTAATGCCTCCCCTCCAACACAAACTTGTTCGTGTTTTGTGTTGTACCTTGAGATCCTTGCTACCCAACTTATGTTATGTTCTACCTTGGAGTATTGCTATATTCTATGTCAAGAATGTCATGGGAAATTCACCACCCTTAAGAATTCTTGATACAAGTGATACTTATTAACATCACCATTCTTTTCTTGGTCCTTGTGTTGTTTCTAACCGGAATACCGACAAATGGTCTGTGATGTGTAAATTCTAAACTTCTAGCAACCCTATTGCTTTGAAGTTATTGGTCTATAGTTTCATTCTACGTGTATGGCTTATTGAGTCATCATTCGAACATTTATCGTGCAACCCATCCCATATTTTGGGTGCACCTGTGAACCAAGGTTTAATTGTGGATGTTTTTCTCGAACATACATCATTATATCATTTGATGTGACAATTGATATCTCCTTCTTCACATAATTGTGGAGGTCCATCTTTTGAAAATCTCGGTGAATTGTCGCTGAGTTCATCAGCTACCTCCTCTTCCTCTCCTTGATTTAATGAGGAACTCTTGTTTCGGGACTCGCTTCCATTGTACATTTCCCAAGAATCTTGCAATGTCATTTCGTCTATTTGTGTTGCACCTTTTCTTCTCGGACATCCTGAGTCTGAGGTATCGTGACACCAATCGGATCTGAATCTCGGTCAGATATGATGGTTGGGACAACTTTTCAGGAGTTATGATGATGGTTCTTAGATGACCCGGTAAGATGATGTCATGCCTAGCACACCTGACCAGAGGACCTAGTGTTATAGTTTCCTTTGTGTATCCAAGGTTAATCATTTTTCCATGAGGAAATTGAATGCCTTGTTTAATAAGTTTATCCTGATGGATCCTTTGTGTATCCAAAGTCTGACCTTTGCTTAAAGACCATGTCAATGCTATCTCGAAGCATGTCTGTGGTACTCCGATTTTCAACAAGAACATTTGAAGCCCAATGCTAAATGTTTCTTGCTCAATTATCCAAACACCGTTGTATGGGTATTGTCATCAAATCCTCTCCCCTTACCTAAATGGTTTCTACTTACTATCCTGTCGTGGATATCTTGCTCTATTTGTCCTTGGGAAGGATATACCCTTGAACAATGTGTTTAAACACATTTTCCTTTCCATTGTTCTGTTTAATCTGATAACCGTATTTTCCTTTCCATTCTTTTGCTTAACATTTCCTGAATCTGACTTAACTGAGCGGAGATAATTCCTTGCTTAGATAAGCACCTTGTTGTACCACTCTGCTTGTAAGACCCTGTTACTATTGTTGATGACATTCTGGTAACCACCGATGGGTGATAGCTTGCCAATTGGGTTGCCTCGTTCAACAAGCAGGAAAATGGTTCTCTTCGTCCCTCGCCCTTGGTATCGATGTTGTTGCCGACATAACTGATAGGCTACCCTCTGACACACCTTACTATCATGACCGTGCAAGATGTCGGCCCCCTTCCTACTTTCAACCACATGGTGGGCCCATAACCCACAGTTCCACAGGATCGAAACCTGACTCTCCTGCACCCCCTATTCCCAAGGTTGTTCCTTGCGTGTGGCCTCGTATGTAATTCACGAGCCATCTTCCGAGGGATCATCAAATCTGTTACCGGACACAATACTTATTCCCGATTGCTTTGAGCCCCTTTCACGCCCTGTTTCAGGCATCAAACGGTTGCCTGCTCGCTCGAAACTTCCCATGAAACCTCATTACTTTGCTCTCAATATTTTCTTAAGTTTCAATTCGAGAGTTATGTTCTGCCACCTTCCCCGATGATATCGACCAGATAGTCAACCTTGTAGAGGTTCGTTCTCCCGGAATACCCCCCCTTATTCTTTCGTAAGGACGACAATTTCATCATGATGCATTGAAGCAGAGGACTGAAGACACCAATGTAATGGATCGACCTCTTCGAGAAGAGCAACCAAAACTGAGAAGATTCGTTAGAACTTTCATAACAAGATCTTTCCCCCCTAGTCCTCCTCTTAAATCTCGGGACGAGATTTCTTGTAGTGGAGGAGATTTGTGACGCCCGGATAGTTAAGCTACAGTAACACTCTACTAATGGTGCCACGTCACCTCTGTCACTGAAATTAATCTTGGGTTAATTCGAAACCGCTTTAAAATTCAAATTCAAATTAATGTCAACAATAAAAGTTTTCGAAAGTTAAAACAAAAATGTTTGGTTTGTACTAAATATTACATAGGTAAACATGGTGTAGTAAACACATTTTTTATAAAATGCATAAATATTTTAAATTCTATTAAAACAGAAAAGGGAAATAAATAAAAGAAAAAGGAAAACAAATCTAACCAAAAAAAGGAAAAGAAAAGCAATCACCCGCCTCCCCACTGGGCTCCGGCCCAGAAAGCCACCGCCCAATCACCACGACCCACCAGCCGCCCAACCGGCCCACACCCCCACCACTTAACCCCGGTCCACCCGATCAAACCCTAATCCCTCCCACTTCTCCCTCCTCGATTCCCCACTCCTCTCGCTCCTTCCCCCACTCCCCGATCCCCTTCTGGATCGGGCAACCACCTCGGCCCGACGCCTCTGCCTTCCCGGCGCTCCGCTGCTGTGCACTCGCCGACCCCCACCAGCATCGCCTCGTCGCCTCGCCTCATCCCTTAGCCTCCCGGGCCTCGTCGCCCCATCAACGCTCGTCGTCCTCGCCAAGAACCGCCCCGACGCCGCCAAAGCCGTCCGTCGCCGCCAAGACCACCCGTCGCGGACTCCCCATCATCACATACCACGTGGTCCCGCACCCGCGCCCGCAGCGATGCCTTTGGTGCTCGACGTTGCCCTCGCCCGATCGCTTACGCCCACTCGTCGCCATCCCGCTGCCCTCTCCGGCCTTCCCGAGCACGCTGCCATGTCCCTCGCCCGCGGTGAGCCCGACCTCTCTCTCGCTCGTGATCGACCGTGGCCTCACCGCCGCACGCGACGCCGCGCAAGACGCTGCCGCTTCCCTTCAAGACGGCTTCGCCACAAGACGCAGCTTCGGCCGCGCGCCGCGCGCCAGTCTTCTCCCCTACTCCTGCCGCCGCGGTGGCGCGCCCTCACGCTGCCTCTCTGCTGCTTCTGCCCACCCGTTCCACCTCGGCCCGCGCGCGTCCGGCGCCCGACACAGCCTCGCCTCGTCGTGGCCAGCCCAAGGCCATACCACGCGCTTCATTCCCCGCGTGCCGTCGACCCTAATCAGCGTCTTGTACCGCATGGGTAGGGTATGGGCACACTTTTATACCCACGGGTAGTACCCATATCCAACCCATTAAGTCATGGGTAGGGTACAGGTATAGTCTTGTACCCACGGGTATATCCATACCCTACCCGTTGGTGAACTAATGTTAAGTTGTCCTCAATTAGTCATTAATTTGTCATGTGACTCGTCTACTCCTATTGACTTAAGAGTATGTTGTGATTTCTAAATTTTGATATTGGTCAATTACTCATCTACCTGTTATTGAGCTGACATAATTGATTTTTTGTCAATTGTGCTATCAATGAGCGTAAAATTGTGAACAACTTGTGTACTGTTTGTTCTACCCGCTGGGTACCCAATGGGTATGGGTACCCATCGGGTATGGGTATGGGTAAAGTTTCATGCCCATGGGTACGGGTATGGGTAGAATTTTGTGCCCACTAACTATACGGGTATGGGTATGGTATTGCTCTACCCTGCCCATACCCTACCCATTGCCATCCTTAGCCGCGCCCGCCTCCAGCGCCCGTTAGTGCTCGGGCGCCCGCTAGTGCCTCCACGGCCGTTAGGCCCCCTGGGGCCTATGACATATGGGCCCCGCCCACAGAACGTGTTTAAAAAAAATAGAATTAAAAGAATTAGAAATAAAATAAAATTAATTAATTAATTAAATTAATTAATCCTGTTTAGTTAACTAATTAACTCTAATTAACCCGCTAATTAGATGTTAACAAATTGTTAGTCTTCAGCCTATGACATGTGGGACCCACACGTCAGGTTGACCAGGTCAATGGTCAACGTTGACTGCTGACATCACTCTGATGTCATGCTGATGTCATCATTTACTATTCTGGATAATATTGGATTTAAATAATTAATTAAATTCCAGAAATTAATAAAATCTTTAGAAAATCAAATCTTTTAATCCGTAACTCGGATGAAAATATTTTCTACATGAAAGTTGCTCAGAACGACGAGACGATTCCGGATACGCTACCCGTTCACCCGCCACGCATCCCTAGCATAGAGAACCTGCAACATTTCACCTCCGGTTCATCTGTCCGAAGACACGAAACATCGGGGATACTTTCCCGGATGTTTCCCCCCTTCACCGGTATCACCTCATACCGCGTTAGAACACGTCTAGCTCTGCTTGTTGACCTGTTATGCACTTGCTTGCTATGTATTTACTATTTCTCCCTCTCTTCTCCGGTAGCCCCGTGGCGATCTTTGATGCCCTGTGGACAACTACGCCACCGACGACCCTCCTTCTTGTCTCGAGCAACCGTGCAAGCCCCCTAGATCACCAGATATCGCCTATTCTTCTCTATACTGCTTGCATTAGAGTAGTGTAGCATGTTACTTGTTCGATTACTCCTATTACATTGCATAGCTTTGTCATTGTTGCTACAATCATTGATACCCTACCCGCAATCCTAAATGCTTAGTATAGGATGCTAGTTTATCATCATTGGCCCTACATTCTTGTCGATCGCCTTGCTATACTATTGGGCCGTGATCACTCGGGAGGTGATCACGGTATATACTATACATACATACATATTATACAAATGGTGACTAAAGTCAGGTCAGCTCGTTGAGTACCCGCAAGTGATTCTGATGAGGGGGCTGAAAGGACAGGTGGCTCCATCCCGGTAGAGGTGGGCCTGGGTTCCCAACAGCCCCCGACTGTTACTTTGTGGCGGAGCGACAGGGCAGGTTGAGACCACCTAGGAGACATGTGGGCCTGGCCTTGTTCGGTGTTCGCGGATACTTAACACGCCTATCGAGATCTTGGTATTTGATCTGAGTCTGGCCATTTGGTCTATACGCACTAACCATCTACGCGGGAGTAGTTATGGGTATCCCGGCGTCGTGGTATCAGCTGAAGCCTTCTTGACGTCGGCACGACGAGCGGCGCGCTGCCGGATTGGACCGAACGCCTACTCTTGTATAAGGGAGGCCGCCCTAGAACGTCTTGGTGTGCAATGGGCGATGGGCGGACCCTACAGATAGGATTTAGACCGGCGTGTTGACCTCTCTGTTGTGCCTAGGTGGGGCTGCGGCGTGTTGATCTTCCGAGGCCGGGCATGACCCAGAAAGTGTGTCCGCCAAATGGGATCGAGCGTGTTGGGTTATGTGGTGCACCCTGCAGGAAGTTTATCTATTCAATAGCCGTGTCCCTCGGTAAAAGGGCGACCCGGAGTTGTACCTTGACCTTATGACAACTAGAACCGGATACTTAATAAAACACACCCTTCCAAGTTCCACAGACAACCCGGTGATCGCTCTTCCACAGGGAGACGAGGGGAGGATCGCCGGGTAGGATTATGCTATGCGATGCTACTAGAGATGCTACTTGGACATGCTACTTGGAGATGCTACTTGGCGGACTTCAGTCTACTCTCCTCTACATGCTGCAAGACGGAGGCTGTCAGAAGCGTAGTCTTCGACAGGATTAGCTATCCCCCTCTTATTATGGCATTCTGCAGTTCAGTCCACCGATATGGCCCTTTACACATATACCCATGCATATGTAGTGTAGATCCTTGCTTGCAGTACTTTGGATGAGTACTCACGGTTGCTTTCTCCCCTTTTCCCCTTTCCTTTCTTTACGGTTGTCGCAACCAGATGCTGGAGTCCAGAGCCAGACGCCACCGTTGATGACGACTACTACTACTGGAGGTGCCTACTACTACGTGCGGGTCACCGGCGACGACTGTGAGTAGTTTAGGAGGATCCTGCAGGAGGCATGTGCCTCTTCGATCTGATCCCGCTTTGTGCTAGCCTTCTTAAGGCAAACTTGTTTAACTTATGTCCGTACTCAGATATTGTTGCTTCCACGACTTCGCCTATGACCGAGCACGCGTGTATTCGAGCCCTCGAGGCCCCGGCTTGTATTATGATGCTTGTATGACTTATTTATGTTTTTAGAGTTGTGTTGTGATATCTTCCGTGAGTCCACGATCTTGATCGCATACATTTGCGTGCATGATTAGTGTACGATTGAATCGGGGCGCCACAATACTCAAAACATCCAGGAGCCAACGAAATACAATTTCCACCACCGTAACATTCAGATCCGCAAGATCCCATCTTGGAGCCTTCACGGCGCCGCCGAGGGGGGAATCGACCACGGAGGGCTTCTACATCAACATCCTTGCCCCTCCGATGAGTTGTGAGTAGTTTACCATAGACCTTCGGGTCCATAGTTATTAGCTAGATGGCTTCTTCTCTCTTTTTGGATCTCAATACAATGTTCTCCCCCTCTCTTGTGGAGATCTATTCGATGTAAACTCTTTTTGCGGTGTGTTTGTCGAGATCCGATGGATTGTGGGTTTATGATCAAGTTTATCTATGAGAAATATTTGAATCTCCTCTGAATTCTTTATGTATGATTGAGTTATCTTTGCAAGTCTCTTCGAATTATCAGTTTGGTTTGGCCTACTAGATTAATCTTTCTTGCCATGGGAGAAGTGCTTAGCTTTGGGTTCAATCTTGCGGTGTCCTTACCCAAAGGATGTTAGGGTTGCAAGGCACCTATTGTATTGTTGCCATCGAGGATAAAAAGATGGGTTTTATATCATATTGCATGAGTTTATCCCTCTACATCATGTCATCTTGCTTAAGGCGTTACTCTGTTCTTATGAACTTAATACTCTAGATGCAAGCATGAGTCGGTCGATTTGTGGAGTAATAGTAGTAGATGCAGGCAGGAGTCGGTCTACTTGTTGCGGACGTGATGCCTATACACATGATCATGCCTATATAATCTCATAATTATTCACTTTTCTATCAGTTGCTCGACAGTAATTTGTTCACCCACCGTAATACTTGTGCTATCTTGAGAGAAGCCACTAGCGAAACCTATGGCCCCCAGGTCTATCTCTTATCATATTTGCTTACAAACTACTTTTATTTGCATCTTTACTTTTTGCATCTATATTATAAAATACCAAAAATATATTTATCTTATCATACTATCTCTATTAGATCTCACTTTCGCAAGTGGCCGTGAAGGGATTGACAACCCCTTTATTGCGTTGGTTGCGAGTTCTTTATTTGTTTGTGTAGGTGCATGGGACTTTTGAGGAGCCTCCTACTGGATTGATACCTTGGTTCTCAAAAACTAAGGGAAATACTTACGCTACTATTGCTGCATCACCCTTTCCTATTCAAGGAAAACCAATGCAAGCTCAAGACGTAGCAAGAAGGATTTCTGGCGCCGTTGCCGGGGAGGTCTTCGCTCAAGTCAAGACACACCAAGTACCCATCACAAACCCATCTCCCTCGCGTTTACATTATTTGCCATTTGCCTTTCGTTTTCCTCTCCCCCACTTCACCCTTGCCGTTTTATTCGCCCTCTCTTTCCCAATCTCCTCCTCTCTCGTTCGCTTGCCTTTTTCTGTTTGCTTGTGTGTTGGATTACTTGTTGCCATGGCGCACGATAATACCAAATTGTGTGATTTCTCAAATACCAATAATAATGATATCCTCAGTACTCCGATTTCTCATCTTGATGATGTTGAGTCTTGTGAAATCAATACTGCTTTGCTGAATCTTGTTATGAAAGATCAATTCGCCGGCCTTCCTAGTGAAGATGCCGCTACTATCTAAACAACTTTGTTGATTTGTGTGATATGCAAAAGAAGAAAGATACAGATAACAATATTGTTAAATTGAAGTTATTTCCGTTTTCACTTAGAGATCGTGCTAAAGTTTGGTTTTCATCTTTGCCTAAAAATAGTATTGATTCTTGGAACAAGTGCAAAGATGCTTTTATCTCTAAGTATTTTCCTCCCGCTAAGATCATCACTCTTAGGAATGATATTATGAATTTAAACAACTTGATCATGAGCATGTTGCCCAATCTTGGGAAATGATGAAATTGATGATTCGCAATTGCCCTACTCATGGTTTGAATTTATGGATGATCATACAAAATTTTTATGCCGGTTTGAACTTTGCTTCTAGAAATCTCTTAGATTCGGCTACGGGAGGCACATTTATGGAAATCACGTTAGGAGATGCTACAAAACTCCTTGATAATATTATGGCTAATTATTCTCAATGGCACACCGAAAGATCTTCTAGTAAAAAAGTGCATGCTATAGAAGAAATCAATGTTTTGAGTGGAAAGATGGATGTACTTATGAAATTGTTTGGTACTAAAAATACTCCTCTTGATCCCAATGATATTCCTTTGTCTACTTTGATTGAGAATAATAATGAATCTATGGATGTGAATTTTGTTGGTAGGAATAGTTTTGGAAACAATGCTTATAGAGGAAACTTTAATGCTAGACCGTTCCCTAGTAATTCCTCTAATATTTATGGAAATTCCTACAATAATTCTTATGGTAATTTTAATAAGATGCCCTCTGATTTTGAGAATAGTGTGAAAGAATTTATGATTTCTTAAAAGAATTTTAATGCTTTGCTTGAAGAAAAATTGCTCAAAGTTGATGATTTGGCTAGGAACAATGATAGACTTTCGCTTGATGTTGATTCTCTTAAACTTAGATCTTCTTCTCCTAAGCATGATATCAATGAGTCTCTCAAAGCAATGAGAATTTCCAATGATGAGTGCAAGGAAAGAACCGCTAGATTGCGTGCAAAGAAAGATTTTTTTATAAAAGCGTGTTCTTCTAGCTTCCATGAAAATAATGATGAAGATCTTAAAGTTATTGACGCGTCTCCTATTAGATCTTTGTTTCGCAATATGAATCTTGATAATTATGGGACTGATGATGAGTCAACCTTACCTAGAAGGCGTCCCAAGAATTCGGAGTTTTTAGATCTTGATGCTAAATTTGGTAAAAGTGGGATTGGAGAGGTCATGACTTTAAAAAGTATTGAACCCACTATCTCGGATTTCAAGGAATTTGATTATGATAATTGTTCTTTAGAAGGTTGTATTTCCTTGTTGCAATCCGTTGTTAATTCTCCTCATGCTTATAGTCAAAATAAAGCTTTTACCAAACATATCGTTGATGCCTTGATGTAATCTTATGATGAAAAACTTAATTTGGAAGTTTCTATACCTAGAAAACTTAATGATGAGCGGGAACCTACTATAAAGATTAGAATTAAAGATCATGAGTGTTTTGCTTTGTCTGATTTGGGTGCTAGTGTTTCCACGATTCCGAAAACTTTATGTGATATTCTAGGTTTCCATGATCTTGATGATTGCTCTTTAAATTTGCACCTTGCGGATTCCACCATTAAAGCCAATGGGAAGGATCAATGATGTTCTCATTGTTTCAAATAGAAATTTGGTGCCCGTAGATTTTATCGTTCTTGATATAGATTGCAATCTTTCTTGCCCTATTATTCTTGGTATACCTTTCCTTAGAACGATTGGTGCGATTATTGATATGAAGGAAGGGAATATTAGATTCCAATTTCCATTAAAGAAAGGCATGGAGCACTTTCCAAGAAAATAAAGTCAAATTACCTTATGAATCTATCATGCGAGCTACTTATGAATTTAGTGCCAAAGATGGCACTACTTAGATCTGTCTTCGCTTTTATGCCTAGCTAGGGGCGGTAAACGATAGCGCTAGTTGGGAGGCAACCCAATTTTCTTTGTGTTTTTGTTTTTGTTCCTGTTTAGTAATAAATCTTGCATCTACCCTCTGTTTAGATGTGTTTTTATCTTTTAATTAGTGTTTGTGCCAAGTAGAACCTATAGGATAACCTTGATTCTGCTGAAAAACAGATACTTTGCACGCACGAATTTAGTTTTGTTAAATCACATAAACGCGATTTTGCGTTGATTCTTTTTGCCACTGATCAATAGACAAATTTTCCAGGAATTCCTATTTTGGTAGGATTTTTAGAGTTCCAGAAGTTTGCGTTATTTACAAATTGCTACAGATTGTTCTGTTTTTGACAGATTCTGTTTTTCGTGTGTTGTTTGCTTATTTTGATGCATCTATGGCTAGTAAAATAGTTTATAATCCATAGAGAAGTTTGAATACAGTATGTTTAACACCAAAATAATAAAGAATGAGTTCATTACAGTACCTTATGTGGTGGTTTTGTTTTCTTTCACTAACGAAGCTTATAAGATTTCCTGTTGAGTTTTGTGTTGTGAAGTTTTCAAGTTTTGGGTAAAGCTTTTATGGACTATGGAATAAGAAGTGGAAAGATCCTAAGCTTGGGGATGCCCATGGAACCCCAAGATATTCAAGGATAGCCAAAAGCCTAAGCTTGGGGATGCCCCGGGAAGGCATCCCTCTTTAAATCTTCGTTCATTGGTAACTTTACTTGGAGCTATATTTTTATTCGCCACATGATATGTGTTTTGCTTGGAGCGTCGTGTATTATATTAGTCTTTGATTTTTAGTTTACCACAATCATCCTTGCTGTACACACATTTTGGGAGAAGCCTACTTGATTAGGATTTGCTAGAATACTCTATGTGCTTCACTTATATCTTTTGAGCTTGATAGTTTTTGCTCTAGTGTTTCACTTATATCTTTTAGAGCATGGTGGTGACTTAATTTTGAAGAAATTGCTAGTCTCTCATGCTTCACTTATATCTTTTTGAGAGTCTTTTAGAACATCATGGTATTTGCTATGGCTACAAAGTTGGTCCTAGAATGATGAGCATCCAAGTTGGGTATAATAAAAACTATCATAGAAAAGAATTGGATGCTATGATCAATTTGATGCTTGATAATTGTTTTGAGATATGGAGGTAGTGATACTAAAGTCATGCTAGTTGAGGTGATTATGAAAAAATACTTGTGTTGAGGGTTGTGATACCTGTAGCATGCACGTATGGTGAACCGCTTTGTGATGAAGTTGGAGCACAATTTTATTTATTGATTGTCTTCCTTATGAGTGGCGGTCGGGGACGAGCGATGGTCTTTTCCTACCAATATATCCCCCTAGGAGCATGCGCGTAGTACTTTTGTTTTTGATGACTTCTAGATTTTTGCAACAAGTACATGAGTTCTTTTGACTAATGTTGAGTCCATGGATTATACGCACCTCACCCTTCCACCATTGCTAGCTTCTCTTGTGCCGCACAACTTTCACCGGTACCATACACCCACCATATACCTTCCTTAAAACAGCCACCATACCTACCTATTATGGCATTTCCATAGCCATTCCGAGATATATTGCCATGCAACTTTCCACCGTTCCGTTCATATGACACGCATTACTTTTGTCATATTTCTTTTTGCATGATCATGTAGTTGACATCGTATTTGTGGCAATGCCACCTTCATAATTTTCATACATGTCGCTCTTCATTTATTGCATATCCCGGTACACCGCCGGACGCATTCATATAAAGTTATACCTTGTTCTAGCTTTGAGTTGTAATTCTTGAGTTGTAAAT
Organism: Aegilops speltoides; assembly: GCA_021437245.1. Classification (NCBI taxonomy): domain Eukaryota; kingdom Viridiplantae; phylum Streptophyta; class Magnoliopsida; order Poales; family Poaceae; genus Aegilops; species Aegilops speltoides. The sequence goes on from CM038147.1 coordinate 189,181,846, forward strand.
CCATAAAAGTGTGATGATCTTCATTATTAGAGCATTGTCCTAGTGAGGAAAGGATGATAAAAACTATGATTCCCCCACAAGTCGGGATGAGACTTCGGACTTTACAAAAAGAAAAAAAAAGAAAAAAAAGAGAAAGGCAAAAAAAGGCAAAAAAAAGAAAAGAAAAAAAAGAAAATGAGAGAAAAATAGAGAAGGGACAATGCTACTATCTCTTTTTCCACACTTGTGCTTCAAAATAGCACCATAATCTTCATGATAGAGAGTCTCATATGTTGTCACTTTCATATACTAGTGGGAATTTTTCATTATAGAACTTGGCTTGTATATTTCAATGATGGGCTTCCTCAAAATGCCCTAGGTCTTCGTGAGCAAGCGAGTTGGATGCACACCCACTTAGTTTCTTTTGTTGAGCTTTCATATATTTATAGCTCTAGTGCATCCGTTGCATGGCAATCCCTACTCACTCACATTGATATCTATTAATGGGCATCTCCATAGCCCGTTGATACGCCTAGTTGATGTGAGACTATCTTCTCCTTTTTGTCTTCTCCACAACCACCATTCTATTCCACATATAGTGCTATGTCCATGGCTCACGCTCATGTATTGCGTGAAAGTTGAAAGAGTTTGAGATTATTAAAGTATGAAACAATTGCTTGGCTTGTCATCGGGGTTGTGCATGATTAAATACTTTGTGTGATGAAGATAGAGCAACAACCAGACTATATGATTTTGTAGGGATAACTTTCTCTGGCCATGTTATTTTGAGAAGATATGATTACTTTTATTAGTATGCTTGAAGTATCACCATTTTCATGTTAATATGAACTTTTACTTTGTATCATTTGGATCTGAACATTCATGCCACAATAAAGAAAATTACATTGAGAATTATGCTAGGTAGCATTCCACATCAAAAATTCCTTTTTTATCATTTACCTACTCGAGGACGAGCAGGAATTAAGCTTGGGGATGCTTGATACGTCTCCAACGTATCTATAATTTTTTATTGTTCCATGCTATTATATTACCCCTTTTGGATGTTTATGGGCTTTATTTTACACATTTATATCATTTTTGGGACTAGCCTACTAACCGGAGGCCCAGCCCGTATTGCTGTTTTTTTGCCTATTTTCGAAGAAAAGGAATATCAAACGGAGTCCAAACGGAATGAAACCTTCAGGAGCATGATTTTTGGAACAAACGTGGTCCAGAGGACTTGGAGTGCAAGTCAAGAAGCAGCCAAGGCGGCCACGAGAGGGTTGGGCGCCCCCCCCCTACAGGGCGCGCCCCCCTGTCTCGTGGGCCCCTCGGGTGGCCAGCGACGTACTTCTTCCTCCTATATAAGCCTATGTACCCCGAAAACATCCAGGGAGCCAACGAAACACAATTTCCACCACCGTAACCTTCTGTATCCGCGAGATCCCATCTTGGAGCCTTCGTCGGTGCTCCGCCGGAGGGGGGATCGACCACGGAGGGCTTCTACATCAACATCCTTGCCCCTCCGATGAGTTGTGAGTAGTTTACCACAGACCTTCGGGTCCATAGTTATTAGCTAGATAGCTCCTTCTCTCTTTTTGGATCTCAATACAATGTTCTCCCCCTCTCTTGTGGAGATCTATTCGATGTAAACTCTTTTTGCGGTGTGTTTGTCGAGATCCGATGAATTGTGGGTTTATGATCAAGTTTATCTATGAGAAATATTTGAATCTCCTCTGAATTCTTTTATGTATGATTGAGTTATCTTTGCAAGTCTCTTCGAATTATCAGTTTGGTTTGGCCTACTAGATTGATCTTTCTTGCCAATGGAGAAGTGCTTAGCTTTGGGTTCAATCTTGCGGTGTCCTTACTAGTGACAGCATGGGTAGGCACGTATTGTATTGTTGCCATTGAGGATAAAAGATGGGGTTTATACCATATTGCATGAGTTTATCCATCTACATCATGTCATGTTGCTTAAGGCGTTACTCTGTTCTTATGAACTTAATACTCTAGATGCAGGCAGGAGTCGGTCGATGTGTGGAGTAATAGTAGTAGATGCAGGCAGGAGTCGGTCTACTTGTTGCGGACGTGATGCCTATATACATGATCATGCCTAGATAATCTCATAATTATTCGCTTTTCTATCAATTGCTCGATAATAATTTGTTCACCCACCGTAATACTTATGCTATCTTGAGAGAAGCCACTAGTGAAACCTATGGCCCCCGGGTCTATCTCTTATCATATTTGCTTCCAATCTACTTTTATTTGCATTTATATTATAAAATACCAAAAATATTATTTATCTTATCATACTATCTCTATTAGATCTCACTTTCGCAAGTGGCCGTGAAGGGACTGACAACCCCTTTATTGCGTTGGTTGCGAGTTCTTTGTTTGTTTGTGTAGGTGCGTGGGATTTTTGAGGAGCCTCCTACTGGATTGATACCTTGGTTCTCAAAAACTGAGGGAAATACTTACGCTACTATTGCTGCATCACGCTTTCCTTTTCAAGGAAAACCAACGCAAGCTCAAGACGTAGCAGTTATCATCCATCACGACCTTCTAGACACTCCAGGTGCCGTATGACCAGCTGATGCCAACCAGGCCCTTCTCCGGAGTGACGGATGAATCAAGCACTCCCTTGGGGCAGGTGCACCTCCCGGTCACCTTCGGCACCCACAACAACTACCACACCGAGCTGATCGACTTTGACGTGGCCCTCAACAGCCTCCCTTACAACGCCATCCTAGGGTACCCCGCGCTCGCCAAGTTCATGGCAGCGACCAACCATGGCTACAACGTCCTCATGATGCCTGGTTACAGCGGCGTCATCACCATCACCTGTGACGAGAAGGACGCGGTCTGCTCCCTCGAGCATGCTTACCATGCCACTACGTCAGACAACTCTGATGGCGAGAATGCCGTCGGCCCACCGAAGCGGAGGCGTCCCCACCAACTACATATGCATGCCTTTCGGCTTGCTGAACACCGGCGCCACTTACCAGTGCTTCGCGCGCCTTGCGAGGCCTCGACACCTCTGGAGCTTCTAGGTCCTCAGGAGCCCACCAGCCCTTAAAGGACGATCCTCACGGTGCACCTGCGACACGCCTCGCCGGCAACCTCGACCATCCCGCAGCAGCGTAATTGCTAGGTGACTTTTTGGTTTGTTCAATTGAGGGTGCCCCTTGGGCTGCATTATCCTCAGACCGGACAGGGTCCACCCCTGTAGCCGAGTCGTTTTGGTCGTGTATTGGACCTGGTTATGCTTTGATGGAATTGTTTTGCTGGCTTAAGCTGCATGTTCGGTGCCTCGCCGCCGTTTGGATCGCCACACGTTCATGACCCTCGCTCTTGATCGCCCCATGACTGAGACTCAACACGACACCGTGCTCGGGCTCGTCCCTGCAGCATTGATAAACCCAAGCGAACGAGCACTGTCTTGCGGCCTAGCTCCCGTGCACATCACCTCTAGGGGTCCTTGGTGTTCGGTCCCCTCATGGAGCTATAAGGGGCAGGAGAGTAAGGGCGCGGCTTGAGTCGTGCAATTGTGATTTTGGTGCTCAATCAGCACGGGCAACGCGTGCCACGACCCTACCCACATCAGCCCCATGAGCGGGGGCTACAATTGGCACGGTGCATGTGCTCGGCTCCATCCCTACAACGCTGAGAAACCCAAGTGACCGAGCTCTGGCTCACGGGCCCGCCCAGCGCACGTCACCTCACGAGGTCCTTGGTGCCTTATTCCCTCATGAAGCAGTCGTGCGTCAGTTGGTAGGTGTTCATCGCCCCATGTGCCCCATAACTTATTAGCATGCAGCTCGAGAAGTCAGACAGCTGGACACCACGCAAGCAACATCTCGTCCCGCTTCAGGAGGCCCGGCCTCGGTCGACACATTTCAGGAAGGCCCCCCTCCCCCGCATGTGGCGGCTCAGTCAGTGCCACGGTTCGCCAGAAAAGCTCAGTGCAACTGCCCCGCGTGATACGTTGTGCTACCCTAACTCCTTCCCTATGTAACCTTGGCGAGGCGCGCCATCTCTTTTCCGTGCGATTCGCTTGCACATCAAAGGGGGCCCCCGGAGCATCGCGCCTCGGGGGCTCTTACTAGCTCTCATACCCCTCACCCACTGGTCTTGTTCCGGGCATCATGACACAACATACAAGGGGCGGCTAAGGCCCGCGCTAGGGCCCAGCTCTGAGAACGTAGAGCACTTTGGCAAGCAAGAAAAAGAGGGTCAGGCCCTGCAAAGAAACGCGGGAGAAAACATACAACCAAATTACAAGGCATCGGTTGGAACGTGGAGCATATCAATCTTTTCACATGCCCCCTTGAGGGCTTGCATTTCTTATATTGCAGATAGGGGCGGGCAGAGAACCAGCTTTGGAGGAACGCGTCGTGACATCGCGTAAACCCATGAGCGACGACCACCTCACGTCAAGCCTAAGCTAAGTTAACTACCCACCCCCCCCGGCGCGCGCGCGGTCGGGAGGCCTTTTCGCGACATTCCTTATCCTCGCGACCTCGTTAAGGGCGCGAACCTCCTCTCTCGCGAGGGCTACTTGCGCGTCAAAAGGGGACCTCTTGAGCATCGCACCTCAGGAGTTGTTACCGGCCTGGGCCCCTCACCTCCTGGCCTTGTCCCAGGCATCGTGACCTGACATACCAGCGATGACTGAGGCGTCCCCAGGGCTGGGTCCTAGCGACGCAGAGCACTACGGAAATCACGAGGAAAAGGGCGAACCTAACAAAGAGTGTGGAGATCAAGCTAAAAACCTAATCACAAAAGCTTTAAGATAAAGGCACAAGCGCTAGAGTTTCTTACATGCCCCCACGAGGGCCATGTCGTCCAAGTGCAGGGAAAGGAAAAACAAAAGAAACCTCCTACACGCGGCTGCCGCTTCCGAGGCCCTGGCCCCAGCATCGCCAACGCCTAGTCAGAGTCCTCCTCCTTCTTGACGCGACGGCGTGGGGGCTCATCGGAGTCATTGTCGCTCCCATTCCTCCCAGGGGAGGCGTCGCCGCCGTCGCCACTATAATCGTCGGAGGAGTGGCCGCCGCCATTGTTGTCTCTCTCCGTGCAGCACTCCAGGCGGCCGCCGGCCTCCCCGAAGATCTTCACGAAGAGCGTCGCAGCCCCGTCGAACTTGAAGTGGAGCGTGTGCCCCTCCTTCAGGCCGCGGGCACGGGCAAACGACGTCCACCCCCGTGTCAGGTACATGTAGCCGGAAGGAGTGAACTCTGCCACCACCCAGGAGGACTTGTTGTAGCAACCATCTGACTGCAGCCATAGCCCCAGGGGCGCGTCAGCCACCAGCTCCTCCACAATGGAGTCCGGGATCTCAAGCCAGGTGCGGTACGGGTTGTCCATCCATACGACGAACTCGCGGGCTGAGTCAGCGGAGTGGGCCCATGCCCGAGGCGGCCGGGTGGCTGCGCCGCTTCTCCCTCCTTGTTGCGGCCGCCTCGACCCCCGCAGCCACGCCCGCGGATGGGGTTCATCCCGTTGCTACCCGAGCTAGCACAAACCACGAATGAAGGACGCCCGCATCCCCGAGGAGGCGCCTTGAGTGTAGCGGCTGATTTTCGGGGGCGGCCTTGCCCCCTCGCTGGCTGCGGCGACTACGCTTGATGCACATTTTCGTCCTTGTTTCTCCGATAGAAATCTTGGGGCACTCTTTGAAGTTCTATGTGTTGGATTGAATATATGAATCTGAAGTTGTTTGATGCATATAGTATAATTGACCCACGGATACTTGTGGTGACATTGAAGTATCTAGGTGACATTAGGGTTGATTGATGTGTCTCATATGGTGTTATTCTACTACGAACTGTAGGGCTGTTTGTGACACTTATAGGAATAGCCCAATGGATTGATCGGAAAGAATAACTTTGAGGTGATTTTGTACCCTACAAGAAATTTCATCTTATGTTCTCCGCGATCTAACTTTGGAGTGAATTTTGTTGCACGCTGAGGGATTGCCATATGATTTAATTATGTTATCATTATTGAGAGAACTTGCACTAGTGAAAGTATGAACCCTAGGCCTTGTTTCCAAGCATTGCAATACTATTTTCGCTCACTTTTACTACTAGTTACCTTGCTATTTTCATATTTTCAGAATACAAAAACCTATATCTACTATCCATATTGCACTTGTATCACCATCTCTTCGCCGAACTAGCGCACCTATATAATTTACCATTGTATTGGGTGTGTTGGGGACACAAGAGACTCTTTGTTATTTGGTTGCAGGGTTGTTTGAGAGAGACCATCTTCATCCTACGCCTCCCACGGATTGATAAACCTTAGGTCATCCACTTGAGGGAAACTTGCTACTGTCCTACAAAACTCTGCACTTGGAGGCCCAACAACGTCTACAAGGAATAAGTTGCATAGTAGACATCACGGGCTCGTTAGGATGGAGGTCATCGCCGAGCCCACCTGCGCATCATTGCCAGAACCTTTGGCAGGCGGAGACCACCTTTTGTCAGGATAAGATGTACTCCTGTTCCCCTTCAAAATTGGTCGTTGTGGACACCCTTCCCGCCAAGTGTTTCGGTGGAAGAGGACCGGGGCAATATAAGTAAAGCTAGACCACCACCTTAGGAGAGGATCGAGTTCATCCACTCCTCAAGCCCGGAGCCGCTCCTGAAGCCTCCTGAGGCAGCTTATACTCACACATTCATCCTCCATCGCGAGGCAATCCAACCACAAAGCGGGAGCAGGGTTTTACACCGCAAGGTGGCCCGAACCTGGGTAAACTGTTGTGTTCTTAGTCCTTCTTCCTCGGCCGGATCGCGTAGGAGCTTGGCCGTGAGGTTGAGTGCAGTTGATAGGGCAATGTGAGGAGTAGTGAGCACGCTCCTGAGTTCGAACCTTTCTTGGGTCCTCGGAGCCCCGATTTCGAAAGTGATTTTCCTTACGTTCTTAAAGATGGGTTCTAGTTCTAAAAATTTTGCTTTCATGTTCCTAAACTCCTATGATATATGTATTTCTGGCCAGATCACATCTGGTCACTCTTGAGAAGAAAGTGGCTCGCCTCAAAGCCTCCTCCCGTCGCTTCATTGACCACCTTCCTCCTTAGTCGGCCTCGTCGACATCGAGGGAGGGGGTAGTTTTTCTTCCCCTGGACGACGGCTGATCTGGGGGTAGTTTTAATGTCCTGATCGGGGTAGTGAGATGATGGCGGCACATAGTTAGAATAATGTCCACTCCGCCCCATCCACGCTCTGGTGGTGCGCTTGCCACTGGAGGAAGGCGTGTGAAGGTGTATTTTCAGCGGATATGCTTGAGTCCGGTCGGCATTGGTCTTTTGAGGATCTATTTACATACGGTCGGCGCTGGTCCCATATGTATCCATCTGGATTTGGCCAGCGCTCGTGGTCGTTGGTGTGTTTGCATGTGTGTTCCTTTCGATCAATGGTTTTCTTCATCAATGACAAGTGTTGTTCCGGTGCACTGGCCCTTTGGGGCCTTAGCAAGACGACTTCGCGGCAGTCAGCTACAACAAGATTTGACCGGCTCCAGTGTGGGGTGATGACGACGACGCGCTTTTAGCATTCTAGTAAGTGTAGTTGCCAGTAGGTCGTCCATGGACCCAGTGTTTTTTTTTCACTTTTTGTGATCTTTGTGATGATGTTACTTATTATTTATTTTTAATAGATTGAAGGACTTTCCGCAAAATATATATATACATTTTCTGTAATTTGTTGCCTTTTTTTCTTTTGGAAAACACAGCAGGACAACTCCTTTTTGCTTCATTGTGCTCATCCTCACTTGCTTTGGTGTAAACTACAAAAGCAAATGAGTTAGTAAAATGTAGTGATATAAAAAAAGGGTGGGCCTAAATGCTTTCTCAAATACATGATGGGTAATGCAGGTAGCCCCATGAGTTTCACCATGTGGAGTTCTTTATTTTGTAATTTTTTCATCATGTGTTCTGAGTAGCGACAGAGCATTTCGGTTGCATTAGTGGAATAATTAGAATCCACAAACCTTTTATAGACAAAAGGATCCATAAAGTTTAGCAAAGCATCCTGTGCTTTCCTACAAGGCCACAACTAGTATTGCAATAAATATAATAGAAAAATATATCATGATGGATCTAATGACATTGATGTTGTATTGTGAATGTTAACAATTTTTTGTATAAACTTCGTCAAACATTGGAGAGTTTGACTTCAGACAAATGTAGTAAAAATATCTCATGAATGGAGTACTATAGAACAGAATTCCCCGGCTTTGACGGTTTTACTCTAGCCAAAAAGCAGTCGCGACAGATTAACTCATTGCAGTATTATTTACGCTGTGCTGTCTGCTGTTTTGCAGTGTTTGGTCCAGAGAATTTTAGTCGGAGGCATTTTTCTGAAAGCCGCACATGCATAGCGCATACATCAATACTCCACATGATGCTCATACCGGTACTTCTGTAACAGCTTCTGGCGTGATATACATACTCTAAAGTCTAAACCGTACAATCAATCAGAAAGAAGAAGCAAGATCACATGCCCTGCTGTTTCTTTTCTTAATCTTTTTGCTGTTCACATGGCAGTGGATTTTGGTCTGAAAGTGTGAATACGCGACATTCCTGAGGTGCAACCACTTGCAATAATTTGCACGACCAACCGGTGTGTGATAGACTGATGTGGTGGCGTGAACACGTGAGCTCGCGGCCAATGATGAGGTGGATGGAGATGGCCACGGTGTGTCGGTGAGGCCACCATTTTTATGAGGCCGAGGGAGGCAACTCATGTAGCTGGCTATTCCGGCGGAAGTTAAGTATAGGGTTTAATAATGAACTAGAGGCTGGGGCGCACCCAGGGTGCGCCTCTTGAGGCATGAATGTGCGTACCAATCTAGCTGTTGGAGTTGAGAACGTGTTTGCACAGTACTAATGAGCGCCAACCGTTAAAAAAAGAATGCATGGAGAAGAACTGCATCATGAGATATTTTAGTCATAAGGGATAGCAAACAGGTCTATATTAACAGATAGGTTTTACAAGGTGGATCAGTGAGCACAAAGAGACGTCCAGCAGCTAAAATCAAAAATGAACATCTTCAAAAGGCAGGTGATCTCCAAAAGAGAGACACAGTTCACCAGATCAGCAGAATGCAAGCATACAAAGTCTTAAACAGAAACTAAACACGATAGATGATTCATATATATAGGCGGTAGGTGCTGCTGGCGGCGTTGCGTCTTGAGATGATGAACGGTGTGGGAGAGGCGGCGCCCTTCTTTGCACTTGAAATGGAAGGCGCAGATGTCAGCTTCCTATCAAGATAAAGGAAAGGAATGAGAGAATGAGAAAATACAATATGTTGTCATGATGTACAACATGCTGTTTGTTTGAACATACCATGCGGCCCTTGTTACTTGATCTTTGGGAAGAGCTTAAACACATGGTGTTCGTAGAGCTTCACTTCATTGCCACAGAAGTAATGTTTCTCCAGCTCGCCAAAGTACTTGACACCTCCAGGCGTGCCTGCATTTGTTTTGTGACTTATTGTTAGGTGCAGTTCCTGTAGAAATAATATTCATACATGAGACCCAGCAAAGGTGAGTATCATATCCATGGCTCAAATAAAATCTCTAGCACTGTTATATCAGAAGTTCACATTACCAAAGTAACATAAGCAGTGCATAGATATAAATTGTACTGGATTTCCATCTAATTTAACAGAGTAAGTTAGTGACTGTAAACTTCATGACTATAAACCGAAATATATATGCGAAGGCAAAATTCAATGAGTAAGACGAGACCCTCATCGAAATACAGCACTCTGACGATGGTCTCGAGCACAAAGAACCTGGCATAGTCGCGATCACGGTACAACGCATCGAGTAACAGAATGACCATATCCTATGGACATACAAAGATGTAAGATAAACACATGTTCAGCTCAGGCAATCAGACCGAAAACAAAAGAGCTGCCTATATCACTCAATCACTCACCAACTCAAAGAAGTAAAGCAGGGAGGAGCCTAAGGCAATAGAGAGAAGGATATGGTATATGGTTATTAGTTAGAATAGACTGAATAACAAAAGTAGCTAGAATGAATTGCAAAATATAGTGGTGTACAGAAATGTACATATATCAGTGTCGAAACCACTACTCGACGCTCAGTTAGTCTACAGTCTGCTATCTTCATTCTTCGGATCCTCCAAAAAAAATATGTTTTCATATGCAGAAACCAGACCACTCAATGTCCTAGGGAATTATACAATTGTCACTGAAAAGGCATAAACACTTGCATTCCTTTGTAGTTTAGATGATGTATTAAAATTGGTGTATCACAAAGGAACACATGAAAGACAAATCAAATAACATACATCAAAGATGACATTTTACCATATCAAATGAAATACTGCAACTATTTGATTGTGTTAACCAAATAAAAAAACAACTTTATCTTGCTAAACTCTTCCTGCGGATCTTCTCCTTTTTCCTATATATGCAGTAAATGGATTTTTTTATTGACAACATGTAAAGTTGTGTCTGAACTAAAACTCTAAGGAAGTTGACTAAAGTTGAGCAATCACCTACAAAAACATGCATCTATACAGTGTAGGAGCAACTGAATGTGTTGCATCTGCATCCAACCTCTTGAAGTTATCTACATGTATATACAATAAAATCGACGAAATAGAGAGAACAGGACCTTAATTCCTATAGTATGTAGACATTTGAAACAAGCAAGCAGCTAAAAATTTATGAAGCTCCGCAGGTCATTTGTTGATCGTGACCACTCGTGGCTTTGTGCTATAGTATATGGGCTCATGAAGCTCCCGTGAAACATTTCTGGATCCAAAAAGAACTTTTCTTCTAGTATACTACTATCGTGCTTCGCTTAGCAAGTGATGTTGGAGGAATCAAGACGGTACATGAGATGGATTTTGAAGGAGGAAGGATGGGACCTCACCTGGCTGAAGGCGCACTGGAAGACGACGGTTTCCTTGCCCCTGGTGGCCTCGGCGATCTCCGGCAGCTGGTCCGCGAAGCCGTCGGTGGCAAGCAATTTGTTAGGCCTGTACCTGAAAAGATATTTTCTAAACTGGAAGTAATAGAAGAGAAACCTCCCCTTGCCCCTGCATCCGAAGATACAAACATCCCAAAATTATTACGAAAGTGTGAAAAACAAAATTTATAAGAGTACACATTTAGTGATGCTGACTTTGTCTATACATAATATACTATTACATTAGTAAGGGCATTTCATCTAAATGGTCGGGTAGAGAGATAGGTTCATAAGAAAAATAAGGAGACACAATAATGACAAAGCATGGAAGACCCAAACTAAATTTGCAGTTTAAAAGAAAATGAAGCAGTCTGCTAAATTTTAAGGACCGGGAACAACAAAAGGACTACAGGATAACCACTTGGTGCTGCTATTTTCATGGTATTATCTAAGCTAGTATGAAACGTATTTATCCTAAAGATGATAACATTACCTCATCACCACGTGAGAAAACATCAAGAACAGCTTGTGTAATGCATTGCTTAGCACCAATGGTCGTTAGCACATGATCTGGGCCATTGCTTAGCTCCAATGGCCGGGTTGTCCATGACCAGGTAACCGTTAGACCATTATCCTCTGCATATCGATAACCGAACAACAAGGAAGTCACCCTGAAGCTTGTTGCAGATAGCCTTCCTGAGCTCCATACAGCCGGCTTCAGGGGTGTAGCTTGTCCAATTTGCTACAACTACATCACACGTGCCTATAGAAAGTAAGAAATCTACTATAAGTCTTGATGATACAAAGGGATGCCTGAAGCTAAACTGACAGATTGCCAGGGAAATCTGAACAATTTCAGTTCACAGATAACAGGGTGAATCTTGCTCGAGGGAGGATAATCAGTGAACCAGCCAGCTATAAATTCATGCTTGATAAGAAGGTACAACTCTTAATGCATCTTCAGTGATCTACAGCTAGAGCAAATTAGGACATAACTTCTCATATCAATTCATTTTCTAGTTAGACATTTTCATAACCATGCTATGTTTAAAAAAGTACCCCTACCCACAAGTTAAAATCTACAAAAGTGCATTTCAGGCTCCATGGGAACACTCTTTTTTGTAAGGATGTAAGATGGATGGGCAAGTTCCTCTAAATAAATTTCAGGGTGAATGAACATGAATGTGACGGTGGGCCTTGGCACACTGTGATCACTTTCAAGCCTCACCACGAGCATTTTAAGCCAAATTCATGGTTAGACAACGTAAAAGGTCCGAAAGAAGAATACAGGTTTCTAGAATACTGCAAGGAAATCCGAAGATAATAGTGTTCTGAATTGCTAAGAACATAAATGCTTGATACAAACGATCGAAATACCTACCAGCAGGTTTTTCCATTTTGAACCAGTCCACCTAATGGGGTCTACTTCATTAATACCTATAATCATTCTAGATCGCCTACAAAACAGGAAGTAAACTCAGTAGATATTGTACAAAACAAAATTTCAGTTGAGTAGAATGGGACAGACCTCTCATTAACATCTTGACTCCTGTACTGAATCTTAAATCTCATTTTCCAATACAAAATGGACGATTCAAGCACTTCAGGAACTTCCAGTATGGAACAATAAATTCGGATGCAATAGGCCTGCAGAGAGTACAATAAATGCAGATTCAAAATCTTTATGTATATGTTTTGTGCTCACCAAACCTAAAAGGAATAGCTTTTCTATGGTTCCAGTGAACAGGTTTTACTCGTGTTTTGTAGTTACATATTATAACCTATTTTATTGATGAAAAATATGACTTATATATGTGCCCAGACTAAAAACCTACAAATATAACCAGGGTGCTATCGTACTGTTAGAATTAGATAATGATAGTTTTGCTTCAAAATCAGAATTAATGATAGGACTGCAGAGAGCAGGTTGACCATTATTTCAAAGACACAACTTTTGTAAGGTGCTGCGTTAATAGCACAATAAACAGAACAAATACTGTAAGTTGCAAATGCATGATCCAACCCATATTAGTGAATTTTGGGCATTATAAATAAACTTGCTCATGGAACATAGGTTGTGGTGTAGGGGAAGGTTGCCAACGAAACCTATGCCAGTTCATCAACGGGCTAAACAAAAGAAAGAGAACAAGAACAATGGCTTACCGAAATAACCACTTGTGAGCTCAAAGCGGAAATTTCGGACAGTTGAAGCCACATCTTCCATATACTATTTAACAATGCTCACTAAAATAGTCCGCCATGATATAATAGGTATGTGTGTTTGAAGACTAAATAGTAGTTACAGAGAGCTTTCTTCACAGGACTTTCTTTGCCTCCGAATTTGCAGGAATCAGTGTTTCCAAACTAATATTTAATGCATTAAGACCACATTCTTTCAGTTTCGGAAGCTTCTTGGAAAGAACGATCCCATTTGTGGTCATCGCAAGAGTTTTCAGCCCCTTGAGGCCAGAAAGATGCAAGCAAATATCTTCAAGGTCTTTTCCAGCGGTTGGTTCTCCACCAGTTAACGTGATCTTGTCCACACCAGAAGTAACAAAAAGATTGGCAACTCGGATTATCTCATCATGCGACAGAAGCTCTGACTTCGGTGTGAGCTCGACTCCTTCGGCAACGTCACAACTGAAATTTCAAAATCTGTAGCTTTGTATCATGACTAAACTTTCTAAATTTCAAGCAATACCAAACGGCATTACTTACAAGTTATGACACTGAAAAATAGAGTGCACTTTTTGACGGTACTGCAACTTGCGTTATACGAGGACCAAGGCATCTTCCAACAAAATGATCCGCTCTAAGTATCAAAACAATAACTATATCAAACATGACTCCTGACCACCAGACCACTACACAACACATAATGGCAGCCGTAGTGCTGTGCTTCACACTAGTAAAGCACAAGGACAGCAAGGTTTCCAGTAAAAGCTAACCAGCACATAAGACCAAGAAATCTTTTAGAAGCTCAGAATTCAGCACATATGTGATTTAGTAAACAAATTACCTCAGATTTTGGAGAGAAAATCAAGGAGAGAAGGGATATATAGACCCTGACTTCCCGGTCGCCTTGACCATTTTTGCTGCTGCCGGAAAAAATCAATCAAAAGATCAAAAACAATGCAGCATGTGTCAGCCACTGAAGCCGTGAGAGCTCTAGGCCGGCTTGATCCTTCAATTAATTAGTCAGAAACCCATTGCGTGGAGTAGTACTTATCCCCCACCCGGCGGCATGAGTAGTGTGTCTAAGGGATCACCCGCTCTCAATTAGACACTGCTGCTACTGACCTGATTTCTCTGATCCTTATTTGATCCTGGGTCAAATCCAAGTCAACATGCTTGTTAATTAGGAGCGGCTGCATCGAACAAGCACTCAACCACGCAGACCAGCGCAAGCACAACACACGCGCGCCACATAGCTAACACACACGCACGCCTCCAGCAGCACGCAGTCCACGGAGATTACGGACGCATGCCCACGTTGCGTCCTCAGTTGCGTTTCTCGTCCGCGCCGCGCCCAGACGTGATTGCCGCCACCGCCAATATGTCCGCAACTTTCGCTCGAGCGAGAGAATGAGGGGATAAGAAGGAGAAAGGGCTGCCGTGCACTGACCTTCGATTTGTAGCCGCCGCGGACGGCCTTGAGCACGGTTGGCTGCTCCCCCTCCCCGCGTCCTAACGCGACCACTCCTCTTCTCGCCTGAGACAGCAGCCACGCCGGCGACCTAGGTCTGGCAGATCGACGGAGCCGACGGGGCTCTGACAGGTGTCGCGCGCCGATGGGCGAGGAGGACGACGCAACCTCATCTCCTCCCATCCCCGCTCCGCTCTGCCCTGCCCGACCTGCTCGATCTGGTGCGAGGGGGAGGAGAGGTCGCCGATGCTGAGGGGAAGCTATGGGGAGGAGAAAAGAGTTGGGAGAGTCAACCGTTGGGGAGGGCGTGGCTGATGGTGGCGACTGCAGGGAGATCGCCGGTGGCGGCGGCGGCGGCAAGGAGAGGAATCGGGGGATGGCGACTGGGGGCAGTCCCTTTCTCTCTTCGCTGGCCAATCCCTTTCTCTTTTTCTCAACCTCTTTGTCTCGTAGCTAATCCGACGTGGACGTCGCGAGAGGGCGCTCCTTACACGACTGTTAATGGGTTGTATTGAGGGTGGCATGCAGTTCTTGAGCTGTCATGCCAAGTGGGCATGAGGGCATGGCGGCCATGCCGCATGGGTATATATCATGTCATGCTACTTTAGGGCGAGCTTCGAACCGCCAGCAACCGATCCGAACAACGGTTCACACGTGTTGTATCATCTAACGCGGTCCTGCATCGGTCTGCAGAGCGGTTCAAACGTACTTTCTTCCGTGAAATAAAAACAAATATGGAGGGTTTTGCAGATGTTCGGACAGCAACCACGCCCGCTTCTGACCAACCGGCCCACTTAACACCCCCATCCCCCCCCCCCCGCCCTCGCCCGTGCGTGCTTCCCTCCCGAAACGTCGCCGCTCCAAAGCATCGGTGCGACATTCATGCCCGGCCAGAACGGACACGACATCTCACTGACGCCGACATTGAAGCGGCGCGCTGGTTGAGAGAGCGCCGCTCATGCCGCTTCTCGGTGCACGTGAGTGCTCCGTGTTCAAACAACACCACGGCCATCCGTCCGTCTGCCGCCCACATTAGTGCCACGCGGTTGCCCAAGAACCTACTTCGAGCCACCCGTCCATCCCTCTCCTGTCCACATTATAGGTGGCCAAACGGGCCAAAGACATGACGCCGGCATGGCCGCCATGGGCGAACACGACACGGCTAAGCGGGCCATGCGCAAGACGCTGCACGCCTTGGGCCGTGCTTGGGCATGTAGTTCGGCACGCGGCCGCAAGGCACGCCCGTTTATATTTTATATATAATTTTCGAATTTTTTGTATACCTAAAATATAACCCAATAGGCCTAAAATCACCCAAAAGGTCGAAAATATGCGCCCATCATGTTAAACGCCAACGTGTTTACCATTTACTAAGCGGCCGTGCTCGGGCTCGAGGTGCGAGACGTGGTAAACACAACACGCCCAGATAGTAATCGTGCCTCGGCGGCGTGCGGGCCGAACACGATTATGATGGGTCGGCCGGCCGGCCGGCCGCCCGCTTGGCTGTGTCCGTCCACATTGCCTTACGCCCTCTATAGAAACTGCAGCTCCAGCCATAACCGCATTCGTCCTCCTCTGGTACCTTTCTCCTCTTCCACACTACTCCCACCATGACCTCCTCGCGCGCCAAAGCTCTCTGGAATGACATGTCGCCGGAGTAGAAGAAGATGATGACCGCCATTACTGCCGACAGGCAGCGAGCTGATGCCACCCTCCTCGCTGGTGCATTGTACAATGACCATCGGCAAGGCCCGTGCCCATTACGTGGACATGGTGTGGGAGTAGCGGGACGAGCAGTTCTAGGAGGCGTAGGCCAATGCCGCTTACAACCTCAGCCTCCTTCAAGAACACCAACAGGCGGAAGAGCAACTGAATGCCTGCAAGGGGATCGCGTCGGACACAGACGTGGCGTAGCAAGCGGTGCTGCTCGAGTCGCACCGCTCCGCCCGCAAGATCCGCCTTGCCCGCTAGCGTTGCAGCGAGCGGCAAGCGGAACTGGAAGCCTCCTCCAAGGAGTTCGACGACGCGGGGGACGAGGTGTGGGGCAAGACCAACGACGAGGCAGAGGACATTGTCGGCTTCGCCGAGGCCGCGCCCCACCGCCACGACCACAAAGTCGGCACGTCCGTGGGCTCCACCAGCAGCGAGGAAGAGTAGTGCATGGTAGGTCGCCTCCGCTCAGGTCCCGAGAGGTCACTGCTCCTCCCTGACATTTAAAGCCAAGCTTGGTGGCCGAACATCGTCGGCTGATTAGCCACTTGGCGGCGACGTGGAGGTGGACAACTTCACTTCCTGGGGCTCCAAAAGCAGAGGTTATGGAGGCGGAGCTGGAGAGAGCCGATGCGGAGCTGGAGAAGGCGAAATTTCAGTTCTCGGGGGTTATGGCCGGACAGGAAGAATGGACATAGGTGATCATTTAGATTAGGTAGATTAATTATACCCCAAGAGTCGGACGAGCTTAGTTGAAGTATGCCCGAAATGTAATGAAATACGTCATGTTATATGAAATCCAACCGTAGTTGCGCGAATTTCGTCCGGTTAGTTCGAATAGTAGTTGCAATTTGTGCGAGCAGCGTTGGATGGCGCCCTCCGATATCAGTGTCCACGGACTGGCCCCCTGTCCATGAACGGATGCGATAGGAAACTACTGGTCACCGTTCGAGATGCACTTACATCCACGCCAGTGTCAAATGCAGGTTTTGAGCACGGGGTTTGGCAAGAAACGCCTCGAAATAAATACTCGGGGCATCTGCAACACGAACCTTAAATAGTCTGTATCCATTCGGACCGATCAATCCATATGTATTTTGTCGTCTAATGCGGTATCTCATCGGTCTGCAAACTAGTCTAGACATCTGTTTTCTCGCAATTGGAGGCAAACTGGAGGTGGCTTTGCGGGAGTCCAGACCGCCGTCACGAAGGACACCGACACCCATGCACACTCAAACCACCTTTGTGGTCCACTTTTCTTTCACTCTGCCCTTGTTTTCCTTGCTTTTCATCAGCACCCTCCTCGTCGACCGCTGCTCAGGCATCGTAGGATGTCCGTAGCCCCCACCAATGTTACTTTCCGCCTTGGACTATGCCGTCGTCACTCAAGATCCCTCCGCAAACAGGTACCCTCCGTCCCCCGTCGACAATGCCAATGACGGACACCACACCTGGCAGATGTTCGATGAAATGCCATTGAGATCTTTTGTTGAACTTTTTATTGTTTTCTAGGGTAATTCGTTGGCGGGGTACTCGATGAGTTGTGCAATGCATGATTCATCGTATCTGCAGACTTTGTACGAAGGAACTCAATTGGCTCGATCTTTTGGCGGCGCGTGCATACTTCGTTTCATGTGCAAAAGAATTTCTGATCCTACGACATGCACTTCATCGATTAACGTATTGTGAAGTCAATATCGCATCGATGACACACCATTTACAACTTTGTCATGAAGTTTTACGGTGGGATTCATCGAGTGGATACAACATGGTCATTGGGCTCGTCAACCATGAACCTCCTAAGTTTTATTTCCTGTTGCTATTGTATCCAAGTCGCTCCTCCTGCCCACGAAGTTTCAACGGCAAACAATACAAATCGGAGAGTGTTTCTTTTCGAAAATCAGGAATGCATGTGCCTCGCTTGTTTCTAGTCGGTGCTACGGAAAGATCCGCTCGCCTGTCAAAACCACAAGCTCCAAACGCAATCATGCACCCCCTAACCCTTCATACTAAAACAATAACACGATAGTCCCAGAAGCTTCTTTTTTGGATGTCTACCAGTCCTGCATTTTGGCACATGAGAGATTGGGGCCGCCGCATCATTAGATGATATCATTTCATTGTTAGGTAAGCCACATGCCAAGACAGAAATCACTGGCGGTTTTGGAGTATTGTAGTTTTGGCATGCATGCATGTGATCGCTGGATGGATTCAATCAAGCATAGCCACGTCTAAAAGAACCTAAAAAGTACTATATCTGTTTTATATTGAGTGTAATACTAAACCAACGATACTTAATATGAAAGTAGAAAGTACGGTTCATGGGACATCGATCCTACGTTGGCGATCGCACAACATATGAAGGGAAACATGATGTCCACGTCGAGGTGAAGAAGCGATTTTTTTTCTTCTTTTCAATACAGCATAATTGCCGAAAATTTGCAGGGGCACGCACCTGCGCGGCGGAGCAGGTTCGTTCATTCGCGCCGTGATTTGTGCACTTGTGTGCACTGAAAAACTGTTAAAAAATATTGATAATTCTTCTATACTATGAATACATTCGAATATGTTTGGGTATACATGTCGCTCTTGTACATATACGGCGTAGGTACTATCGTATTATGCCCTGTTTGACCATGGTGGACCTTATATGTTTACCTCTTTGCATCCTGTTTATCACCTTCCTCCTGTCTTTGCATCGTTAATTTGGACTAACTCTTCTTGCTTCTGTACATCCACATTGTAGTTCGATCTTCTTTCATCCAATGCTTTCTATTCTCTTTGCATTCACGTAATTTCTTTTCTTCGCTGCTTCACCTATTTTGAGTATTGTGTCCACTATCAATATGGGATCTTTTCAAGCGGAGTTTGATGGATTAAAGTTATAATTTGACAGGTAATTTTTTCTTGGGTCGATCTAACTGCCACACGTGTGGCAGGAAGGGAGACGCACCACACGTCTCTAATGTAAACAGATTGCCACGTCATCGCATGCATGCATGCAGGAATCTTTTTGGATTTTCAGTTTTTAAAATGTTTTATCTCTTAAACGAAAAATCCGATTGAAAATCCGTTTTCACCATTAAATCCCTCACGATGAGATCTTCGAAAGTAGATCCCATGTTGATATGTTTTGATGAAAAAAAATTTGGATTAAAAGTTGCCATGTCTATTGCATATGAATTGCCATGATGTTTACACTGAAGTTGCCATGATATGTTTCAGCTATTTTCTTCCACATTTAAAAGTAAATTTTGATATTTATAAAACGAGGAATTAAGAAACTAGACTTGCCATGAACCATAAACTAAAATTGCCATGATACATGCACGTAAAATTGCCATGGTTCATACAAAAAATAATTTTCATGGTCAAAGTACTGGAGTTGCCATCATCAAAATACTAAAATTGCCATGATCTACAAACTAAAATTGCCACATGGCAACTTTAGTTTAAGCCGTATGGCAACTGCAGTGTAAACATCGTGGCAACTTCTGGCAAAAAAATTCACAAAACATATCAACATGGGGTCTAGTTTTGAAGATCTCGTCGAGACGGATTTAATGGTGAAAACGGATTTTTAGTTCGCTTTTTTATTCAGGTGATACAACATTTTTAAGCCGAAAACCAAAAAAAAAAATCTGCTGATGTCATCTATTCATACGTGGCAAAATGAGTGGTGATGGAGGCGTGTGGACGGTGTGCAAACGCCCACACGTGTTGGCGTTAATATTTTCGTTTTTTCTTTTACTCTTTCTGTTCTGCTACTTTTCTTGCTTACCAATAATACAAGCCTTCCAAAATTGCGTCCTGAATCTGTTCGGTTTCCCCAGTTTCCACTCCAACGCCAAAGATGTTTATGTGTGATCCAATTAGTGACTAAAGCAATGAGGAAAAACGTGGAGGATTCAAAGACGCACATTCTCGCGCAACAAAACTGATCAATGATTTCAGTGCCAGTATAGCAAAGAAGAAACAACATGTTGAGATGCTTGGGCATCATATGTGTTGAGGTTGCAGATTGTTGAGCTATGATCATTTATTTGCACTAAAATCAATCTTTGATGCCCAGTGGATGTATTTTTTTGCAATATGCTGCGATGTCCTCTATTGTTCTATGCTTATAGTTATTTGTCGTATATTGTTTAACGTGGTTCGCACCTCACGGGATGAACTCACCACGGGCCCCACGTGGCTGCATCCACACGTGCCAAAAATGGGCTGAAAGCACCATGGGTCGAACTCATCACGCACCACTTCTAGGCCGAAAGCACCACGGGCGGCAAAGGGCCCAAAACCTTCATGCTCTGTGGTCCGCTCAAGGCCCAGAAGCACCGCAAGCCGTGAAGGGGCAGAAAACACTATGGGCCGCTAATGGGCCAAAAATAGTACGGGCTGAAAACAACCTAAATAGTAATGGGCCGCAAACAAGCCTAATGTAGTAAGAGCCAACAAACAAAATGATCTGGATATATAACGGGTCGTCAATAGGTTGATATACACCATGGGCCACAAATGAAATCAGAAGCATCACGGGCCATTAATGGACCGGTAGGCACGATGGCCAAAACCGACCCATAGGAAACAAGGGCCATTAGTGGACCAAAAAACGCGACAAGCCGGAAATGGCCCAGAGGTAACACGGGACAATAATGAACAAAAAGATGCCAAATTCCCAAAATGGCCCAGTGGTAACACGAGTTGTTAATGGACCAAATGGCATGATGGGCCAAAAATTTCCCACACGCATCATTGGCCTTTAATGGACCAAAAGACGCGACATGCCAAAAAAGGCCCAGGGCCACAAGGGCCGTTAGTGGATTGATACGTCTCTGTCGTATCTATAACTTTTTATTGTTCCATGCCAATATTATTCAACTTTTACATACTTTTGGAAACAATTTAAATGATTTATTTGGACTAACCTATTGATCCAGTGCCCAGTGCCAATTCCTATTTGTTGCATGTTTTTGCTTCGCAGAAAATCCATATCAAACGAAGTCCAAATGCAATAAAAAATTACGAAGAATTATTTTGGAATTTTCGTGAATTTTAGGAGGTGGAATCAACGTAAACGGAGGCCCGAGGCCTCCAAAATCCACCAGGGCACGCCGGGCACCCCCTGGCATGCCCAGGTGTCTTGTGCCCTTCTCGAACGTCGGTTGGGCCCTTCTTCGGGCGCAAGAAAGCTAATTTATGGGAAAAACGTGTTAAAATTTCAGCCTAATCGGAGTTACAGATCTCCAGGAATTTAAGAAACGGTGAAGGGCCAGAGAACGGGGAGGCGAAACAGAGGGGAACAGAGAGACAGATCCAATCTCGGAGGGGCTCTCGCCCCTCTGCCGCCATGGAGGCCATGGACCATAGGGGGAACTCTCCTCCCATCTAGGAGGGAGGCCAAGGAAGAAGAAGAAGGATGGGGGCTATCTCCCCTCTCTCCCGGTGGCGTCGAAGTGCCGCCGGGGCTAGGATCGTGATGACGATCTACATCAACAATCTTGCTACCGTCAACACCAACTCTCTCCCCCTCTATGAAGCGGTGTAACACATCTTCTCTCCGTTGTAATCTCTACTTAAACATGGTGCTTAACTCCATATACTATTTCTCAATGATATGTGGCTATCCTATGATGTTTTAGTAGATCTGTTTTGTCCTGTGGGTTAATCGTGATCTTAGTTAGTATGATTGTATATTTTATTTATGGTGCTGTCCTACGGTGCCCTACGTATCGCGCAAATGTGAGGGGTCCCCACTATAGGGTGTTGCAATATGTTCATGGTTTGTTTATTGTCGGTGTTGCGGGGGTGACAACAGCCTAAACGCGGATAAGTGGGTAGCCGTATTAGGAGTAAGAGGACTTGATACTTAATATTATGGTCGGGTTTCACGACCTTAATGATCTTTAGTAGCTGCGGATGCTTGCTAGAGTTCTAATCATAAGTGCATATGATCCAAGTAGAGAATGTATGTTAGCTCATGCCTCTCCCTCATATAAAATTACAAGAATGATTACCGGTACTTGTTATCGATTGCCTAGGGACAAATGACTTTCTCGTTGACAAAAGTTATCCACTTTTATTACCTTGCAATTTATTCATAGTTTTATTCTCCCAAAGTACTCGTAGTTTTATTCTTGCAAAATAGTTTCATACTTGTTTTAGGTAAAGCAAACATTAATTGTGCGTAGAGTTGTATCGGTGGTCGATAGAACTTGAGGGAATATTTCTTCTACCTTTATCTCCTCGTTGGGTTTGACACTCTTATTTATCGAAGAAGGCTACAAACGATCCCTGATACGTCTCCAACGTATATACTTTTCCAAACACTTTTGCCCTTGTTTTGGACTCTACCTTGCGTGATTTGAATGGAAACTAACTCGGACTGACGCTGTTTTCAGCAGAACTGCCATGGTGTTATTTTTGTGCAGAAACAAAAGTTCTCGGAATGACCTGAAAATCCATGGAGATTACTTTTGGAAAATATAAAAAATACTGGTGAAAGAATCCAGGCCAAGGGGCCCACACCCTGTCCACGAGGGTGGGGGGCTCGCCCCCTCCCCCTGGGCGCGCCCCCTGCAATGTGGGCCCCCTGGATGTCCACCGACCTCAAATCCAACCCTATATATTTGCTTTCACGGAGAAAAAAAATCGAAGATAAAGTTTCATCGCGTTTTATGATACATAGCCGCCGCCAAGCCCTAATCTCTCTCGGGAGGGCTGATCTGGAGTCCGTTCGGGGCTCCGGAGAGGGGGATTCGTCGTTGTCGTCATCATCAACCATCCTCCACCAATTTCAGGATGCTCACCGCCGTGCTTGAGTAATTCCATCGTAGGCTTGCTGGACGGTGATGGGTTGGATGAGATTTACCATGTAATCAAGTTAGTTTTGTTAAGGTTTGATCAATAGTATCCACTATGTTCTGAGATTGATGTTGCTATGACTTTGCTATGCTTAATGCTTGTCACTAGGGCCTGAGTGCCATGATTTCAGATCTGAACCTATTATGTTTTCATGAATATATGTGAGTTCTTGATCCTATCTTGCAAGTGTATAGTCACCTATTATGTGTTATGATCCGACAACCCCGAAGTGACAATAATCGGGATACTTCTTGGTGATGACCGTAGTTTGAGGAGTTCATGTATTCACTATGTATTAATGCTTTTGTCCGGTACTCTATTAAAAGGAGGCCTTAATATCCTCTAGTTTCCACTAGGACCCCGTGTTGGGGAACGTAGTAATTTCAAAATTTTCCTACGCACACGCAAGATCATGGTGGTGCATAGCAACGAGAGGGGAGAGTGTTGTCCATGTACCCTCGTAGACCGAAAGCGGAAGCGTTAGAACAACGCGGTTGATGTAGTCGTACGTCTTCACGGCCCGACCGATCAAGCACCGAAACTACGGCACCTCCAAGTTCTAGCACACGTTCAACTCGATGACGTCCCTCGTACTCCAATCCAGCGGAGTGTCGAGGGAGAGTTGAAAGTGCAACTAATCCCCGGGTGGTTTTGGTAATTAATAACAACATATATATCATTGAACTAATAGTTACTTGAGAATCATTTCAGAAAGTTCAGTGATATGGGTATGGCAAAGACTGAAGAAGTGGACCCCTCAAAATGCTAAGGCAAGCATTGGCAAAAGCTCAAGACTCCATTTTTGGTTTAGTGATCCAAGATCACATTGAGTCCATAGGAAAGCCAATACTATTAAAAGGGGATGAGGTTATGATAATGATCTGGTTGCTCAAAGTGCTTAGTGATACATCTCCTAAACTATCAAGAACTCTCACCGCAATATACACTCATAAGTAATCTCGGTCCCACCGATTTTCCAAACCAGTCACACCGAGATGAACCACCTCGCCATAAAGCCAAACCCTAGAAATTTCGGATTTTCCGATTCGAACTCGGTCTCACCAAACTTGAGTTGCCAAGCTTCAGAACCTTCGTCATCAAATCGGTGTCACCGAGATGATGAAGTCGGTCCCACCGAGATTGGCAAGCTCTTGTCTTTGGACGAATCGGACTAACCGAGATTGTATTTTCGGTCCCACGAAAATCCCAACGCTCACATAATTTGAACTTTCGGTCTCACCGAGTTGTCAACTTCGGTCCGACCGAGATTGGTCAAAAGTGTGTAACGGTTGGATTTTGTGTGGAGGCTATAAATACCCTCCACCCCTCTTCATTCGTGGAGAGAGCCATCGAAAAGTACTACCACTCCTACCTTACATTTCTCGAGAAGAAAACTACCTACCCTTGTGTTGAGATCAAGTTGCTCCACTCCCACCATATGAAGCTTGATCTCTAGCCTTCCCAAGTTGCTTTCCACTCAATCCTTTCTTCCACCACAGCCAAATCGGTGAGGAGAGTTGAGTGTTGGGGAGATTATCATTTGAAGCACAAGAGCAAGGAGTTCATCATCATCAACACCATCTATTACCTTTTGGAGGGTGGTGCCTCCTAGATTGGTTAGGTGTCGCTTGGGAGCCTCCGTCAAGATGTGGAGTTGAACCAAGAAGTTTGTAAGGGCAAGGAGATCGCCTACTTCGTGAAGATCTACCCCGAGTAAGGCTAGCCCTCCGTGGGCGTGAGCCATGATGGCATAGACAAGGTTGCTTCTTCATGGACCCTTCGTGGGTGGAGCCCTCCGTGGACTCTCGCAGGCTGTTACCCTCCGTGGGTTGAAGTCTCCATCAACGTGGATTGACGATAGCACCACCTATCGGAACCACGAGAAAAAATCTCCGTGTCTCCAAATTGCGTTTGCTCTTCTCCACCTCTCTTTACTACATGTGCAATTTACTTTCCGCTGCCTATACTCTAGAATTGCATGTGTAGGGTGATACTTGACTTGCTCATAATCGTGAATCTGCCAAAAACTTGTCTTTATCAAAAGGCTGAATTTTTATATTGTCAAGTAGTCTAATCACCCCCCCTCTAGACATACTTTCGATCCTACAAGAGTTACTTCAGCACGACAGTGTGGTGACGATCTTGATGTTCTACCGTCGCAGGGCTTCGCCTAAGCACCGCTACAATATTATCAAGGAGGACTATGGTGGAGGGGGGCACCACACACGGCTAAGAGATCAAGAGATCAATTGTTGTTGTGTCTAGAGGTGCCCCCTCCTCCGTATATAAAGGGGGGAGGAGAGGGCCGACCAAGGGTAGGAGGCGCGCCCAAGGGGGGCAATCCAACTCCAAGTAGGATTCCCCCCTCTTTCCTAGTCCAAGTAGGAGAGGGGAAGGAAGGGAAGGAGAAGGAGAAGGAAGAAGAGGGAGCAAAAGGAGGAAAGGGGGGCCGACCCCTAGTCCAATTCGGTTTGGGCTAGGGGGGCCGCGCGCCCTGCCTCCTCTCTTCCACCACTTGGCCCATGAGGGCCATTGCTTCTTCCTCGTATTCCCGTAACTCCCCGATACCCCCGAAAATACCCGAATCACTCGGAACCCTTCCGATGTCCGTATATAGTCGTCTAATATATCGATCTTTACGTCTCGACCATTTTGAGACTCTTCGTCATGTCCTTGATCTCATCCGGGACTCCAAACTCCTTCGGTACATCAAAATTCATAAACACATAATATAACTATCATCAAAACCTTAAGCGTGCGGACCCTACGGGTTCGAGAACTATGTAGACATGACCGAGACACGTTTCCGGTCAATAACCAATAGCGGAACATGGATGCTCATATTGACTCCTACATATTCTACGAAGATCTTTATCGGTCAAACCACATAACAACATATGTTGTTCCCTTTGTCATCGGTATGTTACTTGCCCGAGATTCGATCGTCGGTATCTCAATACCTAGTTCAATCTCATTACCGGCAAGTCTCTTTACTCGTTACGTAATGCATCATCCCGCAACTAACTCATTAGCCACATTGCTTGCAAAGCTTATAGTGATGTGCATTACCGAGAGGGCCCAGAGATACCTCTCCGACAATCGGAGTGACAAATCCTAATCTCGAAATACGCTAACTCAACATGTACCTTCGGAGACACCTGTAGAGCTCCTTTATAATCATCCAGTTACGTTGTGATGTTTGGTAGCACACAAAGTGTTCCTCCGGTAAACGGGAGTTGCATAATCTCATAGTCATAGGAACATGTATAAGTCATGAAGAAAGCAATAGCAACATACTAAACGATCATGTGTTAAGCTAACGGAATGGGTCAAGTCAATCACATCATTCTTCTAATGATGTGATCCCGTTAATCAAATGACAACTCATGTCTATGGCTAGGAAACAAAACCATCTTTGATCAACAAGCTAGTCAAGTAGAGGCATACTAGTGACACTATGTTTGTCTATGTATTCACACATGTATTATGTTTCCAGTTAATACAATTCTAGCATGAATAATAAACATTTATCATGAATAAGGAAATAAATAATAACTTTATTATTGCCTCTAGGGCATATTTCCTTCACCCCGCTGCCACGGGAGGGTAGGACAAAAGATGTCATGCAAGTTTTTTTCCATAAGCACGTATGGCTATATTCGGAACACATGCCTACATTACATTGATGAACTGGAGCTAGTTCCGTGTCACCCTAGGTTATAACTATTACATGAGGAACCGCATCCGACATAATTATCCATCACTGATCCAATGCCTATGAGATTTTCACATATTGTGCTTTGCTTATTTACTTTGCCGTTGCTACTGTTACAATTACTACAAAACTGCTATCGTTACTTTTTCTACCGTTACCGTTACTTCCATACTACTTTGCTAATAAATACTTTGCTGCAAATACTAAGTTATCCAGGTGTGGTTGAATTGACAACTCAACTGCTAATACTTGAGAATATTCTTAGGCTCCCCTCGTGTCGAATCAATAAATTTGGGTTGAATACTCTACCCTCGAAAACTGTTGCGATCCCCTATACTTGTGGGTCATCAAGACTATTTTCTGGCGCCATTGCCGGGGAGCATAGCTCTATTCTTTGAGTCACTTGGGATTTATATCTGCTAATCACTACGAGGAACTTGAAAGACGAAAGAACTAAGATTTTCCCTCAACTACGAGGGAGGTAAGGAACCGCCATCTAGCTCGCACTGCATTCTCCTTCATTTTGAGTAAGCTTGCAACACCTAAACACGCTATCGCTATGAATTCGATATGTCGCATGTTATTGATGATGCCATACGCTATGCATGATACTTATGATGAAACTACTTCTATGCTTGATACTACTTTGCCATTAGGTGAATATCTTGATGAACAACTTGCTAGGGTTAGAGAGAATGAAACTATTGAAGATGATATTATTGAAGATAGCGATGATGAAGGTTCTCCCCCTAAATGTGAATTGCCTGTTGTTCCTGAGGGTTATGTTATGGATGAAGAAGCTGCTAGAGCTATTCTTGCTTGCAATGATAGATCTGATCTTAAGAAGTTATTAGCTAAATGGAAGCAGCAATCCCTGAATGCTAGAATGAAATATGACCCTACTATTGCTACTTCACCTATCTTTGTTACTGATAAGGCTTATGAATTCTCGGTTGATCCTGAGATAATTACTTTGGTTGAATCTAATCCTTTTCATGGCTATGAATCTGAAATTGTTGTGGCACATCTTACTAAGTGAAATGATATAGCCACTGTAGGATCGAAAGTATGTCTAGAGGGGGGGTGATTAGACTACTTGTCAATATAAAAATTCTGCCTTTTGACAAAGAACCGTTTTTGGTAGATTCACAATTATGATCAAGTCAAGCATCACCCTACACATGCAATTCTAGAGTATAGGCAGCGGAAAGTAAATTGCACATGTAGTAAAGAGAGGTGGAGAAGAGCAAACGCAATTTTGGAGACGCGGTGATTTTTCTCGTGGTTCCGATAGGTGGTGCTATCGCATTTCCACGTTGATGGAGACTTCAACCCACGGAGGGTAACGGCCATGAGTCCACGGAGGGCTCCACCCACTAAGGGTCCACGAAGAAGCAACCTTGTCTATTCCATCATGGCCTCACGCCCACGGAGGACTAGCCTTACTCGGGGTAGATCTTCACGAAGTAGGCGATCTCCTTGCCCTTACAAACTTCTTGGTTCAACTCCACATCTCGACGACGGAGGCTCCCAAGCGACACCTAACCAATCTAGGAGGCACCACCCTCCAAAAGGTAATAGATGTTGTAGATGATGATGAAATCCTTGCTCTTGTGCTTCAAATGATAATCTCCCCAACACTCAACTCTCCTCACTGATTTGGCTGTGGTGGAAGAAAGGATTGAGTGGAAAGCAACTTGGGAAGGCTAGAGATCAAGCTTCATATGGTGGGAGTGGAGCAACTTGATCTCAACACAAGGGTAGGTAGTTCTCTTCTCGAAATGTAAGGTAGGAGTGGTAGTTCTTTCGATGGCTCTCTCCACGAATGAAGAGGGGTGGAGGGTATAAATAGCCTCCACACAAAATCCAACTGTTACACACATTTGAGCAATCTCGATGGGACCGGTTGACAACTCGGTGAGAACGATAGTTCAAATAATGTGAGCGTTGGGATTTTCGATGGGACCGAAAATACAATCTCGGTTAGTCCGATTAGTGCAATGATAAGAGCATGCTAGTTTCGGTGGGACCGACTTCATCATCTCGGTGACACCGATTTGATGATGTAGGTTCTGAAGCTTGGCAACTCATGTTTCGGTGAGACCGAGTTCGTAATCGGAAAATCCGAGTTTACTAGGGTTTGGCTTATGGTGAGGTGGTTCATCTCGGTGTGGTGAGTTTGGAAAATCGGTGGGACCGAGACTACTTATGAGTGTATATGGCGGTGAAAGTTGCGATAGTTTAGGAGATGTATCACTAAGCACTTGAGCAACCAGATCATCATCATAACCTCATCCCTTTAATAGTATTGGCTTTTCCTATGGACTCAATGTGATCTTGGATCACTAAACCAAAAATGGAGTCTTGAGCTTTTGCCAATGCTTGCCTTAGCATTTTGAGGGTCCACTTCTTCATCCCTTGCCATACCCATATCATCGAACTCTCTGAAATGATTCTCAAGTAACTATTAGTTCAATGATATATATGTCGTTATTAATTACCAAAACCACCCGGGGATTAGTTGCACTTTCAATCTCCCCCTTTTTGGTAATTGATGACAACATATAGATCAAAGCTTCGACAAAGGATATAATCAATGAATAATATCGTCGCTTTGAGAAGTATGTGATAAGCAAGAGCTCCCCCTAAATTTGTGCATTATTTAAGATTTGCGTTTGAATGCAAATGCACAATCGATTAGGATCATGGGTCACTCTTCCATGTCACATACATCTTGGTGGAGCGCACAAAATGATAAGAATGAACAAAGATGCACCCAATCACCAAGACATGAGTAAATGGTCATACGAGATAGGAATGGCATATGATAAGCATTAAGCACACATTAAAGCATAGTACGACCAAGCACTCATTAAGGTAGAATCAAACGGAGTATCAAACACACTGAATGTCTCGAAAACATAAAGTATCTCAAAGAAACCGCAAAAGAACGAAAGAGCAAAAGCGCAAAGACAACAGCACTCTCTCTCTCGAAGTCATATGATCTATACAATTTCTCCCCCTTTGGCAACAAGTTACCAAAAAGTTTGAAAAAGCATAGAGCTAAGCGTCACTGTGGACTCTGCTGGCGGCTCCCGTCTGAGTTGATGTCGGAGTGGATATGACAAAGATCGGCGAAGACTTCACCGATGTCTGGCTTTGGAGGAGTGGACATCGAGCTGGAGCTGGAGTAGGAGCAATCGCTTGAACTGTGGGAGGTCTTTGAAGTCAGTAGTCCCGTGTCGATCCATCGAATAGCAGTGATCGGGATCCTTTGGGAACCGGAGCGATCTGTCGATTAGAATCTGGACTAAGTCATCCCGCAACTCACGCATAAGATCTGCCTTCTCTGCTTTGCTTCCTCAATGTCCGCCTCGAGCTTGTTGGCGGTCACTTGTACTTGATCGGCTTCACGTCCGAGCGTGGATCTTATCCTCAACAATCCTCTCTAAGCTCTCCCGAGACTGCTCAATGCTGGCGGCGTTGTTCAATCCTTTGAGTAGCTTCAAGAATTTGCTCTCCAAACTCTTTGGTTTAGCTGCTGCTGCTGCTTCCTTCCTTGTCGACTTTGGCTTTCTTAGCAGCTGCGATCTTGGCTTGACCTTCAACAGATGTCGGATCCTCCTCATCCATCACAACAACATTGTCTTCATGCTCGCTTCAACGGTAAATGTTCTCTATCCAACAAGAATGTGCCCGTGCCAAACTTGGCATTGATAAGCATCTGAATCTGGGCAAATCCACACGACCTTTTGTGGTCGATTGCATCCCTCTTAATGGTCTCTACCATCAAGTCCATCACCTTGAAAGGTGCTCTCTCATCAAGTATGTGCAGCATGTTGATAGAGTATCCTATGATCATGCGATCATCTCCATTTGGGCATCAAGGTATGCCTCAAAATGGTATTAGTGGTAGGTAAGCCCGCTCGAGATAGTAGATCGAGCCGAGCTTCCAGATACCCAAATCCTCTGCTGGAACCTCTTTGTACATGTTCTTCATGGATTCATGATTCTTCTTTGGAATCCCATATACATCAATATCATCTTCTCGTTGCCTTTGGAGCATTCAGAATTTCTGCCCATTCTTCAACGTAAGAAGAATACCTTTGACCTTCACCATCCACATAATCTTTCCATCGGGTAGAAGTGAGTGTGGCATAAAATTGCATTATCATCTCATCGTTCCAACCGGTCAATTTCGACCTACAAAATCTGCAACTCCACATGCGGTGAAACTTTCATGCACATGTGGAAAGAAATCTCTGTGCTCTTCACTGTCAATGTACTTCCAAATAACATATCGGGTGTCTGCGACTATGGGCTTCTTGTCCATTAGCACGGTCTCATAGAAGTCCCGCTGCTCTCGGTGTGAAATCTGGGATCTACAAAGTTCTTCTCCTCACGGCATATGGGTGGGTTTGTCTCCATAGCCCGAGACCTTTATCTTTCCTTGCCTTCATATCCTCGGCTTGAGGATGAGCATCATTATGGAGTGGCAGTTTTGGACGAAGTTTCAAAAAACTGGTCCTTCATCGTCGACTCACCGGTGGCACATCATCCTTGTTCTTTTTAGACGCTGGAATGTTTCGACGGTCTTCTTGGGCTTGGCGGCAGGCTTTCTTTGGAGCTGCCTTAGCTGGAGCAGATTTCTTGGGCTTTGATGTGGCTCCACCTTAATGGCATCACCCATGAACTTGGCTTCGAGGAGGAGGCTGGGGTGCTTCCTCATCCTCATCCTCTCTTCTTTGCATCATGCACTATTCTCTTTCTCTTGGTGGTTTTCTTCACTTTGCTTGCAGTTGCCTCTCCCAAATTCAGCTTCTTAGCAACAGTTGATCTGCTTGACTTTCTTGGTGCCCTTCTTAGATTGTTGATCTTGTTGCTCTTTGGCAACAACCTTCCTTTAGGCTTTGAGGTCACCTCTTCCTCAACAACAAAATCTGAATCCTCATCATCTGAATTCCTCTTCTTTCTAGCTCGGTGGCTGCAGGAGGCATGCCACTTGGTGTACTCCTCTCACCATCATCGGATGAGCTACTAGGATCGAGAACTAGTGCCCGCCTATGGAATGTCTCGCAATGGGTGTCTCGACTGTTCTCACTGCCATCCGACATCGACATGGTGACAACCTGTGAATAGATAAGGTGTAGGCGGAGAAGAAGAGTCATCACAAAATGCAGAAGTTTTGCAAACAAAATGAGTTCAAATTCTAGTATTAAGTTTTCACGAGAAGACATTTCGTCGACCGAGTTTAAGGTTCGTGAATCCGAAGTGTTAAACAGAGCTTGGCACACCACTTTCGGTTTGACGAAGTGGGTTTCGATCTGCCGAAAACACTAGGGTTTCACAGAATCTTTATTTCGTCACACCGATTTTGCACAACTTCGGTTGGACCGAGGGTGCGATCTAATGGCCATAGGCCAAATCGGTCATACCGAAAATATAAAATCGGTCTCACCGAGATGTGTTCATGCGAAACCTAACCCTAAAACTTTTACTCGAATCTAGTTCAAACGAACCAATCTGGTGTGAGGAGAATTTCAATCGTGGCAAGATACTAGGCAATCCAAACGTGCATTGAATCGGAGATGGGAGCACGAGTGGGATCAAACTCACCCTAACTTGGTGGAGTTTTTCTCGGCGCAACGGCGCGGAGGAGATGTCCGCTGACGGCGACGGAGACTGCGGCGAGGGCGCCTGGCGGCAACGGCGACGATCCGGAGACCAAGGCGACGGCAGCAAGGGGTGTGGGGGCGAAACGTTTGGAGGAGGAATCAACGCGCGCGGCCCTCGGAATATATATACCCCTTCGCTGTCGGTGGGACCGAGTTGTAAAGCTCGGTGGCACCGAGATGGATAACTGCTAGGCAGTTATGCACTTCGGTCACGCCGAAAATCACAACTCGGTTTCACCGAGATGAAAACCTAGATCAGTCCAAATGCTTTCGGTTCGACCGAGTTTGAGTGAGTTGGTCTGACCAAAATCAATTAGAAGGTTTTGGAAATTAGCCCTTGACGGATCGGTGGCTCAAGTGCTCCTCACCCGAGGGTCCGAAAATGACTTGTTCAAAATTTGTGATGTAAGCATGAATAGAATTTGAGACAAGAAAGCATAGATAGCTAGGGGAGGTACTTAGGCATTCTTGTCCATCCATTTGGTCAGAAAAATCAAAACGACCAAAACAACAAATGGATGTCCTCGAATGGATAAAATCATGCATCCAACATGCTCACACAATAAGATAGCAAATGAAATATGTGTCAAACATGCACAACCAAAACTCTAGCAACTAACACACAATTTGTCGATGACTAGGTCATCTTTATATGAGTATATTGACTTAGGAGCCAAATGAGAACATTTGGTCATAGGTCATACTCATCGTTTAAGCACAAGTGGGGTTACCACTTTTACATAAAGCATTGATGTGTTCACATCATTTGAAGATGCTTTAGCTCAATTTTTAGAGCAAAGCTCCCCCTAGATGTGAGAACCCCTTTTAAAGGGTCAAACTAAACTTGGGTTGTCGTAGAAGACTTCATGTACATGTTGAAGATGTGGATGCTCAATGTTGATGGAGATCATCAAGAGTTGGGAGCTATCCTTTGGATTCGGGCACTTTCAATACCTACATGGGTTAGTCCCACAAGGAACAAACAAGGATATCCATGGACATAGATTGAAGTTCACAATAGATGATGTCCATGAAAGCAATGATTACCTTGTCCCTTGACTTACCAACAAGAGGGTTTGTGACTCCATGAACTAGTGCACGATGTGGAAGTTGATTGCACAAGTTTTTGCCAAAATGAATGTGAGTGAAGTATGTTGGCGGAGTCACCCTCAAGAACTTTCTAGTTCTTCTTCTTGGGATCCACATCATCTTGATGGGAATCCTTGGGGTTGTAGTTGAGCTTGACGAAGTAGAACTTGACGCTTCCTTGGGAACCCACTTGACCATGGCTTGAGGTGCTTCAACAAATGCATCAATCTCCTCTTGAAGCTTGTCCTTGCCTTTTAGCTTGTGGTCTTGTGGTGGAAGGTCATCTTGAGCTTGTTCCACATTGGAAGAAGTAGGATCATACTTCTCCTTTTGAGGAACAAACTGTGGAGTAGGATATTGACCTTCTTCCCACTCAACACCTTCGGCGTTGAACTTTCGCTCAAAACCAATTCCTTGATTCTTCCGGTGCCTTCCTTGCTTGCGAACAATTTCCTCAAAGTTCTTGCTTCCGCAAGGCTCTTGTAGACACCTTTCTCTATGATCCCTTTCAATAAACTATTCTCTTGCTCAAGTGTAACTTGGCTTGAAACATTGTTAGTGGAATCAAGAGAACTACTAGAAGCAACAACATTGGATTTAGCATGGTTATTGTTACTGCTAGAGAAAGAATTTTTCTTATGCTTGTCATGCTTAGTCTTAATGGGTGGCAAGAAATTAGACAAGAGAAGTCGTTTGGCAAGATATGAAGAACTCTTCTTTCAAGATCGTCATTGATTGCTTTTAGAAACTCATGTTCTTGCTCTAGAGTGAGCTTCTCGAGCGTAGCTTCTCATGAGATCTTAGGAGCTCTCTATGATCTTCTTGAGTTGTTTCATGAGCTAACTTAAGAGTGTTTAGTTCTTTAGTTAGACGCTCAATCTCCTTCATAGCATTGTCATTCGACTCTTCTCGATTATAAAGACTACTAGCATGTTCATCGTTACTAGGCTCACTTTGGATTTATCATGCAAGAGCTCATCTTCACCAAGCAAGTCATCCTCATCACTATTGAAGTCAATGAATTCAGGGTGTGATACCTTGGGGCCTTTAGCCATGAAGCATCTTCCAATTCCCTCATTTGGTGAATCAAATAAGTCGAGGAGTTGGAGTTGGAGGATACGAGAGCAAGACCGCAACACCTTCATCTTGATCTGTAGTCGGAGTCGGAGTGATAGCTTCCTTCGGATTGATTGTCGGAGTCGGGCCGAGACCCATTCACCTACATGAGCTTGATGTTTTCTTCTTGTGTAGATCCTTGATGACTTGTCTTTCCTCTCCTAATCCTTGCTTCTCCGAGAGGGTCTTCGTTCATAACGATCATCTCTGCTCCTTCTCTCTTTCCGAGGTGACTCATCTCTTGAGCTTCTTCTTCTTGGAGATTCTTCTCCTCTCTTGTGGGGAGCCGTACACTCATTTGAGTAGTGTCCGGTCTTCCACAATTGTAGCAGCTTCGATCACGACTAGAAGATCTCTTTTCATCATATGATCTAGACTTTGAGCTTCTCTCTTTGCCTCTATTCTTGTAGAATTTGTTGAAGTTCTTGACCATTAGGCTTATCTCTTCATTGGAAACTAACTTGTCACTTGAGGTTGTGGGAGCATCACTTGTAGCTTTGTAAGCACCACTTGACTTGTTGTGAAGCTCTTCCTTATCCTTAAGTGTCATCTCATGAGCAACAATTCTTCCAATGACTTCGGTTGGCTTGAGAGTCTTGTAGTTTGGCATCATTTGGATAAAAGTGCACACGGTGTCATACTTTCCATCCAAAGCTCTGAGAATCTTCTTGATGATGAATCGGTCGGTCATTTCTTCGCTTCCTTAGCCGGCAATCTCATTTGTGATGAGAGCAAGCCTAGAGTACATTTCAGCGACACCTTCACCATCCTTCATCTTGAACTTGTCAAGTTGACCTTGAAGAATATCTAGCTTTGATTCCTTCACGGACTCGGTACCTTCGTGCATTTCAACCAAAGTATCCCAAATCTCTTTTGCATTCTCAAGACGGCTGATTTTGTTGAACTCCTCGGGACACAAGGCATTGAAGAGAATGTCACAAGCTTGAGCATTGTTTTGCAACATCCGCAATTCTTCCGGTGTAACCCGCGATCCGAACTTTTCCTTCCTCAAGAATTCACCTTCCATACCAACACAAATAATGCCCCATGCGGCTGGGTTATGACCAAGAATATGCATTTTCATTTTATGCTTCCAACTAGGAAAATTTGTACCATCAAAGTAAGGACCTCTCTTAAAATTACCCTCACTAGACGCCATACTCTCCTAGGTTGTGAAACCAAGCTTATGGAGTCCAATGCAATGGAAACCAATACAATGGAGACCAAAGCTCTGATACCACTTGTAGGATCGAAAGTATGTCTAGAGGGGGTGATTAGACTACTTGTCAATATAAAAATTCTGCCTTTTGACAAAGAACAGTTTTTGGCAGATTCACAATTATGATCAAGTCAAGCATCACCCTACACATGCAATTCTAGAGTATAGGCAGCGGAAAGTAAATTGCACATGTAGTAAAGAGAGGTGGAGAAGAGCAAACGCAATTTTGGAGACGCGGTGATTTTTCTCGTGGTTCCGATAGGTGGTGCTATCGTACTTCCACGTTGATGGAGACTTCAACCCACGGAGGGTAACGGCCATTGAGTCCACGGAGGGCTCCACCCACGAAGGGTCCACGAAGAAGCAACCTTGTCTATTCCATCATGGCTCACGCCCACGGAGGGCTAGCCTTACTCGGGGTAGATCTTCACGAAGTAGGCGATCTCCTTGCCCTTACAAACTTCTTGGTTCAACTCCACATCTCGACGACGGAGGCTCCCAAGCGATACCTAACCAATCTAGGAGGCACCACCCTCCAAAAGGTAATAGATGTTGTAGATGATGATGAAATCCTTGCTCTTGTGCTTCAAATGATAATCTCCCCAACACTCAACTCTCCTCACTGATTTGGCTGTGGTGGAAGAAAGGATTGAGTGGAAAGCAACTTGGGAAGGCTAGAGATCAAGCTTCATATGGTGGGAGTGGAGCAACTTGATCTCAACACAAGGGTAGGTAGTTCTCTTCTCAGAAATGTAAGGTAGGAGTGGTAGTTCTTTCTGATGGCTCTCTCCACGAATGAAGAGGGGGTGGAGGGGTATAAATAGCCTCCACACAAAATCCAACCGTTACACACATTTGAGCAATCTCGGTGGGATCGAAGTTGACAACTCGGTGAGACCGATAGTTCAAATAATGTGAACGTTGGGATTTTCGGTGGGACCGAAAATACAATCTCGGTTAGTCCGATTCGTGCAATGACAAGAGCATGCCAGTTTCGGTGGGACCGACTTCATCATCTCGGTGACACCGATTTGATGACGTAGATTCTGAAGCTTGGCAACTCATGTTTCGGTGAGACCGAGTTCGAATCGGAAAATCCGAGTTTACTAGGGTTTGGCTTATGGCTGAGGTGGTTCATCTCGGTGTGGTGAGTTTGGAAAATCGGTGGGACCGAGACTACTTATGAGTGTATATGGCGTTGAAAGTTGCTGATAGTTTAGGAGATGTATCACTAAGCACTTGAGCAACCAGATCATCATCATAACCTCATCCCTTTTAATAGTATTGGCTTTTCCTATGGACTCAATGTGATCTTGGATCACTAAACCAAAAATGGAGTCTTGAGCTTTTGCCAATGCTTGCCTTAGCATTTTGAGGGGTCCACTTCTTCAGCCCTTGCCATACCCATATCACTGAACTCTCTGAAATGATTCTCAAGTAACTATTAGTTCAATGATATATATGTTGTTATTAATTACCAAAACCACCCGGGGATTAGTTGCACTTTCAGCCACCCTGTTCACTAATGATGATAAATCTTGCTACTATTATATCCTTAAGATATTTCTGTTCTCATTAAAGGGTGATGCTAAAACTTGGTTTAATTCTCTTGATCCTGGTTGTGTGCGTAGTCCCCAGGATATGATTTATTACTTCTCTGCTAAATATTTCCGTGCACATAAGAAACAAGCTGCCTTGAGGGAAATATATATTTTTGTGCAAATTGAAGAAGAGAGTCTCCCACAAGCTTGGGGAGGCTTCTCCGATTACTTAATGCTTTTCCTTATCATCCTCTTAAGAAAAATGAAATACTTGATATCTTTTATAATGGACTGACCGATGCTTCCAAGGACCACTTGGATAGTTGTGCTGGTTGTGTTTTTTCAGGAAAGAACAGTCGACCAAGTTGAATTGCTATTGAATAATATGTTTACTAATGAAAATAATTGGACTCTTCCTGAGCCAATTCCTGAGCCAATTGAGCCAACTGCTGAGCCTATGCCTAAACCTACTCCAAAGAAGAGAGGTGTTCTATTTCTCAGTCCTGAAGATATGCAAGAGGCAAAGAAACCTATGAAAGAAAAAGGTATTAAAGCTGAAGATGTTAAGAATTTACCTCATGTTGAAGAAATACATGGTCTTAATCTACCACCTATTGAAGAAACACGTTGTCTTGATAACCCGACACAGGTAGTAAAGGTAAATTCTCTCTATAGATATGATAAGGTTGAAATCACGTCTACTAAATTTCCTAGCCAATGTTTGGATGAATTTGATGACTTTATGGCTAGACAAGAAAATTTCAATGCTTATGTTGGTAGAGAATTAAAGAGTAATGCTTAAATGATTGGACGCTTGAGGTGATTATATGGATAGAGTTAAAGGTGAACTTAAACTCATTAGCAAATATGCTTCTATGGTTAGCACTCAAGAAGAACAAGTACTTAAAGCTCAAAGTGATTTGCAAGATGAATTAAATAAAAAACATGACTTTGCTGTTATAGTGGCTACTAGAACTGGTAGAATGACTCAGGAACCTTTGTATCCTGAAGGCCACCCTAAGAGAATCGAGCAGGATTCTCAGAGAAATAATGTAGATGCACCTAGTCCTTCTAAAAAGAAGAAAAAGAAAAATGATAGGACTTTGCATGCTTCTAGTGAACCTATTGTAGACACACCTGAGAATCCCAATGTCGTTTCTATTTCTGATGCTGAAACACAATCTAGTGATGGACATGAACCTAACGATAATGTTAATGATAATGTTCATGTTGATGCTCAACCTAGCAATAATAATGATGTAGAGATTGAACCTGTTGTTGATCTTGATAACCCACAATCAAAGAATCAACATTATGATAAGAGAGACTTTGTTGCTAGGAAGCACGGTAAAGAAAGAGAAGCAAGGGTTCAGAAACCCATGCCTTTTCCTCCCAAGCCATCCAAGAAAAAGGATGATGAGGATTTTGAGCGCTCTGCTGAAATGATTAGACCTATCTTCTTACGTATGCGCTTAACTGATATGCTTAAAGTGAATCCTTATGCTAAATACACGAAGGATATTATTACAAATAAAAGAAAGATACTGAAAGCTGAAATTTCCACCATGCTTGCTAATTATACTTTTAAAGGTGGAATACCAAAGAAACTAAGAGATCCAGGAGTACCAACCATACCATACTCCATTAAAAGAAACTATCTTAAAACTTCTTTATGTGATCTTGGAGCCGGTGTTAGTGTTGCGCCTCTCTCTTTATATCATAGATATATATTGAATAAGTTGACACGTGTTGAAATATCTTTGCAAATGGCTGATAAATCAACTGCTATACCTGTCGGTATTTGTGAGGATGTGCCTGTTGTGGTTGCAAACGTCACTATCCTAACGGACTTTGTTATTCTTGATATTCCCGAGGACAATAGTATGTCGATTATCCTTGGTAGACCCTTTTTGAATACTGCAGGGGCTGTTATTGATTGCAACAAAGGCAATGTCACTTTTCATGTTAATGGTAATGAGCATACGGTACACTTTCCGAGGAAACAACCTCAAGTTCATAGCATCAATTCTATTGGAAAATTTCCAACTATCATTTTTTGAGGTTTTGAACTTCCTCTTCCTACTGTCAAGAAAAAATATGATATTCTTATTATTGGGGATGTTCATATCCCCGTTGAGGTAACCTAGTGTTATTCGAAATTTCTCCGGTTCCATGCTATTCGGAATGAGTTTGTTAACAAGACTCGATCAACCTTGTTAGTGGATTACTTTTGATGATCATGAGACGGATGAAACTAGAAGGCACAACCTTCTGTACCCTCCATTTACTTTCTGTTGTTTAGAATAAATAAAGCAAAAATAGTATTATCTGTCTGTTTTCTGAATTATCCATGCAATAAAAAAATACGTGAAAATAAAATATCTCCAAATGCCCTACAAATTTAGTATGATTTTTTATGGAATATTTGAGGATTTTAGGCACTGAGAAAACAGCAGGGGGGCAACCACCTGGCCACGAGGGTCCAGGGCGCGCCCCCTGCCTTGTGGGCCCACGGTGGCCCCCCTCCACTTATTCCTGCACCCACACACTTCTTCTTCCTCCCAAAAAAACCCCATCCAGCTCAAGCACGAGTTCTAGCTCATTTTGCTACGATTTTGGATCTCCTTGCTCAAAGCTCCATTCACAAAACTTCTTTGGGAGATTGTTCCTTGGTATGTGACTCCTTCAATGGTCCAATTAGTTTTTGTTCTAGTGCTTTATTCATTGCAAATTTTTGCTGCCTAGGTGACCCTGTTCTTGAGCTTGCATGTTAAATTTATGAGGTCCCAAGTAATTCTAATGCAAGATATAGGCTCTAGGAACTTATGGGAGTAGTTGCTATCAATCTTGTTTAGTTTGATTCACTTTTATTTTGAGTTACTAAAAATTTCAGAAATTTTCAGAAAATGATGAAGAGATTTTTGAGGGGCTCTTCTAGCCAGAGCTCCAAGGATAAACAAGCTAAGGAGAAAGAAAAGGCCAAGTATATTCTTCCTCGCATAGCAGAAGTAAGGTCGTGTGAGTGGCCTTGTGATAATTTCTTGAGAGCAGCCGGAATTTATGAAGACTTTTATTCTTTGGCTGATAATGTGGGCCTCACCGACTTCCTCCATGATCGGATCAAACATTATCTCTTACTTACCATTACTTTCGTGCAAAACTTCTACTATTATCCTAAGAATTCACCTCCTTCAGTAGTTTTTCATTTATATGATGAGGCTAAGGAAATGTCATTACGTAATTTTTGCGCGGTTTGTAGAATTCCCTTTGAGGGAGGCTTAGAGGAACCACATCGTAAAGATGTGGATGGTTTTATTGATACTATTGTTGGGGAACGTAGTAATTTCAAAAAATTTCCTACGCACACGCAAGATCATGGTGATGCATAGCAACGAGAGGGGAGAGTGTTGTCTACGCACCTCGTAGACCCGGCGAAGTGATCACAACGTAGAGGAAGTAGTCGACGTTCTCCTCGCGATCCGACCGATCCCGGCGCCGTTACTCGGCGCCCCGAGTTCTTGACACACGTACAGCTCGATGACGTCCCTCGTACTCGATCCAGCCGAGTGTCGAGGGAGAGTTCCACAAGACGACGGCGTGGTGACGATCTTGATGTTTCACCGGCGCAGGGCTTCGCTTAAGCTTCATGCGACGGTATGACCGAGGTGGAATATGGTGGAGGGGGCACCAGACACGGCTAAGGAACGATCCGTAGATCAATACTTGTGTGTTCTAGGGTGCCCCCTGCCGTGATATAAAGGAGGGAGGGGGAGGTGCGGCCGCCCAAGGGCGGCTGGAGGAGTCCTACTCCCACCGGAGTAGGACTCCCCCTTCCTAGTTGGAATAGGATTGGGGAGGGGAAAGAGGAAGGGGCGCGCCTCCTTGTCCTATTCGGACTGGGGGGGCGCGCGCCACCCCTGGCCGGCCCTTCCTCTTCTCCCTCGAGGCCCACCGAGGCCCATTTACCCCGGGGTTCCGTAACCTCCGGTACTCAGAATTCTGTTTTCACCCGAACCATTCCGAACTCCAAATATAGGCTTCCAATATATCAATCTTTATGTCTCGACCATTCCGAGACTCCTCGTCATGTCCGTGATCACATCCGGGACTCGAACTTCTTGGTACATCAAAATACATAAACTCATAATAACCGCCATCGAAACCTTAAGCGTGCGGACCCTACGGTTCGAGAATGATGTAGACATGACCGAGACACGTCTCCGTCAATAACCAATAGCGGACCTGGATGCCCATATTGGCTCCTACATTTTCTACGAAGATCTTTATCGGTCGGACCGCATAACAACATACGTTGTTCCTTTGTCATCGGTATGTTACTTGCCCGAGATTCGATCGTCGGTATCCAATACGTAGTTCAATCTCGTTATCGCAAGTCTCTTTACTCGTTCCGTAATACATCATCTCACAACTAACTCATTAGTTGTAGTGCTTGCAAGGCTTCATGATGTGTATTACCGAGAGGGCCCAGAGATACCTCTCCGACAATCGGAGTGACAAAACCTAATCTCGAAATACGCCAACGCAACATCGCGCTTTGGAGACACCTGTAGTACTCCTTTATAATCACCCGATTCGTTGTGACGTTTGGTAGCACCAAAGTGTTCCTCCGTAAACGGAGTTGCATAATCTCATAGTTACGGGAACATGTATATGTCATGGATAAAAGCAGTAGCAACATACTAAACGATCGTGTGCTAAGCTAATGGAATGGGTCATGTCAATCGATCATTCTACTAATGATGTGACCTTGTTAATCAAATAACAACTCTTTGTTCATGGTCGGAAACATAACCATCTTTGATTAACAAGCTAGTCTAGTAGAGGCATACTAGTGACATCTTGTTTGTCTATGCATTCACACATGTATCATGTTTCCTGTTAATACAATTCTAGCATGAATGATAAACATTTATCATGAAATAAGGAAATAAATAATAACTTTATTATTGCCTCTAGGGCATATTTCCTTCAGCCTCCCACTTGCACTAGAGTCAATAATCTAGATTACATAGTAATGATTCTAACACCCATGGAGTCTTGGTGCTGATCATGTTTTGCTCGTGGAAGAGGCTTAGTCAACGGGTCTCGCAACATTCAGATCCGTATGTATCTTGCAAATCTCTATGTCTCCCACCGGACTAAGTCCGGATGGAATTGAAGCGCCTCTTGATGTGCTTGGTCCTCTTGTGAAATCTGGATTCCTTTGCTAAGGCAATTGCTCCATATTGTCACGAAAGATTTTCATTGGACCCGATGCACTAGGTATGACACCTAGATCGGATATGAACTCCTTCATCCGCACTCCTTCATTAGCTGCTTCGAAGCTGCTATGTATTCCGCTTCACATGTAGATCCCGCCACGACGCTTTGTTTAGAACTGCACCAACCGACAGCTCCTCCGCTTAGTGTAAATCGTATCCGGTCTGCGATTTAGAATCGTCCGGATCGATGTCAAAGCTTGCATCAACGTAACTGTTCGATGAGCTCTTTGTCACCTCCATATACGAGAAACATATCCTTAGTCCTTTTCGTATTTCAGATGTTCTTGACCGCTGTCGATGATCCACTCTGGATTACTTTGGTACCTCCTGCTAAACTTATAGCAAGGCACACATCAGTCAGTACACAGCATTGCATACATGATAGAGCCTATGGTGAAGCATAGGAACATCTTTCATTTTCTCTCTATCTTCTGCAGTGGTCGGGCATTGAGTCTTACTCAACTTCACACCTTGTAACACAGCAAGAACCCTTTCTTTGCTTGATCCATTTTGAACTTCTTCAAAATTTTGTCAAGGTATGTGCTTTGTGAAAGTCCAATTAAGCGTCTTGATCTATCTCTATAGATCTTAATGCCCAATATGTAAGCAGCTTCACCGAGGTCTTTCATTGAAAAACTCTTATTCAAGTATCCCTTTATGCTATCCAGAATTCTATATCATTTCCGATCAGCAATATGTCATCTACATATAATATCGTAAATGCTCTGAGCTCCCACTCACTTTCTTGTAAATACAAGCTTCTCCAAAAGTCTGATAAACCCAAATGCTTTGATCACACTATCAAAGCGTTTATTCCAACTCCGAGATGCTTGCACCAGTCCATAGATGGATCGTTGGAGCTTGCACACTTTGTTAGCTCCCTTTGGATCGATAAAACCTTCGGTTGCATCATATACAACTCTTCTTCCGTAAATCCATTCAGAATGCGTCTTTACATCCATTTGCCAAATTTCATAATCATAAAATGCGCAATTGCTAACATGATTCGGACGGACTTAAGCATCGCTACGGTGAGAAGGTCTCATCGTAGTCAATCCCTTGAACTTGTCGAAAACCTTTTGCATAAGTCGAGCTTTATAGACGATAACATTACCGTCGTCGTCGGTCTTCTTCTTGAAGATCCACTTGTTTTCTATTGCTTGCCTACCCTCGGGCAAGTCAACCAAAGTCCACACTTTGTTTTCATACATG
Organism: Aegilops speltoides; assembly: GCA_021437245.1. Lineage (NCBI taxonomy): Eukaryota > Viridiplantae > Streptophyta > Magnoliopsida > Poales > Poaceae > Aegilops > Aegilops speltoides. Next base: position 189,225,854 of record CM038147.1, read on the forward strand.
GATCCCATCTCGATTTCATGGCTTCAAGCCATTTTGCGAATCTGGGCTCACCATCGCTTCTTCATAGTTCGTAGGTTCATCATGATCTAGTAGCATGACTTCCGAACAGGATTACCGTACCACTCAGTGCGGATCTTACTCTGGTTGATCTACGAGGTTACAGAGTAACTTGATCTGAAGTTTCATGATCAACATCATCAACTTCCTCACTACTTGGTGTAGATGTCTCAGAAACCGGTTTCTGCGATGAACTACTTTCAAGTAAGGGAGAAGGTACTATTACCTCATCAAGTTCCACTTTCCTCCCACTCACTTCTTTCGAGAGAAACTCCTTCTCTAAAAAGGATCCATTCTTAGCAACGAATGTCTTGCCTTCGGATCTGTGATAGAAGGTGTACCCAACTGTCTCCTTTGGGTATCCTATGAAGATACATTTCTCCGATTTGGGTTCGAGCTTATCAGGTTGAAGCTTTTTCACATAAGCATCGCATCCCCAAACTTTTAGAAACGACAACTTTGGTTTCTTGCCAAACCACAGTTCATAAGGTGTCGTCTCAACGGATTTTGACGGTGTTCTATTCAGTGTGAATGCGGCCGTCTCTAGAGCATAACCCCAAAACGATAGCGGTAAATCAGTAAGAGACATCATAGATCGCACCATATCTAGTAAAGCACGATTCGACGTTCGGACACACCATTACTGTTGTGGTGTTCCGGTGGCGTGAGTTGCTAAACTATTCCGCATTGTTTCAAATGTAGACCAAACTCAGAACTCAAATATTCACCTCCACGATCGATCGTAGAAACTTAATTTTCTTGTTACGATGATTTTCAACTTCACTCTGAAATTCTTTGAACTTTTCAAATGTTTCAGACTTATGTTTCATTAAGTAGATATATCCATATCTGCTTAAGTCATCTGTGAAGGTGAGAAAATAACGATATCCGCCACGAGCCTCAACATTCATCGGTCCACATACATCTCAGATGTATGATTTCCAACAAATCTGTTGCTCTCTCCATAGTACCGAGAACGGGTTCTAGTCATCTTGCCCATGAGGCACGGTTCGCAAGTGCCAAGTGATTCATAATCAAGTGACTCCAAAAGTCCATCAAGATGGAGTTTCTTCATGCGCTTTACACCGATATGACCTAAACGGCAAGCCACAAATAAGTTGCACTATCATTATCAACTCTGCATCTTTTGGTTTCAACATTATGAATATGTGTATCACTACTATCGAGATTCATCAAAATAGACCACTCCTCAAGGGTGCATGACCATAAAAGATATTACTCATATAAATAGAACAACCATTATTCTCTCGATTTAAATGAATAACCGTCTCGCATCAAACAAGATCCAGATATAATGTTCATGCTCAACGCAGCACCAAATAACAATTATTTAGGTCTAAAACTAATCCCAAGGTAGATGTAGAGGTAGCGTGCCGATCGCGATCACATCGACTTTGGAACCATTTCCCACGCGCATCGTCACCTCGCCCTTTGCGAGTTCGCAATCAGTAGTCCCCTGTTTGAGTTGCAAATATTAGCAATGTAACCAAGATCAAATACCAGTGCTACTACGAGCTCTAGTAAGGTACACATCAATAACATGTATATCACATATACCTTTGTTCACCTTGCCATCCTTCTTATCCGCCAAATACTTGGGGCAGTTCCGCTTCCAAAGGACTATCGCTTGCGGTAGAAGCACTCGATTTCAGGTTTAGGGCCAGACTTGGGTTTCTTCTCCCGAGCAGAACTTGCTTGCTGTTCTTCTTGAAGTTCCTTCTTCTTCCCTTTGCCTTTCTTCTTGAAACTAGTGGTCTTATTGACCATCAACACTTGATGCTCCTTCTGATTTCTACCTCCAGCCTTTAGCATTGCGAAGAGCTCGGTATAGTCTTTACTAACCCTTGCATATTATAGTTCATCACGACGCCTTTGTAGCTTGGTGGCGTGATTGGAGAATTCATCAATGACACAATCATCCGGAAGATTAACTTCCAATTGCGTCAAGTGATTGTAGTACCCGCACATTCCGAGTATGTGCTCACTAATGTAACTATTCTCCTCCATCTTGCAGCTATAGAACTTATTGGAGACTTCATATCTCTCAATCCGGGCATTACATTGGAATATCAACTTCAACTCTGGAACATCTCATATGCTCCATGACGCTCAAAACGTCGTTGAAGTCCCGGTTCTAAGCCGTAAAGCATGGCACATCGAACTATAGAGTAGTCATCACTTTGCTCGCCAGACGCTCACAACATCCGGTGTTGCTCCAAAGAAGAAGTTCGCACCTAGCGGTGCATCCAGACGTAACTCTTACGTGCAGCAATGAGGATGATCTCAAATTACGACCCGATCCGTAATTGCTACCATCATCTTTCAACTTTGCTTTCTCAAGGAACGCATTAAAATTCAACGGAACAACAAAGACGAGCCATCTATCTACAATCAAACATAAACAAGCAAGATACTATCAGTACTAAGTTCATGATAAATTTAAGTTCAATTAATCATATTACTTAAGAACTCCCACTTAGAAAGACATCTCTAGTCATCTAAGTGATCACGTGATCCAAATCAACTAAACCATAACCGATCATCACGTGAAATGGAGTAGTTTTCAATGGTGAACATCTTATGTTGATCATATCTACAATATGATTCATGCTCGACCTTTTGGTCTCTCGTGTTCGAGGCCATATCTCGCATATGCTAGGCTCGTCAAGTATAACCCGAGTATTCTGCGTGTGCAAAACTGGCTTGCACCCGTTGTAGATGGACGAGAGCTTATCACACCCGATCATCACGTGGTGTGCAGGCACGACGAACTTTTGCAACGGTGCATACTCGGGGAGAACACTTCTTGATAATTTAGTGAGAGATCATCTTATAATGCTACCGTCAATCAAAGCAAGATAAGATGCATAAAGGATAAACATCACATGCAAATCAATATAAGTGATATGATATGGTCATCATCATCTTGTGCTTCGTGATCTTCATCTCCGCAGCACCACCATGATCACCACCGTCACCGGCGCGACACCTTGATCTCCATCGTAGCATCGTTGTCGTCTCGCCAAACTTATGCTTCTACGACTATCGCTACCACTTAGTGATAAAGTAAAGCATTACAGGGCGATTGCATTGCATACAATAAAGCGACAACCATATGGCTCCAGCCAGTTGCCGATAACTTCGGTTACAAAACATGATCATCTCATACAATAAAATATAGCATCACGTCTTGACCATATCACATCACAACATGCCCTGCAAAAACAAGTTAGACGTCCTCTACTTTGTTGTTGCAAATTTTACGTGGCTGCTACGGGCTTAAGCAAGAACCAGTCTCACCTCGCATCAAAACCACAACGATACTTCGTCAAATAGACTCTGTTTAACCTTCTCAAGGACCGGGCGTAGCCACACTTGGTTCAACTAAAGTGAGAGAGACAGACACCCACCAATCACCTTTAAGCAATGAGTGCTCGTGGCGGTGAAACCAGTCTCGCGTAAGCGTCTGGCGTAATGTCGGTCCGGGCCGCTTCATCTCACAATACCGCTGAACCAAAGTATGACATGCTGGTAGGTAGTATGACTTGTATCGCCCACAACTCACTTGTGTTCTACTCGTGCAAAACATCAAACCATAAAAACCTAGGCTCGGATGCCACTGTTGGGGAACGTAGTAATTTCAAAAATTTCCTACGCACACGCAAGATCATGGTGATGCATAGCAACGAGAGGGAGAGTGTTGTCTACGTACCCTCGTGACCCGGCGAAGCGATCACAACGTAGAGGAAGTAGTCGTACGTTCTCCTCGCGATCCGACCGATCCCGGCGCCGTTACTCCGGCGCCCCCGAGTTCTTGACACACGTACAGCTCGATGACGTCCCTCGTACTCCGATCCAGCCGAGTGTCGAGGGAGAGTTCCGTCAGCACGACGGCGTGGTGACGATCTTGATGTTTCACCGGCGCAGGGCTTCGCCTAAGCTTCGCGACGGTATGACCGAGGTGGAATATGGTGGAGGGGGGCACCGCACACGGCTAAGGAACGATCCGTAGATCAATACTTGTGTGTTCTAGGGTGCCCCCCTGCCCCCGTATATAAAGGAGGGGGGAGGTGCGGCCGGCCAAAAGGGCGCTGAGGAGTCCTACTCCCACCGGAGTAGGACTCCCCCCCTTTCCTAGTTGGAATAGGATTGGGGAGGGGAAAGAGGAAAGGGGGCGCCCCCTCCTTGTCCTATTCGGACTGGGGGGGGGGGCGCGCGGCCACCCCTGGCCGGCCCTTCCTCTTCTCCTCGAGGCCCACCGAGGCCCATTTACCCCGGGGTTCCGTAACCTCCGGTACTCGGTAAATTCCTGTTTTCACCCGAACCATTCCAACTCCAAATATAGGCTTCCAATATATCAATCTTTATGTCTCGACCATTCCAAGACTCCTCGTCATGTCCGTGATCACATCCGGACTCGAACTTCTTCGGTACATCAAAATACATAAACTCATAATAACATCGCCGAAACCTTAAGCGTGCATGGACCCTACGGTTCGAGAATAATGTAGACATGACCGAGACACGCCTCCGGTCAATAACCAATAGCGGGACCTGGATGCCCATATTGGCTCCTACATTTTCTATGAAGATCTTTATCGGTCGGACCGCATAACAACATACGTTGTTCCTTTGTCATCGGTATGTTACTTGCCCGAGATTCGATCGTCGGTATCCAATACCTAGTTCAATCTCGTTACGGCAAGTCTCTTTACTCGTTCCGTAATACATCATCTCACAACTAACTCATTAGTTGTAGTGCTTGCAAGGCTTGATGATGTGTATTACCGAGAGGGCCCGAGATACCTCTCCCACAATTGGAGTGACAAAACCTAATCTCAAATACGCCAACCCAACATCGCCTTTGGAGACACTGTAGTACTCCTTTATAATCACCCGATTCGTTGTGACGTTTGGTAGCACCAAAGTGTTCCTCCGTAAACGGAGTTGCATAATCTCATAGTTACAGGAACATGTATATGTCATGGATAAAAGCAGTAGCAACATACTAAACGATCGTGTGCTAAGCTAATGGAATGGGTCATGTCAATCGATCATTCTACTAATGATGTGACCTTGTTAATCAAATAACAACTCTTTGTTCATGGTCGAAACATAACCATCTTTGATTAACAAGCTAGTCTAGTAGAGGCATACTAGTGACATCTTGTTTGTCTATGCATTCACACATGTATCATGTTTCCGGTTAATACAATTCTAGCATGAATGATAAACATTTATCATGAAATAAGGAAATAAATAATAACTTTATTATTGCCTCTAGGGCATATTTCCTTCAACTATTACTGTAGGGGAATCGAGGAAGGTTTGCGATGCAAGAATAACTAGCATGCATTTTCCTGTTTTACGCTACTTTGCCATATTTGCTAGTCGATGATTAATTGGTAGCGGAAACTGTGGAAACATTAGTGTTCCTGATATTATTATTTTGTTCCATGCTTTATTCCGTGATAACTCTTTTAGTATGGGTGCCGTTATTGCTAAACGATTAAGCCTAAACCGTACAAAGGGCCCCATCTTTGGAGGTATCTATGTTGCACGCCTTGCTAGACATTTCGAGATACCTATTAGGCATTATGAGAAAGAGGAGACATTGCTGCCCCTTACCTTTTAGATTACAGGAGCATGGTAGCGCATGAGTTTATTGTTGTTAATGATGATAAGATGCTCCTGTATAACCTGAGATTTAATAAGAAACACAATGAGATTATTACCCTACATGCACCTTCTTTGTTTGATTTAACTGCAGGCCACTACCTTGTCTTGCCGTCGGCAGTGTACCCGCACCGAGGCCAGACATCAGCTCCAGAGCCTGAGCCAGAACCACCACTTGACCCTTACCGACCATCATGTTATCTGTGGGATCCGGAGGAGATCGCCAGCCAGAGGTATCCAGATGACACTCCTCAGTACACCGGGGAGAGTAGCCGCGGTCCTTGGGCATAGACCAACTTAGGCCAAAAATCCAAGCTTTGGGGAGTACGTATTTCTCATCGACATTACATTCATGTTCACACACTCATTCTAGTCGTCAGCGCTCATACTTTTTCATTGTACTATCCATGCTAGTTTAATTTCTTTTTTAGCTTTCTTCTTGTGTGTTTGATAAACCTTAAGAAAAACATTAGTTAGTTTAATTTCCATGCTTGTAGTAACAATTAAAAGAAAACCCAAAAAGATTTCTCGTTCTTCTTTTGCTTGTTGGGAGCTTTCCCGTGTAAATAGTTTTAGTTTCTTTTCTTTCCTTTGGGGGTCGAGAGGAGAAGACCATAATGAAAATGTTTAGTGGCTCTCATATGCATGATTGTTGATTTAACTTAGAGCCCGTATTACTTTGTCTTCTCCCTTGAATTGAATGCTTGCAGATTCCAGCTTAGTCCAATGCACGTGCACTATTATTATTATCCACACCGTTCGGTCGTGCAAGTGAAAGGCAATAATGACGATATATGATGGACTGGCTGAGATGAGAGAAGCTGGTATGAACTCGACCTCTCTTGTGTTTGTAAATATGATGAGTTCATCGTTCCTGATTCAGCCTATTATGAATAAACATGTTTGCAATGACAATTAGAGATTATAGTTGATTATGCCATTGATATGAGTAAACATGAGACCTAAGTGTTATTGTGAATATGGTTAGTTCATAATCTTTGCTGAAAACTTGACTGCTGGCTTTACATATTTGCAACAACAAGAGCAAACAGAGTTTGTTAAAGTTTTTCTTTATCACTTTCAGTTTGTCAACTGAATTGCTTGAGGACAAGCAAAGGTTTCAGCTTGGGGGAGTTGATACGTCTCTGTCGTATCTACTTTTCCAAACACTTTTGCCCTTGTTTTGGCCTCTAACTTGCATGATTTGAATGGAACTAACCCGGACTGACGTTGTTTTCAGCAGAACTGCCATGGTATTATTTTTGTGCAGAAATAAAAGTTCTCGGGATGACCTAAAAATCCATGGAGCAACTTTCAGAATTAATAAAAAATATTGGCGAAACAATCAATGTTAGGGGCCCACACCCTGTCCACGAGGGTGGGGGGCGCGCCCCCTCCCCTAGGGCGCGCCCACTGCCTCGTGGGCCCCCTGGACGTCCACCTACTTCAACTCCAACTCCATATATTTGCTTTCGTGGAGAAAAAAATCAGAGAGAAAGTTTCATCATGTTTTACAATATGGAGCTGCCGCCAAGCCCTAATCTCTCTCGGGAGGGCGAATCTGGAGTTCGTTCGGGGCTCCGAAGAGGGGGATTCGTCGCCGTCATCATCATCAACCATCCTCCATCACCAATTCCATGATGCTCACCACTGTGCGTGAGTAATTCCCTCGTAGGGTTGCTGGACGGTGATGTGTTGGATGAGATTTACCATGTAATCGAGTTAGTTTTGTTAGGGTTTGATCCCTAGTATCCACTATGTTCTGAGATTAATGTTGCTATGACTTTGCTATGCTTAATGCTTGTCACTAGGGCCCGAGTGCCATGATTTCAGATCTGAACCTATTATGTTTTCATGAATATATGTGAGTTCTTGATCCTATCTTGCAAGTCTATAGTCACCTATTATGTGTTATGATCCGACAACCCCGAAGTGACAATAATCGGGATACTTCTCGGTGATGACCGTAGTTTGAGGAGTTCATGTATTCACTATTTGTTAATGCTTTGGTCCGGTACTCTATTAAAAGGAGGCCTTAATATCCCTTAGTTTCCATTAGGACCCCGCTGCCACGGGAGGATAGGACAAAAGATGTCATGCAAGTTCTTTTCCATAAGCACGTATGACTATATTCGGAATACATGCCTACATTACATTGATGAACTGGAGCTAGTTTTGTGTCACCCTATGTTATAACTATTACATGAGGAATCGCATCCGACATAATTATCCATCACTGATCTAATGCCTACGAGCTTTTCACATACTGCTCTTTGCTTATTTACTTTACAAAACTTCTACTGTTACTTTTGCTACCGTTACCATTACTTCCATACTACTTTGCTACTAAATACTTTGCTGCAGATATTAAGTTATCCAGGTGTGGTTGAATTGACAACTCAACTACTAATACTTGAGAATATTCTTTGGCTCCCCTTGTGTCGAATCAATAAATTTTGGTTGAATACTCTACCCTCGAAAATTGTTGCGATCCCCTATACTTGTGGGTTATCACTTATCGGTTGCCAAGCTCCAGCAGGGTCACATCCGACGGGTTACACTGCGGGGTATATCCCCGACAGGAAGGGTTACCGGAACCCCCGGTGGAAGATATGGGCCATATGGTCCATGGGAGGGAGGCTAACCAGCCTACAAGGGGCTGGTGCGCCCCCCACAAGGGAGGAGGCCGAATTGGACTAGGGAAAGGGGGCGCCAACCCCGTTTCCTTCTCCTACTCCCTCTCTGTTGGGGATATAACTACTGAGTATAAACCGCCCAGGAGGGGCCAGCTTATGCTCATCCGTATTGAAGCCCATGAAGACAAGGAGTATGGCGCTTTACTATTGAAGCTTAGAGGCCCAGAGCCCATAGACATAACCGCTGTGAGATGTGTAACCTGTGTTGTAAGTTAGGGAAAGGTAGAAACCGAGCCAGACACGTGTATGAGCTGGCCTCTGTATTTTGTAAACTGTCCTGCGTCAACCTGTGTATATAAAGGGACGACCCGACGGCGGTTCAAGGACAAGAAACAACAACTCGATAGATAGGTAAAGCGGATTTGCTCCTTGCTCATCGAGACCCCATCAACTCCACCACAACTAGATCGTAGGCTTTTACCTTCACCGCAAGGGGCCGAACCAGTATAAACTCCCAGTGTGCTTTGTCCGGTTTAACCCCTTTAAGCTAATCTCGTTGCGATGGCTCCACGACTAAGTCCTCTCACTAGGACATCTGTCGTGTTAATTCCACGACAGTTGGTGCCCACCGTGGGGCTATCACATGATGGTTTCGAGTTCTTAAAAGGCAACTTTGAAGGACTCAGGGGATACGTAGTTGGCCGGATGACCAAGAGTCGTCGCGGCAAGCTCTACATGGACGACGCAGGCTGGGGCCCCGAGGCCGGCCTAATTGAGTACGGGTACTGGGTCCCGTTTGGCGGAATTCACGTTTTCATCAGCAAGATCGGCGAACCGGGCCCTGAGCCGAACATCTCCACCGACCTTGTCGAGACGGCTCAGCGTGCGAGTCCTGTCCGGGTTCAGCCTGCCATGAAGCGTACGTTCGTAGGATTCATCCATGGTGCGGAATCTGAACCGATGTCCGACGGTGAGATGGCCATCTACTCAGATGGCGAGTCATCCACTAGCGAAACCGAGTCGCTGTACCAATTGCAAGACGGCCAGATCGGGGGCTGTTCCGATGGCGATAGTGTTTCGGACCCCTTTGAACTGCCAAACCGGGTTGCAATCTTCATGGCCGGTAGGCAGCCCACATTGCAATCTTCATCTGCAGCAGCAATGATTTCTGGAACGACAGCCGGGGCAGGAGGCCCTGCGCGCTGGCCGGCTCAAGTTCTGTCCGGTTTATTGGACGCCTAGACGACGTTGTTCACCACAACAGTTACCCCGGAGACTCAGGATCAGCATAACGCGGAGGTTACAAAGCTGCGGCATCAAATAGCTCAGGCCAAGGAAGACTTGGCGGCTGAGGAAACCAAGATGTCTAAAGAATGGGTCGCTTTAGATGCCCAGTCACAGCAGATCCAGACACAGAATTACCGGCTCATGCTGGATTAGAACACATCAAACGAAGTGCTGAGGAGGAGGCACCGATCTCGTCTGCCCCAGTTTACAAAGGAATGTATCTCTTCAACACACCAGGAGCTAGACCAAGTGATCCGGCAGCAGTAAACCGGACCAAGGCACCTGGGACAGGAGCATCGGGTCAGCCACGGATGATGGACCCGCCTCGACGGACAGATAACCCGCCGCAATACGTACCGACACCGCCGGGTCACTTCTCTAGCCCTTTGGATAACATGATTGCTGCGGCGTCTCGTTTGGCAGCTATTCCAATTGAGGGCGAATCACTAGCGGCGGTTGAAACGCGACGGGCTAGGGATCTTCTTCAAACCGCTATGGTGCAGCAGGAGGCTTATTCATATAGTCGAGACAGAAGACATTCCACCCCTCGTCCGAGAAAGAGTTACAGCAGGCACATTGATGAACGGCTGTGTCAAGCAGTGCGCGGCACCATGATGCCCCTCGAGGGCCTAATCCGGCGCGCGGTGGTATGAATGCTCAGGATGTGGTAAACAATGGCAGAGCGCGACGGGAGGCGGAGTTAGCAGCACAGTTGGCAGCGCAGTACGCGAATCATCAACCCACTCCGGTTCAACCGACGGTATCAGTTGAACGTGGATTGGCTTTCATCTCTTGGTGGGTACCGTGTCTCACCCCAGCTCTGCGTAATGTGGGCTACCCAAGGATTTCAAGGGTCCACGTAAAGTGCCTAATTACACCGCCGATTTACCCCCCAAGTCATGGGTTGAGAGTTATGAGATGGCAATGGAGAGGCTAGATGTGGATGAAGCGGCGTGTGCAAAATACTTACCATGATGTTGGACAGAACGGCCCGCACTTGGTTAAAAAGTCTGCCGGTTAATTCGATCGGCTCATGGGATCAGTTGAAGGCTCGGTTTATAGCAAACTTCAAAGACACGTGCAAGCAGCCCATGTCAATCGTGGATCTGGCCACCAGTGTCCAAGGAGAAGGCGAATCAATGACTCATTGGGTGCAACAGGTTTTGGAAATTATGCATTCATCGGACCGTATCAATGCTGATTCGGCAATCATAACATTAGAGGGCAACTGCCGGTTTAAACCGTTGAAGTTGAAGTTGGGACGACTCAAGCGTCATTGCAATGACATGGGAACAATTATGGCAGCTTTGGTTAAGTATGCCGATTCTGATAATTCCAAGGATCCCGAGTCTGACGACGAGGAGCCGGAGAAGGGAAAGAAGAACGTCGGTGCAAAAGGGCAGCAGCATAACCAGGGGAGCCATGGGAATAACGGTAAGCGCAAGGCGGATAATAATTCTGGCTTTGTGGCTAACACCAATGTGCAGGGCAATAATCAACGCCGTAAGGGTAAACCACCCCCGCGGGGCGGAGGATCAGGGATGAATCTGGAGCGTGTGTTGAACTAGCCTTGCCCAAAGCACGGGACACAGGATAAACCGGCATCCTTGCTAAAGTGGGGCCTCTATCATTTCGTCTTATATGTCTTCTTTGTTACATGGGGGCTTATGCTTACAAAGCGGAGTTCTAGTTACCCATTAAACCAGCTTATAAAGCCATATATATATATATATATATATATATATATATATATATATATATATATATATATAAAGCTTGGGAGCTTCACACCCAAGGGACCAAAGAGAGTCTGTTGCTTCGCACAGCTCAAACATAGGTACCCATTGAGCACAAGCTCACAATGTTACTTGGGGGCTCTTTGTGCACAGCAACAAAGAGTTTGAAAGGACCCTTGTAATAGGCTATCAAGCCAAGCTTGGGAGCCAGGTGTATTCACCTAAAACCCTGGGTTAACCTGCCTTCATCAAGTAAGCCACTCCGTCCAGGTAATCCTGGTATGACCCGTCGAACGTTTGACAAGTCAATCTTATACTGTCCCTGAACTTGTCAAAGTTAAAATGATGATTGGTTAATGTGAGTTCCATCTTAAAAGGCTTTGTAAAATGGTTTAACTCAGTGGCCTGGCAGCCCATGAAAAGCCTCGAATTTGGGCCTGGCAGCCCTTGAAAAGCCTCGACTACAAGTTTTCATTTGCTTTTGTTTTTCCAAGTTTTTTTGCCTTTGGTAAGGTTTTAAGATAAACCGGTGTCTATTGACCCGGCCTGACTATAAGTCATCAATATAACCCGGTGTTCATTAACCTGGCGTGGCTTTCGACTATGAGTCGTTCATACACAACCAATCTTAAACCGGTGTTTATCACAACCCGGTCTGCAATTGACTACAAGTCGCCAGGATGATAATCCGATGTTTATCATATACCGGCGTGGCTTCTTATAAACCAGCACGACATGGTGAGAGTTATCAACACTCAAGATTTGGGTTATTACCCTTACTACAAATAGTTGATAAACCAACGATGTGATTCAACATCACAGGTATGATATATTTCATATTTCATTTTACAGCCTTGGATATAAACTCTGGCTTTACATTGGGTATCATAACCTGTCCGGCGGTAAACCGCCAGGGCAATTTTTAGTTTGTCATATGCAGAAAACAGGCTTGCATAACACAGTTAAAGATCATAACCAGACATTGCATATCATGACAGATTGATAACCTCAGGAAAGTGACTATGCACGATGGCATTGCAGAATAAGTGTTTCAAGCTATGCACGATGGCATAGTAGACCAAGTGTTTTAAGCTAGCCTATTACAAGGCGTTTCAAACACCCAAAAGGATAAATGTTTTTCGAGCAAATGATAGTGCGCAAGACGATAAACCGGCTTCCGAGTCATGGTTCTGCTTCCGCTTGATGTGAAGATTGCGGATCGTCCTGTGCCGGTTCAACCTCCGCTTCCCCACCCACTGGCTAGAAGTCAATGGTTGCCCAGTCAATTCCACACAAAGCTCGGAAGACAGCTTCATCACTTATAAGATCTGACGGTTCAACATCAGGGGCATAAGTATGCTTACGAGTTGGCGGGATTAGATTTTGGGCTTCATAAACTGATGCAGCAATCCGTCTATTGTCTGCATCATAGATGGACCAGTGGTAAGACAGATCAGTCTCCTCGGCCAGTTTGCTGGCAAGCGGGCGCATTTCTTTTGTCAAAGCTTTATGGGCATCCTCGTCAAAATCCGACCCTTCTTTTTGACTCGGATAACCATTTCCAATATCCTCCGGATCAAGGTCAGCTATCCAAGCCTTAGCCCAAGTTAGTGCAGATAAAGCACCAGCCCTTGCAGCAAATCTCTTCATCTCTTCTAGCTGGGCCGGTGTCATGGAGAGCTTGGCCAATGTATCCTTGATTAAAGTTGGCGACGGTTTATTGTACGAGGCTGTGCAGATGACCCGTTGAGCGCCGGTATACAACTGCTCTATCAGAGTATAGGCAGCCTTCAACTTCTTGTGCATATCTGAACCAAGATGGGCGACATGGCTACCTGCAATGGTTATAATATTATTGTTAAACCGGAGTTACCAAGGAAGATTCGGTACGGTTCATGATAAGGTTACTTGCCAAATATGGCAGAGGTCATAGCATTGATTTGTTGCTTTAATCCGGTCAGCTCATCTACCACCGGTTTAAGGGCTGCTTCAGCATTCTCCGCCCGCTTTATCAAAGTGGCCTTTTCAGTTTCCCAGTCTGTTTGCTTGCTTTTAAAGCCATCTTTCAATTGCTCCATGGCTGTTAAAGCGCCCTTCAATTCATCTTTGGCCTTAGATGTTTCGGCTTGCTGGGACTTGATGTTTTCCTGAAGATCAGCGATTTGAGAATCTCTGGTCGTCAAGTCAGCCTGCAAAGACAGATAATAAGTTGGCAATAATTTTTCAAAGTCCCAAGCACATAACAAGTTATACCCTTGGCACTTGGGGGCTAATGCGGATGGATTTTTTGTCATGATATTTTAAGTCCCAAGCATACAACACGTTATATACTTGGCACTTGGGGGGAAATGCATCTCAGATCAATTCAAGGTTATCGGATTATGCTTCATAAACCAGATCATGTTAATGACTGAAAGGAATTCTAATAAACCGGATTATCCTAAAGGCATAAACCGGTTTATAGGGGCTACACAAGCAAAATCATGTTCTCTTAGTACAAGTCCCGGCTCACATTCATATTGATGAACCAGACCTTGGGGGCTATTGGAGTTAATGATTGAAGCCGATTCTAAGGGAAAAAGACTTATGCAAAGGAATAAATATTTACCTCATATTGCTCTTTCATCAGGTTTACCAAACCGGCTTCATAGTCACGACTTGTATACAGCCGGTTTAAATATCCAGAATGGATGTCTTGAGCGTTGAAATGAGCATAGCTTGACAAATCAGTCTTCCACTTGCCTTTGTCCATAGCAGCAAATTCTTCTTTGGCACTGTGCTTTGATAATGCGACAGGGTTGCCAGGAGTGCTATGGCCAAAGCCAGTAATCACAACATCATCTGTTGTGCCTTCAGTTGTCTTATTTGGGCTCGTTGGCTTATCAGAGGCCTTTGCTGGGCTTGGTGGATCGGCAGCTGGGCTTGGCGGGTCAGCGCGTGGGCTTTGTGGATTTATCTCTGGTGGGTCAGCAAAGGTATCCTGGCCCTGAGGTGCCGGGTCATCTAGATCAATATCAGCATTTTGATCAACAGCCTCTAAGGCCCTCTCCAGTTCAATGGCCGGATTATCATCAGTTGGTGTAGTCAGCTTAGCTTTCTTGCTAAGTCTAGCTTTGGCACTGCAAGTAACAAAATAGAGGTTAGTATAATAAACCGGTGCAAGAGAGAAAAACTAAGTTTACTATGCTTACCCAGGGACGGTCTTGAGGGGAGGCATCTGGGTAGTCGATGAATCGCCGGAGGAGGAATTGGAGGTTCCCTAATAATTCGAATCAGACGGATTAAGAGGATATCGGAAATAACCCGCCTTGGGATAAAGTGTATCAAAAGAGCAAGAGACCTCTTGGCGACGCTTGCGAACCGGGGAATAAGGTAAACCGGAAGAGGTAACCACTTGACCACTCTGCTGGGTTGTGCGGCGGGCTTCCTGCTGCTGTGTCTTCAAAGAAAAGTGCGGATCCAAATGAGCAAGAGGGTGTGAACGTTTTACTTTCTAGACTGCTCGACGAAGTTTTCATACTGGCACATGATCTGAATCGGAGGATAGAATAATTACCTCTACTTCACCAGCATGGCGAGCTTCCGCATCATCCTGATAATAATCATTGTCAGTGAGGTGTATGAAAAAAGAGCCAAGAGAATCTAATTCTACCTCTTAGTCCGGATTATCAAGCTCGTCATCATTGGCCACATCAGAGGGTTCGGCGGTTTTCTTCTTCGCTGATTCCTTTATAGCCTTAGTCTTGCTGCGGGGTGCTCTTGCTGGTTTATCCTGGGGCTTGGACGGTTTATCTTGAGACTTCTTCTTCCAGAAAGGATCATCACCCTGCACAGACGGACAACAAATTATAAAGGAACATTTAAGGAAAGGACGGATTAAAGATAAAAATGAGTCAGTTCTTACAGCTGGCGGTTTATTAGAAGTGTAGAAGGGACTGAGCCCTACTTGATTGCAGATGGCTTCCGGTTCATTCAATATTTTCTTCACAACTTCAGTGACTTCATCTTCTATTAGCTGAATATCAATATGACGTTGCGTGTCTTTCAAGTCCCCCGTGTACTCACACATTAAACCGGGGCGCCGGCTTAAAGGCAGAACGCTCCAAGATATCCAGCAGCGGACGAAGTCAACACCCGTTAGACCATTGGCCATAAAGGCTCTAAGCTTGGAAAGTTGTGCCGCATAGGTCGATCGTTCTTTGGCAGTCAGCCTTTGAGGGAACGGATGAGTGTTGCTCAGACGGTGAGGGCGGTAACCCGGCAGAGGATTTTCACCAGTTGGCGATGCGTCTTTGCAGTAAAACCAAGTCTGATTCCTGTCCTTGGGATGACTATGACGCTTGGCATGGGGGAAGGTGACATCTCTCCTCTTTTGAATTGACATCCCACCAAGCTCAGTGTTGGGTCCATCTGAGAATTCTGTGCAATGGTTCAAATAAAAGAAATCGCTAAACAGATCAACTGTGGGTTCTTCTTGAAGATAGGCCTCACAGAACACTTGGAAATCACAAATATTGGACACAAAGTTTGGCCCAATATCTTGAGGGTGGAGTTGCAGGTAAGCAAGAACGTCACGGAATTTTTTTGACCCGGGTGGGATGAACCCTTGGTTCAGATGATCAGTAAAAACAACTATTTCTCCATCCTGAGGTTCAGGAGGATTCTCTAAACCGGGGACTCTCCAATGGATGGTTTCCTTGCTCGCTAAAGCGCCAGTCTGAACATACCCAGTTAACTGCTCTTCCGTAACTCGGGAAGGGACCCAATTGCAAGCATAAACTGTCTTAGCCATTTGAACAGGAAGCTGGAAAAGAGGATCAAGTCCGGTTTAAGAGTTTGGTTAATACAGACAGTCTGGTTTAAAGACAGGAAAGCAAATTGAAACTCATACACACAATAACCCGTAATTTTATGTCAAGGATGTGTTGGCGGTTTATAAAGAGGGCTAATGGTACCTGACGGATTATCATTTTCCGAAAAGTACAAACTGCCTACAATGGTGCGGAAGTGACAGATCTGGATAAATTTCCTAAGTGTTGTACAAACAGGTTTTGCAAGTTGGTGTGATAATTTCGGACCTGCCGCAGTTCAGAAAAGGGGATAATTTTTAAACCTAAAGTCATGACAGCAGAGGAACACATATGCTCAGGCAAGATCTTATGCAAAGAAGGATATCTTCTGTGATTAGAAAGGATGCTAAAATACTATTGCTCGTCGGCAACATCAGATTCAGATCAAACACTACGCGATCTAAAGGAAGAAAGCGAGCAATGGTGAAGAACACCGAAGAACTACTGAAACCCCAATGGTGGATCTAAGAAGAAGAGGAAAGAAAGCTTACAAAGTCTGAAGAAGTAGCGGAGGAGCGCCGAGTTTTTCTGGTCCGGTCAGGTTGATGCAGCGGCCGTCGGTGGTGCGGAAGCGAAGGTCGGTGGCAGCGGCTGCGCACGAGCTCAGAGGCGACGCGAGGAAGACGATGAGACGAAGGGGAAAAGAGGGAATGGCCCTTGGCCCTATTTATAAGGCGAAGATAAATGACAGACGCGGGAATTGAGGAACCAAAAAGTGGATATCTGGCACAGTTGTCGCCTTGTTTTTCGGAGGGTCAATAATGAAAAGGATATGTTTACAGATCTTTTTGCAGACAGATGACGTCACGACAATTTATGATAATCCTAGAAGATGAAGTCATGGCGGTTTACCAAGATCATACGAAGAAGATGTCATGGCGGTTTACTAGGTTCATACGAGGACGTTCAAGGAATTTTTCTAAGTGTTGAAGATTGACATGAACAGGTTCAAATCAACCTGGGGCCTAATTTTGGGGATATAACTACTGAGTATAAACTGCCCAGGAGGGGCCGGTTTATGCTCATCCATATTGAAGCCCATGAAGACAAGGAGTATGGCGCTTTACAATTGAAGCTTAGAGGCCCAGAGCCCAAAGGCGTATAGAGCCCATAGACATAACCGCTATGAGATGTGTAACTTGTGTTGTAAGTTAGGAAAGGTAGAAACCGAGCCGGACACGTGTATGAGCCGGCCTCTGTATTTTGTAAACCGCCGGGCGTCAACCTGTGTATATAAAGGGACGACCCGGCGGCGGTTCGGGGACAAGAAACAACAACTCGAGAGATAGGTAAAGCGGATTCGCTCCCTGCTCATCGAGACCCCATCAATTCCACCACAACTGGATCGTAGGCTTTTACCTTCACCACAAGGGGCCGAACCAGTATAAACTCCCCGTGTCCTTTGTCCAGTTTAACCCCTTTTAAGCTAATCTCGTTGCGATGGCTCCACGACTAAGTCCTCTCACTAGGACACCCGACGTGTTAATTCCACGACACTCTCCTTCCCCCTTTCCACCTCTGTAAGAAGGAAAAAAAGAAAGGGGGGGGGGGGCGAATCCTACTAGGAGTAGAGTCCTAGTAGGACTCCCCCTCCCTTGGCACGCCCTTGGTGGTCGGCCTCCTCCTCCCTCCTTTATATACGGGGGCAGGGGGTACCCCAAAGGCACAACATTGTCTTAGCCGTGTGCGGTGCCCCCTCCACCATTTACTCCTCCGATAGTATCATCGTAATGCTTAGGCGAAGACCTGCGTAGATCACATCATCAACACCATCATCACGCCGTCATTCGGACAAAACTCTCCCTCGACCCTCTTCTGGATCAAAAGTTCGAGGGACGTTATCGAGCTAAATGTGTGCTGAACTCGGAGGTGACGTACGTTCGGTGCTAGATCGGTTGGATCTTGAAGATGTTTGACTACATCAACCGCATTAATATAACGCTTCCGCTTTCGGTCTACGAGGGAATGTGGACACACTTCTCCCTCCTGTTGCTATGTATCTTCTAGATAGATCTTGCGTGATTGTAGGAATTTTTTTGAAATTGCATGCTATGTTCCTCAACAGTGGTATCCGAGCTAGGTCTATGCGTAGATGATATGCATGAGTAGAACACAACGAGTTGTGGACGATACTAGTCATACTGCTTACCACCAATGTCTTACTTTGATTCGGTGGTATTGTTGGATGAAGCGGCCCAGACCGACATTACATGGTCGTGTTCATGAGATTGGTTCTATCGACGTGCTTTGCACATAGGTGGCTAGAGGGTGTCTGTTTCTCCAACTTTAGTTGAATCGAGTTTGACAACGGTCGGTCCTTGTTGAAGGTTAAAACAGCACACTTGACGAAAAATCGTTGTGGTTTTGATGCGTAGGTAAGAACGGTTCTTGCTAGAAGCTCGTAACAGCCACGTAAAACTTGCAACAAAGTAGAGGACGTCTAACTTGTTTTTGCAGGGCTTGTTGTGATGTGATATGGTCAAGACATGATGTGATATAAATTGTTGTATGAGATGATCATGTTTTGTAACAGAGTTATCGGCAACTGGCAGGAGCCAAATGGTTACGCTTTATTGTATGAAATGCAATCGCCATGTAATTGCTTTACTTTATCACTAAGCGGTAGAGTTTACATATTTACAATAACAAGAGCAAACAGAGTTTGTAAAAGTTTTTCTTTATCACTTTCAGTTCATCAACTTAATTGCTTGAGGACAAGCAAAGGTTTAAGCTTGGGGAGTTGATACGTCTCCAACGTATCTACTTTTCCAAACACTTTTGACCTTGTTTTGGACTCTAACTTGCATGATTTGAATGGAAACTAACCCGGACTGACGCTATTTTCAGCAGAACTGCCATGGTGTTATTTTTGTGCAGAAACAAAAGTTCTCAGAATGACCTGAAAATCCACGGAGATTACTTTTGGAAAATATAAAAAATATTGGCGAAAGAATCAAGGCCAGGGGCCCACACCCTGTCCACGAGGGTGGGGGCGCGCCCCCTACCTCATGGGCCCCCTGGATGTCCACCGACCTCAACTCCAACTCTATATATTTGCTTTCACGAAGAAAAAAATCAGAGAGAAAGTTTCGTCGCGTTTTACGATACGGAGCCGCCGCCAAGCCCTAATCTCTCTCAGTAGGGCTGATCTGGAGTCCGTTCGGGGCTCTGGAGAGGGGGATCGTTGCCGTCGTCATCATCAACCATCCTCCATCACCAATTTCATGATGCTCACCGCCGTGCGCGAGTAATTCCATCGTAGGCTTGCTAGACGGTGATGGGTTGGATGAGATTTACCATGTAATCAAGTTAGTTTTGTTAGGGTTTGGTCCCTAGTATCCACTATGTTCTGAGATTGATGTTGTTATGACTTTGCTATGCTTAATGCTTGTCACTAGGGCCCGAGTGCCATGATTTCAGATCTGAACCTATTATGTTTTCATGAATATATGTGAGTTCTTGATCCTATCTTGCAAGTGTATAGTCACCTATTATGTGTTATGATCCGACAACCCCAAAGTGACAATAATCGGGATACTTCTCGGTGATGACCGTAGTTTGAGGAGTTCATGTATTCACTGTGTGTTAATGCTTTGGTCCGGTACTCTATTAAAAGGAGGCCTTAATATCCCTTAGTTTCCACTAGGACCCCGCTGCCACGGGAGGGTGGGACAAAAGATGTCATGCAAGTTCTTTTCCATAAGTAGGTATGACTATATTCGGAATACATGCCTACATTACATTGATGAACTGGAGCTAGTTCTGTGTCACCCTAGGTTATAACTATTACATGAGGAATCACATCCGACATAATTATCCATCACTGATCCAATGCCTACGAGCTTTTCAGATATTGTGCTTTGCTTATTTACTTTGCCGTAGCTACTGTTACAATTACTACAAAACTGCTATCGTTACTTTTGCTACCGTTACCGTTACTTCCATACTACTTTGCTACTAAATACTTTGCTGCAGGTACTAAGTTATCCAGGTGTGGTTGAATTGACAACTCAACTGCTAATAATTGAGAATATTCCTTGGCTCCCCTTGTGTCGAATCAATAAATTTGGGTTGAATACTCTACCCTCGAAAACTGTTGCGATCCCATATACTTGTGTGTTATCAATCCCCTATAATTAAGGGTTATCATGGACCAAAAGGCGCGACGGGCTGAAGATGGCCCTAAGTAAACATGTGTCGTTTATGGACCAAAAGACCACGGGCTAGAAATGTCCCTGAGCTAGGACGGACCATAAATACGTCGAAATATATCACGGGCCCTATATGACCTCGAGACTCGACGAGCAATAAAAGGGCATGATCACCCAAAAAAGGACGAAAATCACCCAAAAAACATCATGGGCCATAATTGGGCTAAAATGTATCACATGTCATAAAGCTCTGAGCCACTGCACCGGACGTAAATGTGTCGAAAGCAAGTATATGCCAAAATTGGAGATATCACTGGCCACACAGGGGCCCAAAGTATCAACCGGCTAGAACCATATTAGATGGCCCACATGTCCCTAATGGTTCGAATTCAGATATGTACTAAATGGGGGCGTGGATTATCGAATCTTAAATGGGCTATATACAAACATGTCATTAACCAGCCGGCCCAATAAATTATGACTAAGTAAAGTGGGTCTTAAGCAGGCCTTTTACCGGGCCGGCCTTTTTATCTAAATGGGCCACTGTTGGGTCATGCCACATGTCAAGTTTGATAACCCACAAGTATAGGGGATTGCGGCAGTCTTCGAGGGTAGTATTTCACTCAAATGTATTGATTCCACACAAGGGGAGCCAAAGAATATTTATGAGCATTAGAAGTTGTGTTGTAAATTCAACCACACCTAGGAAATTATATTTCTGCAACAAAGTGCTTAGTAGCAGAGTAGCATGATAATTTTGATAGTAGTAACAATAGTAGCAATGTTAACAGGAACAGTAACAATAGCAGTTTGTGATGATTGTAATAGTAGCAACAACGAAAGTAACTTAGTAAAGACCAATATGAGAAAAGCGTAGGCATCGGATCAACAATGAATATTTGTGTTGGAAGATATTCATCATGTAACAGTCACAACCTAGAGCGATACACAATAGTTCCAATTCATCAATGTAATGTAGGCATGTATTCTGTATATAGTCATACGTTCTTATAACAAGAACTTGCATGAGATCTTTTGTCCTACCCTCCCGTGGCAGCGGGTCCATAAGGAAATCTAAGAGATATTAAGGCCTCCTTTTAATAGAGAACTAGAACAAAGCATTAGCACTTAGTGAATACATGAACTCCTCATACTACGGTAATCACCAGAAAGAATCTCAAATATTGTCACCTTGGGTATTTGGATCATAACACGTAATAGGTACATAAAACTTGCAAGATAGGATCAAGAACTCAAATATGTTCATGAAAACATAAAGGATTCAGATATGAAATCATGGCACTTGGGCCCTAGTGATAAGCATTAAGCATACTACGTCATAACAACATAAATCTGAGAACATAACTAGGGATCAAATCCTAACAAATTGACTCGATTACATGACAAATCTCATCCAACTCCATCGCTGTCCAGCAAGCCTTCAAAGGAATTACTCACTCCCAGTTGTGAGTATCATGGAATTGTTGATGAAGGAGGGTTGATGATGACGATGTCGATGAGTTCCATACTCCGGAGCCCCGAACGGACTCCAGATCAGCCCTCCCGATGAAGAACAGGATGTGGTGGCGGCCCCGTACCGTAAAACATGATGATTCCTTCTCTCTGATTTTTCTCTCTGTGAGACGGTACTTATAGAGTTGGACTTAGGGCAAAGGAGGCTCGTGGGATCGACAAACTCATAGGGCGCGCCCTGGGGGTGGGCGCGCCTCCTGAGCTTGTGGCTCCTGGGTGGCCCCCCTCTAGTAGTTTTCTTCGCCAAATATTTTTTTATATATTCTAAAAATATTCTCCGTAAACTTTTTAAGCCCAATCCGAGAACTTTTATTTTTGTACAAAAATAACACCATGGAAATTCTGCTGAAAACAACATCCGTCCGGGTTAGTTTTATTCAAATCATACAAATTACAGTCCAAAACAAGAGCAAACAAGTTTGAAAAAGTAGATACATTTGAGACGTATCAACATTTCATAGACGCATATCGCCCATTTGATGAGCGGCACATGTCACAGTGACATGTGTCTCCATTGGCGAATAAGAAGTCGACACGTGGAAACACATTATTGTTCGGGGCTATTAGCGGATTTATGATCTGGTTTACGCACACAATAGCTTAGCAACCCGTTACGGTGGCTGCCACATGTCGGTTAACCTTGAGGAAAACACTTTCATGACGTGCCATTTATCATCCAAGAAATGGACACTTCTGTGATGAATGAGTGATTATTGTCATGAAACACATCCCTGACAACACGTGCATGACTATCTTGATTATGTCATAAAACCATTACGGATGTATATAGATGACAAAAAATGAGACCTACTATGACAAATAGGTATCATCATGGATGTGTCCTTTTTTGTAGTGTAAGTGCATCTAGTGCCCGTTAGTGATTTTGGTGTATTGAAGACTTATAGGTTAAGGGACTAATGCGTTTGTGAGTGTACACGGGTCTATAAGTCTATGAGGAGTTTGATATTTATAGAGAAAGTCGACCCCTAAAAATGAAGTTCTTTGACTGAAGACTTTGGATCTCTGAAGACATTCTGAAGACTTTGAAAGTGAAGAAATTGGTGTGACCTTGAAGACTTGGCAATCATTCGAGGAACATGAAGCGTGAAGACTTCTGTTTTTGTAGTTTCATTTTCTCTTTCTTGACTCGTAGGAAACACCGTACTGTTAAAGGGGGTGGAGGAAATACTAAGGACAAATTTCCATGTGATGCTCAACTCAGAATCCTACACCTACCAATCCCTTCGAGTGAAGCCATTGGAAATCTCATACTGATTCGACCATATTCTTGATGTGAGGATTTAAGTTCTTACGGTCTCTGAGAATTTGTTCTGATCGAGGAGTTAGGAATTCGCCATCTCTTGAATTGCCTACGATGAGGAACATGATAGCCCCGAGGAATTTGAGAGTCAAAATTCCGACCATTCTTTATGCTATCGCCACCTGTCCCAAAATATCTACCCACCTAACGGTCATATCATTGAAGGGCATTTATGTCTTATCATGTCGGGCTGCTCCCTAGGCTATAAATAGCCGCCCCCTACAACCACTAGCTGGTTGGCTGCTCCGAGAGAAACCGACACTTGTCATTTGAGAGCATCCCTTCCTCCGAGGACTTTGAGCGAAAATCATCAAGTGAGGAAAACCCAAACCCAACACACCTACAACCCAAAGTGATTGAGCATCACTGAAGAGATTAATCCTGCGTGGATCCGACGCTTGTTACCTTTGAAGACTGTGCTTCTTCTAGACGGTTAGGCGTAATGGTCTAGAGCATCCAAGAGGAATTGTGGATCGCCGAGTGACCGAGTCTGTGAAGATTTGGAAGTCACCTGAAGACTTACCATGACTGATTGGGCGAGGTCTGTGTGACCTTAGCTTAAGGATAATATGGTGAGGACTGTGTGTCTGGGACGGTGTGTCCTCGTGGTTTAAATACCTAGCCGCTCAACAGACGTACAAGCGAGGCAATGCAGCTGGAACTGGTCTACCAAATCATTGTCTTCACCAAGCTTACTGGTTCTATTTCCTCAACTCTTGCATTTCCTCATTTTAGTTGTTGTGTGCTTGTTCATATATGTTTGAAGACTTTGACTGAAGACTTTTTCAATTTCCTTAGTTCAATTTCTTCAGTCTGTACATCTTCATCCTGTGTTATCCTGTTCTTACGCTTTCTGTACTCTGTGCTTGTCTTCATTTCATCATGATGACTATGCTTGTGCTCTGTTATGTTTACTTTTGAGTACTTATTCCGCTGCAAGTAGTTCTTCGCTAAGGAATTTCCTCACTAGCAAATTCCTTAGTGAAGAATTCATAAAAATCGCCTATTCACCCCCCTCTAGTCGATATAACGCAGTTTCAATTGGTATCAGAGCAAGGTACTCCCTTGCTCTATGTGATTTTGGTTTAACCACCTGGAGTTTTAGTTATGTCGACCGTAGGTATGATCAAGGTCTTTGCTAGGTGTCCTACCTTCGATGGAACGGACTACCCTACTGGAAGAATAAGATGCGAATGCATCTTGAGGCAATTTATAACAATCTCTGGTATGTTGTGGAAAATGGTGTTCCCTCAGTCGCACCTTCTCTCAACGCTACTAATGTGAAGAGATTCAAGCAACTCGATTCTCAAGCAAAGAATATCATATGTGGCCATCTGAGCAGAGGGCAATATGGAAGAGTGAGTGCTTTGGAAACCGCTAAGCTTATCTAGGATAGGCTGTCCAAAGTGAATGAAGGAGTCTCAACTCAACGTGACTCTCGCGTTGACGTTCTTCGCAATCTTTTCAACCACTTCAAAAGACTCGACAATGAAAATGTTCAGCAAACCTTCGATCGCCTCACTGACATCTCAAATGAGCTTCAAGCGCTTGGCGCCACTGACATCACCGACCATGAGGTGGTGAAGAAATTGCTGAGATTGCTCGATTCTTCATTTGATACTCTGGCACTGATGGTTCAAGAACGTGCTGATTACAAGTCACTTGATCCTGCTGATATCCTCGAGAGGCTTAATACTCATGAGTTCCAGCTTGCTGAGAAGAGAGATCTCTATGGTTCGAGCTATGGCAGATCACGTGCTCTGAAGGCCAAGGCAGTCTCTGAGTCTGAAGATGAAGACTGCTAGCAGCCTTGGTGATCCTGAAGAACTAAGCCAGGAACTAGTACTGCTCGTGAAGAAATTTCAGAAGTTCTCAAGACGTAGTCGCTTTGGAAAATCCTCAAGGAGCAATGATTCCTCATCAAGTGACTACTAGAAGAGGCTATGTCACAAATGCAAGAAACCTGGTCACTACATTCAAGATTGCCCTCAGTGGGATAAGGAATCAAAGAAGAAGAAATAAAGGGACTACAGTTCTGATAACGCTAAGAAGAAGAAGAAATCTTCAAAGTCTTCATCATCAAAATCCTCGAAGTCTTCATCTCACAAGAAGAGCAACTCCAAGAAGGCTCGGGCATTCATTGGCAAGGAAATGGACTCTGAGGCTGAATCTGAGGAACATGAGGACGAGGAGGCATCTGAGGAGTTTGAGTCTGGTGTGGCGAGTCTAGCTCTCGCTACTGCATTCGTTAGCAAGTCTATCTTCAACTCTGAAGAAAATGGCTTCACCAACAAGGCTGATGAAGGCAATGATGACTACGCTCCCACCTATTGCTTCATGGCAAAGGGTGCCAAGGTAACTAAATACCCCTCCTCTAAATCTAGTGAGGATGAATCTGATGAAAACCTCAAGCCCAGCTACTCTAAACTTGCTAAGATTGTTGTGAAACAACAAAAGGCTATTGAAAAGGTTCAAAATATGCTAGACAAAAGTGATGATATGTTGGGTGAAGAAATGGATCGCACTAAAACCTTGACTGGAAATCTTCAGAGACTTCAGTCCAAGTTTGACAACCTTCAAGGTCATCATAACACTCTCTTATCTGATCACGAGAAGCTTTCTTATGAATTTCTTCAAAGAAAGCAAGATCTTGAGAAGCTAAGAGTGAGTTATGAAGATCTTCAGAAGGAACGCGATTCATTACTTGCTCAACAAATCAGCACTTCTCAGGAAGAATTTGTTCCTCCATGTTTGAAGTGCATTGAACGTTAACCTGCTAATTCTTCACCTGAATGTTCAAATGCTTCTAATGCTAAAAATTCTTCATCTGTCTCTGCTATCACTAATTCCTCATCTAAGGACATTGCTAGTATCACTGATGATGCATGGCTGAAGGAATTGTACATGACAGGCATGTACAAAAGCCTCAAAGGGTATCAGACTCCGTATGATGTGCTTAAAAAGCATATCCTCAACAGGAACCCTAGGAAAGAGGGTATTGCCTTTGAGAGGAAACTCAATGCTGATGGAACATGTTGGAAGCCTGAGCAGTATCCCAAAACCTCATGGGTTGCTGCAAAGGGACCTCCAGTTGATCCATCCAATTTATTTGGCTTTACATGTGAATCTCCTCATTCTTCTGATGAGTCATTTGACTCCAACTATAAACTGTTCAAAATTCAGAATGGTAAAGTATTTGCTAGATATGTTGGCACTAACTGCAGGAACTGTTCCCCTATGAAGAAAATCTGGGTTCCCAAAAGTTGCCTTGAAAGTCTTCAGGTGAATGTCCTCATGACACCACCTGTGAAGAATAGGAACTCCAGATATTCTTCATATGGACCAAATTCTTCATATGGATCCAAGTCCTCATACAGACCAAATTCCTCACGTGGATCAAATTCCTCAAAAGGATCAAAGTCCTCATATGATCATCATCGTGCTAACTCTTCTGTTTTGCAGGGTAGAGCTAAGGGCTATGAATATGAGCATTATTCTTCTAATCATTATGTTCATATGTTCTTGAAGAATTTCTCTGCTTATTCATATGCTTATCCTAACCCCTCTTATGTGAAACGAAGTGGACTGGCTTCTATGCCACCTTTATCATATGGTGCTCGCAGAGTGATGAATTCTTTGCCACCCCTTCAGATGTGGGTGGTGAAGAAAAAGAACTAATCTCTTATGCAGGGTCAGGTCTCCAGACATGCTTAAAACGTCTGAAGAATTTACTGGAGACCTAAAATTGCCTGAAAGGACGCAGACTAATCATGAAGAAATGAACTTTCATTTCTCACATCCTCGTACTGTTTTATTTGTTCTTCTGCTTGATGAGATTGATCTGATAATATTGATGTCATATTCTTCACTGATGAAGTATATGAGTTCGTAAGTTGCACTAATTCATCTGTAGGATGATCAACCCAAAGCCAATGAGTGGGTCCTCTATAGTGGATGTACGAATCACATGACTGGTGACAAGAATCTATTGATGGATGCTCCTTTATCACCATCGCATCTGAAGCATATCATATTCGCTGACAAAGGCAAAAGTGAGGTATTGGGTCTAGGTAAGGTAGCGGTCTCAAAGGATCGACACATGGGCAAAGTCATGCTTGTTGAGTCCTTAGGATACAACCTCATGTCTGTCTCAATGCTTTGTGATCTCGATATGGTTGTTGTCTTTGGCAAATATCGTTGTGTTGTGATCTTGGAAGCTGACAATTCCAAAGTCTTCGAAGGCTTTAGGAGAGGAGACTTGTACATTGTTGATTTCTCTACAGGACCACAACCGGCCGTGTGCCTACTTGCAAAAGCTTCGAAGGCTGGCTATGGCATCGACGACTTGGTCATCTTGGCATGAGGAATTTACTGCAGCTTGCGAAGAAGAAGCATGTCATTGGCATTGAGAATGTCAAATTCCTCAAGGATCACTTATCGAACTGTGAAGTGGAAAGATGACAAAGGCCAAGCATCCAAATGAAGACTATCATGACTACCACTCGACCATTTGAATTGCTTCACATGGATCTCTTTGGTCCTAATCATTATTCTACTGTTACAAATGATGCATCTCTATATGGCTTTGTTATTGTTGATGATTATTCTTGTTACACATGGGTGCACATTGTCACTTACAAACATGAGGTGCAGGAAGTCTTCAAATGATTTTCCTCGAGGGCTTTATCCAACTTTGGTGTGAAGATCAAGCACATCAGAAGTGACAATGGGACCGAGTTCAAGAATTCCGGTCTTGATGACTCTCTTGATGAACTTGGTATTACTCATGAGTTATCTGCTACTTATACTCCTCGGCAGAATGGCATCGTGGAGCGCAAGAACAGAACTCTTGTTGAGATGGCTTGCACTATGCTTGATGAATACAAGACGCCTCATCGTTTCTGGATTGAAGCAATTGATACTGCACGCCACATCATCAACAGAGTATATCTTCACAAATTCTTCAAGAAGACTGCTTATGAACTCCTTACTGACAAGAAACCCAATGTGAGTCACTTCAAAGTCTTCGGTGCTAAATGTTGAATTAGAGATCCTCATCAGAATTCTAAATTTGCACCGAAAGCACATGAGGGTTTTATGCTTGGTTCTGGAAGGACCCAGACACCTACAAAGTCTTCAACAACGTTCTCCACAAGGTTGTTGAAACTGTAGATGTGCGATTCGATGAAACTAATGGCTCGCAAAGAGAGCACCTACCTTCTGTGTTAGATGAACCAGCACCTGAGGAATCTATCAAGTTCAAGGCTACTGAGGATGCCATTCCTACCAAAGAATCTGTTGAAGAATTCGTTCCAGAACATGAAGAACGTCGAGCTGGCGCATCTGAAGAAAATGGTGCTGAGGAAAATGCTCCTAAAGAAATGCGGATCAAATTCCTCGAAGACAACCCGCTCATCCTTGCATTGCAAATGAAGTGCAAGTCGAGAAGATCATCAATGACACTGAAGCACCAGGTCCTCTCACACGCTCAAAAGCTTCACATTTGTCTAACTTTTGTGGGCACTTTGCTTTTGTCTCTATCATAGAGCCCACTAAGGTTGATGAAGCATTTCTGGAGCCTAAGTGGATTCAAGCTATGCAAGAAGAATTACATCAGTTTGAGCTCGACAACGTCTGGGAACTGGTCAAACGTCCAGATCCTTGCAAGCACAACATCATTGGCACAAAGTGGATCTACTGCAACAAGCAAGATGAAAATGGCCTTGTGGTGAGGAATAACGCACGGCTTGTAGCTCAAGGCTACACACAGGTTAAAGGAATTGATTTCGATGAAACTTTTGCACATGTTGCTAGACTTGAGGCTATTCGCATATTACTTGCTTATGCTAACCATCATGATATCATCTTACAACTTATGGATGTGAAAAGTGCATTCCTCAATGGTAAGCTTGAGGAAGAAGTATATGTTGCTCAACCCCAAGGTTTTGAAGATCCAAAGCATCCTGATAAAGTCTTCCGACTCAATAAGGCCCTGAATGGCCTCAAGCAGGCTCCTCGGGCGTGGTATGATACTTTGAAGGAATTCCTCATGAAGAAAGGCTTCAAACCCGGTTCACTCTACCAACCTCTTTTCACTAAATCTTATGATGGTGAATTGTTTGTGTGCCAAATTTATGTTGATGATATCATTTTTGGCTGTACTGACCAACGTTACAGTGATGAATTTACCTATATGATGAGTGAAGAATATCAAATGTCTATGATGGGAGAATTGAAATTCTTTTTAGGTCTTCAAATTCGTCAACAGCGCAATGGTATATTTATATCTCAGGAGAAATACCTCAAAGATGTATTGAGGAAATTTGGCATGCAAGATTGCAAAGGGGTCAAAATTCCAATGCCCACAAATGGCCATCTA
The DNA here is from genome assembly GCA_021437245.1 of Aegilops speltoides. Lineage (NCBI taxonomy): Eukaryota > Viridiplantae > Streptophyta > Magnoliopsida > Poales > Poaceae > Aegilops > Aegilops speltoides. Next base: position 189,255,501 of record CM038147.1, read on the forward strand.
TGCACTGATGAAAATGGCAAAGACTTCGATTAAAAGGTATACCGCTCCATGATTGGCTCTCTATTGTACCTATGTGCATCTAGGCCGGATATTATGCTTAGTGTGTGCATGTGTGCCTGATTTCAAGCTACACCGAAGGAATCACACCATAAGGCTGTGGAGCATATTCTTCGATATCTAGCTCACACACCAACACTTGGATTATGGTATCCCAAGGGCTCCTCATTTGATCTCATTGGATATTCAGACTCTGACTATGCTGGTGATCGTGTGGACCGCAAGTCAACATCAGGCACATGCCATTTCCTCGGACGATCTTTGGTCTGTTGGGTCCTCGAAGAAACAGAACTGTATCACTCTCCACTGCGAAGCTGAGTACATTCTTTCTTTGGATCGTCTTGTGCTCAATTACTATGGATGAAGCAAACACTCAAGGACTATGGCATCAACGTGAATAATGTGCCTCTCTACTGCGACAATGAGAGCGCTATCAAGATTGCTCATAACCCAGTTCAGCACTCGAAGACCAAGCACATCCAGATTCGTCATCATTATCTTCGTGATCATGTGTTGAATGGCGACATCTCCATCAACCATGCAAGCACCAAAGACCAGCTGGCCGATATCTTCACTAAGCCCTTGGATGAGAAGAGATTTAGCAAGTTGCGGTGTGAGCTAAATATCCTAGAATCTTCGAATGTTCTCTGAAAAGGACACACATCCTAACAAATATGCTGACTTGATGACTTAGATGTGCAACACACAAAGTAACGGTTTTCTTCAATCAATGAAGACTAACCCTCTAAGTGTGAAGAAATTAATGAAGAAATTGATTCTCAGAGCCCTACTACAATTGTACGCGGTGTCTGAAATCAGCTTTCTTATACGGTGGGTTACGCCACCAACCAAAGTTGGAAATCTTCAATTTGAGTTTTTCTTCGTTTTTTAAATTCCTCAGTTTTTCAAATTCTTCAACTTTGCATTGTTTTCACTCTTTCCGACATTGTTCTTCATTTGAATATATATATATATATATATATATATATATATATATATATATATATATATATATGAGTTTATGTCCTCTACAGCATTCACTTATTGCTAATTCTTCAAGTTGATTTCTTCTGCTAAGTGAATGTGATTGGACCCTTCCCCCTCTATGCTAAACTCAACCCAGTCTATTCACAAATTCTTCATGTGCGTTCTATTTAAAACTCGTTCAAAATCTTCACCGTGTCCTTGACAGATGAAGGAACTACGAACGGAAATTTTAACTTATCTTATCTAAATTTTCGGCTTTGCTGCTCAAACCGTTCCACATCCCATGACAATACTTATCTATTCGTCCATGATCTTACACCATCGCCACCTCTCAGTACGTGGGTGACACATGTCAAGTGAATGAGAAGGGCCAGGGGCACGTTTGTCTAATTTCCTCGGGCGTACAATTTTTTACTCCCACTATAAATACCCCCGCCTCTTCCTCACTTTGTTTTTACTCCGCTCGTTCTCACTCCTGCTCGAGCTTCTCAAACCCTAGCGCCGCAGCTACTTCATCGCTGCCGGTGAGGAAGAGCTTCACTACCTCGACCTCGTCACCGTCGTACTTGCGCCGGTTGCGGATTTCTTCACTCCGCCGCCGCCATAGCTGTCTTCCTCTGCCGAGTTAGGGCGTGGAAGATCTGAACTTACGAACTTCACATCTACACTTACCAGTTCATCGTGTTCTTCATCAAGGGTAATAAAAGTTACTTTTACTGCCCTCCTTGATTCAGATGTTTTTTTGAAAATCTTCAAAGGTGTTTATTCTTCAAATCTTCACACACTTAACACCTCACATGCCATCTGCTCTTGATTCGCTTCTCTAAGCAATGATTTTCTTCAAGATTGCTCAATTGTGTGGATTTTCAATCTATACAACTCTGGAACCTAAGACAGAGAACGCTTAGTGAAATTCTTCAAGACTCATCTGGTCAAATTCCTCAAACTTATTCCTTTTTTGAAAAACCTTCTGAGAACGCATATGACCTCTCCAAATTCCTCGCAACTATACTCTGTTCATAGGTACACATGTCCGCTGCTGAATCACTAGGTTCTCATCAACTTAACTCATTTGCAGCATTCCTCGAAGAAAAGTTGCACACCTCTTCATAAACTTCAGTTTTTCATATTCCTCAGCTAAAGAAAATGACTGACGATAAGAAGCCACAGAAGGGTGGAAAGAGGCCTGAGGTGAACACAGCATTTGAGATCCCTGATGATATTTATGCTAGATACTGCACACCCCTTGAGGAAGATAAAAATTAGCACAAGGTGCGCATTCAAAAGATTGAGAGGAGATGGGCACGGGAATGTAGGGACTACAGATATGTCACTCCCAAGTATATGAAGAAATTCCAGCCACTAGTGCTGAAGAAAATGTAAATGAAGAATTGAAGACCCAGGCTGCAGGTGAAGAAGATCCTAAAATTCTTCAGTCCGTGGATCCTGAGATTGTGATTCTTGAGGTGGTGATGCAATTGACTGACACTCCTCAGCCCAAGCCAAAGGATTCCTTCTCAAAGAAGCAGAAATTCAAGGCCGATGACTTCTTCGGCCAGCATGTTTTCTTCACTGAATTCAACCCTTATGACAATGCTCGTCTTAGAAGGAAGCACTTCTGGACTACCAGCCAGGCCAATTTCTATTCTTCACTGCTTTCCAACAAGGACAAACTCTTCAACCACGACCATATTCCTCACGTGGACATGGAATCAATGCCTTGCTTCTGTCAAGTCCTTAGTATGCTTCCTGATGCAGGACTACTAAACTTTTGCTCTGACATAGTTGATCGGAATGAAGAGCTTATTCTTTAGTTCTACGCAACTCTGCACATCACAGGTGATACCGATGATATCAGCACTTGGGTGTTGGACTGGATGACCGAAAACACTCATTACAAGGCACCATCCTCTGAATTACTTCATGCTTTGCCAATCAGTCCTCCACCTGAAGGTGCTCGTTGTCTATACCAAGAGCCTGAACTCACTGCTCATTACATGCAAGTGCTCATGAAGCCTGGTCAAACCCCAAGGACAAAATTCCTCGTGAAGGAATTGTTGTATGTGCCAAGAACCGTCTATCGCATTCTGATGAATACTATGAGTCCTATCAAAGGCCACGACTCATCTGATGAGGAAATTGTTGGCATCATGAAGAATATGCTATTCAACATCATGCATGGCATCCATGTCAATTATCATGAGTTCTTCATGAGGACTCTGGCACATGTCGCACTTTCTCCGTTTGAGCTAAAACCTTATGCCCGTTGAATCATGAGATTCCTCAGAACAAGGTCCTCACTCAACTACAAAGCTGACTTTCAGAATCACCTCAGCTACTTGCCACTGATTGAAGTCCTCAAGCGGACATATTCCTCAGCTGATGAGAAGGGCAAGGCACCAACTGTTATCGATGAAGGTATTCGTCCATTGGATGGTCAGTTCCACAAAGCTGCATCTTATTCCACCAATGATGACTCTGCCACTCATGATTCTTCCACAAATGCATCCAAGTCAAATCCTTAAGCCACTGCCCCTCGTGTGATGACTGACTGAGAGCTGCTTCTTAGTCTTCACCAGAAGGTGGATCGAAACCACAAATGGGTTAAGCGTCAGTTTGACTCTATTGTTCACAACATGACTTCTACACATAATGAAGTGAAGAAAAACCATTACTACCTCCATGAAGTCTTCGATAGCACCTGGGCTATTCTGTCACATCTCTATGGTGAAGAAGATCTGAAGAAAATGGGTTTCAAGGAAGATTTTGACTGGTCTGCTCCTCCACCGAAGAAATTCAAGAAGGTCAAGGTTCCTTGCTTGGTTGCCAGTTCATATTCTTCATCACGCGACACGGACGAGTATGAAGACTTGGACGACACTGCGGCAGGCCCTACAACGACACAATACCCCAACAACGCTAGCGCTCCTCCATCATCATGATATTCTTCAGGGGCGTTAGTCCTCATTTTCAACCCTTTTGGTCATTCAATGACAAAGGGGGAGAAATTTGAGTTAGTCTTCAAGCGGGTCTATCTTATATGGGCGTTTTTTTCTAAGTTACAACTCTCGTTCTTTTGATGACTTTGCTAGATCGAGTTGTAAACTTAAACTCTATGGTGGCCTGATACTTTTGCTGAGTTCTTCTCCATGCTTATTCCTCATTAATGTTAATGCATGCATGCTGAATTACATCAGTCACCATATTTCATCATGCATTTCAAATTCTTCATACTATATGTCAAATGCGTGTATGAATTACAAGATATAGGGGGAGATCTCCATGATTATACTATTCAAGTGTGCATTGCTTCAAAAGCAAATTCCTCACTATGCACATCTTCCGGGGGAGTTCTTCTATATCTTGCAATCAAATTCCTCAACATCAGTATTTACACTTCATATGTTTATCCCCGTTGAAAACTTAACCTATATTGTCATCAATCACCAAAAAGGGGGAGATGGTAAGTGCATCTAGTGCCCCTTAGTGATTTTGGTGTATTGAAGACTTATTGGTGAAGGGACTAATGCGTTTGTGAGTGTACACGGGTCTATAAGTCTATGAGGAGTTTGATATTTACGGAGAAAGTTGACCCCTAAAAATGAAGTTCTTCGACTGGAGACTTTGGATCTCTGAAGACTTTCTGAAGACTTTGAAAGTGAAGAAATTGGTGTGACCTTGAAGACTTGGCAATCATTCGAGGAACATGAAGCGTGAAGACTTTTGTTTTCATAGTTTCATTTTTCTCTTTCTTGAGTCATAGAAAACACCGTACTGTTAAAGGGGGTCGAGGAAATACTAAGGACAAATTTCCATGTGATGCTCAACTCAAAATCCTACACCTACCAATCCCTTCGAGTGAAGCCATTGGAAATCTCATATAGTTCGATCATATTCTTGATGTGAGAGATGAAGTTCTTACGGTCTCTGAGAATTTGTTCGGCCGAGGAGTTAGGAATTCGCCGGTCTGAATTGCCTACGATGAGGAACATGATAGCCCCGAGGAATTTGAGAGTCAAAATTCCGACCGTTCTTTGAGAGGAGTCCGGACTAGGGGTGTCGGATAGCGAACTATCATCTTGGCGGACTCTGGACTATGAAGATACAAGGCGAAGACTTCGTCCCATGTCCAGATGGGACTTTCCTTGGCGTGGAAGGCAAGCTTGGCGATACGGATATGTAGATCTCCTACCATTGTAACCGACTCTGTGTAACCCTAACCCTCTTCGGTGCCTATATAAACCGGAGGTTTTAGTACGTAGGACGAACAACAATCATACCATAGGCTAGCTTCTAGGGTTTGGCCTCTCTGATCTCGTGGTAGATCTACTCTTGTACTACCTATATCATCAATATCAATCAAGCAGGAGTAGGGTTTTACCTCCATCGAGAGGGCTGAACACAGGTAAAACCATCGTGTCCCATGTCTCCTGTTACCATCCGCCTAGGCGCACTGATTCGGGACCCCCTACCCGAGATCCGCGGTTTGACACCGACATTGGTGCTTTCACCGAGAGTTCCTCTGTGTCATCATCTTTAGGCCGATGGCTCCTCCGATCATCAACAACGATGCGGTCGGGTGAGACTTTTCTCCCGGACAGATCTTAAGATTCGGCGGCTTTGCATGCGGGCAATTAAGCAGCCATCTGGACCAGATTAAGCTACTCCCACAGCCATCGGTCAGATTTGGAAGTTTGAACTACATGGCCGGCGTCGCGGAGACTTGATCTTGACGGGTTGAGCCACAGCCAAGCGCGCCGCACTATCACGATGGGCATGATCTAGCTCTGCCGCCGAACATTGCCCTGGAGGCCGCACCAGTGCCCGCTCCGACCCTTAGCTCGGAGCCGACTGCGCCGATCGAGGACGGGTGGCTGGACACCGCCTCGGGGGCAGCTATCTCTATGACGATGGGGCCGAACACCAACCCTGTCCTCTGCGGCTTCGTGACTCAAGGTGCGGACTCCTCTCCGGACTCGAACCTCCAGCGCCCGCCAATCAAATCCGATTGGGCGCGGTCATGGAGTTCACCGCCGCGGACATCTTTTCACTTCGCCCTTTGGCAACATCCTGAACTCACTAAAGTCTCTCTCTTTATCGGGAGCCCTGGCGGACTATGGTCGGGAAGGTTGGGATCTCGGACGACGAAGAAATTCAGAACCCACCCACCACCCACTTCAGAGCCACTGTTGATGATTTAACCGACATGCTCGACTTGACTCGAAGACATCGGCGGTATGGGCGGCGATGCAGAGACGACCAAGAACCAGCGCCTCTGAGGCCTTTGGAAGGCCACCTCGTCATCGACATTTACATGGTGGACATCCCAAAAGATGGGAATGGCGATGGAACAACGGAGGATGACCCCTCCAAGAAACAACCTAAGCGCCGGCGTCAGCAGCACCGCTCTAAATCCCGCCACAGCAAAAATGGTGATTCCGGCACGGGAGACAATAACACCGGACGGTGCGAAGACAACTCCCTCGGCGAGGATTCGGTCGCGGGAGGATGGAGAAGCCATCCCTCATGAGAGAGCGGCAGGCAGAGAGGTAGAGGACGATAATTACATGCCTCCCTCCGAAGACGAGACAAGCCTTGACGACGACGAATTTGTCGTGCCTGAGGATCTCGTCGAACAAGAGCGTTTCAAACGCAGGCTTAAGGCCACGGCAAGCAGCCTCAAGAAAAAGTAGCAACAGCTTAGAGCTGACCAAGACTTGCTAGCAGACAGATGGACTGAAGTCCTTGCGGCCAAAGAGTATGAACTCGAACGCCCCTCCAAGAGCTACCCAAAACGTAGGCTGCTACCCCGATTAGAGGAGGAAGCACCTAAACCTACATCACCAGCGCATAACATGGCCGATCGGCCATCTCGTGGCCACGACAGAGAGACCTCTCGGCCCTCCACTCAAGCCGCACCCCGGCGCCGCTCAAAAAGTACCAAGGCGCGGGAAAATGCGCCTGACCTGCGGGATATATTGGAGGACAAGGCAAGACAAACAAGATCAATCTACGGATAGCGGGGGTGCCCCACTATGCGTGATGATAACCGTCACACCAGATATGGCAATTCCGACCGGGCCGAACACAGTAGACAAAGCTCATTTGAGCTACGTCGTGATATAGCCCAATACAGGGGCGTCACACACCCACTATGCTTGACAGACGAAGTGATGGATCATCAAATCCCTGAGGGTTTCAAACCCATAAACATTGAATCATACGATGGCACAACAGATCCTGCGGTCTGGATCGAGGACTATCTCCTTCATATCCACATGGCCCGCGGTGATGACCTACACGCCATCAAATACCTCCCACTCAAGCTTAAAGGACCAGCTCGGCATTGGCTTAACAGCTTGCCAGCAGAGTCAATTGGTTGTTGGGAAGATCTAGAAGCCGCATTCCTCGACAACTTCCAGGGCACCTATGTGCGACCACCAGACGCCGATGACCTAAGCCACATAATTCAGCAGCCAGAAGAATCGGCCAGACAGTTCTAGACACGGTTCCTAACCAAGAAAAATCAAATTGTCATTGTCCGGATCACGAGGCCCTTGCAGCCTTCAAACATAACATCATGACGAGTGGCTTGCCCGGCACCTAGGACGAGAAAAGCCAAAATCCATGGCAGCCCTCACAACACTCATGACTCTCTTTTGCGCGGAGAGGACAGCTGGCTAGCTCGTAGTAACAACATGACCAAGAGCCCAGGTAATTGGATACCAAGGACAAGAACGGCGGTCGCGCCGCAACAAGCACAAGCGCCGCATTAATGGCGATAATCTGAAGATCGGCGATCAATGCAGATTCAGAGGCTCTAAACCCGGTCGTGAAAAAGCAGGCCGTCAATTTGGACCGAATACTCGATTGCTCGTACGGATACGGCACCCGAAAGCCCAGCTAATCACACCAACAGGATTGTTGGGTGTTCAAGCAGGCATGCAAGTTAAATGCCGAAAACAATGACAAGGGGCTGCATAGCAACGAGGAGGAGGAGCCCCGGCCGCCGAACAATAGAAGACAGAAGGGCTTCCCCCCACAAGTGCGAACGGTGAACATGATATACGCAACCCACATACCCAAAAGGGAGTGGAAGCGTGCACTAAGGGACGTATATGCGATGGAGCCAGTCACCCCAAAGTTCAATCCGTGGTCCTCCTACCCGATCACTTTTGATCGAAGGGACCACCCCACTAGCATCCGCCATGGTGGATTCACCGCATTGGTTCTAGACCCAATCGTTGCGGATTTCACCTCACTAGAGTCCTGATGGACGGCGACAGCAGCCTGAACTTGCTTTATCAGGATACAGTGTGCAAGATGGGCATAGACCCCTCAAGGATTAAACCCACAAAGACGACCTTCAAAGGCGTCATACCAGGTGTAGAGGCCAACTGTACATGCTCAGTTACACTTGAAGTGGTGTTCGGATCACCGGATAACTTCCGAAGCGAGGAATTAATCTTCGACATAGTCCCGTTCGGCAGCGGCTATCACGCACTGCTCGGACGAACCGCATTTGCAAAGTTCAATGCGGTGCCGCATTACGCATACCTCAAGCTCAAGAGCAGCCTCTTAAGGCAATTCTCGAGTTCGGCTATTAAACTTCCGGACACCGTCAAGCGCGCCCGGAGTAACCTACAACAAGACCGCCTGGCACGTTCCGAGCACGCGTAGCAATGCGGCCCCAACCCCAGCCCTCACAAAATTGCGAAACCAGGACTACGCGTACATAATTACGCTCTGGAAATACTGGCATAGGGGGAGGGGCACGACCACGACAGGCCCATAATGTGGCTCAACTGCACCAGGGGCTCCCAATTGTGTCATTCTTCTTTTTTCTCTTACTTTCAGGACTCCTTTCTCAAGAAGCCCCGTCCGGCAGTAGAATCGCCGGACACACGATGCAACCACCAGGGAAGCAGAAAGCTACGTCGAGTGTCCAGGTGGTCTCTATAACGAGTAGTATACTTGTTTTACATATCATCACGCAGCTCGCTCCTGGAGGGAGACATGTCAAATAGTCCCGTCCCTTGCTTATCACACTATTTGTATCGTTCTGCTTTTACCGCAGCTTTTTTGAATAAACAATGCATAGCTTTTGCCTATTATTGCATTCCTTTTTTATTTTATCTATACATGTTCACTTATGACATGTTGCACCCGTGACGCTTTAGTGCGGCCAAATACACCAGGGCTTAAGTACCCCAAAATATGGTGTGATAAGTCCGAACACTTTCACAAGTGCGGCACCCGAACTTATAGCATTATATGCATCGGCTCGAATCATGTCTTGGGTCAATAGTTGGGTTTGCCCGGCTCCCATGTTTTGGTACCGTCGTTCCGTTATATCGGCTAAGGTAGCGCTGGGAGAACCACTGCGATTGTGCCCGGTTGAGCTGGGTTAAGCACCTCGGTGGAAAGCTAAAACTGGTCGTCATGATAGGGCGAGAGCGATCATTGTTCGAGAGGTTTTTCGAGTCCCTAAAGACTTATGCCGCTTAGAGTGAGGAGTCGGCTTTGTCCGGCCCAGGCGTGGATAGCGCCCCGAACTCGGTCTTCTGAATACTAGGGGTTTGCCGAAATTTAAAATTATAGAATTCTATGGCTAAGTGAAAGTGTTCAAACATTATAGTCCGGTTGCCTTGTTCGTTGCGTTGAGCGCCTCCCTCGAAGGACCCAAGAATGGGAAAAAGAGCGCTCAAGTTTATCCCGAACACCCCAGCACCCGTGGCATGGGGGCAGAAGCCGACGACTCGCCATCTCTCAAATTTAATAAACGGCCGCACAGAAGGTAATATTTTAAATTCACAAGCGTTGCTTAGCGCATATGAACAAGTTTTCAAGCGTACAGGATAACAAATGCGAGTTCACTCAAAAATTACATCTTTGGAGCATTCACCCGCTATAAGGCGGGCACCCTTCAGGACGCCCGCATAATACATCTCGGGCTTGCGATACTCCCTGCCCGGCGGTGGACTGTCCGTCACAAGCTTCTCGGCATCCATCTTGCCCAGTGCACTTTAGCACGGGCAAGGCCCTCTGAGCACCTTGATACAAGCGGAGTGCTGATGACTTCAATCCATGGACGGCGTCCACCACCGCCTCACCAGCCGAAGTAGCTCCTGGCATGGCTTCCTTAGGCCACGGCCGAACTATGAGGCCCTTCATGGCCTGTTCGGCCACCTTACTAAGCTCGACCAGCTGCTTGACTGGTCGCTCGGCACCGGTGTCCGGCCTCGATATCTTGAGACCGAACACCTTCTCCGTCGAGCTCCTTCCTCGGCCCGGTAGAATCTGGCAGCATCGGACGCCTTCAGGCAGATCTGCGAATGCTCCTAGAGAGCTCGGATTCGGGTAAGTAATAAGTAATTCAATTTCACGTGCTTGCTTTGCATGAAGAATGCCTTACCCGCCGCTATCTTCTTTATTGCCTCAATTTCCTGGAGGGCTTTTTGGGCTTCGGCCTTAGCGGCTCTGGCGCTCTCAAGAGCCAAGGCGAGCTCGGACTCTCGAGTCTTTGAGTCACGCTCCAAACTCTCGTGTTTTTCCACGAGCACAGGCTCTTGCCACCCTCCGCCACCCGCCTCCTGCTTCTCTCGCTCGGTGCGTTCAGCGCCGCATTGCTTCGACCCGACACCGCTTCCTTTAGGGTCGCCACCTCGTTAAGTGGCCCCTGCAATTCTCACGTTATTCTGTTATTTTTGCAACCACATCTTTTATATACTTCCATAAGGTATTACTTACCTTCCTTGTCCTCGAGCTGCTTCTTGGCAAGGGCAGAGCTTGTTCTCGGACCGCTCGAGGCTCGCTTCAATGCATCGACCTCCATGATCGGTCTGGCAGAGGTCGGCAGCGCAGCCTGCATTCCCATATTGACATACTTATGTTAGACTCCTGGGTACATCTTTTTAGATCCTCAATTCGGCTTTTCTTTCCGATCACCAAACTAAGCATCAGGGGCTACTGTCTATGCGGTAATATTTTTACATATCTTAAATACATACCTCAAAGCCTGTTAGAAGGCTGGCACAGGCTTCAGTCAGCCCGCTCTTGGCGGACTAAACTTTCTGGATCACCACACTCATAACAGTGTGGTGCTCCTTGTCGATGGAGGCGCCGTTAAGCGCCTCCAGCAAATTATCCGGTGGCTCCGGTTGGATGGAGGTCACCGATGTCGCAATCTCGCCGTTCTTACGAAGGGGCCGCCCGCCGGACTCCGGAACCACTGAAGGTTCCGTGCGGAGTTCGGCCCACGCCGGACTTAGAGCCCTTTGGGGTTTGATCCCCCTTGCGCCCGAAGTCTGGGAGGTTGCCTTGCGGCACCTTCGGGACCTCCTCCTCCTGGTTGGGCCCCTTTTGGGACACCACCACGGCGTCATCCGCAGCGCGAGGAGAGGAGACGGCCGGAAGTGAAGTGCTATTCACGTCCGACGACACCAGGGAGCCGCTCGTTGAAGTGTCGAGCCCGTCCTTGGGCGGGCTGCAGGGTTATGTTCGGCGTTAGGAGATTCTGTATGACAAACGAACCGCCATGAGTTATTCAGGTATCCGGACACTTACGATGTCGCCAGGGGCTTAGTCCTCGGTGGCCACTCCTCTTCGCCGTCATCGGCGTTGGAAGAGTAGTCCGGAGGAAGGGTCCTTCCCTTCTTGGACCCTTCGGCCTCCCCCGTTGCGGCGGCCTTCCTTTTCTTCTCTCCCCCCACTTGGGGAGAGGCCTCTTTTTCCTCCTCCTCTCCTTCGCGGGAGGAGTCCGCCTCGGAGTCGTTGGACAATGAGTCCGACAACACCTGGCGCCGGGAACTCTTTTGAGTTCCCGTGGCCTTCTTCTTGGCCTTCTTCTCCGGCACCACGTGAGGTGCCGGAACCAGCAGCCCCATCAATCGGGCGTCCGCTGGGTCTTCTGGCAAGGGAGCCGGACAGTTAACCTGCCCGGACTTCTTCTGCCAGGCCTGTCAAAGGTAAGGGAGTTTAGATCCCGCATAGAGTCAAACTATGGAAAATAAGTGTCCTGTAAAGGGTAAAATAGCTTACCTCGCCGGCTTGACACTGCGAGCTGAATCCGCGATCTTGGTGGCGGATCACGGAACCTCGGCGCCTTTGAACAGCACCTTCCAGGCATCTTCGTACGTAGTGTCGAAGAGCCTGCTCAAGGTTTGGTGTTGTGCCGGATCAAACTCCCACAAGCTGAAGGCCCGTTGTTGGCACGGGAGGATCCGACGGATGAGCATGACCTGGACTACATTGACGAGCTTGATCTTCTTGTTCACAAGGTTTTGGACGCAGGTTTGGAGTCCGGTCAGCTCTTACGAATTACCCCATGTCAGGCCCTTCTCTTTCCAGGAGGTGAGCCGTGTGGGAATGCCAGATCGGAACTCGGGGGCCGCTGCCCATTCAGGTTCATGCGGCTCGGTGATGTAGAACCACCCCGATTGCCACCCTTTGATGGTTTCCACGAAGGAGCCCTCGAGCCATATAACGTTGGGAATCTTGCCCACCATGGCGCCTCCACACTCCGCCTGCTGGCCCCCCACTACCTTCGGCTTGACATTGAAGGTCTTCAGCCATAAGCAGAAGTGGGGCTTGATGCGGAGGAAGGCCTCGCACACGACAATGAACGCCGAGATGTTGAGGACGAAATTCAGGGCCAGATCGTGGAAATCCAGGCCGTAGTATAACATGAGCCCCCGGACAAATGGGTGAAGTGGAAAACCTAGTCCGCGGAGGAAGTGGGTGAGAACACCACCCTCTCATGGGGCCCGGGGTGGGGATGAGCTGCCCCTTGTCGAGGAGCCGATCTTGCGATGTCGTTGGACAAGTATCCGGCCTTCCGCAGCCTCTTGATGTGCCCCTCCGACACGGAGGAGGCCATCCACTGCCTCCGCTCCGGACATGGCTGGGGAAGGTTGAGGCGAGATGTGCGAACTTAGGCTGGAGCTCGAATGCGTGAAATGGATAAGCAAAGGAGGAAGAAGGCGTAGGTAAAAAGGTGGATCCTTATCCCCTTATATGGACGGACGAAACTATGTGTCCCCACCAGCCTGGTAAAACTCGCTTATCTCCCAAGCGCCATAAACAATGGCGCGGTGGGTTACCCACGCCCGTATTGATGAGAATCCCGGAATAAAGGGACATGATCTCTGCTTTGACAAGACGTGCCAAGGAAACCGCCTTGCTAAACGCGCTGAGGTGGAACAATAAAAACGATTCGAATAAAGGCTTGGCTGTGGTGTGATGTCACGCCACGAAATACGTCAGCAGGTTGAATTTGTGTAACTATTATTCTCTCTACGGTGGTATGTGGAGCTTATTTTGCAGATCCGGACACTATCCTTGTGTTCAAAATCTTCTATGAAGTATTCGGAGGAGAAACCCGCCTTGCAATGCCGAAGACAGTATGCGCGCCGGACTCGTCGTCATTGAAGCCTGGTTCGAGGCTCTTGAGGAGTCCGGACTAGGGGTGTCCGGATAGCGAACTATCATCTTGGCGGACTCTGGACTATGAAGATACAAGATTGAAGACTTTGTCCGTGTCCGGATGGGACTTTCCTTGGCGTGGAAGGCAAGCTTAGCGATCGGATATGTAGATCTCCTACCATTGTAACCGACTACGTGTAACCCTAACCTCTTGATGCCTATATAAAGCTGGAGGGTTTTAGTCCGTAGGACGAACAACAATCATACCATAGGCTAGCTTCTAGGGTTTAGCCTCTCTGATCTCGTGGTAGATCTACTCTTGTACTACCTATATCATCAATATCAATCAAGCAAGAGTAGGGTTTTACCTCCATCGAGAGGGCCCGAACCTGGGTAAAAACATCGTGTCCCCTGTCTCCTGTTACCATCCTCCTAGACGCACAGTTCGGGACCCCCTACCCGAGATCCGCCGGTTTTGACACCGACAGCTGTGCTATGCGCCAGCTGTCCCAAAATATCTACCCACGTAACGGTCATATCATTGAAGCGCATTTATGTCTTATCATGTCGGGCTGCTCCCTAGGCTATAAATAGCCGCCCCCTACAACCACTAGCTGGTTGGCTGCTCCGAGAGAAACTGACACTTGTCATTTGAGAGCATCCCATCCTCCGAGGACTTTGAGCGAAAATCATCAAGTGAGGAAAACCCAAACCCAACACACCTACAACCCAAAGTGATTGAGCATCACTGAAGAGATTGATCATGCGTGGATCCGACGCTTGTTACCTTTGAAGACTGTGCTTCTTCCAGACGGTTAGGCGTCATGGTCTAGAGCATCCAAGAGGAATTTTGGATCGCCGAGTGACCGAGTCTGTCAAGGTTTGGAAGTCACCTGAAGACTTACCACGAGTGATTGGGCGAGGTCTGTGTGACCTTAGCTCAAAGAGAATACGGTGAGGACTGTGTGTCCTTAGGTTTAAATACCTAGCCGCTCCAACCAGACGTACAACTGAGACAGCAGTTGGAACTGGTCTACCAAATCATTGTCTTCACTAAGCTTACTGGTTCTATTTCCTCAACTCTTTCATTTCCTCATTTCAGTTGTTGTGTGCTTGTTCATATCTGTTTGAACACTTTGACTAAAGACTTTCTCAATTTCCTCAGTTCAATTTCTCCAATCTGTCCGTCTTCATCCTGTGCTTACGCTTTCTGTACTCTGTGCTTGTCTTCATTTCATCATGATGACTATGCTTGTGCTCTGTTATGTTTACTTTTGAGTACTTATTCCGCTGCAAGTAGTTCTTCGCTATGGAATTTCCTCACCGGCAAATTCCTCAGTGAAGAATTCATAAAAATCGCCTATTCACCCCCTCCCCCTCTAGTCGATATAATGCACTTTCATGTAGTGAAAGCTCCGGCTGAAAAAACAGTTATTCTTATATGTTGCCTATGCCTGCCCCGAGACTTCACTCGAAATGGCCCACACACTTGGCCAACTTGGATTTGCACTTATGTAGCTTTTAACTTGGGATTAGGTAGGTTAGGCTATTTGGATCTGGACTTTAGTTTAGGAATATTGTATCTTGATCATGACTTGACATTGTACTTTACTTCCCAACGACCCCCTCTTACTGGTGTGGGATCTAAAGGCTAAACTAGCCGGCCTCCGCAAAGTCCTCCGTAAGCACTTCAATTTTCAACGGTCGACAATCCACTGCAATCTTTGCACATAGGACTAAAACATGTCCATGCACTTACTGGCCTTCATTAGTTCCTTTAATTCATGGTCATTAGTACCAAAATACGAACACAATTGCCCTTTCAGCATTTCATAAAGGTGTTTTCTTAGGGATGTGTGTGTGTGTGTGTGTGTATGTGTGTGTGTGTGTGTGTGTGTGTTAATTTTAGAAGATTTCTTAGAGAAGAGACTTTGCTCTTGTAGTAGAAGCTACAAGTTCGTCCTACCAAGTTGAGTTGTGTGATGACCATAATCGGGTGAAACCGCTCTGGCAATAGTTACTGTTAAGTCAGTGCATACTCTGTTAGTTACAAAGAGAGTTACTTTCCTTTATACTTGTTGTGGCAGTTACAATTGCCTCTCCAACACAAAGTCTTGAGTTGGCTAGTTGTGAAGAACATGATGTTGACTAAGGATAACTTGTTGGGTTGGTATGGAGTGGATTTGTGTGAGTTTTGTGGTGATGACAACGCAATGAAACACATCATTTATGCATGTCCCTGACTAAGTTTAGCTGGAACATTGCTAGTGTTGCCTTTGGTATTATAGATATACTAGAGCATATGCTAGATATGTTCCAAACATGGTTTAGTTCTTTTTAAGTCGTGACAGACAGGTTTTAGTGATTTATATATATATATATATATATATATATATATATATATATATATATGCTATTTTTTGAGATATGTGAAAAACATGGAATGAGTTCGATCGGCAAATGCTCTGCTTTGAGATATGTGAAATTTTAGGAGTGGGTTCACACATGATTTGTTGAGATATGAAAATTTCAAGGCGCTCGACCTAGTGATCCAGCTAATGTGGTGTTGATCCAACTAATGTAGTGTTATTTGTTTATCATTACTATTGATACCTGGGCGACACTTTGTAAGGGGAAACTAAGAAAATTACTAAAGTGGGCCAGGACATATACGAGTAACGATAAGTAGGCATGCAAATTTGGAACCTTTAGTGTACCCTCCGAGTCTAGTTAGTTTGACCCAGGGCCGGGTCAACAAAATCCGGGGTCTGGTGTGAAACTAAAAAATGGAGCCATATCTCAATAAAAAAATGAACTAAAGAGCAATTATAAGAAAATTGAAATTATACAGTAGCACATATCAATTGCACATCACGCGTCAATGTTTGGTAATTAGACGAACCGTTTAACTCACCTAATTTTGCGTCCTGTGATCTTTAACCGAGGAGGTAAGAACCAATCTCTAATGAAGTAACGATCCCTGCCAATAGTTACTTAGAAAATTAGGAATTAGAGTAAAGTAGGAACGACGGTTAATAGAAAAGGACTCGCTAAGCACCTGGAGGCTAGAGTTGGTCATTGATCAACCCGACATGACGACGTCGACGAGTCTGAAATTTGAGAGAGGAGGCGAGGAAGGCAACGACGACAGTGGCCCTGAATCTGAATTCTAATGATCTAATCGATCTAATAATCAGGGAGCAGGGACCCAGGGACGAGGCGTCGAGGCGACGAGACGTTAGCCACGAGCCCACACGATCGAGGGTTTCCTCTCCTGTAGCCATGATCCCGATCCGTGTAGCGATCAATTTTTTTTAGGCGCTGTAGCGATCGAGTAGGAGGAGTCAAGGAGAACGATCCCCAATAGCGCTCGCTCGATGGCCTCGTCGCCTCATCTCCAGCCTACTCCAGCGCTCAGCGGCCGAGTAGAGCTTAAGTATTTTTTAATACTAGGCCTATATAAAAAATTTGCCCCCCCCCCACCCCCCGCGAATTTTGGGCCCTGTACGGGCCTCGCATTTTGCACCACTGTGGGCCGGGCCCTGGTTTGACCAAATGAACTAAAATTTCAATAGTAATTTGAATTTTAAGAATTTAGTTGATTTGGTTGAACTAAGCAGGGCAGAGTATACCCTCAAGGTTCCAAATTTGCATCCCTCAGGTGCTATGACTAGGAGACTAGCAATGCAGTTGATGTTGTCGTTGCGGATGGTTTATGTGCGTTTGCCTTAGATGTCTCATTCCTTTGCCCTGTTGCATGGTGGCTCTGATTCAATGGCCTCCTCTATGTGTTCATTGTTGGTTATTTTGCTCTAGTGTAGTAGTAACAGTTTCGTTTGGTGTTGAGAAGTTTCAGTTCCAAGGCCGTTTGTGCCTTTGAAGTTAAGGGTGGCCGGGGTTATGTAAGCTTGTGCGACACTCTTGTTTTACTTAAGTGAGGGTTGAGGGCTCGTTTTAGCAAACTATCCCTCTGTAAAGAAATATAAGAGTGTTTAGATTACTACTTTAGTGATGTAAATATTTTTATATTTTTTTACGGAGGGAGTTACCATCGCACGTGTGCGGTGCACGTGATTTTTGTACTAAGCTGCTGCCTGGATTTCTTCCGTGATGGATGACGCGCTATGTAGTTCAGTGGTTATAATAGTATACAGTAGCAGGAAACAGAGCAGATCAATCAGCAATACCAAGCCTAGCTAGAACAGGCACATGATGTAATATTAATCCGGGTTCAATTTTCTGTAATTAAAGCTTCAGCTGACGAAATTATACTCCTTTAGCACAGATGGGTGTGTGAAAATTAACTTTACATACAGAGAGTATAACCAGAACCAATAGTGTACTACGCCTGCTCTGCTCTCGAAGCAGGGCACTGCATGATGTTTGTTCTTCTTCTCGCGACCCCCTTGCTTTCGTGCGTGGGATTTGCTCAGATCCTGGAGGGGATGAGGGGCGTGGAATTCGAGAGGTACGCCGCGGCGGCCGCCACGCCGCTGCCGAGCTTCACCGGGTACCCGATGTCCTTGAGCACCATCTCCACCCCGCTGAGGCAGCCCAGAAGTTGCAGCTGCAGCAAAGACGACAAAGCACGCATTGGTCATTGTGGATACAAACTGCAAACTGTTTCTACGGCGACGTGCGTGCGTACCTCGTTGAGGTGGCCGAGGTGGCCGATCCTGAAGACCTTGCCGGCGACCTTGTTCAGCCCGAGCCCGAGGCTGAGGTTGTACCGCTTCCACGCGTGCTTGACGATCTCGGAGCTGTCGATGTACGGCGGCACAACGACGGCGGTGACCGTGTCGCTGAAGTTCTCCTCCTTCGCGGTGCAGTTCTTGAGTCCCCACGCCGCCACCGCCAGCCTGTTTTGGATTCATCCATTTTTCATCAAGCCGTCATGCAGGCAAAGACAGACAAGAATTGGTGGAGCAGGGTAGGTACGTACCTTGTTGCGGTGCCGAGGCGTGTGTGCCTCTTGATGACGTTGTCGAGGCCCTCCTCGAAGAGGAGGTCGAGGCCGGCGCGGAGGCCGTAGAGGAGCTGGATGGAGGGCGTGTAGGGCCAGTAGGTGCCCATCTTGTAGAACTTGAGGTAGTCCTTCCAGTCGAAGAAGACGCGCACCGACTTGGCCGTCTTGGCCGCCTCCAGCGCCTTGGGGCTCGCGCACACGATGCCCAGCCCCGTCGGCAGCGACAGCGCCTTCTGCGACCCCGTCAGGGCCACGTCCACGCCCCACTCGTCCATGCGGAAGTCCAGCGCGCAGATGGACGACACCCCGTCCACCAGCAGCAGCGCCGGGTGCCGGTACGCATCTGCACCATACATATCATCATCCACACGTGAGCATATCAAGATCGATGCATGCAAGAGGTAGCTAGATTAGCTTGCGATGGAGCGCGGACGGACCGAGGAGCTTGCGGACGGCGTGGAGGTCGTTGGTGACGCCGGTGGCGGTCTCGTTGTGGACGATGCAGATGGCCTTGATGGTGTGCTGCGAGTCACTGCGGAGCTTGGACTCGAGGACGCCGAGGTCGGCACCGTAGCCCCAGTCGGACTCCACCACGTCCACGCTGAACCCGAGGCGCTGCTGCTGGTCGATCCACAGCAGGCTGAACTGCCCCAGCGAGAAGGACACGATCCGGTCCCCCGGGGAGAGCGTGTTGGTGAGCGCGCTCTCCCAGGCGCCGGTGCCGGTGGTGGGGAAGAGGAAGGGGGTGCCGGTGGTGGTCTTGAAGATCTTCTTCACGTCCTCCAGGAGGGTCTTGGTGAGGGCCGGGATCGCCGGGGAGCGGTAGTCCTCGTTCTGCCGGCTCATGGCGCGGATCACCTGGTCCGGGATGTTCACCGGCCCAGGGACGAACAGGTGGTTCCGGCCTGGCCCATTCATGTAGTCCATCGTGCTGCGATGGGAACAGTAGAGTAGAAACCAAACACGGGCTCTATGGTTAAAATCAACAGAAAATCGTGGGAACAACGGGCTGAGTCTATTTTCCTGGTCTATATATATATATGCTCATTTCCATTTTTTGCTGTTAGCAGTGCAAGCGGCAGCTGCCACTGTTTTTAGGCCATTTTAAGACTCTGTAGTGTGTTTGCACTAGGATGCTATTTTTGCTTGTTTTGATCTGTTATTTCTTGATAGTGGAATTCAATCTGTTTTCTTGATTGTACGAAAAAGTATGCTCATTTTCATGCTAACCTAGAGCCTGTTTTCAAATAGATGGCCTAAAAAATTCATTTCACCGCTTTGATTCTATTAATAAAAGATTATAAAGTTAAGTCGTCCTGTAAAAAAATATCATTTAATCTTTACGAAGTGTACAATATTAAATTAGAAAACCTGTTTATTTACCTATCGTTTTTAGACTAAAACAATATTTCCCAGAAAATCTAAGAATGTTTTATCTACTGAAAATGTTACTCCCTCCGTTCCTAAATAATTGTCTTTCTAGAGATTTCAACAAGTGACTACATACGGAGCAAAATGAGTGAATCTACACTCTAAAACATGTCTACATACATCCGTATGTTGTAGTCTATTTGAGATGGCTAGAAAGACAATTATTTAGGAACGGAGAGAGTATTTATCAATGTTTCTAAGAAGCATGGCAAAATGACCCACAGAAAGCAAACTTAGTAGAATACATATCACTGCCTTAAGAGTAAGTATAACAGCACTCGTGCCATCTCTCAAATTAAGAAGACGAGGGCTACTTGAAAACTACTCAAGGAAGCGCCTCGAGTGTTCTAAACGGACCTAGAACGAAAGATTAAGCTGCACGCACGCAAAAGCCTGTGACATGGCACACTGCCCGCGTGCTTATCCGGGCGACAGTACTCGGAGGAGAACCAATCAACCAATCAAGTCATACGCAAGCTATTCCTCTCCGTTAATCACACTCCTGCGTGCTTCGCTGAGCAATACTCCGTACTAAAAAAAGTAGTATTTCCAACCTCCGGCTACTCTAGAAAATCGGTATTACTGCGCCGAAAAGCCTAGCTGCTAGAGTTTCGGTAAGACGGCAATGATGAGCCGCAAATACAAGTAGAATCCATCAAAGGGAAGCGTTAGACAGACGGAGAAGCGTGCGTGTACCTTTTTCTCGCCGGTGACCAGGGGAGGAGCCGCGGTAATACGTGCGAAGGAGAGGAGGATAGGATGGATGGTGGCTATATATAGGAGCCATGACGGCCAACGGGCAGGGCCTCCGTGGGGCCCACCGGGCGTGCTGCGTGGCAGATAAGGCGGCCTGCCATGAGGCCCTCAGAGCTCGCCCCATGGAGTGGCACTCCTCCTTCCGCGGTGAAGCTGATGTGATCCCTTCCCTTCTCTGGCCTGAGGACGACATGTATGGCTTGTGAGATGACTCATTCGTAATCGACCCGCCTTCGTAAAAAAAGGAAGAGTATATTCTTCAACTTCACTTCAAGAGCAATTCATCTTCCTTTGGCCGCAGTGTAGTTTGTATCCAGTAGTGCAGTTTTTGAACCACCATGGAGTGGAATACTGGCTAGCATGTGCACTTAGGACATCGCCAATACCAACCCTCAAACTATCCGTAACTGTTCAAACCGCGTGGCTTGGATGTATTGTGCCATCCAACGCTGGTCTGAATTGATCCGCTCGACGGTCTGGATTAATTATTCCCGAAAACCAGAGTCAAACTAGGGAGCTTTGCGGGCGTCCGGACAACAGCCACACCCGCGTCTGACTAATCTGGTCCATGAAAAACCCCTCCCTCGCCCACGCGCTTCCCGCCCGAAATAGTCGACGCCGCTCCAGAGCACCAGTACCACATTCATGCCCGGGCAAAGAGGCGCGACCTCTCACTGATGCCAGCATTGAAGCGGCGTGTCGGCGACTGCTCCGCATTCAAACGACACCACGTCGGTCCGTCGCCCCTACATTAATGATATGCGCTTACCGAGGAACCTACTTCGACGCCATCCGTCCGTCCGTCTGCCGCCCACCATTAACCTCATCGTCGCGGCCCATTGCCATATGTCCGCTATATAAACTCCATCCCCGGCCATAGTCGGAGCCATCCTCCTCCGGTCCCTTTCTCCTCTCCGCACCAGCCTGCCATGGCCTCCTCGTGCTCCAAAGCCCTTTGGGTCAACCTCTCGTCGGAGCAGAAGAAGGAGATGACCGCTATTGCTGCCGGCTAGCAGGTCGGCCAGCAGACGACGGCCGGCGACACCCCAATGGAGGACGAGGCGGCGCCACCCTCCTTGCCGGTGCATGCGGACCTCACCATCGGTGAGTCCCGTGCGCACTATACGGACATGCTGCGGGAGGAGGAGGAGGCCAAGTTCCGACAGACGCAGGCTGACCAGGCCTACTACCTCCGCCTCCTCGAGGAGCACCGGCGTGCGGAGGAGCTGCTCACTGTGGGAGTCCTGGACTAGGGGGTCCTCGGGCATCCGGTCTATTGGATATGGGTCGGACTGATGGGCCGTCAAGACACAAGATAGAAGATTACTTCTCGTGTCCGGTAGGGACTCCCGTGTGCGTGTATGGCAAGTATAGGTGTCCAAATATGTTATTCCTTTCTGTAAAACCGACTTTGTACAAACCTAAGCCCCTCCGGTGTCTATGTAAACCGGAGGGGTATCAGAGGCAAGATCAGAACATTGCTAGGCTAGCCGAGATAGGGTTTAGCCATTACGATCTCGAGGTAGATCAACTCTTGTAATCCTCACACTCTTCAAATATAATCAAGCAGGAGTAGGGTTTTACCTCCATTAAGAGGGCCCGAACTTGGGTAAACACTGTGTCCTTTGTTCATAGTTACCATCGGTCTTCAGACATACAACTTGGGCCACCCTAGCCGAGATCAGCCGGTTTTGACACCGACATTGGTGCTTTCACTAAGAGCTCCGCTGTATCGTCGACAAAAGGATTGATGGCTCGCCTCTTCATCAATAATGATACTGCGTCCAGGGAAACCTTTCTTCCCAGACAGGTCTTTGTGTTCGGTGGCTTTGTGCTTCGTGCCAACTCGATCGGCCGCCTTGAGCAGGTCGACAGTTATGCCCCCGGCCTGCAGATCAGGTTTGGAAACCTGAGCTATGTTGCTGACATCCGAGGAGACCTGGTGATGTAGGGTGGAACCCTAATTCGTCGATCTTTCATGTTTGGAGGGGATCCTACGGAGGAAACACGAAGAACTCGCGGAAGCACGAGGGAAATCACGGGGAAAACGAGAGAGAATCACTCAACCAACAAGGAATCGATCACACAAGTGCTAGATCAACATACACACATGAGATCCACAAGATACATAGTCAACTAGGGTAAGGATACAAAGGAACCGTTCATCTCCCGGAGGAGGACTTGAATCCACGAGGGGGATCTTCCCGTAACGGGGTCTTGTATCCGCTGAGGGATCTTCTCCTAGACGGAGGTCCTGATCTCCGAGGAGAAGTAACCGAGTGGATGAGCAAAGGCTCTCACACAAATATGAGCTAATCCAATGCTAAGTCTCAAAGTGAGGAGATGGGGTCCTATATATAGAGTTTGGGGCGAAGGGGTACATGGGCTCAGCCCAACACGCGCACGCAGGCGCTGGCCGGATGATCCGGGTGGGGACCCGGATGAGCTGGGGGCTCGGCTGGTGGCGGCGACGGGCCGGATGTCCGGCTGGGGGTCCGGACGTTCGGGCGGGGTCCGGATGATCCGGGCCGGGGTCTGGATGATCCGGCTTCGAGAGGGAGCTTCTGTTGCCTTCGGTGGAGTTAGCCGGATCGTCCGGACCGGGGTCCGGATCGTCCGGGCCTCTGTCCGGATCGTCCGGCCTCTCTGGTCCTTGTTGCTTTCTCCTCTCCGTCTTCATGCATGCCTTCCGCTTCCGGTTCTCCTTGCTTCCTAGCTTCTTCATAGTCGACTCCTTGACACCTGAGTATGCATAGGGTTTCTGTTTGAGGTAGTAACCATGTCTCATGTGAATCGAAGGCGAGTTGTGAGAGGAGTGATGTCACCTTGGTTTCAAGATCTCTTGCACGTGCTCGAGTCATCGGTCCTTGTGGTGTTGTAGGTGTTGATGTAGAGTCCATGGGGATGATGGAAGGATGCTCCGCATCATATCCCCTCCCTTCGAAAGGATCCGACCTCGGATCTAGATCTTCATCACCATGGAAAGGCGATAGGTCTTTGATGTTGAAGGTGTCGCTCACGTTGTACTTGTCGCTTGGTAGGTCGAGCTTGTAGGCGTTGTTGTTGTAGCGTGGTACCACCTTGAAGGGTCCATCGGCTCGAGGTAGAAGTTTGGACTTTCGTTCGTTGGGGAAGCGTTCCTTGCGAAGGTGTAGCCAGACGAGATCGCCTATGTTGAAGATCATGGGTTGCTTGTTGATGTTGAGCTTGGTAGTGAGTCGTTGTACGTGGCGCTCGATGTTGTGTCTTGTCTCTTCATGCATCTTCTTGATGTAGCTTGCACGGGCACTTGCGTCGAGGTTGGTGCGCTCTTGTAGAGGTAGGGGTAGAATGTCCAATGGGGACGATGGATTGAAGCTGTAGACGACCTCGAAGGGTGACTTGCCGGTCGTCGAATGTCTTGCGCGGTTGTAGGCGTACTCGGTGATGGGTAGGCACGCCTCCCACTCCTTGATGTTCTTCTTAATCAACACGCGAAGTAGAGTGGAGAGCGTTCGGTTCGTCACCTCCGTTTGGCTGTCGGTTTGAGGATGGTATGCGGATGAGAAGAAGAGCTTGATTCGAGCTTGGCGCATAGGGTCTTCAAAAGTAACTCAGAACTTGGCGTCGCGGTCGGAGACGATTGTCTTTGGTACTCCATGGAGGCGCAAGATTTCCCTACAAAAGAGATTTGCAATATGTGAAGCATCGTCTACCTTGTTGCAAGGAATGAAATGTGCCATTTTAGAAAATCTATCCACAACAACAAACACGGAATCCTTTCCATTTTGAGTTCTAGGCAAACCAAGTACAAAGTCCATGCTAATGTCTTCCCAAGGTTGATAAGGAATAGGAAGAGGCATGTAAAGACCATGAGATTGAGCTTTTGACTTAGCTTTGCGACATGTTGAGCATCGGGTGGTGAAGCGTGAGACGTCGCGAAACATCTTGGGCCAAAAGTAGTTCTTGGAAAGCGTGGTGAAGATCTTGTCGCGTCCAAAATGTCCCATGAGTCCACCTCCATGAGCCTCTTGCAAAAGTAGCAAACGAAGAGAAGACTCGGGTATGCAAAGTTTGTTAGCTCTCATAAGATAACCATCCTTGAGGTAATATTGTTCCCAAGATGTATGCGTCAAACATTTAGCATAATGAGGTGCAAAGGATGGATCACTAGCATACAAATCTTTAATGTGTTCAAAGCCAATAACATTCAACTCAAGTTGGGTGACAAGCGTGCATATGCGTGAAAGTGCATCGGCTACTACATTTTCCTTGCCCTTAATGTACTTGATCACATATGGAAAAGATTCAATAAATTCACTCCATTTGGCATGACGCTTGTTCAATTTAGTTTGACCTTTTAAGTACTTAAGCGTTTCATGATCGGTATGGATGACAAACTCATGAGGTCTAAGATAATGTTCCCAAACATGGAGGACATGCACTAAAGCATACAATTCCTTGTCATACACGGGATAGTTAAGTTGGGCACCGGAGAGTTTTTCACTAAAATAAGCAATGACTCGTTTTTCTTGCATTAAAACTCCGCCAATTCCGGTACCACTTGCATCACAATGGACCTCAAAAGTTTTGTCAAAATTGGGCAAAGCAAGAATTGGAGCATGAGTAAGCACAGACTTGAGTTCATCGAAAGCGTTGGCTTGCAAAGGTCCCCAAACAAAAGGAGCATTCTTCTTACTCAAAGCATGCAAAGGAGCTGCAATGGTGCTAAATTTTTTCACAAAGCGGCGATAAAAACCTGCAAGACCAAGGAAACTTCGCACTTGTTGCAAATTGGTGGGTTGGGGCCAAGTTTTAATTGCTTTGATCTTAGTTTCATCAACATGGATACCCTTGGAAGAGACAACGAAACCCAAGAAAACCACTTTGTCAACTCCAAAAGTGCATTTTTTCAAGTTGGCATAAAGACTTTCCTTTCGAAGTGTTTGCAAAACAAGCTTAACATGATCAAGATGCTCTTTCATGGTTTTGCTAAACACAAGAATATCATCGAAGTAAACCACAACAAAGATTCCAATGTATGGATGAAGTACATGATGCATTAGACGCACAAAAGTTCCGGGAGCTTCCGACAAACCCATAGGCATAACTAACCATTCGTATAAGCCAAATTTTGTTTTGAAAGCAGTTTTCCATTCATCACCCTCATGAATGCGGATTTGATAATAGCCACTTTTAAGATCAATTTTTGAGAAAAAGTTGGCTCCACTAAGTTCATCAAGCATATCATCTAAGCGAGGAACGGGATGCCTATAGCACACGGTGATAGCATTTATAGGTCTACAATCGAACTGGCGGAAACTTCCATCGGGCTTAGGTACAAGGATAGCGGGAGCGGCACAAGGGCTTAAGCTTTCACGTACATGACCGTTGTCGATTAGTTGTTGTACTTGCCGTTGAATCTCCTTGGTTTCTTGGGATTGACACGGTAGGGAGCTTTGTTTGGAAGTGGCGCTCGAGGATGAGGTCAATTCGATGCTCGATGCCTCGAAGAGGGGTAGACCGGAGGTAGCTCATCGGGAAAACATCTTGAAATTCCTGCAAAAGAGATTGAAACACCAAAGGTAGCTCATGAGTGGAGTTAGTTTTTGGTTCTCCATCCTTGCACACAAGGACAAAGTGTATCACACTCGATGGGTTCTCACACACTTCTCTCATCTCATGTTTGGTGGCGAATAGTATGAGGTTTTTCTCTCTAGGCGAAGAGGCGCTCAAATTTGGCTTGTGGCTCTCACTCACTTTTTGGTGGCTCACTTTCTCACTCTTCTCTCTTTGGTTGGTGGCTTGTTTGTCGGCTATCACTTGACTAGGAGACATGGGTCATAGGACATATTCTTTGCCTTTCATCTTGAAGCTATAGTGGTTTGTACGCCCATTGTGGTAGACACCACGGTCGAATTGCCATGGCCGACCAAGGAGGAGGTGGCAAACGGTCATTGGGACCACATCACACTCCAAAGTGTCCTCATATGCACCTATTTTGAAGGATACTTGGACCGTATGCTCAACTCGTATAGTGCTGGAGTCACTTAGCCATTGAACCTTGTATGGTTGCGGATGCTTCTTCTTGACCAATTGGAGCTTGGAGCATAGTTCTTCGCTTGCCAAATTGTGGCAACTACCTCCATCGATGATGACCTTGACGGATATCCCATTGATGTCGGCCTTTGTGTGGAAGATGTGGCATCTTTGGTCTTCTTCTTGTTGATGTTGAAGTGTCAAGACCTTGGAGACAACAAGAGCGGGACTTGTATCTTCATCACAAAAGACTTGATCATCTACATCCTCGTTGATGCGCCGGTGCATGGCCACTTGCTCAATAGCATCCATTTCATCTTCACTCATTGAGTCGTAGGTGCCATCGTTGTTGAGTATCATGGTGCTCTTGTTTGTGCATTCATAAGACTTGTGGCCTCGGCCGCCGCAAGTAAAACACTTGAAGGATCTTGTCTTTACGGTCTCCTCGTTTGGAGTAGATGATGAAGCACGCGGCTTGGGGTTACTTGTAGTAGGAGGAGGACGACTTGAACTTGTAGAAGCTTTCTTGTAATTTGACTTGTCGTCGTTGGTTGGAGAAGGCTTGGTTGATGTCGAAGTTGGAGTAGTTGTTGAAGCTTGGTTGTTGGAGAAGCCGTATGTCTTGGATGAGTACTTGGCGTACTTGAAGTCATCTTGCACTTGTCGTTCCGCCTTTGTAGCTTGATGCACAAGCTCAATGAGGTTGGAGTAGGGTTGGAAGTCGGCGATCTTCTTGATGGGATGATTGAGGCCATTCAAGAATCGTGCCATTGTTTGCTCATCATCCTCCGTGACATTGGCTCGAATCATGGCAATCTCCATTTCCTTGTAGTATTCTTCAACACTCTTTGTTCCTTGCTTGAGGAGTTGTAGCTTCTTGAAGAGATCACGGTTGTAGTAGGTGGGCACAAAGCGTGCTCTCATGATATCCTTCATTTGAGCCCAAGTGGTGATTGGAGGTTCACCTCTTGCTTGTCGGCACTCAAGGACTTGTTCCCACCATATGAGCACATAGTCTTGGAACTCAAGTGATGCCATAGCGATCTTCTTCTCTTCCTCATAGTTGTGCAAGCGAAAGATTTTGTCGACCTTCAATGCCCATGAGAGGTACTCTTCGGGATCATTTGTTCCATTGAACTTGGGCATTGTGAACTTGAGCTTGCCATAGCGTTGTTCATCATTGTGTTGAGGTCGATGTTGATGATGACGTTCTTGTCGTGGAGGGTAATCATCCTCATGTTGCTCTTGGCGAGGAGGAAGTCCATGATCAACTTGCTCTTGTTGACCTTGAGGTTGAGGAGCTTGTGGAGGAGCTTGTGGAGCTTGACGTTGCGCACGCGGATGGTAGTTCCGCTCTTGTATTTCTTCTCGAAGGGCTTCCTCTTGATTGCGCCTTTCGCGGTTGCGGTTGGTGATAGCTCGACTTGAAGCTTGAAGGGCACGTTCCGCCTCAATTGCTTGTGCTTCTCGTTGTTGTTGTTGAAGACGTTGAGCCTCGGCTTCTTGTTGCTCTTGATGTAGGCGTGCTCGTTCTTGTTCTTGTTGGTGACGAAGACGTTGTCGTTCTTGAGCTTGAGCAAACGCCACTTGGTTCGATTGAGGACGAGGAACTTGTTCATAAACTTGCTCTTGGGGATGCTTGTCATGTAGCGGGTTGCGAGATGCATGACGGTCTTGACGTGCGGCTCGTCGAAGAATGTTCGATGACGGTGTACTTGTGTCGGAGAAGGATTCGTTGGAGTGGCGACTTGAGTGGCTCCGTCTTGAGTGTGAAGAGGTAGAAGTACGCCGGTTCACCAACAAGGCGCGGATCTCGTCCATTCTTGCATCGTTCTCTTTCTTGTGCGCGTCGAGTTTGTTGTCGAAGTAATCTCATGTACGTTGCTTGGAGAGTCGCAAGTCGGTGGAGAGGTTGTCGATGCATTCGCTCATTGCTTGTTGCTCTTGATGGAGAGCTCGTTGTGCGCCAAAGAGGTGGCTCTTGGTGATGTATGATGACATGTCGTCGTCTTGCTCGATGAAGAGTGGATTTGTAGAAGAACTTGGCCTATCCATCATTTCAAGCAAAATTGTGAGTTGTGGAAGGAGAAGAACGATTACCAATGTACCTTTGACCGAAGTTGAAGATGAATCAAGTTCACTCAAATGCGGACAATGAAATAGCACTATTGGTACCGATCCTTGTCGATTCTCACACCTACACAAGTAAAAGCTTTTGGTGGAGCTTGGTTAGGATGGTGGCACAAAATTGATTGCAATCGTTAGCTTGACTCAAAAATGTTGAAGAAGATTCGCAAATTCGCGTATGCAACAAGTAGACCAAGCAAGTAGTGGTACACGGAAACACACATGCAAATAGATAAATGGGATTGTGCAAACCAAAAATGAGCCAAAATGTGGAATCCACGAAAATGCTCTTGTTGCACAATACTAGAGAGACGCTAGCACGATTTCACAATAGGCGGATACGGAGCTTGTGCATGACCTACTAGGCAAAAATGCAACGATCTCTATCCCAAGTATTCTATATGTATGGTGTATCGGTGCAATGATCCAAGATGATCTTATATGACAATCTTAATGTTGTATGATGCTATGCTTGTTGCTTATAAGATCTTTGCTTATCTTTCCTTTTTGCTTAAAAGCTTGAGTGGCTCTTTCTCTTTTGAGCTCTTTTCTTATGCAAACTTCACGAACCAAGATAGCAATTGTGTATGCGATGACAACTTTGTGACACACAAGTTGATTCCGAGATATGTACCACGATTGTATGTATGATATGGTGTATGCAACTAGTGTGCACAAGTCACGTTGCCGACAATACTCAATGGCTAGTCTCGATGGGTAAGTAACGCAAAAGATGGTATATGAATGGTTATCAATGCAATTGCAAGGTATGACAAAGATGTCGTCGATGGTACCGTCTGTCACGAAGATGAGTAGCCGACCAAAATGAGCGTTTGTTGTTGATGTCACACCGCGCCTAAATAGCCGAAACACAAAAGGACACGGAAATCTCACTCCAATTGTCGAACTCAAAATCGAATGGTAGAACGTAGGTTGAGTCTTGGGGTTTTGCAAGTGGAAATGGTGGTAGATGGGATGGGTAGGGTGTATATGTGTGTGGATGGTGATGGTGGTGGATGGGGGGCTGCAGAAGAAGCCGGATGATCCGGGCAAGGAGCCGGATGATCCGGGCACGTCCGGATGATCCGGGACTTGGTCCGGATGATCCGGGCAGGTCAACCGCGCACGGGAACAGGTCGGGAAGAACACGAAAATGGGGTGGAAATTGACGATTTCGGGGATTTTGGATAGATTTCGAGGGGAAGAAGGTGGGGAAACACAAGATCCACGAGTTACACACCGAATCCACGGATCAAAAACAACAAAACATCATCAAAACTAACAAATCACAAAAAAAATTGGGGGGGTATTTTTGTGGGGATTTTCGGATTTTAGGACGAAAACAACAAATCAAGCTAGAAATCACGGGGTAGGGGCTCCAAAAACGTGATCAACGTGGCTCATGATACCATATGATGTAGGGTGGAACCCTAATTCGTCGATCTTTCACGTTTGGAGGGGATCCTACGGAGGAAACACGAAGAACTCGCGGAAGCACGAGGGGAATCACGGGGAAAATGAGAGAGAATCACTCAACCAACAAGGAATCGATCACACAAGTGCTAGATCAACATACACACATGAGATCCACAAGATACATAGTCAACTAGGGTAAGGATACAAAGGAACCGTTCATCTCCCGGAGGAGGCCTTGAATCCATGAAGGGGATCTTCCCGTAACGGGGTCTTGTATCCGCTGAGGGATATTCTCCTAGACGGAGGTCCTGATCTCCGAGGAGAAGTAACCGAGTGGATGAGCAAAGGCTCTCACACAAATATGAGCTAATCCAATGCTAAGTCTCAAAGTGAGGAGATGGGGTACTATATATAGAGTTTGGGGCGAAGGGGTACATGGGCTCAGCCCAACACGCCAGGCGCAGTGGCGGCGGATGATCCGGACGAGGGTCCGGATGATCCGGGCTGGTCCGGATGATCCGGGTGGGGACCCGGATGAGCTGGGGGCTCGGCTGGTGGCGGCGACGGGCCGGATGTCCGGCTGGGGGTCCGGACGTCCGGGCGGGGTCCGGATGATCCGGGCCGGGGTCCGGATGATCCGACTTTGGGAGGGAGCTTCTGTTGCCTTCGGTGGAGTTAGCCGGATCGTCCGGACCGGGGTCCGGATCATCCGGGCTTTGTCCGGATCGTCCGGGCCTCTGTCCGGATCGTCCGGCCTCTCTGGTCCTTGTTGCTTTCTCCTCTCCGTCTTCATGCATGCCTTCCGCTTCCGGTTCTCCTTGCTTCCTAGCTTCTTCATGGTCGACTCCTTGACACCTGAGTATGCATAGGGTTTCTGTTTGAGGTAGTAACCATGTCTCATGTGAATCGAAGGCGAGTTGTGAGAGGAGTGATGTCACCTTGGTTTCAAGAGCTCTTGCACGTGCTCGAGTCATCGGTCCTTGTGGTGTTGTAGGTGTTGATGTAGAGTCCATGGGGATGATGGAAGGATGCTCCGCATCACCCGGTCTTCGACGGGTTCTCGGCATCGGATGCTACTTTGTGCCCCCGCCAAGAAGACTCTTCGGATCCCCTGTTAGATCATGTTTAGGGGTCGACACTCATACCTGTTGGGGAACGTAGTAATTTCAAAAAAATTCCTACGCACACGCAAGATCATGGTGATGGCATAGCAATGAGAGGGGAGAGTGTTCGTCCACGTACCGTCGTGAACCGTGGCGAAGCGTTAACTGCAACGCGTTGATGTAGTCGTACGCCTTCACGATCCGACCGATCCAAGCACCGAACGTACGGGGCCTCCGAGTTCAGCACACGTTCAGCTCGATGACGATCTCCCGCCTCCGATCCAGCAAAGCTCCGGAGATGAGTTCCGTCAGCACGACGGCGTGGTGATGATGATGATGTTCTACCGGCGCAGGGCTTCGCCTAAAGTCCGCAACGATATGACCGAGGTGGAATATGGTGGAGGGGGGCACCGCACACGGCTAAGGAACGATCCGTAGATCAACTTGTGTGTCTATAGGGTGCCCCCCGCCCCCGTATATAAAGGAGCCAGGGGGGAGGAGGCGTCCGGCCAAGGAGGGCTCGCCAAGGGGGGAGTCCTACTCCCACCGGGAGTAGGACTCCCTTCTTTCCAAGTAGGAGTAGGAGAAAGGGGGAAAGAGGAGGAAGAGAGGAAGGAAAGGGGGGCGCCGCCCCCCTTCCCTTGTCCTATTCGGACTAGGAAGGGGAGGGGCGCGCGGCCCCCTCCTGGCTCCTTCCCTCTTCTCCCTTGAGGCCCATGTAGGCCCAATAACCCCCCGGGGGGTTCCGGTAACCTCCCGGTACTCCCGTAAAATGCCGATTTCACCCGGAATGATTCCGATGTCCAAATATAGGCTTCCAATATATCGATCTTTATGTCTCGACCATTTCGAGACTCCTCGTCATGTCCGTGATCACATCCGGGACTCCGAACAAACTTCGGTACCTCAAAACTTATAAACTCATAATAAAACTGTCATCATAACGTTAAGCGTGCGGACCCTACGGGTTCGAGAACTATGTAGACATGACCTAGAACCATTCTCGGTCAATAACCAATAGCGGGACCTGGATGCCCATATTGGTTCCTACATATTCTCTGAAGATCTTTATCGGTCAAACCGCATAACAACATCGTTGTTCCCTTTGTCATCGGTATGTTACTTGCCCGAGATTCGATCGTCGGTATCAATACCTAGTTCAATCTCGTTCTTGGCAAGTCTCTTTACTCATTACGTAATGCATCATTCCGTAACTAACTCATTAGCTACATTGCTTGCAAGGCTTATAGTGATGTGCATTACCGAGAGGGCCGAGAGATACCTCTCCGATAATCGGAGTGACAAAACCTAATCTCGAAATCGCCAACCCAACATGTACCTTTGGAGACACCTGTAGTACTCCTTTATAATCACCCGATTCGTTGTGACGTTTGGTAGCACCAAAGTGTTCCTCCGTAAACGGAGTTGCATAATCTCATAGTTACAGGAACATGTATAAGTCATGAAGACAGCAATAGCAACATACTAAACGATCAAGTGCTAGGCTAACGGAATGGGTCATGTCAATCACATCATTCTCCAAATGATGTGATCCCGTTAATCAAATGACAGCACATGTCTATGGTTAGGAAATATAACCATCTTTGATTAATGAGCTAGTCAAGTAGAGGCATACTAGTGACTATATGTTTGTCTATGTATTCACACATGTATCATGTTTCCGGTTAATACAATTCTAGCATGAATAATAAACATTTATCATGATATGAGGAAATAAATAATAACTTTATTATTGCCTCTAGGGCATATTTCCTTCAATACCCACCCCGGCCTTAGATCCGGGGCGGGTCTCATTGTCCGAAGACGGGAGGGTGAGCCCCGTCGGACATCTTCCCCTTGTGGAACTCCCGACCGAAGACACATATGCAATCTTACACTTAGCTCTGGGCAACCACCCCGAACTATCGAGGTCTGCGCTCATTGGGTCCGATTAGGTGTCCCATGCCGAACTCAGCCCTACAAATCTGCAGTTTCCGGTCCTACTTCCACTCCCTAGACGAAATGTTGGGGTTGATGCAGGCTCTCTCCATCACCGGAGCTTTATCTCCGAATTGTACCCAGCTCAGGCAAGAGGCTGAGAGCGGGTAGTTTTACGCCCCACCCACCACCCACTTAGTAGCCACTGTTGAGGATTTAACTGACATGCTGGACTACGCGTCCGAAGACGTCGATGGTATGGACGACGATGCAGACACCAAACCAAGCCAAGTCCCACCCATCACAGGGCATTGGACGGCTACCTCAAGTTACGACGTATACATGGTGGACACTCCTGATAAAAAGGACGACGAGGATAATCAGAACCCTGATGAGGACGAACCCGTCGATAAATCACCAAAGCGCCGACGTCAGCGGCGCCGCTCACGACCGTGTTGGGCAAAGGATAGTATACTAGAACCGGAGACAATGAGACTCCAGATGATGTCGAAGATCCTGAATACCCCGTCGAGCCCACATCCGAACAAGATGAAAGGGAAGAGGGTGAATATAGTCCCGGACACGCTGATCACGAAGATTCGTAAGACAACAACTATATGCCAGAATCCGAAGAGGAAGTTAGCCTAAGTGACGAAGATTTTATCGTCCCAGAGGAACCCCTCGAATAAGAACGCTTTAAGTGATAGCTCATCACCACAACTTGGAGCCTGAAAAAGAAACAGCAACAGCTCAAAGTTGAGCAGGATACGCTTAAAGGTGGACTAAGGTCCTGGCCACTGAGGAATACAACCATGAGCGACCTGTCAAAAGTTACCCTAAGCGCAAGCTGCTGCCACAATTCGATGATGAAGCCCTTGAGCCAATACCGTCGAAATACGATTAGCCAAACCAACCAGACCAACCACCACGTGGGAGGGATAAAATGGCATATCAAGCCGAACACCAACCCGCACCCCCTCACCGAAGAGGCAGGGAGACAGCAGCCACGGGATACACATATGACTTGCAGCGTGACCTAGACAATAAAGCTGGTCAGACCAGATCAATCTACGGATCAAGGGGCCGGGCCGCGCCCCGGCGCAAGATAGTGGCTATGAAGCCCGGCGTGACGACAATTACTATACTCGGGATCATAACCGAACTCAGATGTCAACCGATCTACGTCGCGATATTGCACGATACAGAGGGGCCGCACACCCTCCATGCTTCACCGATGAGGTCATGCCGCACCAATTTCCGGAAGGGTTTAAACCCGTAAACATTGAACAATACGATGGTGAAAGATCGAGGATGTCGCCTAGAGGGGGGGGGTGAATAGGCGCTTTAAAATAATTACGGTTTAGGCTTGAACAAATGCAGAATAAACCTAACGGTTAATTTGTCAAGCACAAAACCTAAAACAACTAGGCTCACCTATGTGCACCAACAACTTATGCTAAGCAAGATAAGCAACTATGTGATAGCAAGATATATGACAAAGAACAATATGGCTATCACAAAGTAAAGTGCATAAGTAAAGGGCTCGGGTAAGAGATAACCGAGGCACGCAGAGACGACGATGTATCCCGAAGTTCACACCCTTGCGGATGCTAATCTCCGTTTGGAGCGGTGTGGAGGCACAATGCTCCCCAAGAAGCCACTAGGGCCACCGTAATCTCCTCACGCCCTCGCACAATGCAATATGACGTGATTCCACAAAGGGACCCTTGAGGCGGTCACGAACCCATACAAATGGCAACCCTTGGGGCGGTCACCAACCCGTACACTTTGGCAACCCTTGGGGCGGTCACGGAACCAGTCAAATTGCTCGGGGCGATCTCCACAACCTAATTGGAGACCCCGATGCTTGCCTGGAGCTTTACACCACAATGACTGAGCTCCGAACACCACCAACCGTCTAGGGCGCCAAGGCACCCAAGCGGAACAAGCTCTAGGGTGCCCAAACACCCAAGAGTAATAAGCTTCTCAAACTTCACTTCCACGTATCACCGTGGAGAACTCAAACCGATGCACCAAATGCAATGGTAAGGGCACACGGAGTGCCCAAGTCCTTCTCTCCCAAATCCCACCAAAGCAACTAATGCTAGGGAGGAAAATGAGAGGAAGAACAAAAGAAGAACATGAAGAACTCCAAGATCTAGATCCAAAGGGTTCCCCTCACAAAAAGGAGAAAGTAATTGGTGGAAATGTGGATCTAGATCTCCTTTCTCTTTTCCCTCAAAAAAACTAGCAAGAATCCATGGAGGGATTGAGAGTTAGCAAGCTCGAAGAAGGTCAACAATGGGGGAAGAACACGAGCTCAAAGGATAAGGTTCAAAGGGGAAGAAGACCCCCTTTTATAGGTGGGGAAAAATCCAACTGTTATGCTCACAACCCGCACAGAGCGGTACTACCGCTCGTCCTCACGGTACTACCGCTAGGGATCGCGGTACTACTGCTTGCGGCACAAAAAAAATACTTCCGTACCTACCTCCGCAGGACTTGGGACGAGTTTTTTTGGTCCGGAGCGGTACTACCGCTGTAGGAGCCGCGGTAGTACCGCTCTGGAGCGGTAATAAAAAATTACACCCGCTCCAATTCGCGGTAGTACAACTGCAACCTTTTCAGAACACCAAAACTGCCACAACTTTTGCAAACGGACTCCGAATTCGATGAAACCAAGTTTGTTGGAAAGATAGCGACAAGGGCTAACACAATCTTGAAAGAAATATCAATAAGAAGCAAAAGAGAAAAGTCCCAAAATAAAATGGTGAGAACCCTTCCTCAGATAAGACCGGTAAAACCTCCAACACCGAAAACATCATAGAAGACGCATGCAAACTCCGTTTTTGATGAACTCATGCTTGTCATCAAGATGACCATAAGCTCTAAGACTCATAAAGAGAACCAAACAAGAACCAAGAAACATGATGGAAGGATGCAATGGTTTGAGCTCTCTACTAACGATATGATCAAGCTACCAACTTGAGAGCCCCCCTTGATAGTACGGCAAACGATCCTATAATCCGGTCTCCCAACTACCACCACGAGACCGGTAAAATAGAAAACCTATCAAGGGCAAACCTTTGCCTTGCACATGGTCCACTTGAGCTAGATGATGTCGATCTTGACTCCCTCAAATTGGATCACCTTTCTTGATTGCGTTGGCTCGATGAAGACTAGATGATTGCTCCCCTATAGTCCACTATGGGTGAGCAACTCTTCGGCACATCTTCACAAGTCCATTGACACCACAATGGATGGCAAGATTCAAACTTGATTGCTCCCCCATACTCCATTATGGGTGAGCCACTCTTTGTGTTGCTCCACTTGAACTTGCACACTGCAAACTTGACGACGATCATCACTTGATGTCATCCTCCATGGGTTGTATGGGATCTTCCTCTTGACGCAAGACCATGAAAACATACCTAACCCCACAAAGAACTATCACGTAGACCATGGGTTAGTACGCAAAGCGTAATGGACAATGCTTACCATACCATGGGAACACTTGGTCCCACTCGGTACATCTTCTATGCTTTGTGAGTTGATCAACTTGATTCACTCTTGACTTAGTCTTGATCAACCTTGAATCTTTCCAACTCTCTTCATTTTGATGATGTCTTGAAGGTAAATATGAATGATCACACAATCTTTTTCTTCAAGACATGCTTGCAATAAGCTCAACACTCACATGACCAATCTTTGGATAATTCCTTAATAGCACCTTGGTCAACTCATAAACTCCTTGAAACCAACACATGGACTTCAAGAAAAGCCTATGGACAAAACCTTCAAATATAACTCAAGGCAACCATTAGTCCATAGAGATTGTCATCAATTACCAAAACCAAACATGGGGGCATCGCATGTTCTTTCAATCTCCCCCATTTTGGTAATTGATGACAATCACTTTCAAGAGAGTTTATATAAGGAATTATGC
The DNA here is from genome assembly GCA_021437245.1 of Aegilops speltoides. Classification (NCBI taxonomy): domain Eukaryota; kingdom Viridiplantae; phylum Streptophyta; class Magnoliopsida; order Poales; family Poaceae; genus Aegilops; species Aegilops speltoides. The sequence continues at coordinate 189,292,669 of CM038147.1, forward strand.
ATCACCATGCAATGCAAAAACCAATAGTGCATGCGAATGAGATGCAAATGCTAAGGAACAAAACCAAAGCAAGAGGAGACAACTCTCTAAACTTCTCCACAAAACTCTCTGAAACTTCTCCCCCATTGGCATCGATTGCCAAAATGGGCTAAAAGCTTAGAAGGCCAATATAAAATTTGTTCCTCCATAAATTGTGTATTTCTCAACAAGAGAGTGGAATGCAATACACATATCCAACGGTAAATACTTGGAGGAAGACAAACTATATTGAGGGCCAAAGATTGCAAAGGAAGGTATGCCACAAAGACATAATCGAAGAGAGAAACAAGCAATCAAGCAATCAAAAGATACCAATTGAAGCAAGCTATCAAAAGATACCAATTGAACCAACTAGGCCAATGATCCTATGAGCCACATGAATAAAGGATATTATGATAAGAGCGGAGCAGTGTTCTAAAGAAACTAGAGAAGCTCCCCATGATTTGTGCACATCAAGAATTTTTGTATTTGGATACAAAGTGCACAAAATAGGATCATAGCTCCCCCAAAATCAATAGAAACTTACAACAAGTGCAAGTGAGCATATAGGAAACTTAGCCTAGTACTTGCAACAAACACATGGTTGAGCAACAAGTAAGAGAGGCAACTTAAGAGTGGGCTCAACCAAAAAGATGTGTGACTCAAGGCAATGCACTTGAGAAGACTAATGTACAGAAGAGCATTAAGCATCAATAAAGTCTTCAAAGAATGAGGCACACGGTGCAAGGCCTATCATTCCCACACACAACTAGCGAATGGGTTCACAAGCTTACTAATAAGCATATAGAGAACCTATGCTTGTGACAACCAGCAGTGAAGATAGAAGATGAGAGGCTCATCAAGGCGAGGATACCAAAAAGATGGCAAAAGCCTCGTAAAGATAAGCAAGAGGAAAATAATCTTCACCACACAGAGTGCAACAAGATGCAACGATAGAGGACACACACTCAAGGCAAAAGCTTTCACGGAGCCACCAAAGAAATAACATAAGAAAGACAAGGTGGACGTGAAAGAAAGGATATCAACTAGAGATGTAATTTCTCTCAAGTGTATAAGGTTCTATGTAGACGAAATCATGATGATATATATATCTACAAAGAAGGATGTACACCCAAAATAGTTACAACACGAAGGAACAAGATATCCACAAGGAAGTCATAAATATACCAATAAGATAATTGCTTGGAAGCATAGCACTTGGCTTGATATGGTCTTATTGTAAATAAATGAATTCCAACCACACGAACATCAAAGACATCACAACTAGCAACAAGAGATCATTGTTGGGATGCTTTGAGAAAGGAAACAAGTAACACAAGAAAGAATGAATAACATGCCATGATACAACCTACACAAGGTTGATGCAAGAAATGTGTGCATGAAGTAGATGATGAAACTTGTTACCGAGATACCATTGGAAGGATATAGTAGATACCAATTGAAGGTAGATAGTAGTTCATTGATCATCCTAGCTTGACTCCAATATGCACATGGTGACAACACCTTCCTTGTGAGTGAGCCGAGCATCCGATGCATCTCCAAATGTTCCTAGAAGAACAACACAAACTAAAACAGTACCCAAACTTATCGGGACCAAATAGTTAGAAACACCAATACATAGGACAAACTCCACATATATATGTGCATATAGATATGAAAATGAATTTCATGCACATCTCATCCAAATTCAGACAAGGTGGAGTTTCCCCTATATATTGAGTTAAAGAAAGAAAGAAAGCAAGCCAAAAAAATACATTAAGTAAACATGCATGCTCAAGACTTTCAAAACCCGAAACCAAAAGACAAAGAAATGCCAAGTGAAAAGGATACGAAATGGAGAAATCATCACTTGGAAGATATCATTAAAGATACATCAAGGAATGAGATACCATTGATACACACTAAATTAAAGATGTCAAACTCCCAAAGACAGGATGGTTCCAAACAAACCAAGCTCTCAACAAAGTTTCATGATGGCACAAGGTACCAAAGGAAAACGGCTTGCCTTCCACCAACACACACTTGATAAGGATCACAAGAAGAGTGTTCTAAAGAAAATAGGATAGCTCCCCCACGAGTTGTGCACTATAGAGAATTTGCTTTTGAATACAAAATGCACAAGGTGGATCACCACTTTCACTATATCTAGAAAACACTGGACAAGAACAAGAAATTAACAAGATCCACAAGTGGTATGGAAGACAACGGGAGTTGACACAAACCTTGGCAAGAGAAAAGGCAAATAAAAACAAAAGCCAATGTAAAGATGATCAATAAATTCTACCACACATAAGTGACTACCAATTGTCAAAAGACAAGAATTATTTGGAAATAATTCCCGGTGGTAGATAACAAGGATATCCAACATCATCTTCACAACACACACAAGGAAATTGCCACTTGTAGAGCTAACATGCCACCTAGGAACAAGATAATTTCCAATATCAATTCTAGGTGACAATATCTCAAATGTACACATTTTCTAGGCTTGTAATATGCACATAACATATTACTCCCCCATAATGTGATACCAAAAAGAACTTTAACAAAAGGCAATAAGAGGAACCAACAAGAGATAATCAATGGAATTTTTAGAATTTGAATTTCTCATGAGAGATATACCACCAAGCGACTAGATAATCTTGTAATATCAATACTAGATGGTATTCTTCATGTACACACATTTATAGGATTGTGAGGTGCATAAAGCATATCACTCCCCCAAAATGGGATGTTCCATTAATCTCTCACATGATCCAACTAGGATACAAACAAGAAGCAAAAAAGGCTCAACGCACGACGCACATGTACATGATGTGCAAACCAACACACACATACTTGATTGATCAAGATAAGCAAGTTGGAAGCACAACATATACAAACACATGCAAGGAACAAAACCAAAACATGCGAAGGCGCAAGTAACTTTCAGTGTAAACAATTTAAGTACAAGTTACCACAAGGAGGCACATTGGATATAAGATAGAAACTTGACAACCCAATTGACTTCGCTTGAGACAACAAGAAAGATGAAGTCCCCTTAATTCTTCATAATGTAGGCAAGTATCCAATGACCTCCAAAAACACCTATTGATCAAGTTTGAGCTTGTTGGTCCCCAACCAAGTTGGGTCCTAAGAGGTTGGTCACAATAGGCTTGGCTACCCAAATCGTTCTTTTCTTGACACCACTTTGAGTACCAACAAACTTGGCAAACACATTGCCAACCTTATCCTTCCCAAGAGAATAGATATCATCAATAATAATTGGGTTGGATAAGTTACCACTAGTGCATGAAGAAGCGACGTGACCTTTCTCACGACATAAGTAGCAACGTCTACTCTTCATTTTCTTCTCACTTGATTTCTCAACTTGAGAAGCATTAGCTTGAGTCTTCTTGGGAAGAGGCCTTTCTTCAACTTGAGGTTGAGCATGAGAATGCACTTGTAGCCGCTTCCCTTGTTGCTTGTCACTAATAGCCTTCTTCTTCAATGGGCAAGATCTAACATGATGCCCTTCAATTTTGCACTTGAAGCAAATAATCTTGGTCGAATTCTTGACTTGTTTTTGGCCCTTCTTCTTGTTGATCTTGGACTTATTCTTATTGTTGGAGTTGAATCCAAGTCCACCTTTGTCATTGGGGGATTTTTGCAAACTCAAGATATTGTTGAGTGTGAATTTTCCTTCATGACACTTTTCCAAGTCTTTCTTCAAAGAAGTGACTTGGGCCTTGAGCTCTTTGATTTCCTCTACATGGTTAGTCTCAACACAAGTACTAGAGGAAGTATAAGCTTCATCGTTAGAGCAACAAGGCAAGGAAAGCAATTCATCACAAGATGTACCAACATTGTGAGTAGATGAATTACAAGGACTAGCACATGGCAATATACTATTTTGACTAGAAGTAGTGCTAGTATCCACATGAGGCTCACTAGATGTACCTTAGCAATCATGGCCTCATGAGCTATCTTTAGCACACTATGGGATACTAGAAGATCATCATGAGAGCTTGAGAGCTTTTCATGACTTTCTTCCAATTTCCCATAATTGCTAGATAGCACCTCAAGTTGAGCCCGTAGCTCAACATTCTCCTTCAAAATGGATGCTTCACAAGTAATAGAGTTAGTAGCACAAGCATCATCATTTACAACAATAGGAGAGGACAACTTGGCAAGCTCTTTTAAATAAGAAGCTTCAAGTTGGGCATGAGACTCGGTGAGTTTGATGAGCTCACCCTTGATGACCCTTGAGCCATTTTGGAGGTGCTCAAAATCCTCAAGGAGTCTAGCATGAGAAACTTCAAGCTTAGCATTTTTAGTTTTGAAATCACTGGCCACCTCAAGAGCTCTATCATGAGATTCCTTTACTCTAGATAATTCTAAAGCAAAAGTCTCCTCAAGAGATTCGGAGGTGGTTTGTTCATGTTCAAGAGCTTGAGATAGCTCCGCGATCTCATTTGCGTAATCACGCCCATGAGCTTCCATTTTCTCAATGGTGACCTCATGCTCCTCTAGATGGGATTCCAACTCCTCAATGTATTTCTTGCCATCAATGGCAATGGACATTATTTCCATGAAGTTGGAACGAGCAATTTTATTCTTAAGAAGAGCTTTAAAAATCATTCCCCCCTTAATTTTTAAGGAGGCAACATCATCATTCTCTTCATCATAATCGACATCATCATCACTCTTGCCGTTATCAATATCATCACAAGATATATTGGGATTCAAAGTGGGAGATACCATTGAAGACTTGGCCATAAGGTAAAAAGCAATAGATGATGATGTAGGATCCCTTGAAGCACCATTCAAGACCCCATCTTGTTCCATGGAGTGTTGGGTTTCCTCTACATTGTTAGCACAACAACTCGAGGAAATACATGCATTTTTATCATGGCAACAAGATATAGCAAGCATATCATGATGAGATTTAGTCAAGAAATTTCTACATGATATGCAAGGACTATCAACACAAGCATGTGAAACATTTGGAGTGCTCGAAGTGTTAAAGCCCAAAGATGGAGCATTGCAATAATATAGTGATGAAGAATCATCCACAATAAGCATACTATCATCATTGCAATGACCAACACTACTCACCATATCATTACCTCGTGGCAAACCACATGTAGGTGAAGTAGAAGAAGTTGAGAAGACTATACAGCCGGAGGTGGAGGGAGAACAATCATCCCTACAATTCTTGGACACACCATATCTATCTTGAAGCTTCGTCCACAACTCATGAGCATCCCGGAACGGCATGAGTTGAAATATAACTACATTGCTCAAAGCATCGAAAAACACATTAGAAGCTTGAGCATTGAGATAAGAGTTTTTCTCATCATCTAAAGATAATATTTGGGGATTCTTTGGAGGAGAAAAACCCATATCTACAATTCGCTCTAAATTTGGGTCCATGACCCTAAAGAGATTAAGCATGCGAAGTACCCAAATATCAAAATTTGTGCCATCGAAACTAAGAGTGTAGGAGAATCCTAATCCCCTAGTCGACATCTTTACTCTCTAGGCGGTTAAGCCCTAAAAAGAGAGACGAGGCTTTGATACCAATTGAAAGATCGAGGATGTCGCCTAGAGGGGGGGGGGTGAATAGGCGCTTTAAAATAATTACGGTTTAGGCTTGAACAAATGTGGAATAAACCTAACGGTTAATTTGTCAAGCACAAAACCTAAAACAACTAGGTTCACCTATGTGCACCAACAACTTATGCTAAGCAAGATAAGCAACTATGTGATAGCAAGATATATGACAAAGAACAATATGGCTATCACAAAGTAAAGTGCATAAGTAAAGGGGTCGGGTAAGAGATAACCGAGGCACGCGGAGACGACGATGTATCCCGAAGTTCACACCCTTGCGGATGCTAATCTCCATTTGGAGCGGTGTGGAGGCACAATGCTCCCCAAGAAGCCACTAGGGCCACCGTAATCTCCTCACGCCCTCGCACAATGCAAGATGCCGTGATTCCACAAAGGGACCCTTGGGGCGGTCACCGAACCCGTACAAATGGCAACCCTTGGGGGCGGTCACCGAACCCGTACACTTTGGCAACCCTTGGGGGCGGTCACCGGAACCCGTCAAATTGCTCGGGGCGATCTCCACAACCAAATTGGACACCCCGATGCTTGCCCGGAGCTTTACACCACAATGATTGAGCTCCGAACTCCACCAACCGTCTAGGGCGCCAAGGCACCCAAGCGGAACAAGCTCTAGGGTGCCCAAACACCCAAGAGTAATAAGCTTCTCAAACTTCACTTCCACGTATCACCGTGGAGAACTCAAACCGATGCACCAAATGCAATGGCAAAGGCACACGGAGTGCCCAAGTCCTTCTCTCCCAAATCCCACCAAAGCAACTAATGCTAGGGAGGAAAATGAGAGGAAGAACGAATGAAGAACACGAAGAACTCCAAGATCTAGATCCAAAGGGTTCCCCTCACAAAAAGGAGAAAGTAATTGGTGGAAATGTGGATCTAGATCTCCTCTCTCTTTTCCCTCAAAAACTAGCAAGAATCCATGGAGGGATTGAGAGTTAGCAAGCTTGAAGAAGGTCAACAATGGGGGAAGAACACGAGCTCAAAGGATAAGGTTCAAAGGGGAAGAAGACCCCCTTTTATAGGTGGGGAAAAATCCAACCATTATGCTCACAACCCGCACAGAGCGGTACTACCGCTCGTCCTCACGGTACTACCGCTAGGGATCGCGGTACTACTGCTTGCGGTACAAAAAAATACTTCCGTACCTACCTCCGCGGGACTTGGGACGAGTTTTTTTTGGTCCGGAGTGGTACTACCGCTGTAGGAGCCACGGTAGTACCGCTCTGGAGCGGTAGTAAAAAATTACATCCGCTCCAATTCGCGGTAGTACCGCTGCAGCCTTTTCAGAACACCAAAACTGCCACAACTTTTGCAAACGGACTCCAAATTCGATGAAACCAAGTTTGTTGGAAAGCTAGCGACAAGGGCTAACACAATCTTGAAAGAAATATCAATAAGAAGCAAAAGAGAAAAGGCCCAAAATAAAATGGTGAGAACCTTTCCTCGGATAAGACCGGTAAAACCTCCAACACCGAAAACATCATGGAAGACGCACGCGAACTCCGTTTTCGATGAACTCAAGCTTGTCATTAAGATGACCATAAGCTCTAAGACTCATAAAGAGAACCAAACAAGAACCAAGAAACATGATGCAAGGATGCAATGGTTTGAGCTCTCTACTAACGATATGATCAAGCTACCAACTTGAGAGCCCCCCTTGATAGTACGGCAAACGATCCTATAACCCGGTCTCCCAACTACCACCACGAGACCGGTAAAATAGAAAACCTATCAAGGGCAAACCTTTGCCTTGCACATGGTCCACTTGAGCTAGATGATGACGATCTTGACTCCCTAAAGTTGGACCACCTTTCTTGATTGCGTTGGCTCGATGAAGACTAGATGATTGCTCCCCCATAGTCCACTATGGGTGAGCAACTTTTCGGCACATCTTCACAAGTCCATTGACACCACAATGGATGGCAAGATTCAAACTTGATTGCTCCCCCATACTCCATTATGGGTGAGCCACTCTTTGTGTTGCTCCACTTGAACTTGCACACTGCAAACTTGATGACGGTCACCACTTGATGTCATCCTTCATGTGTTGTATGGGATCTTCCTCTTGACGCAAGACCATGGAAACATACCTAACCCCACAAAGAACTCACACGTAGACCATGGGTTAGTACACAAAGCGTAATGGACAATGCTTACCATACCATGGGAACACTTGGTCCCACTCGGTACATCTTCTATGCTTTGTGAGTTGATCAACTTGATTCACTCTTGACTTAGTCTTGATCAACCTTGAATCTTTCCAACTCTCTTCATTTGGATGATGTCTTGAAGGTAAATATGAATGATCACACAATCTTCTTCTTCAAGACATGCTTGCAATAAGCTCAACACTCACATGACCAATCTTTGGATAATTCCTTAATAGCACCTTGGTCAACTCATAAACTCCTTGAAACCAACACATGGACTTCAAGAAAAGCCTATGGACAAAACCTGCAAATATAACTCAAGGCAACCATTAGTCCATAGAGATTGTCATCAATTACCAAAACCAAACATGGGGGCATCGCATGTTCTTTCAGATGGAACAACGGATTCGACCGTCTGGATTGAAGATTTTCTTCTCCACATCCACATGGCTCGAGGAGATGATCTCCACGCCATTAAATATCTTCCTCTGAAGCTGAATGGACCAACACGGCATTGGTTGAACAGCCTCCCAGAAAACTCCATTGGAACATGGGAAGATCTGGAAGATGCTTTTCGGGCAAACTTTCAGGGCACCTATGTCCAGCCACCGTATGCTGACGACTTGAGTCACATAATCCAGCAACCAGGCGAACCAGCTTGCAAACTTTGGAATCGGTTCCTAATTAAAAAGAACCAGATCGTGGACTCTCCGGATGCCAAAGCCTTAGTGGCCTTTAAACACAGCGTCCGGGACGAATGGCTCGCCCGACACCTCGGGCAGGAAAAGCCAAAGACTATGACAACCTTAACTGCCCTCATGACCCGCTTCTGTGCGGGTGAGGATAGCTGGTCGGCTCGTAGAAGCAACAGCTCCGGCAACCCCGACACTTCTGAGGTCAGGGATGGTAATTTTAAACCTCACCGAAATAAAAATAAACGTCAAAACAACAATGACGACACAGATGATACGGTAGTCAATGCCAGATTCAGCGGCTCTAAATCCGATCAGCGGAAGAAACCTTTTAAAGGCAACAGGACGGTCCATCCAGCTTGGACGAGAGGCCTTGCCAGACTCATGGCACACCCGATAAGCCTGCCAACCATACCAACATGAATTGTTGGGTTTTCAAACAGGCCAGTAAGATAAATACCAAGCACAAGGGAAAGGGACCTCCAAGCGAAGACGATGATGAGACCCGTCAGCCAAACACTGGGGGTCAGAAGCAATTTCCCCCGAGGTAAAGATAGTGAACATGATCTATGTCACTCACATTCCCAAAAGGGAGCGCGAGCGCGCACTACGGGACGTGTACGCTGTAGAGCCTGTCGCCCCCCCAAGTTCAACCCATGGTGAGCCTGTCCGACCACCTTTGATCGCAGGGATCACCCAACCAGTATCCTTCACGGGGGTTCGGCCGCCCTGGTACTTGATCCAATTATTGACGGATACCACCTCACTAGAGTCCTTATGGGCGTAGGTAGCAGTCTCAACTTGATTTATCAAGACACTGTCCGTCAGATGGGCACTGACCCATCAAGAATCAAGCCTAGTAACACTACCTTTAAAGGTGTGATACCAGGAGTGGAGGCCCGTTGCACGGGCTCACTGACACTGGAGGTAGTATTCGGCACCCTAGACAACTTTCGCAACAAAGAATTGATCTTTGACATCGTCCCTTTCTGCAGTGGCTATCAAGCACTGCTCGGACGAATTGCTTTTGCCGCTTTAATGCAGTCCCGCACTATGCTTACTTAAAGCTTAAGATGCCCGGACTTCGTGGCATTATCATAGTCAATTGTAATATGGAGCGCTCCCTCCGTACTGAGGAGCACACTGCGGCTCTCGTAGCCGAGGTGTATGGCGGCCTTATCAAGCCGAACAGTTCATTGGCCAATAAAGCCAATGACATACATAAATGAGTTTGGTCCGCGCATGAATGCGACACAACAGTGGATCCAGACATTGATTAGCAGTTCGGCCTCCACTGATCGCCCCATCAGGTTGCGGCTTGCGTACTGCGCGTACATAACTACACACTACAAATACCCTGGGCGGCGCCGGAGGCACACTGCGAAGAAGGTCCATAGTACGGCGTGACCCCATCTGGACCGCATATCTTTTCTTTCTCTTACTTCAGGTTCGTCAAGAGCCCTACCTACTATATGGTTGTTTCAGGAGACCCTTTTGACAATAGCTTTTCTCAACCATCAAATATGCCTATCAAAGGACTTATTACTAAGGAGAAATGACGCAGACGTGCGATAGGGCATCACTGGAGTTTTTGAACTATTATTTTCAGAGCCTGTGTTAGACTTTTCCTTATGTAAAACTTCTTCTTTTTCTCTTTAGGCATGTAAGATGACCTTAATATTGAATGGCATTGTCTGTCGTTGATGCATCAATAAAGATATAAAGGAAGCAGATGATTATCACCTTCTTGGCTGAGTCCTGGTATTACCTTGTCATCTATGTTCCCCCTTACGTTTAACTGACATATGTGTTCGGCATGGTCTGCATACCAGGGGCTGTATTCAGCCCCGCAAAACTCTTAAGTCCGAACACCTATAGGGAACTCTTCGGCGTCCCGGATATTCCATTATATGTATCGGCTCTGAATCATGTCTTTGGTGTATTGTTGGGTTGCCCGGCTCCTATCTTTGCCAACTTACGTTCCACAAGTTTGGCTAAGGTAGTGAAGGGAGAACTACTACGATTGTATTTCTGGCTCGTCCGGTTAAGTACCTCGGTAGAGAAAGCCGAAAACTGACTGTCATGATAGGCGAGAGCGGGTCAGCGATCCGGTGACTTAGTGCTATACTAAAAATTGTTCGCGATTTATGCCGTGTTATACGAGGGCTGGGCTTTAGACCAGCCGCGTTGCAAAGACGCCGCACTCCGGATTGCCGTTCATGCAACAAGGGTATAGTACTTAGCGCCACCAATGGACTCTTATGGCTAAGTGAAAGTACTAAAGCCGCATAGTCTGATTGCCTAATTCACCTTGCAAGACGCCTCCTTCATCGGACCAAGACATTGGATAAAGTGCGGTCATGCATTCCCGAACACCCCTGTAATATTTACGTGGGGGCTGAAGCCGACGACTAGTAAACTTTCAGGCATATAAATGGCCAAATAGGAGGATAAACTAATCATAAAGCATCAGCATAGCTATTTTACACCATGAGTTCATTACATGACTCTTACAAACCAGACTCTACTAATCAAATATGATGTCCTTTGAGCACTGGCCCTCTTCAATGCGGGCTCCCTCGAGGACCTCGTCGAAGTACTTCTCCGGCCCCCATGATCCTTGTCTTCAGGTGGCCCTGTGGTGGCAATCTCAGAGGCCTTCATCTTCGCCCACTGAACCTTGACACGGGCGAAGGCCAGCCGGGCACCTTCTATGCAGGACGACCGCTTGAGGGTATCGATCCGAGGAAGCGCATCCACCAGCCGCTTCACGAGTCCGAAGTGGCTGCTAGGTATGGACTCAGCCGGCCATAGACGGACTATTACATCCTTCATGGCCAGTCCGGCCACCCTATGCAGCTCGGACAGCTGCTTCAGCTGGTCACTAAGGGCCACTGGATGCTCTGGCGCAAGGTACTATGACCAGAATAGCTTCTCCGTCGAGCTCTCCTCTTCGGCTCAGAAGAATTCAGCGGCATCCACAATATTCCTCGGCAGATCCGCAAAGGCTCCCGGAGAACTCCAAACTCTAGTCAGCAAAATATATCTCTTACTAGTAAATCCACTCTACATGATAAAGGCCTTACCAGCTGCAATCTACCCCGCCTATTGGATCTCATGGCGAGCACCCTGGGCTTCAACTCGGGCTTCCTTTATGCTCTCAAGAGCTTTAGTGAGCTCGGAGGCCTGTTCCGAACTCTTCTGCTCTAAGGACTCGCACTTGGCGATGGCGTCCTTGAGCTCCTGTTCGACCTCCCCCACCCGCGCCTCATGTCTTTGGCGGGTAGTTTGCTCCACCTCCAACTACTTGGCCGCTTTGTCCGCGGCCGCCTCACCTCCGCCTCCTTCTTGGCTTGGGCGAGGGCGCTCTTGAGGGACTCGACCTCGGCTGCACCAACTGTGAGTATATTTATAACATTTTAGTCAGTTTAAATGACTAACACACATATAACTTTCGGGTATGTCGTAATGCCGCATACCTTGGGTTTCGTTAAACTGCTTGTTGAGGCGGTCGAGTTCCTCATCGGATAGCCGAAGCTTCTGATTGAGCTCGGCAATCTCTGCAGCCTGGGCAGTAGCCGCCAGCATCGAAGCCTGTCCAACAATATATACGGCGCATTATATACCTATTTTTTGATCCTCTGTTCGGATTGTTCTAATCCGGACAGAGTCTCAGGGGCTACTGTCTAAACATGGGTTCCGCCTCACACACACACACACACACACACACACACACACACACACACACACACACACACACACACACACACACACACACATATATATATATATATATATACTTGTAAAGAATATTACATCGCTGTTGAAGGCTTCGGCCAGTCCGCTCTTCGTGAACCGAACCTTTTCCATAACCGCACCCATCAGGGTGCGGTGCTCCTCCATGATGGATGCACGTTGCAGTGCTTCCTCCAGAGTGTCAGTGGCCTCCGGATTGACAGAGGCCGCTGATGGAGCTGCTGCTCCTCCCCCCTCATTCGAAGGGGGTGTTGGTCCGAACCCGGAGCCGTACTGGACTCTGGGATAGTGTTCGGCAAGGGCCCAGACTATTGAGGTCCCCCACCCTCGGTGGTCATGGGGGCTGCCGTGCCCCGCTGTACAGCGTCCGAGGTGTTGTCCTCGGGCGCCTTATGGACGGTCTCCTCCGCTCCTCCTCGGCTAGGAGATGGCCTTTGGGACGACACCTTGGTGTCCTCCATGGCAGGGGGAGAGTAGGCGCGAGACGGTCCATCATTCTTCGCCTCTCCAGGTGCTAGAGAGTTCCCCACCGAAGAGGAGGGAATCGAGTTCTCGCATGGAGGGCTGAAAAGTAGAGAAAAAACTTGATATGACAGAGGCGGATTAAGCGATAACTGAACAAGTAAGTTTTTGATACTTACGTTTCGGCCAGGGGCTTCTCTCTTTGGATCCTCTTTGGGCTATGTTCGGACTCCGAGTCCGAACTATCCGAGAGGACCACCCTCCCCTTCTTCTGCGTCGTCCCCTCCAGGTTCTCGGAGGTTGTCCTCTTTCCCCTTCTCGTCTTGAGCGGGGAGTCGGTCTCCACTTCCTCCTCCTCCTCCTCTTCTTCATCCTTGTCCTCCTCGTGGGAGGAGACGGGCTCGATCTCTTTGGACACAGCTTCCGGAGGATCTTTGCGGCGGGGCCCGTCCTTGGGCCCCTTGCCCTTCTTCTTGACCTTCTTTTCCGGCGCCTGATAAGGTGCCAGGACCAGCATCTCCTCCAGCGGAGGAGTGACTGGGTCTTCGGGCAGCGGAGCCCGACTCTTAATCCACTCTGATTTCTTGGTCTAGCCCTGTGCATAAAAACGGGCTGATGAGCTTTGTACCGATCGAATATATAAACAAAATGTGTCTTCGGAATGTCAAGCACTTACCGGAGTGGCCGGATTCTTGGCATTGAGGCCGATGTCTTCGGTCTCCATGGGCCAGGCTCTTCTACGCCTTGAAGAGCAGCTTCCACATTCCCGTGCGTGGTGCCGAGGAAATGCTGCAAAGTCCGCGACGCCTTTGGATCGAACTACCACATGGGGGCAGCTTGGCGCTGGCAGGGGAGAATGCGGTGGAAGAGCATAATTTATACCACGTTGGTTAAACCAACGCTTTTGCTCAGCACGTTGGTGATACACATCTATAGCGTCTGCACCTTCGTCTGAGACCCCCAGTCGTGGGCCTTCGCGATCCAGGAGACTAGCCTCAAGGGGGGTCCGGATCTGAACTCCGCAATTGCCGCCCACTTAGTGCGGCGCGACTCAGTGATATAGAAGCACTCCCATTGCCAGATCTTGACGGTCTCCACGAAGGCCCCCTTGGGCCACGTGGTGTTGGGCAGCTTGCTGATCATAGCTTCGCCGCAGTCCGCGTGCTGCCCGTCGACCACCTTCGGCTTCACGTTGAAGACCTTGAGCCACAAGCTGAAGTGTGGGTGGATGCGGAGGAGGGCCTCACACACGATGATGAACGCCGAGATGTGGAGGAAAGCGTTCGGGGGTAGATCGTGGAAATCTAGCCCGTAGTAGTACATGAGTCCCCAAACGAATGGGTGGAGTGGAAAACCTAACCTTTAAGGAAATGAGGAAGGAAGACGACCCATTCTCTGGGCTCCGGAGTGTGAATGGCTTGACCCTCGGAGGGGAGCCTGTGCGCGATATTAGCGGCGAGGTATCCCGCACTCCGGAGATCTTTGATCTCCTTCTCCGTGACGGAGGAGGCCTCCCACTTGCCTTTGGAGCCGGATCTAGCCATGTCGGAGTTGGTGTGGTGGTGGTGAGAAAGATAGAGACTTTTTGGGCGCCGAGAGCTTGGGGGATTGGAAGGCAAAGGAGACCGGAAGGCGTGGGGAGGAAATGAGAAATCTATTGACCTCTTATAGGCGGTAAAAATGCCAACCGTCCCCCCACTTGCGCCTTGAAGCTCGCCCCTTCCCAATAAAAGCGTGCGCCGCAAACGGTTGGATTATCCAAATTCTATTGATAAGCAATCCCGTATTAAGTGGGCATGATCTCTGTTTTAACAGGACGGGCCAATGGGACATGGCCTCGAAACACGGAACACGTGATGTAAAAAACGGTTCAAAAAGTCGAGGGGTCAAGTCTGACGCTTCGCCGAAAAAAGTTGTCAGTAAAATGCACTATTCTTTTTTTTTTGCATATCCTTCCTTCACGGCTAAGGGTTGTGTTCATTATGAAAAGCCGGATACAATTCTTTTACGGTGGAAAGCCGATGTACACTGTTCATGGAACCCGCCTTGCAATGCCGAAGACAATCTGCATGCCGAACACGTCGTCATCGAAGACTGGTTCAGGGGCTACTGTGGGAGTCCTAGACTAGGGGGTCCTCGGGCGTCCGGTCTATTGGATATGGGCCAGACTGATGGGCCGTCAAGATACAAGACATAAGATTACTTCTCGTGTCCGGTAGGGACTCCCGTGTTCGCGTATGGCAAGTATAGGTGTCCAGATATGTTATTGCTTTCTGTAAAACCGACTATGTACAACCCTAAGCCCCTCAAGTGTCTATATAAACCGGAGGGTAGATTGGAGGCAGGATCAGAACATTGCTAGGCTAGTCGCGCTAGGGTTTATCCATTACTATCTCGAGGTAGATCAACTCTTGTAATCCTCATACTCTTCAATATAATCAAGCAGGAGTAGGGTTTTACCTCCATTAAGAGGGCCTAAACCTGGGTAAACACTGTCTCCTTTGTTCATAGTTACCATCGGTCTTCAGACATACAGCTTGGGCCCCCCTACCCGAGATCAGCCGGTTTTGACACCGACACTCACCGCCAGCACATCCATCGTGCCCGACATGGACGTGCCCGAGCAAGAGACGTTGCTCGAGTCCTACCACTCCGCCCGCGAGATCGCCGCGGCCGCTGGTGGTACCGCCAATGTCAGGCGGAGTTAGAAGCCGCCTACAGGGAGTTCGACGAGGCGACGGATGAGGTGTAGGGCAAGAGCGACGAGGAGGAAGACATCATCAGCTCGGCCACTCCCACGCCCTGTCGCCACAACCACGAAGCCGGCACGTCTGCGGGCATTGTCGGCAGCGAGAAAGAGTAGTGCATGGTAGGTCGCCGCCGCTCAGGTCTCAAGAAGGCCACCGCTCCTCCCCTCCCCCCTTTTGAAGCCAAGCTTGTTGGGCTGAACATCGTCGGCGAATTAGCTGTATGGTGGTGACGTGGAGGCAGACAACTTCACTTCCCGAGGCTCCGGAGGCGGAGGTTATGGAGACGGAGCTCGAGAGCACCGAGGCGGAACTGAAGAAGGCGAAGCTTCAGTTCTCGGGGCTCATGACGAGACATGGGGAACAGGCGCCCGCGATCATTTAGATTAGGTTTAGAGTAGGGTTGAGTCCGATTTATATGAAAAATATAATGAATTTTGTCTGGTTTATACCAAAAATGTCTAAATAGTAATGAATGTGCTCCAGTTTATATGAAAAATATGAAAATCCACCGTGTTTGCATCAATTTCGTCTGTTCTGTTGAATTGTGTTTGAAATGTATGCGAGCAACGTTGAATGGCCGTCTCTCTGACATCATGCGGACTGGTTCCCTATCCGTGAACGGAACAAATTTACGGGTCATCTTTGAAGATGCCCTTTTATCTTTTTTTGTTTTGCGAACAACCCTTTTATCTGTACCATTGTATCAACATGCCCTGAAATCACTGGAGTACAACAACCTGGCTTGGATACATGAATCTATATCTGTACCATCGTATCTACAGGAAATGGACTGGTCCACGTGTAAAATTGCTGCCCCAGAATGCAGTCCAGTGCATTGGATCGCCTAAAGGAAATATCTTCTTGTTCAGCACATGGAGCTCTGGGATAAAATGACACGTTAACTCGACTCCAACCGGAGCCAATCTGCAAGCCACGGGCGTAGATGCGACCACGTCGGCCTCCGCGCAGGATGTTATCGCCTCATCTCTGCCTTGCGGTGTCCCTGGAAACCCAACACATACTGTATTTTGGTTCTCTGAGTTTTCATCTTTAAAGACTAGAGACAAATGAGAAAATCAATAGCGGCAGCGTAGCAGGAAAATGAAAATGCAGGGGAAGGTCGTAGCTAGGGCAGGTGAAATGAGCTGTATTGAGGACGGACTTGAGAGTCGGAGCACAAAGGTTGGAAGTATCTCCGCTCCCCGCTTGACTGTTTTGTCTGCTCTGCCGCAGGTGAGATGAAACTGCACATGACGATTTTTCTATTACCTTTCCCTTAAATAATGTAGGCCATTCATTATCTTTGATCCCAAGGTTGAGGTTTCTCGGGACGAAGCTAGAAATAAAGTTTCATGGTGTCGTGTCCGCGGTAGTGGGGTTATCTTCAGTAAATAGATAGTGTTTAGTACTAAATTAATAAAAGATTTCCTAGTTCCCTTGGGGGCAATTATTTTTTGTTCACCCTTGGGGGCAATTGACCACGATGCCTGCAGATTCGTCCAACTACTCGTGGTATTTGTGGAGTACCGTGATGGTATTGTCTTCGGACCGCAATACACGGCGGACATCAGTTCTAGAGGTTCCCCCAACAAATGATTCGTTCGCCAGCGAGGATCGATCCAACGGATGAATCGTCCTTTCTCGAGTGTTCGCTTCAGTGAGGGTCCAGCGCGACCCCCGATTGGCCTCCATATGACTGTTTTCTTTTTTGCAACAGAAATGTCATCAACAAAAAAAATATCTTGTACAGAAAAGCTAGAGAAACATAACTTGCAATTGTCATGCTCTAATTTATAAAAATACCATGATATACTTTATAAAGCTGCCACCCTCTAATTTAAATATTTACAATGGTATAGTCAAATAAATGTGTCATGTTAACTTACAAAATAAAATTATGCCCTAATTTATAAACAAAAGGAATTGTATGATGGACACTTTAAGAGAAAAATGGTTTATTTTGATCATGGAAAAAATATATAAACTAGGGTGATTAACATGGCAGGCTAAGAGAAAAAAATTGGCTACTCTAAAAATCATAGAAAATTTATTAAAAAATGCAGTGTTCATATGCCAAATTCTGCGTTGCAAAAAGGGTTTGTGCTTGTGAGAAGGCAGACATTTGCCGTGTTAATAAATCTGATAGCATGTAAAAAAGGAATTTACCATGGTATGTTAAATGTATTTGCAATGGTAAGTCCAAAATAATTGCCATGATCCAAAAATAAAAAAAAACAATATAGTTGTAAGACAAAGGAAAATGCCATATTCAAATTAATAAAATTGCCATGGTCTAAATAATAAATTTGCCATGCTACCTACATTAAAACAATACTAATTACTAAAATTATCATGCTACCTACAATAATACTACCACGGTCTGATTAATAAATTTGTCATGGTCTAAGTAACAAAATTTTCATGGTATGAATACTAAAATTGTCATGCTACCTATGGTAAAATTACCATTTTAATAAATTTGCCATGGTCTACATACTCACTCCCTTCTTATTTACTCCGCATATTAGCTTTGTATAAAGTCAACCTTCTAACACTTTCACTAAATTTGTAGAAACATTAATATATATACCACTAAATCGATACTATTAGATACATCATTGAATATATTATCACATCATAGATTTTTCATTATAAATGAGCATATTTTCTCTACAAATTTGGTCAAGCATTATAAAATTTGACTTTAGTTAGTTTTAGGAATTTTGTTCTCTAAAAAGGCATGGCAACTTTTGGGAATTTGTAATGGGCACATAGAAAAGTTAGGAATTTGTTTATTTTAAAAGACGACAAACTTAGGAATTTTCCTTGGGCACATGGCAATATTTGGTATTGTTCTCACAAAAACATGACAAGTTTTTAAAATTTGTAAGTGGGCACATGACAAAGATGGAAAAGGTAGCAAATTGCTATGGGCACATGGAAAAATTAGGAGATTTGTTCTTTGATAAAGATTGCAAAATTAGGAATTTGCCATGCGCACAAGGAAAAATTAGGAGATTTTTTCTTTCAAAAATATGGCGAATATAAGATTTTTGCCATGCTATACAAGACAATAAGAGAGCGTGCCCCATAATATTCAGGTTAAACTTGAATGCTTAAAAAACATAACCATGCAATGAATCAGCTGGTCAGCAGAAACATTTTGCCATGATGTGGTAAAACTAAAGGTTTTCTACATTTCAAAACATTTTGAAAAATTGCCATGTTCTAGAGAACACAATTTGCTTAAAATTGCCATGCGATTTGTCTAATCCTTTTTACACAAAAATGCCATGCTCTAATAAATTTGCCATGTCACTATTACAATGTATCTAAAATTTGCCATGATGTGGGCAAAACCTTTTTCTATTTTTTTTCTTATGATTAGTCCACACATATTTCTCTAAAATTTTACCATGTTCCAGGGACCAAGTTTACATAAATTTTCCATTTCACTATTACAAATTATTGTATTATTTGCAATGATGTAGTAAAAAAATTGCCATCATATACAGGGGGTGGGGAACATTACTCCTATAATGGATGCCGGACTACCCACCTCCTGGGGGAATCCAGGCGATTCAGTGCCCTCCATGTCGTCTGATCCGCTCATGAAGAGTGTCGGCTTCAACCTGGCGGCGCGGTCGTCTGATCACGATGCCCGTCCCACACTGTGCATTTTCCCAGCGGGGGATCCATTATGCGTGGATTGTGGGGGCGCATGGGGCCACGACCTCTACGGTCTTACCCTCCTGGTTGGTGCAGACAGTTTGGTCGAGTTAGCGGTGCATGCCAGGTAGTTTCGTGCGTGCTCCTGTCTATGTGGTGTGCCCTGATTGGGGCATTGCGGGGTTTTGATGTAGGGTGGAACCCTATGAGGTTGATCTTTTCACACTTGGAGTGGGGAAAGATAGCAAATCAAAGAGAAACACAAGAAGAACTCTCATATAGACTTGATCCAATCACACATGTGCTAGATCCACATAAACAAAGATGATACAAAGGTCCAAATCCAACAAAGGGGGATACAAAAGGGCAACTAGTTCATCTCAATCCTAAGAGGAAGGAGGTCTTGAATCTCTGAAGGATCTTCCCATGAAGGAGTCTCCTAGGAGAACTTGGTCTCCAATGGAGTAGGGATACAAGTGGATGAGCAAAGCTCTATCTCCAAAATGAGCTATCACATTGCTAACCCTAAAACCTAGGTAGAGGAAGAGTATATATAGCCTAGGGGTGAAGGGGTACATGGGCCTCGGCCCAGATGCACTGCACACATCCACTTGTACACGGATGAAGGAGCACGACAAAAGGACCCAGATAAAGCTCCCAGGAGGGGCCGAATGTCCAGGCGTTCGAGGGGGGCTAGATGACCGGGGCATGGGGACCGGATGTTCGGGCTAGAGGGGTCAGACTTCGGGTGCTCTCTGTGAAGGAGGGGCCGGATTTTTGGGCTGGCACCGGATGTCCGGGGTTGTCGGGCCGGATGTCCGGGCCCTGTAGCATTTTGACTGCTGGGCTGCTGCTATTGTGGATACCTTTAGGGGCCGGATGTTCAGGGCCAGGGCCGGATGTCCGGGGCCTGGGAGCTTTCTTCGGGTCCTTTCGTCATGCTCCTTCATCCGTCTACTTGGGGACTTTTTTATCTGAGCATCTCTGAGAGGGTGTTCTTCATATCTAATTACACATAGCATTCCGGCTTTAGGTAGTAGCCATGTCTCACATGGGTCATACAGAATATCACTAAGGAGAGATGTCATCTCGGTCTCGAGAGCTCTTGCATGTGCTCGTGTCATCGGTCCACTTGCACATGGGAAGGTGTTGGTAGGTCCATGGGGATGATCATAGGATGCTCCGCATCATCTCCTCCCCCCTTGGGAAAGATCCAACCTCGGATCGAAAACCTCATCACCATGGTTGGGAGAGAGATCCTCGACGTTGAAGATATTTCTCATGTTGTACTTGTCGTGTGGTATGTTGATCTTGTATGCTTTGTTGTTTTAGCGTACGATCACCTTGACGGGTCCGTCGGCTCGAGGTAGTATCTTGGACTTGCGTTTGTTGGGTAAGCAGTCCTTGCGAAGGTGTATCCACACAAGATATCCAATGTTGAATATCATGGGTTGCTTGTTGATGTTGATCTTGGTTGCGAGACGGTGTACATGGTGCTCGATTGGTTGTCTTGTATCTTCATGCACCTTCTTGTAGAGGTAGCGGTAGAATGCCCAATGGGGACAACAGATTGAAACCGTAGACGACCTCAAAGGGGGACTTGCTGGTAGTCGAATGTCTTCCTCGATTGTAGGCATACTCGGCGATGGGTAAGCATTCGTCCCACTCTTTGATGTCCTTCTTCATAAACACGCGGAGGAGAGTCGAGAGCGTCCAGTTCGTGGCCTCCGTTTGGCCATCGGTTTGTGGATGGTATGCAGATAAGAAGAGTAGCTTGATTCTGAGCTTGGCGCATAAGGTCTTCCAAAAGTAGCTAAGGAACTTGACGTCATGATCCGACACAATAGTCTTGGGCTCTCCATGTAGAAGCAAGATTTCCCTACAAAGAGATTTGCAACATGTGAAGCATCGTCTATCTTGTTACATGGAATAAAGTGTGCCATCTTAGAGAAACGATCCACAACAACAAATATCAAATCTTTTCCAAGTTCTAGGAAAACCAAGCACAAAGTCCATACTAATATCTTCCCATGGGTGATATGGAATAGGAAGTGACATATAGAGACCATAGAATTGAGCCTTAGACTTAGCTTTGCGATACGTAGAGCATCGGTTGGTGTAGCGGGAGACGTCATGAAACATCTTGGGCCAAAATTAGTTCTTGGAGAGCACAGCGAATGTCTTTTCACGTCCAAAGTGACCCATAAGTCCTTCACAGTGAGCCTCTTGCAAAAGCAACAAACAAAGAGAGGACTCGGTATACAAAGCTTGTTAGCTCTCATGAGATAATCATCCTTGATGTAATAGCATTCCCAAGTTTTATGCGTTAGACATTTGGCATAAAGAATAGCAAAAGTAGGATCATGCACGTACAAGTCTTTGATGTGCTCAAATCCAATGACATTCAATTCAAGTTGAGTTACAAGCATGCATTTGTGGGAAAGAGCGTCTGCCAAAAGAATTTCCTTACCTTTGATATACTTGATAACATAAGGAAATGACTCAATGAACTCACTCCATTTAGCATGTCGCCTTTTCAGTTTTGTTTGACCCTTAAGGTATTAAGCGTCTCTTGATCCGTATGGATGACAAATTCACGTGGACAAAGATAATGCTCCAACACATGCAAGACTCTCACTAAAGCATATAAATCCTTGTCATAAATGGGGTAGTTAAGTTGTGCTCCGAAAAGTTTCTTGCTAAAGTATGCGATTGGGCGATTCTCTTGTATCAACACTCCTCCTATGCCATTACAGCTAGCGTCGCAATGCACTTCAAAAGTTTTATCAAAATTGGGCAATGCAAGCATTGGAGCATGTGTAAGCAAATTCTTAAGCTCATGAAATGCGGTATCTTGGGAAGGTCCCCAAACAAATGATGCATTCTTCTTACTCAATGTGTGCAATTATGATGCAATGGTAATAAAATATTTTACAAAGCAACGATAAAATCCAGCTAAGCCAAGGAAGCCACGCACTTGTTGCAAGTTAGTTGGTTGAGGCTAAGTTTTAGTAGCATCAATTTTAGCTTCATCTACATGAACACCCTTAGAAGACACAACAAAACCCAAGAAAACAAGCTTGTCAACACCAAATGTGCATTTCTCCATATTATTATAAAGTCGCTCGTTTCTAAGAGTTTGCAAAATGGCTCTAAGATGGGTGACATGATCTTCTAGAGATCCGCTAAACACAAGTATATCGTCAAAGTAGACCACAACAAATATGCCAATGTATTTGTGAAGAACATAATGCATCACACGCATGAAAGTGTCGGCTGCTTCGGATAAGCCCATAGGCATGACTATACAAGTCAGACTTGGTTTTGAAAGCGGTTTTCCATTCATCACCTTCTTTAATGCGAATTTGGTAATAGCCACTTTCAAGATCAATTTTTGAGAAAATGGTGGCTCCGCTAAGCTCATCTAGCATATCGTCAAGGCGTGGAATGGGAAGCCTATATCAAACGGTAATAACATTTATGGGTCAGCAATCGAAACACATGCGAAAACTATCATCCCTCTTAGGCACAAGAATAACCAAAACGGCGCAAGGACTTAAGCTTTCACGTACATGCCCATTGCCAATGTGGTGTGGTACTTGTCTTTGTATTTCCTTGGTTTCTTCGGGGTTGATGCGGTAGGGAGTCTTGTTCGATAAAGGTGCGTCGGGGATGAGTTCAATGCGGTGTTCGATGCCTCGTAGTGAAGGTAGACCCAGAGGTAGCTCATCGGGGAAAACATTCTTGAATTCCTGCAATAGATTAGACAACACTAGAGGTAGATGGTGAGAGGTGTTAGTTCTTGCCGCTTCGTCTTTGCATAGTAGGACATAGTGCATGACACTAGATGGGTTCTCACACACTTCTCTAATGTATCTTTTGGTAGCTAAAAGCACTAAGTTTTTCTTGTTGCCGATCGTGGAGGCACTCAATTTGGGATTGTGGCATTCACTCTCTTTTTCGTGGCTCACTCTCTCACTATTCTCTCCATGATGGGTAGATGATTGCATGTCAGCGATCACCCGACTTGGCAACATAGGTCGTAGCACGTACTCCTTTCCCTTCATCTTGAAGCTATAGTGATTGGTTCGCCCATTTTGGATGGCGCCGCGGTCGAATTGCCAAGGTCGTCCAAGTAGTAGGTGGCAAACGGACATGCGAACCACATCACACTCCAAAGTGTCTTCGTATGCTCCAATCTTGAAGGAGACTTGAACGGTGTGATCCACTTGAATGGTGCTGGAGTCGCTAAGCCATTGGACCTTGTAGGGATGATGATGCTTCACCAATTGTAGCTTGGAGCATAATTCTTCACTTGCCAAACTGTGGAAACTTCCTCCGTCAATGATGACCTTCATGGAACATCCGTGGATGTCTGCTTTGGTGTGGAAGATGTGGCAACATTGGTCTTGAGTTGTTGGTGTTGAAGTGTCAAGACCTTGGAGACAACAAGAGCGGGGCTCGAATCATTGTCACAAAAGACTTGGTCTTCTTCATCTTCATTCACTCGTCGGTGCATGGACACATACTCAAGCACTTCCATTTCTTCCTCACTCATGGAGTCATAGGTGCCGTAGTCGTTGGCGATCATGGTGCGCCGAGTGGGGCACTAAAATGTCTTGTGGCCTCGGCCTTGATGTGCGAAGCATTTGATGGAGCTCGTCTTGACGGTCTCATCCGTTGGAGTAGTTGATGATGAAGCTCTCGACTTGAAGTTGGTTGTAGTAGGAGGACGACTTGAAGGTGTCAAAGTTTTCTTGTAACCTAACTTGTCGTCATTGCCTGGTGTAGGTTTCGTCGAGGTAGGAGGCGTCATAGTCATTGAAGCTTGACTGTATTAACCATAGGTCTTGGAAGACTACTTGGCGTACTTGTAATCATCTGGCACTTGTCGCTCCGCCTTAGTAGATTGGTGCACTAGCTCGAGGAGGTTTGAGTATGGTTGGAAATCCGCAATCTTCTTGATAGGGTGGTTGAGTCCATTAAAGAACCGTGCCATGGTTTGCTCCTCATTTCCGTTACATTGGCTCAGGTCAATGCGATTTATGTTTCCTTGTAATACTCTTGAACAGACTTGGTCTGTTGCTTGAGGAGTTGCAACTTCTTGAAGAGATCTCGAATATAATATGTTGGCACAAATTGCACTCGTGTGACATCCTTCATTTGGTTCCATGTTATGATGGGTGAGTCACATTTTGCGTCTCGTCGCTCAATGACTTGCTCCCACCAAATGAGGACATAGTCTTGGAACTCAAGCGATGCCATGGCAATTTTATTCTCTTCTTCATAGTTGTGTAAGCGAAAGATCTTGTCAACCTTCAATGCCCATGAAAGTTAGTCTTCTCGATCGTTGCTTCCGCAGAACTTAGGCATGTTGAACTTGAGCTTGCCGTAGCATTGCTCTTCATTGTGTTGGGGTTGATGGTGATGACACTGTTGCCATGGTGGAGGGTTTTGAACCGCTTGCTCCTCGGGCTCCTCTTGATGATCTTGACATTGAGGTCGTGGAATTCTTGAAAGGTTCCTCATCTCTTGGTGTCGGCGTTCTGGATACGGGGGTACCCAGACTTGCCTGCCTGTGGCCCACTGCGTGGCTCCATTGATGGCCTGGTACGACCCAGCTTCAGCATCGACAACTCAAGACCCTCGCGAGGGTCCAAGCCTCGCGAGGCGAACGACGCCAAGACCTCCAAGGGGATCGGCCTCCTCAGGCTGGCTCCCGAGGGGCGGAGAGTTCTATGCAAGGTGCACCTCACGAGGCTCAGCTAACGTGAGCCATGATGACCAAGTCCAGGTGGGCGCCAGCAGGCACAGAATACCAGTTTCCTCTTTGGTGCAAAGGAGGCAAGCAGCAGGTGCGGAGTCCTGAGGGATCATCCAAAGGTTTCCATTCTGGTGCAACAAGACCAAGACCGCCAGGACGGCAGGAAGGAGGTCATCGCCGAGCCCACCGCAGCGTCACGACCAGAGGATTTTCGCAGGCGAAGACCACTTTAGTCAGGATAGGATGTACTTCCTGTCCCCCATCAAATCTGGCCGTTGTGGGATCCCTTCACGCCAACATTTGGGAAGAGGACCAAGGCCACTATAAATAGGACTTAGCCACCACCATAGATGGGGGAGGGAGAGATCAAGTCCATTATCATCCGACCACCTCACCAGCTCTCTCAAGCTCAAGAACCCCTCACCTCCTGAGGCTAGTTCATCCATTGTACTAGTTCATCCTCAGCCCCTCGAGGCAATTCACCAAAATGCTGGAGTAGGGTATTACACCGCGAGGTGGCCTGAACCAGGATAAACTGTTGTGTCTCTCTGTCCCTTTGAGCTCGACGCGCTAGGCTTGGAGGATCACGAGTAGGCAGGCTGGGTAGGTTGAGATCTCCGCATGCACCCCAGAGTTTGAACCTAACAAGGGTTTGCGGAACCCGAAATCCGACATTTGGCGCGCAAGGTAGGGGTGCATCGGAGATCCGCTGCTTCGCCCGCCACATCACGCCACCGGCTTCGATGGCAGGCGCTCCTTCGTCGACTCGACCGTCACGCACCTTTGAGGGAGCCGAGGGGCTCCGTGCTTTCACCCCCTCCTTGCGACGGGTGGAGTGGCCACCTAAGTTCAAGACAGAGATGCCGCCACACTATGACAGTGCGGCGGACCCGACTGGCTTCCTCCAGGCGTATGAGGAGGTAGTTTGGGTGGCCGGCGGAGACGACAAGGTGAAGGCCAACTAGTTCCCCATGGCCCTCGTAGGCGCAACCCACGCCTGGTTGCTCAACCTGCCAGAGGTCTCTATGGCCTCCTAGGCGGAGCTGTGCGGCCTCTTCATCGCACACTTCGCGGCGCCGACGCCTCCCATCGTTGCAGCTCTCCTAGGCAGCTCACAGGCACCACCCTCTGACCGGCACATCAAGCAGTTCTACCTCCAAGTGAGCGCCGCCCAGGTGTGCTTGGGGGCTCCTCCGGGCTGGGCAGCGCCTAAGGCCGACCTCGCCTTCAGCCCACAAGATCATCCTACGACCACAGCGGGACCGGGCGCGCACCTAATGCTCTGCACCCCCACCATTTGCAACGTGGCGGTCACCAAGACCCTCATCGATGGAGGAGCCAGCCTCAACGTGCTTTCCGTGGAGGCATTCAGCCTGCTGCATGTGCCCCCCGACCGACTCTGCCCCACCAAGCCCTTCTCTGGGGTCGTCAATGGCTTCACCAGCCCCTTGGGGCAGATCCGCCTCCCCGTCACCTTTGGGACCCGCGACAACTACCGCACCTAGCTCATTGACTTCAACATCGCCCAGATCGACCTGCCATACAACGCCATCCTTGGGTACCCGGCACTGGCCAAGTTCATGGCGGCAACTCACCCAGCCTACAACCTCATGAAGATGCCAGGTAGCAGTGGTGTCCTCACGGTGGGAGGGGACACCAAGGACGCGCTGCAGGCTCTCAAGCTCGCCTTCAGGTCTGCGGTGTCCGCACTGCCAGGCAAGAGAGGGGGCCCCGAGGCCCCAGGGGCAGCACCGACCAAGAAGAAGCAGTTGTTCTCCCAAGACCGAGCCGAGATGAAACAAGTGCCGGTTGATGAAGATGGGGCGTCAGGCACCACCTTCACCATAGGAGCTGGCCTCCCTTGGGACCAAGAGAAAGCGTTGGTCGGCTTCTTGCGCACCAACAAGGATGTGTTCGCATGGGAGCCCAAGGACCTGGTTGGGGTTCCAAAGGGAATAATCGAGCATCACCTGAAGGTATGCCCAAACATGCACCCAGTAAAGCAGAACGCCCGTCGATAGTCTACTAAGAAGCAGGCATTCGTTGTCCAAGAAACATGCAAGCTGCAGGATGCTGGAGTCATCGGGGAAGTACGGTACCCAGGATGGCTGGCAAACCTAGTCGTCGTCCCCAAGAAAGGAGGAAGGGAACGCATGTGTGTCGACTTCCCCAACCTCAACAAGGCTTGCCCTCAGGATCCCTTCCCCGCATAGACTAGATCATTGACTCCACCACCGAGTGCGACCTGTTATCCTTTTTGGATGCTTTTTCGGGCTACCACCAGATCAAGATGGATGTGCAAGATGTGGAGAAGATGGCGTTCCTGACCCCCGGCGGGGTGTACTGTTACACCTGCATGCCTTTCGGGCCGCGCAATGCCGGGGCTACCTTCTAGTGGCTGATGCATATCGCCCTAGGTAGGCATCTCGGGAGAAATGCTGAGGCCTATGTTGATGACATAGTGGTGAAGTCTCGGGAGGCAAGGACCCTGATTGAGGATCTGGAGGAGACGTTTGCCAGCTTGCGCAAGGTGGACCTGCGGCTCAATCCCGAGAAGTGCGTGTTCGGAGTTCCCTTTGGCAAGCTGCTGGGTTTTCTAGTATCGCATAGAGGGATCGAGGCAAATCCAGAGAAGGTCAAGGCAATAAAAGACATGAGCCCTCCGCAGACTCTCAAGGAGATGCAGAAGCTGGCGGGCTGCGTGACCTCACCGGGGCGCTTCATCTCCAAGCTGGGGGAGCGTGCCCTCCCGTTCTTCAAGCTGATGAAAACAAGGGGCTGTTCGAGTGGACCCCCGAGGCTGGTGTGGCCTTTCAAGACCTCAAGATATACCTAACTAGCCCGCCAGTAATGGTGGCGACGCGCCCTCTTGAGCCCCTGGTGCTCTATTTGGCAGCCACCCCTCACTCTGCCAGCACCGCCCTAGTCGCGCTAAGGGAGGAACGCATGATCAAGGACCCTCAGCAGGGCGCTTGTTCACCAAGCAAAGCGCGGCAACCTAAGGATGGTGCTCCTGGGGCCTCGACTGATCCGACGGCCAACATTCCTCCCGAAGATGAAACAGACCCCTCGGCTGGGGGGCTCCTGAGGTCAACACTCGCGAGGCCTCACTTGGCACGGCAGAAGGTGGGACCGCCGAAGGCCCGCATCCTCAAGAAGCACAAGACCCCGCCAACACCTCTTCCCTCGCCGAGCACCCGGTCTACTTCGCCAGCATGGTGCTACGGGAGGCACTAGCGCGCTACCCTATGCCTCAAAAACTCTAACTTGCGCTCCTCGTCGCTTCCCGAAAGCTGCGTCACTACTTCCAAGGCCACCCCATCAAGGTCGTTTCAGCCTACCCACTAGAGAGAGTGCTCTGGAGCCCTAATGCCGCCAGACGAGTTGCAGAGTGGAACATCAAGCTCCAGGCATTCCAGCTAGAGTTCAGCACCACCAGAGTCATCAAGGGTGCAGCCCTCACGGATTTCATGGCAGAATGGACTGACATCCCTGACCGCAGGGCGAGCGAGGACTGCTCCCTCTTGCCTAGGGACAAGGAGCCAGACGGGTGGATCATGTACTTTGATGGCGCGTTCGCATGACAAGGCGCAGGGGCTGGGGCCGTCCTCATCTCACCCGCCAAGGATAAACTCTACTATGCAGTACATCTCTGTTTTCAGCCGAGCGAAAAGGTCTCCAACAACATCACAGAGTATGAAGGCTTGCTCGCCGGCCTCAGGGCCACGAAGATGTTGGGGGTGAAGCGCCTCACCATCAAGGGTGACTCCTAACTCCTCATCAACTTCTCCAACAAAGAGTACACACCCAAGGACGAGCATATGGAGGCATACCTGGAAGAGGTACGCAAGATGGAGAAATGGTTCCTGGGCTTGGAACCGCAGCACATGCCGCGAGGAACGAACAAGGAGGCGGACGACATCGCCAAGAGAGCATCCCGGAGGTTCCCTCAGGAGCCAGGGGTGTTTGAGGAACGACTCTTCAAGCCATCGGTGGCTTCCCCCACCACGACACCAGCGCCACCCCGGGAGGATTTACCCCAAGCACCAGCAACCGGCGCCCCAGCATGCGGCCCTCCCTCAGGGGCCCGCCTGCTCCTCGCGCTCGAGCCTCAGGAGGGGTGCTGGACTACGGAGTTCAAGACGTACCTACTTTAGGGGACCCTGCCGGAGAAGGTGGAGGATGCCGAGCGCGTTGCTCGCCAGGCCACTACGTACTGCATCCGTGACGGTGAGTTGTACCGCAAAAGGCCCAATGATGTTTCGTTGTCTTTCAACTTGAAGTTGAGACTCAAGAAGCCGAACTGATTCAAGCAATGAGTTCGAAGAACTAGTGCCAGCAGTAGTGGCCAGTAACTTGAATACTACATCAAGAAAGGACTTTGGGGTTGTCTCAGTGTCTTCAATATACTTTATATCAGCTTTCTTGGAGACCAATAGGGATGTCTCACTATCTTGAACCTTATCTGCATTACTTCCTTTACCATTGCATAATGGGGGTACTCTTCTCCAATATGTTATCCGCATTCTAAAAGAGAACAGACACATCACAGGTTTACCATGTTGTATATGAAACTCATTTTGGTAAACCAGTTGGCAAGTAAGGTGGACAGGATAACAACATGAAACAAACATATATCTATGTAGTATGGTCACTGTATGGTCTATATCATTCTAGTTTATGTTGCCAAATCAAGATAGAGACAGTTCAAACCATATCTATTTAAGACAAATCGGCATAGACAGAATATAAGTGTTGGAAACTACACAACAATAACAACACTTGTAATGTGCATGGCATGAGAACATAACTTTTTATTCAATTGAAACTGAAATCAACATAGAGCAAGTTACAACAGCAAACACATTAAAGAAATAGGTTTAAAACATACCTGTTGCGCCATTGGAGTTTCAATTGCATGCTTCAAATTTGAAATTAGTTGGTATGAGTAAATACAGTGATGCAATAGCAAAGGAGTATGAACCATAGCTACAAACCTGACCTGAGAACAATTCTTCTTCTGCTTCAAGCATTGACTTGGGGTTCAGACTTCAGAGTGGTGGTCCTCGTGCTCTGGGCACTGTAGTTGCCTTACTAACTACTCATGTTTGGGTGCTCTGTGGTGGAGACAATGTTGTGTCAACTGGAACTGGGTTACTATATGATGGGGTTGGGGTTAGAAGGGGTGTAGCTGGTTCTCTGTCCAACTTGGTAGTAGTACAATCTGCATGGGTCTGGGTTATGTGTGGTGGGGCTGGTTCTTGGGCAAGTAAAACCATGGTTCTATCTGCGTAGTCAGGTAGCACGATTTTCTGAAGACAGTGTTTTTACTCCCACAGATACTGCCATCACCCCCTCCAATTCAAATGGCTGATAAACAAGAAAAGTAATTTAATGTACATACATTGTAAGATAGACAGGTGCAATGGATAGTAGGGAAAAAAACATGGCATGCACAATTTTACATATATGATGGCTAATTAAACATGATAGCATGACACAATTTCACATGTATGATGGCTAACTAAATAGGATAGAATGACATACTTCAAAATATGATGACTATGTAAACAGGATGACAAGATATAACTATACGATGTGTCTATTAAAGTGGTTGGCATGCCATAATTCACAAACATGCCGTCGATGGAAACATGATGGCATCATATAATTCACGGATAGAATGACATAATTCAAAATATGATGACTATATAAACAGGATGAGATGATATAACTATATTATGTCTTTAGAAAATGAGTTGGCATGCCATAATTCAGATACATGATGTCTATGTAAACATCATGGCATGATTCGATTCAAATATATGATTTATTTACTAAGAAAGTGAGCAGAGGGCAATCACATATATGATGTGTCAACTAAGGAGATGGTATTCAATATTGTGTATATGATGTAAAAACTAAGCATTTCAAGACAACATATGCATGATATGAGTAGTATAACCATGCCAAGTTTGAGCATACACCTCAGGGGGATAATAGCATTGGTCATCTGCCTCTGAATCCTCCTCTGAGGAGCTATCTGTAACCAGCAAGATATCTGCTTCACTAGGTAGCATTTTCTGCTTTGAAGACCTTGTTTTTCACTCCAGATTTCTCCATCGCCAATTCAAATGGCTGATGCACAGGTAGAGCAGTTGAATATACAAACATTGTCGACAAATGCAATGAGTAATACAAAAAAGGACGACATGATATAATTCACATATATGACGCTTGGCTAAACAGCATGGCATTGCATAATTCACATACATAATGCCTTGCAACAAGATAGCACTACTAGGGAAAACCTTATACATAGAACTTTAGAGTAGCGCAGGTCAAAAAAGCACGCTGGTGCTAAGTAGCAGTAGCGCGCTTGTGCAAACTGCGCTATAAATAAAGTTCTAGCAGTAGCGCGCCTGATTCTAAACTCGCAACTACTAAAATTCCCACGGCTTAGCCAATAGGCTACACATAGTAGTAGCAATCTATATAGAAATGTGCTACGGCTACTTGCTTTGTAGCAGCGCGTTTAAGCTGAAAGGCGCTACTTGTAAAGGATGTAAAATTAAATGGAAATCAAATAGAAAAGTAAATGAAAATGAAAGAAATAGAAGAAGGTGAAAGGAAAAAAAATAAATTGTAAAGAAAAATAAATGAAAAAGGAAAAAAAACAGAAAGGAGTAGTAGTAGCGCGTATCGCAGAACGCGCTGTAGCTAACTTATCAGTAGCGCGCTTTCTGGAGCGCGCTACTTCTACTTCTGACTTAACCACGGGGTTCGTCCTTCTCCACGGTCACTTCTCCCAAATCCAACTCCTCCGCTCTCACCACCGCCGTCGCCCGTCGCCTGCCGCACGCTCTCCGCACACCGTCGACGCCGCCCCTGACCCCGGATTCGACGCCACCCCGCCGCCGACCTTGACGCCGCCCGGACGCCGCCCCCGACCCCGACCTCGACGCCGCCCTCCCCGCGCGCCCAAGCCCTGACCCCGACCTCGACGCCGCCTGCCCCTCGCTCGCCGCAGGCACCCAAGGTGAGCACGCCTGCTCCTCCCTCTCCCCTACCTCTGCCTAGGGTTCTTCAAATTTTAGTTGCATCAAATTAGTTAGGGTTCATGTAAGGGTGGAAACGAATCGGATGCGGATGTTATCGGATGCGGATGCGGCTCAAATTTGTTAGGGTTCATGTAAGGGTGGAAACAATCAAATTTCTAAGATGAATCATAAAACGAGTAAAATTTGACCACTTATTTCACTTTTAAGTTGGATAATTGGAATATCCGCTACCACTTTCCACACCCTAGGTTCATCAAATTAGATGGTAATTAGGGCAGTAGTTCCTAGGTACTAATTAGTTAGTAAGAACTAGGTACTAATTAGGTACTAGTTTATTTTTATTCATATTAAGTTTATTTTTAGTAAGAACTAGTTGAATTAATAGAACTAGTTGAAGATGTCACATTTGTTGTTATTTTTTAGTTAAAGCAATTTTTCCCGCATCAACGTCGACGATGCCTATCCCGCATCCTCGTCGTCGACTCGGTGGAGGACGCCTGCTTGACCATATAGGCCATGTCCGGGACTGGGCTCCGTCGGGCTGGTACTGGGAGGCGCTACCTACCGGGGGCGCAGCTTGGTGAGGAGTCAGCCTGTCGCTGACCCAAACCTTCTTTGGTGGCGGTCGCGTGGGCCAGTGATGGTCGAGAGGCTTAAGGACCCCGCAGAGGTGGTACATCGCCATGTCTGCGAGGAGGACGCGCACGTCCGTCGCTACTTGTTTGCGCTAGAGAACAAGTTCTCCAATACCTGGCAGGTTCTCCAGGGATCTCACTAGAGCTATGATCCTATGATGGTTCTTTCTCTTTGGGTCTCCACCACCCACGCCGATACCCATCGTTCGCTAGGGTTTTAGTTTTATTAGTGATGTTATATGTATGATACTATTCGGGATGTATTAGTGATAATACTCGACGATGTACGGACGCAAGAGATGATTTACTTTTGCTTATTGAATGCATGCTTATTTGAATACTTATTTATTTTATGATTTGGTTTTTCTTATTGAATGCTCATGTCAATATGAGTCCTATAAGATATTTTGAAATGTATATCTTGTGTTGCTCAAATAGGATATGTGCTTGCCCAAGTGGCCGGTCATGTTTGCAGGTTACACCTCCGAGTGGCCTATGTTTTGCCGGAGTGTAGATTCATTTCTGTTCCGGCAAATTTCAGGCGCTCGATATGTCTTATTTTAGCAAAGGTCATGCCGGATTTTTTCGTGAATTTTTGCATGACTTATGCCAGAATATGTAGGAAATATCGAGTGCCCCAGATTTGTGTGTTGAGTATCCTGGTAGTTCTCTTCGATCTATTTTCAATTCATGTTTCAACTATGAACATAGGAAATGACTGACGACGAAAAGGTTTTCGGTATTTGCAAATACTGCGAAGACGAGTGCGACCTGTGCGACAGAATCTTCCTAGATGATGATAGGCGCTTCAGCATCAAGCTGCACGAGAACTTCTAAGTGGATACAGTAAGTCACAACGACAAGTCTTTTTTCGTAATTAAGCATGACATCTGCTTCATTTGCTTCAACTTATAATTTTTTTTACTATTCTACTAGCGTATCCCCTGCCATGCAAGAGTTTTTGTCTTGGATAAGATAGGTTTCAGCCCTATGAAAACTACTATGGTGGTAAAGAGAGTTTACTTGAAGACCGAGCATGGTTGTATTTTCCACGCAAAATTATACAACGCAGACACCTACACCTATTTTGGATGCAAAACTTGGCAAGCACTATGCAGGACTTATGCATTTGAGCCTGATATGGTTATCACCTTTGATATTCGTCCGGAAGATGATATTGAAGGTAATATCGACATCTGGGTCGATGTGCAGACGCCTCCAGTT
Source organism: Aegilops speltoides (assembly GCA_021437245.1). Classification (NCBI taxonomy): domain Eukaryota; kingdom Viridiplantae; phylum Streptophyta; class Magnoliopsida; order Poales; family Poaceae; genus Aegilops; species Aegilops speltoides. Next base: position 189,326,484 of record CM038147.1, read on the forward strand.
ATACCATTATGTGAGTTTCTCAACCATATTTATGTCTTTGATATTGTTTATTCAAAGTTGACAACTAATTTCTATTGACAGCCTATTTCCAATCAAGCAAACATGTCCAGCGCTTGGTAGACAGGACCTACTACTGTCCCGGGGCTGAACTAAACTGTGAGGAGATAAGTCATTATGTTTCATGGCTTGAGGATCTTCATACTGTCAAAACATATTATTTTTTTGGACTTGAAAATCTTAGTACTCAAAACGTGCGACCAATAGTGTTCGTACTTAACTACAGTCACATCTATTTAGGAAAGATGGTAAGATTTTTACTATTTGTCCTTAGTGCATCTTTTGCATACATTATTTTTTAACCTGAACTTCATTTTTAAGTATGTTACTATATGATGTTCTTCAACAGGGACTCCCGATGAATGTTGTCCCTCATTGGATGGAGACTAAAGGTCACATGAGAATTGTTAGCTTACGGCCAAGATATCCTACAATGCACTTTAGTGCATACATGATTTCTAATAGCGAGGAATGCTTAATAGTGAAAGACTGGAGCAAAATTGTGAACGATCGCAGAGAAGTACTAGGGGGCAACAATCAGAACCGTAGCCCACAATTACGAGACATGTTCATCTGCATGCTCCAACTTGATGAAGCAGGAGTGCTACACATGTTTTGTGTTATTTTACCTGAGAGAGAGCAGCAAGAGTGATTAATTAGCTAGCTAGAAATGAGTTTGAAGATGATGTGCTACACTATGACTATGATGATTACATAGCTAGTGTTGGTGGTGATGATTATGATGATTAATATTAGCTAGTGTTGGTGGTGATTAGATAGCTACCACGGCTAGTGTTGGTGGTGATTAGCTAGCTCGGATGAGTTTGAAGATGATGATGTGCTACACTATGACTATGATGATTAAATAACTACTGTTGGTGGTAATGACTATGATGATGATTACATAGCTTGTGCTGGCGAATGAGATTCAAGTGAAGGCAACATGTGGTGCACATCGAAAGTACTACTAGTCCAAACTAGATCAAGTTTGGATTAGTACTATACTTTTGACATGCACCACATATTGCCTCCACTTGAACCTAATCCACATTTATTTGACACACTGTTATGGACATAATGATATAAACCTCATAATTGGTATCGTACCAAAATTTGTATAACGGCGTATAAATACACTCAAAATAAAACAATGAAAAAAGAATACTAGTAGCGATGGACAGGAAACACGCTGCTACTAGCTAGATTAGCAGCAGTGCGTTATAGAACAAACGTTGCGGCTATGAGTCTTAGCAGTAGCGCACGTCGTACGCGCTACTACTAAGTAATAGCTGTAGCGCCTTATTAGTAGCGCGGTTACCCGCGCTACTAGTGGGCACTAAACCCGCGCTACTACTAGGATTTTCCCTAGTAGTGTAGCATTGCATAATTCACATATATAATGTCTTGCAACAAGATGGCATTGCAAAATTCACATACATGGTAATTAGACACTAAACATGTGGCATTCACACAAAGCATGTCTAAACTAAGCAAATGACATGCCAATGCAAGACACCATATGCATGATATGAGCAATATAACCCTGCCAAGTTAGAGCATGCACCTCGAGGGGGTAAATATGACTGGTTATCTGTCTCTGAATCCTCCTCTGAGGAGCTATCTGTAACCAGCAAGACATGCGCTTCGTCAGATAGCATTGTCTGCTCTGAAGACTTTGTTTCCACTCCAGATTTTTCCACGACCATGTCGAATGGCTGATGCACAGTAAGTGTAATTGAATGTTAAAATTGTTAACAAATTTAATACGTAATAAAAAATGATGGCGTGATATAATTCACGTATAAGATGACTGGCTAACCAGGGTGGCATTGCAAAATTCACATATATGATGCCTGGCCAAACAAGATGGCATTGCATGATTCACATATATGATATAGAAACTAAACAGATGGCATTCACACAATGCATGTCTAAACTAAGCAGATGACATATTTTATGTATAAAGTAAGCAATGCAAGGCACCATATGCATGATATGACCAACATCAACATGCCAAGTTAGAGCAAAAAACCTCAGGGTTTAAATAAGAGTGGTCTGCTCCCTCTGAATCCCCCTCTGAACTGTTATCTTCCTCTTGATTACAGTCTGGAATGGGGGGAGGGGTTGCTTTTGCGCCGACCATTGGGTGACGTCTGCATGAGATTTTATTGCCACGCAAGGCTCGCCTCTTTTGCTCTACATGTTCAGTACCATTGTGAACAATAACTGACATGCATAGGAATAAAGCATAGTGAGATTATGTAAGGAGTGCATGCAAAAATCCAGAGTGATGGTAGCAAACTGTGGATAGACCCAAAACCAATGATAGTAGGCAGATACTAGCTTTAGTTAAAAAAATATAGATAATGGCTCCTTTAATGTTTGTTTCCACCCAACATGAAACTCATAGTAGACACCCGATATTAACCAGAGAGTAGATAGATAGTATTGTTTGCTGCCCAATATGTACCCCACAACCATTTAAAAACTCAAGTTTGAGCATTAGTTTGGACCTGAATCGGAGTCTAATCGGCGAACATGACGATAAAGTAGCATGTCATCATATTAAGCGATGCATAACGTAAGCAGACACGAAAGATTGCAACCTCTCTTGCGGACCCGTGTAGTCTTCAAGGTCATCTGCTCAGTTGATGATGGTATTGCAGTTGTCGTGGCTGCCGGCGGCGGGGAAGAAGATCTAAGGCGGCGAAAGACAGTCTGGAGGGCAGATCCCTGCAGTGACGAACCCTTCCATCGTTGGAGCAACTGAGCTAGGGTGGAACACATGGCAACAGGAGCAGGACAAACCACACAAGGTTTTCTTTGACACATATCTGTAATAGAAGTAATTGTGTAAGGGCTTGTTTGAATTTGAGGATTCTAACAATGCAAGGATAGGAAATACACAGGAGTAGGATAAGAATGCACGTGCAAAACAGAGAAATTTAAAAACACAGGATTTCTGCCAATCTGGGTGTTTGATTCACAAGAATTGGAAGATCACAGCATGCAAAGAAGCATGGTGAGATTAAGTCAAACCACAAGAAAATGTATGGGTACAATGCTATTATGCTACTTTCTCTTAGTCTTGTGATTCATGAATAGGAATTTGAAAAGGAGGACAAGTGGATATTAAAATTCCTACGGTTTTTTCTTTCAAGGAGACACTAAAGGAACAAATCCTACAGTTTTCCTTTGCTCCATTCCTTTGAACCAAATGCATGAATAGTAGTACCATATGAAACTTTCCAATTCCTATGTTTTTCCTTCACTTTTCCTTTCAAGCACCGGCGATTCTAGTAGGCAGGCTTGAGCAGGGAAAAGCCTACACTGGAAAAATGTTTTTGTGCTACTTCTACTACTTTGGACCCAGGCCACTTCTATACTAGCTTAACTCCCAGGCCCATCTACAAATGCACAACTCAAACACGCAGAGATAAATAATGATGGCATTCAAGAGAGACCATCATGGATAGCTAAGTTTCCTGGTACCTCACTGCTTGTCATATAGTAGGAGAAACTAATTGTATTTCACGTTACTACGTGTGCTCAGTGGACAATATATATATATATTACATGTAGAGTAAAAAAAGCAATTCAACCAGTGTACAACATCTTTGGCGAAGCCATGTCGATCTCAGAGTGATTGGGTTGGTCGGTGAGGATGCTCCTGCTGATTTGGCTGTCGGAGGAGGGGAAGAAGATCTTAGACGTCTGGAGATGGAGCCCGGGGTACTGCTCCACTGTGATGGAGACTTTCATCGTTGGAGTAGCTCCGGTGAGTTGTACTACGATGAGGCTGAAGCAAGACAAGAGAGACAACATTAACCCGAGTGGAATTCTAATAGCATCTCCAATAGATGACGTAAAATACATAACCACAAAGTGCTAGATGTAAAATACATCAGACGCTCATCTCTGAACTTAATTGTCGAAATTGAATTTAACTATCGAAACTGAATTTAACTGTCGAAACTGAATTTTGCTGTCGAAACTGAATTTTACTGTGAAACTGAACGCGCTAGTAGCAAAAAAGCAGTAGCAGCAGCAGCAACGCCCCGAGCAGCAGCGCGTGCGAGAGCCAGGGCAAGTGGTCGTGTAGTAGCATCTCTGGCAGCAGCTGTTGGGGCTCGAGGGAGAGCAGGATCTGCTGCTCATGCAGCAGCAGCGCGGACAAGAGTAGAGCAGTAGCGTAGGCAAGAGCTAGAGCGAGAGCAGCAACGCAAGTAAGAGCAAGAGTGATAGCAGCAGTGCCGAGCAAGAGCGAGAGTAGACCAAACAGGGGACCGAGGCAAGAGTAGAGCAGCAACGCAAGTGAGAGCCAAAGAAGCAGCAACTCCTACTGATGTGGACGTTGCCATCGATGGAGCGACGCCGTGGAGGAAGTGGCCGACGACGCCGCCGTGAATGGAGTCACGCCATGTCGCCTCGGGACCGAGCACCGGCAGCACCGTGAGGTTGAATCAACAAGAAAATGCGGCAATTAGTGTAGAATCTCTTTGGTGGTGCCGATTTGTCCTTAGCTTCATCCGAGGAATCGGTGATGATAATGATGTTCTGGTGGTGCAGGTGAAGATGGCGGTGTGGGAATGGAGGTGGCGCGAAAGATGACGGGAACATTGAGGCAACTCCTTGGAGGTGGAGGACGGGGTGGCTGAACCGGCGGGACGTCGAGATCGACGTCAGATCCTTATTCGGTGTGGTGGATGAGGGACGTCGAGGTGTTGCTGTGGACAACGTCATCGGGGAAGAGTCTACGGCTGGGTGGCGGACGAATGAGGGTGTGGGCATTCGTGGGTTTTTGCGGCCTCAGTGTATGAATGGGTGGGTGGATGGGATGGGAGGAGGGAACCATGGCTTAGGGATGCGCTTGTCAGAAATGTGGGGTAAGTTACGAAAGTACCCCCACCAATTTGAGCTAGGTGGTTTTTTTAGTTCAGGGGTATCACGAGCATTTCGCGTGTCGGGATTTCGCAGGAGGTGGGAGTTTTCACGCGCGTTGTAATTTTGGGATAGCAAGGCGCGTGTTGAGATGGAGGGAGTTAGTGGAGCACAACGAGACAAAGATATATCTTAAAATTTCGGGGTAAGAAGGCACGTGTTGAAGAGGCGGGAGTTTTGCAGCACGATAGACAGAGATGCTAGCATGAAATTTCAGCATAACAAGGCGCGGCTTGAAATTTCGGGAGGACAAGCTTAACATGTACAAAAAAGACAATTCACACCTCATCACTAGAGAGAACCATGTCCCGTTTTACTATATTACTATAAATGCATTCAAATACAACAACAAAAAAAGGAAAAAATGGGACAACAAACGTAACGTGTACAGTACCAAACCTATTTGCACTTCTCTCAACAATAAAAAAACAATTCATGTTGTCTGGCATATGGACTAAATTTGAGTACATTTTCCCTGTTTGAATGAGATTGTACTCGTGTTAGTTATACAACCATCTAAATATTATCTTCACAACACATGACATGAATATAGGAGTAGTAAATTCCTATATAAATACGAACTACATGTACATAAGATGTCAAATTCAAATATATGTATCCATTTTATATTGAATTCAAATCATAGTACATGTATGCTCTAGCTAGATGTTCGTAATCTAAACCATGTATGATACTACACACACTGTGTTTAACACGCACAACACACACACAAACACCATTTAGACTAGTAAGGTACACATGCATTGCACGCACGAGATTTGGCAACCAAATTATAAATAAATACCACATTATAGCATGTAAGGTTTGAGTCATATATGCATGATGTAGATGTTCGTTTAATTCTTATAGTTCATCTCATTCAAAATCAATTAGTTTTTATAAAAAAGCTAATCTATTTTAAGATTCATGGAATTGTGTGTTGTAAAGCATAAAGTAAAAACAAATAATGGCAATTCATGTAGAAAAATATTTGGGCAATTATGATACGGAAGATTCTAGAACAAAGGAGAAGTGCTTGTGTTTTGAGGTTTGTGCATTATGCTTAAGTTCAACCATGGAGTCTTCTAGATTGTACATGTGGCAAAACCTGGTGGAATGTAGATGATATCCAATGACCAGTAGTGCTCGGATTTGCCATCTCTGCACCGTCAGATTGGCTTCATACAACAACCATCTTTTAAAGTTATTCACACACTATATAGGGGGTATAGATATAGACTAGTAAGGTACGTGTGCATTGCACGCATGATATTTGGAAAGAGGGTGAGACCTGACTAGATATATAGAATCTTCCATATCATAACTGCCCGAACTTTTTTTCTAGTTGATTTGCCATTATTTGTTTTTACTTTATGCTTTACAATGCACAATTCCGTGATTTATAAAATAGATTAACTTTTTTATAAAAACTATTTGATTTTGAATGATATGAACTATGAGAATTAAACGAACGTCTACATCATGCATATATGACTCAAAGCTTACATGCTACAGTGTGGTATTTATTCATAATTTGGTTGCCAAATCTCATGCGTGCAATGCACGTGTACCTTACTAATACTTCCTTTTTCAGTTAATATATTATGATTAAAATGGTGTGGGAGCATCCATGAAGCCATGTGGCACATGTGGAGGCATTGTCGCGACCTCCCTGTGTGGTTTGATCACAGTGACGTGCTGCTGGTTCCAGAAGAATGTACTCGTCCTCTCTCACACACACTGGTAGTACATGCGCGAAGTGAAGATGTGCATGCACGCACTCAGTCCCTCGCATGCACACGCGGTACATAGTGGGATGCCTTTTTGTATGAGGATCCACCTCATATGATAATTTGACACATGTAAAGTCGTTCACTTCATTGATGGCCAATTAATGCAGTGCATGCAAATTGGAGTTGGACATGAGGGAGGAAGTAGTTGAGAAAGACATTACTACTGCACTGCGTGCATGCGAGTAGTTAAATCATGGGTTGCTACTGCCATTGGTCTCCTTCGTATTTTGTGCCAATTTTTGACCATAATTTTATGTAACACAATATTTATGCATGTCATAAAAATTAATATCATCGAAAACTACTTTCAAATGTGATTCCAATGATAATTTTTGGTGATGCATTAACATTTTGTTAGTTAAATTTTTGGTCAAAAATTGGCACAAAATAAAAAGGGGGCCAATAGACCAGGACGCAGGCAGGATGATCTTTTTTTGCCTGGGTTACTGTTGATGGCCTTTGTGTTTAAATATGTACGGAGTGAGGTAGTACTATCTTTATCTTAGCCTCGTAGGTCTCTCCCAGTGCCTACGCTTGCCTCCCGGCCTTGCCCACCAGATCCCGCCATGAAGGATCCCACCATGGATAATCCCTTAGATCCCAGGATCCCGCGGGCTGCCCTCTCGCTGCGGCCCGCAGCACTGCCGCCTTTGAGCGAAACCCACATGTGTTTATGAGGGGATCCATTGCTCTGGAATCAAAGATCAGTGGCGTTGGAGGACATGCCAGGGCTGCATTTCAGGTGGTCGATAGAAAGGGTAAATCAGATCGAGGAAGCGTCGCATCGATTGGAGACAAGTTCGAAGGAGCTACGCCTGGCGAAGCACAAGGCGGAGGCGCAAGTCGATCTAAGGGGAGAGATGTTGAGGGATGTCAGCATCTAACAGCATCACGTTGATTTCGAGCTAGGGCTAATAGCAGAGATCATATTCACGGAGTCGACTGCAGAGGAAAGAATCTGCATGCCTGCGGAATGGCATGAGCAACGGATGCAACAGTTCAAATGGGCGGTAGGAGAAGCCAAATCCCAGGACCAGCTGCGGCGTTGCCGCTGGGCATGCATCATAGGCGAGGTGAGCTGCCTTCCTTCCCCGCAAACAATGAAGTGACCTTCTCGGTTGCTGCTGCAGTGAACTTGCAACACCATGTCGGTTTGCGACCTTGACAATCACTCCATCTATATGTATTGTATTCCTGTGAAAATACTTGGTCGTTTGGAAAAAGATGGTAGTTGAGTTATCACTGTTTTTTGAATGCTTGGTCGTGACAATCACCCGATGCCACAAACCAAAGTCTCCATCGTGTAATACTTATTATGGTCGCACCAACAGACGGTCAGTCGGTCCCGCGTCTCACCGAAGGGACACGCATCGGCTTGGTCTGACATGTATGACCAGTTACATCACTGACTTGTGTGACCGGATTTGAGCAGTAGTACTTGAAATTTATGTTCCACTAAACTCACCGGGAGCCATTTCGGGCCTCGAAACCAAAACCATCAATTAATCTTTAGCTTGTTCCCATCACATTCCAAAGTATTACTACCATGCTAAAAATAAGTGCAAACCTGCTCACACCTAGTACGTATCAAACCTGAACGTGTTCCCACTATGCAGGTTTTAGTACTAGTGCTAGTACTAGGTTATAAAAAGGGGAACTACCTAGCCGAAAATTACTCTACCTTCCTCCTCATAAGTCTTTCTTGTTCGTCCGTCCTTGCCATGACCAGTGTGCAGAGATCAAGGTCGAGTACTACTCGTAACAACGCAGCGGCGACCAAGGACACGAAAAAAGAGGGATCGCCGCCTCGCAGAGACTTCAAAAGACCTGTCACGGGCGGGCGAGGGCTCCCAGGAGCGCCCTAGCCGCAGAGGCGAAGATGCCGAGTTGGCGGCGCTGGAGTCGTTATCCCTCGACGACATGCCCGATCAACTCAATAAGCAGAAGGAGTTCATCAATGGCTTGGTGGAGCTGCTGAAGGGGAGCCTCGACGACATGCCCGCTGAGCTCAATGAGCAGGGGGGTTGACCGCCGGCTTGATGATGCTACTGAAGAAGAGCATTGCCTTAGATAAGAAGGCGCCCGATGAAATCCTGCAACTTCAGGAGGACAATGCGAAGCTCTGCCACGAGCTCGACTTGCTGAAGGAGGAGAACGCCGGCTGGAAGAACCTGCATGAGAAAAGTAGTTCCTCGGTGAAGATGTTGCACGCCCTCGTCATTGAACATAAGGAGGAGTTGGCGAAGCTCCGCATCGAGCACCCAGCTATTGTCAAGGTACGTAATGCAGCCGTGGAAGAGATGTTGAAGGCTCGCGTTGAGAAATCCCGCGTCATGGACAGAATGAAGAAGATGGCGGAGTAGATGCATGAGCAGATGGAGGCCGTGGAGACGATGAAGAAGCAGTTACAACTCCGTGGCCAGCAACCCTTCATGTAGTAGAGAGCAGCGGCCCAGACTTGTGTGTGCGTTGTCGGTGTCAAAACCGGCGGATCTCGGGTAGGGGGTCCCGAACTGTGCGTCTAGGCGGATGGTAACATGAGGCAAGGGACACGATGTTTTACCCAGGTTTGGGCCCTCTCGATGGAGGTAAAACCCTACGTCTTGCTTGATTAATATTGATGATATGGGTAGTACAAGAGTAGATCTACCACGAGATCACGGAGGCTAAACCCTAGAAGCTAGCCTATGGTATGATTGTTGTAATGTATGTTGTGTCCTACGGACTAAAGCCCTCCGGTTTATATAGACACCGGAGGAGGCTAGGGTTACACAGAGTCGGTTACAATGGTAGGAGATCTACATATCCAGACGCCAAGCTTGCCTTCCACGCCAAGGAAAGTCCCATCCGGACACGGGACGAAGTCTTCAATCTTGTATCTTCGTAGTCTTGGAGTCCGGCGGACGATGATAGTCCGGCTGTCCGGACACCCCCTAGTCTAGGACTCCCTCGGTAGCCCCTGAACCAGGCTTCAATGACGATTAGTCCGGCGCGCATAATGTTCGGCATTGCAAGGCGGGTTCCTTCCTTGAATAATCCAGAAGATCATGAACACCAGATAGTGTCCGCTCGCAAAATAAATTCCACATTCTACCGTAGAGAGAATAAAATGTACACCGCTCAATCTGCCGACGTATTATGCGGCATGACATCACACCGCTACCGTGCTTTTACTTGAATCTTTTTACTGCATTCACCTCAAAGACGCTTAGCTAAGCGGTTTCTTGGCACGCCTTGTCGAAGTAGAGATCGTGTTCCCCTTATTCCGGGATTCTCATCAATACGGACGTGGGTAACCCAACCGCGCCATGAATGGTGGCGGTTGGGAGATAAGCGAGTTTTACCAGGTCGGTGGGGGACGCATAGTTTTCGTCCGCCTATATATATAAGGGTTAAGGATTCACCTCCTCACCTACGCCTTCTTCCTCCTTTGCTTATCCATCTCCGCGCACTCAAGCTCCAACGCCTGTTCGCAAGATCTCGCCGACCTCCTCCGAATATGTCCGGAGGGGGAGGCAAATGGTTGGCCTCCACCGTTAAGGAGGAGCACATCACCAAGCTGCGCAGCGCCGGATACCTTTCCGGCGATGTCGCGCATCGGCTGCCCAACAAGGGCCAGCTCATCCCTACCCCTGGGCCTCATGAGAGGGTCGTCTTCCTTCCCCACTTCCTCCGTGGACTGGGCTTTCCACTCCATCCATTCGTCCGGGGGCTCATGTTCTACTACGGCCTGGATTTCCACGATCCGCGCCAACTTCATCCTCAATATCTCGGCGTTTATCGTGCGGTGCGAGGCCTTCCTCGCATCCGCCCCACTTCGCCTGTGGCTCAAGACCTTCAACGCCAAACCGAAGGTTGTGAAGGGCACGCAAGCGTAATCGCGGAGGCGCCATGTTGGGCAAGTTGCCCAACGTCCTTTGGCTCGAAGGGGCCTTCGTGGACTCCGTCAAGGGGTGGCAATCGGGGTGGTTCTACATCACCGAGCCGCGCAAGCCCGCATGGGCGGCGGCCCCCGAGTTTAGATCTGGCGTCCCCACGCAGCTCACCTCCTGGAAAGAGAAGGGCTTGCAATGGGGCAATCCGATGGAGGTGACGGGACTCCGAGCCTGCATCTAGAAGCTGGTGAGCAATAAGCTCAGGCTCGTCGACGTGGTCCAAGTCATGCTCATCCGCCGGATTCTCCCATGCCAAGAACGGGCATTCAATCTGTGGGAGTTTAATCCGGAACAGCACCAGGCGGTGAGCGGGCTCTTCGATACAACATACGAAGGCGCCTGGAGGGTGCTGATCAAGGGCGCCGAAGCCCCCGCATCCGCGACGGAAGATCGCGGATTCAGCTTGCAGCATCCAACTGACGAGGTAAGTGATTCAACCCCATTACGGGACACTCGGTAGTAATCGAATTGATTAAGAGGGTTTCATTCTTTCTTTTCCTTTGACAGGAATGGATGGAGAAGGCCAAGCAGCTTATCAGCCCGGCTCCCATGCCAGAAGACCCTGGACGCCTGCTTAGCGGGCTGCTGGTTCCGCACCGCACGTGGTGCCGAGAAGAAGGCCAAGAGGTGGCCGGGACTCAAAGAGTTCCCGCAATCAGTGTCCGACGACGAGGCGGACTCTCCCCAAGACGAGGAGGAGGAGGACTCTCCCGGAGGAGGGAGAGAAGAAGAGGAAGGCTTCCCCAATAGGGGAGGCCGAAGGGTCCAAGAGGGGGAGGACTATCCCCCCGGACAGTTTCGCCAACACCATCGTTGGCAAGGATGAATGGTCTCCAAGGGCCAGGCGTCCGGCAAGATCGTAAGTATCCGGATCCTTGCTATGTAATTTCTTTCGTGCCGCGTAGTGTCCTTCTAATGCCGCGTTCTGTCCGTAGTCCGGCCAATGATGATCTTCCCGCTTCAACAAGCGGGTCATTGGCCTCGTCGGATGTGGATTCACTTCCGACTGCCACTACCCCCCGCACCGGCGAAGACACCGAGGTGGGATCCCAGAGAGGGACCCATCAGGAGGAGGCTCCGGAGGCGCCGTCAGGCTGCCTCCCGGACTTTGTGCCAGACTCTTCATCGGAACCCGCAGTGGTTCTAGAGTCCGGCAAGCGGCCCCTTCAAAAGAAGGGCAAGACCGTGACACCGGCGGCCCTCGTCGAACCGGAGGCGCCGGATAACCTGTTGGAGGCGCTTAAAGGCGCTTCCATCGAGGAAGAACACCGCACTATCATGAGTGCGGTGATTCAAAAGGTTCAGCTCGCCAAAAGCGGGCTGACCGAAGCCTGCAGCAGCCTTCTAACAAAGCTTTGAGGTAAGAAGTTAAAATTATGTAATGTAATACCGCATGGACAAGAGTTTCGATGCTCGGCCTGTGTTCGGAAAGAAAAGCCGGACTGAGGATCTAACAAGATATACGCAGGGTACTTAAAATGTGTCAACATGGGTTTGCAGGCTATGCTGCTGACCTCTGCCGCACTATCGGCGGAGGTCGAAGTGTTGAAGAAGGATCTCAAGCGGTCCGAGCAAGAGCTCGGCCATGCTAAGAAGCAGCTCGAGGACAAAGAAGGTGATTGACACCCCTTTGAATAGTTACCTTACAGAAAAGGATTTTGGTTGCAATAAAATTAACAAGGATAATTTGATATTTTAGGGCCACTTAACGAGGTGGCAGCCCCGGGAGGCCAGGTCCGCGCCGAACACGCAAGACATGAGCGGAAGAGCGAGAGAAGCAGGAGGCACGGGTGGCGAAAGTACGGCAAGAGCTCCAAGCTCTCATGGAAAAGCCTGAGAGTTTGGAGCGTGACTCCAAGACTCGAGAGTCCGAGCTTGCCTTGGCTCTCGAAAGTGCCAAGTCCGCCAAGGCCGAGGCCTGTAAGGCCCTTCAGGAGGTTGAAGATGTGAAGAAAATAGCGGCGGGTAAGGCATTTTTCATGCAAAGTAAGCATGTTAATGTAAACTACCTTACACTTACCCGCTCGAGCTCTCCAGGCGCTTGCAGATCTGCCGCCAGAGGCGTCCGATGCCGCCAGATTCTATCGTGGCGTGAGGGAGCTCGACGGAGAAGGTGTTCTGTCTCAAGATGCCGAGGCCGACATCCGGTGCTTTCAAGCGACCAGCCGAAGCAGCTGGTCGAACTCCACAAGGTAGCCGAGGAGGCCATGAAGGCCCTCATTGTCCGGTTGTGGCTCGACAGCCATGCTCGCGAGCTACTTCGCCTGCAGGCGGCGGCTGGTGGATGCGTGCCCTTGGGTGGAGGTCACCAGCGCCCGCGTGTATTGAAGGTGTTGCCGGGCCCTTGCCCGCACAAAAGGTGCACCGGGCAGGTTGATGCGAGAAGCTTCACGGACCCACCGCCACCGGCAAGGAGTATCGCACGCCAAGATGTATTATAAAACTGTCCTCAAGGGAGCCCGCGATATTGCGGATGAGTGCCCCAAATGTAATCTTTGAGTAAACTCTTTATGTATTATCCTCGCGACCAAACTTTGTTCATGTGCGTTAAGCAACGCTTGTTTAATTTAAAATATTACCTTCAGGCGGCCGCTTATAAAATCGAGAGATGGCAAGTCGTTGGCTTCAGCCCCCAAGCCACGAAAGTGTGGGGTGTTCGGATAAACTTGAGCATTCTTGTTCCCATTTTTGGGTCCATCTAGGAGGCGCCAACACAACGTAACAAGGCAACCGGACTTATAATGCTTGAACACTCTCACTTAGCCATAGAATTCTATAATTTTAATTTCAAGAAGCCCTCGGTATTCGAAGACCGAATCCGGGCGCTTATCCACGCCTTCGCTCGGACATTGTCCGAACTCGCAAGCGGCGTGAGTCTTTATGGACCCAAAAACCTCTCGAACAACGCACTCGTCTCTCGCCTTATCATGCCGCCAGTTTTAGCTTTCCATCGAGGCGCCGCCTGCTCAACGGGGCGCAATCGCAGTGGTTCTCCCAAAGGCCACCTTAGCCGACGTAACGGAACGTAAGGCACCAAAACGTGGGAGCCGGGCAAACCCAACTATTGACCCAAGACATGATTCGAGCCGATTCATATATTGCTATAAGTTCGGGTGCCGCACTTATGAAAGTGTTCGGACTTTATCACACCATAATTTGGGGAACAAGCCCTCGGCGATTCGGCCGTACCAAAATATACGGGTGCAAGATGTCATGTAATGAACATATATATAAAAAAGGTGATATAATTGCAGTCGAAAAGTGCTGCATTATCTATTAAAGAAAGTCTGCTATGAATGCGGACTGATACAAATAGTGCGGTAAGCAAGGGATTTGGACTAAGTAAACATGTCCCCCTTCAGGGGTGAGCTGCGGACTTGGTGTATATAATCGAATTTAATGCTCGTGATTGAGACCACCTGAGTGTTCGTCGCAGCCTTCCATCGTCCCTGACTGTTGCATCGTGAGTTCGGCAGGTTCATCGCCGGACACGGCCTCTGGCTAACGGAGTCCTGTGTACATAAAGAAGGGAAAATAAAAAATAAAAAATAAAAAAGAGAGGCACACTTGCGAGCCCCCGGTGTGGTCGAACCGCACTCTGGGTCTGTTGCAATCGTGCCCCTTCCCCTGTGCCCATGGTATCTCCAAGGCATAATGATGTACGCGGAGTGTTATTCTTGCGATCATGCGTGGGCGGGTTAGCCGCATTGCTACGCGCGCTCGATCGCGCCAGTGGTCTTGGTTGGCATTGTCCGGCGCTGTTTATCAGATCCGCCTTTTAACGGCCGGAATCGAGAATTGCCTTAGAAGGCTGCTCAGACTTCTAGCGCGAGAGCCGCCAGATGTTCCATCGCTCGAGGGAGCGCCTGTATTCCCATTGACCGTGATGACTCCGCGAGTGCCTCGCATTTTGAGCTTTAGGTATGCATAATGCGGCACCGCGCTGAATTTTGCAAACGCGGTTCGTCCGAAAGCAGAGCGTGATAGCCGCCATGCGAACGGGACTATGTCAAGATTAACTCTTCGCCCGAAATTATCCGGATCCAAGACCACTTCCAGCAGGATCGAGCCTGCATAGCTTGGCTTCAACTCCTGGTATGACACCTTTAAAGGTTGTCTTTGTAGGTTTATTCCTTGAGGGGTCTATGCCCATTTTGGCGACCGTATCCCGATAAAGCAGGTTCAAGCACGCCGCCGCCCATCAGACTCTCGTGAGGTGAAATCCATCGACAATTGGGTCTAAGACCAATGCGCGAATTCGCCATGGCGTATGCTGGTCGGATGGTCTCTTCGATCGAAAGTGATCGGACAAGAAGACCATGGATTGAACTGGGCGACCGCTCCATCGCCAGACGCCCCTTAGTGCGCGCTTTCCTCTCCTCTTGGGTATATGGGTCACGAAATCATATTCACCGTCCGCACTTGTGGGGAAAACCCTTCGTCCTCTATTGTTCGGGCGGTCGGGTCTCTTCCTCGCCATCGCTGTTCAGCCCCTTGTCGTTGTTTTCGCAATTAACTTGCTCGCTCGTTGAACACCCAGAATCTCTATTAGTGTGATTAGCTGGTTTTTCAGGTGCCATGTATCCGCATAAGCGGTCGAGTATTCGGTCCAAATTGGACGGACCGGTTTAGAGCCTCGAACCCGGCGCTGACCGCCAGATCCTCCTTATCGCCGCCAAGCACGCGGCGCTTTGTTTTTGTTTCGCCGTGACCTGCCGTTGTTGTCCTTAGTATCCGGATTGCCAGAATTTTTACGGAGATTGTTGCTGCGAGCCAGCCAGCTGTCCTCTCCCGCGCAAAAGCGGTCATTAATGATGTGAGGGCTGCCATAGATTTCGCTTTTCCTGCCCTGTGCCGGGCTAGCCATTCGTCCCGGATGTTATGTTTGAAGGCTGCAAGGGCCTCGCGTCCGGACAATCGACGATTTGGTTTTTCTTTGTCAAGAACCGTGTCCGAATTGCTCGGCTGATTCATCCGCTGCTGGATAATGTGGCTTAGGTCATCGGCGCTCGGTGGTCACACATACGCGTCTCGAAGTTGTCGAGGAATGCGGCTTCCGTGTCTTCCCAGCTCCCAATCGACTCATGGGCAAGCTGTTTAGCCAATGCCGAGCTGGTCCTTTAAGCTTGAGTGGGAGATACTTGATGGCATGGAGATTGCCGCCAAGGGCCATATGGATGTGGAGAAGATAATCTTCGATCCAAACCGCTGGGTCTGTTGTGCCATCGTAAGATTCGATGTTTACGGGTTTAAACCCTTCGGGGATTTGATGATCCATTACTTCGTCAGTGAAGCATAGCGGGTGTGCGGCGCCTATGTATTGAGCAATATCGCGACGCAGATCGAGAGAGCGTTGTCTGCCGTGTTCGGCCCGGTCGGGGTTATTGTATCCGGCGTGACGGTATTCGTCATGGGTCGTGGGGCGCCCACGTGATCCGTAGATGGATCTGGATTGCCTTGCTTTGTCTTCCAATATGTCTCGCAAGTCTGGCGCGTTCCCTCTTGGCTTCGTACTTTTGGAGCAATGCCGGGGTACGGTCTTGGCTGGGGAACCTGGGTGCCTCTCACACGACCACGGGTGGTCGGTCACCATATCGCATACCGGTGATGGAGGTATGTATGCTTCCTCCTCTAATCGGGGAGCAGCTTGCTTTTGGGTAACTTTTGAGGGCGCTCGAGTTTATACTCTTCGCCGCGAGGACCTCGGTCCATCGATCGCCAGCAGGTCCCGATCAGCTTGAAGTTGTTGCTGCTTTTTCTTTAGGCTGTTTGTCAGTGGCGATAAGCCTGCGCTTGAAGCGCCTCTGCTCGACGGATCCTCGTGTACGATTTAATTCATCATCGCTGAGGCTTGCTTCGCCTTCGAGAGGGAGGCATATAGTCATGATCCTCAACCTCTTCGCCCCGCCGCCTCTCGTGAGGGCTTGCTTCGCATCCTCCCGCTCGAAGTCTTGCGGGAGGGGATTGTCTTCGCACTCTCTCGAGTATTATTATATCCTCGTGCCGAATCTCCATTCTTGCTGTGGCGGATTTAGAGCGGTGTCACGACGCCGGCGCTTGGGCTGCTTTTTTAAGAGTCTCGCCTCCGCGCTTCTTCGCCGCCCCGCTTTTTGGGGTGTCCACCATATATATGTCGATGACGAGGTGGTCTTCCAGCGTCTCGTAGGCGCTGGTTCTCGTTCGCCTCCGCATCGCCGTCCATAGCGCCGATGTCGCCGGAGTCGTAGTCTAGCATGTCGGTTAAATCGCCGACAAAGGCTACAAAGTGGGTGGTGGGTGGGTTCTGAATTTCTTCATCGTCTGCATTCCCAACCATCCCGCCATAGTCCGCTAGGGCTCTCCCGATAGCGAGAGATGCTTTAGCGAAGTTTAGGATGTCACCAAAGGGCGAGTGTTGAAGATGACCACGGCGGTGAATTTATAACCGGCGCCTAATCTGAATCGATTGATAGGGGCGCGGGAGGTTCGGAGTCCGCAAGGAGTCCGCGCCGGAATCACGAAGTTTCGCAGGGATAAGATTAGTGTTCGCCCATCGCCGTGGATATTGAAGCCCCTGTGGCGCGCCTCTATCCACCGCCTCGATCTGGGCGATCGCTCCGGACTAACGGCCAAGCGGATTCGTGTGCGCCCGCCAAGGCACTGCTCGGCGGCAGAGCTAGATCATGCCCGCCGCCACAAGGCGGCGCTGCTTATCAGGCTCGAGTCCGTCAAGATCAAGTCTCCGCGACATCGGCCGTGAAGTTTAAGCTTCCGAATCGACCGACGGCCGGGGAATAGCTTCGATCCGCTCCAGATGGCCAAGTGAATTAGCCCGCAGCGCGGTCAGCCGAATCGACGATCCGCCCGGGAGAAAAGTCTCACCCGACAGCGTTGTTGGTTGAAGATGCCATCGGGCCTATCGGTGACGCACGAGGAACTCTCAATGAAAGCACCAATGTCGGTGTCAAACCGCGGATCTCGGTAGGGGGTCCCAACTATGCGCTTAGGCGGATGGTAACAGGAGGCAAGGGACACGATGTTTTACCCATGTTCGGGCCCTCTCGATGGAGGTAAAACCCACGCCCCGCTTGATTAATATTGATGATATGGGTAGTACAAGAGTAGATCTACCACGAGATCACGGAGGCTAAACCCTAGAAGCTAGCCTATGGTATGATTGTTGTAATGTATGTTGTGTCCCACGGACTAAAGCCCTCCGGTTTATATAGACACCGGAGGAGGCTAGGGTTACACGTAGTCGGTTACAATGGTAGGAGATCTACATATCCGTGATCGCAAGCTTGCCTTCCACGCCAAGGAAAGTCCCATCCGGACACGGGACAGAGTCTTCAATCTTGTATCTTCGTAGTCTTGGAGTCCGGCGGACGATGATAGTCCGGCTGTCCGGACACCCCCTAGTCCAGGACTCCCTCATGCGTCTTCCTTCTTTTGGGGGGGGGGGGGGGTAATCTTCCTTCTTGTTTTGCTCCCATGTTTCTTATTTCGCATTGAGTGTTTCGCCGCAGGTGTCACATTTTCTGCTAGGCATGAATAGAACGATGCTAACGATGAGCGGAGCCGTGGGATCGATGACTAGCAAATTAGATCATTTTTATCGCCATATCGCACTGGGCTGCCGTGTTTCATGCTCCTCTGTCAAATTAGTACTCCAACGAAAAACTTGAGTATATCATACAGTTCTTTGCTCCTCCTCGGGTCGTCGGCAACATTTATCCGAGCATTCAAATCACAAGGCCTCGCCTTCAGCAGTAATGAGTCGTCAAATCACAAAGGCCCTCGCCTCTCCTGAAACCAACCAACCGAGACTGCCCCGCCCTCTAGCCTTTTAAATGTATACTTTCGTACAGTAGTAGTATCGATGGATTGTGCCATGGAGTAAAACTAACAAGATGAAATTAAAGAAAAAAGATGGTAAGTATAGAGAGCGCTCGTCGCCAAATTATGCATATAGTACTATTAAAAAAGCTAGTACGTGTTTAGATGGGGTGCTAAATTCTAGTAAAGAAATTAGCATACCTATTTAATTTTTAGGTTTTTATTATTTATGCCACTAGTTGTGTCTCACTAGTCAATTTTGCCATTAGAAGTTATAACTACTCAAAAATGCCATCGATCTGTGAGATACTTGCTCAAAAATGCAATTAGATATCTCAAAAATGCCATCGTTTCGTTAGATGTTTGCTCAATAATGCCATTAGACATTGTTATTTTCACGTCAAACCCATTGACCATGTTATATGAAAAAAATAAGCCTAGACCCACATGTTGATTCTCTCTATCTCACAATGATAAGTGTGGCCCTGCTTGTCAGGAGTAACCAAGCGAATAATTTTACAGGAAAATAAGAATGTTGTTGGGATCAAGTAGGCCCCACACTTTATTGTAGTGAGATAGAGGGAGAGCTGGCATGTTGGTCCACAGGTATTTATGTCAGTATAACATGGCAAAAGAGATTTGAGTCACAATAATGGTGTCCAGCACAACACACCCCTCAAATAAAACTAAGCACCCTAAAATTCTTTGACAACTAAACTGTTGGCTATATGATGTTGGCCATATATATTGTACGTATATAATGTGGAGAAATGAGTGGTAGTACTACCAACTACAAGATAAACTATAAGAAATACTAGTATGTACGTACTGAAGAGTTAAAGTAACGAGAAGGAACATAACATAGTTCTACTGGGGGCTCAGCACAACACACCCCTCAAATATAACTAAGCACCCTGAAATTAAACTAAGCAACTAATCCGGTAGACACTGCATTACAACCACCATGAGCAACGACACTGCCACCTTACTCGGACTCCTCGTGCACGTGCTCGACTTCGTCCTTGTCCCTCTTCCTCTTGCCTAATACTTCTTTGCTTGAACCGCACACTTGGCTCTCGCTCTTCATCCAACCCTTGTAGATATTGACACAAAGGTGGGCATCCATTGCAGTGTAATTGATGTGATCTCTATCTAGTACATTCCATTGCCATGCAAGACGAAACTTGGGCGGAGGTTTCGACAGTTTACCGTACGAAGGATCAACCATGGCTGATGTCAGGGTCAACACTGAAGGCTGATGGGAGGACACCAGCACATCCGACCCAGGACTTCTTTATCATTCATAAAGTCTATAGAAACAAATTTGACTTTGCCGCCCCCGAGGAAGTTCTTAAAATCCTCGCACTCAACGTCGGCATGGCATATGTGGTAGACCAAGCACAAGTTATGCATGCAAATCTGTATCATGACGGGCTTCTTCTTCTCTTCCTCCTTTAGATTCTTCTCTTTTCCCAGGACTATGGTGTACACAACATCTGGCCCAGCGACCCACTCATCACCCTTTGACTTTTCTAACATGCGTCTGAAGCAAGCAAGGCATCTGAGGGAGTCCTGGACTATGGGGTCCTCGGGTAGCCGGCCTATGTGACATGGGCCAGACTGATGGGCCGTGAAGATACAAGGTAGAAGGACCTCCCCCCGTGTCCGAATGGGACTCTCCTTTGCATGGATGGCAAGCTTGGTGTTTGGATCATGTACCTTCCTTTCTCTGTAACCGACTCTGTACAACCATAGATCCCTCCGGTGTCTATATAAACCGGAGGATTTAGTCCATAGGGGCGAAGAACAATCATACAGTCTAGACATCTAGGATTTAGCCATTACGATCTCGAGGTAGATCAACTCTTGTAATCCCTATACTCATTAAATTCAATCAAGCAGGAAGTAGAGTATTACCTCCATTAAGAGGGCTCGAACCTGGGTAAACATCGTGTCCCCTGCCTCCTTGTTACCTTCGATCCTTAGACGCACAGTTCGGGACCCCCTACCCGAGATCCGCCGGTTTTGACACCGACATTGGTGCTTCCATTGAGAGTTCCACTGTGTCGTCACCAGAAGGCTCGATGGCTCCACCAATCATCTACAACAATACCGCCCTGAGGGAGACTTTTCTCCCCAGCCAAATTTTCATATTCAGCGACTTCGCACTACGTGCCAATTCGATTGGCCATCTAGAGCAGATCGACAGCTATGCCCCTGGTCATCTGATCAGTTTTGGAAACCTAAACTACGTCGCTGATACCCGAGGAGACTTGATCTTCCAAGGGTTCTTGGACTCAACCATGTCTCCGGCCTCAGATCCGGAAATCCTCGCCGATTCTGAAGACGAGAATCTAGAGCCTGCCGGACTCTCCGTAGCCATAGAGCTCAACGGCAGAGGTATGGAGGGGATCGTTTCACCAACCGGCCCGGAGTCACTCCAGGATCCCTCTATCCTCATCGAGTCGGACTCACCCCCGTACACTAGCTCTGAACTCCCGAGGTCTGTGTTGTATGAACTCGGCCAGGGAACTCCTGTCCGATCCCACCCCGCTCCACGGATTCTCGCTTCCCTGTCCAAACCTCACCCTTAAATGAGGCTCTGTACTTAATGCGATCTCTCGCCATTACAGATGGATCGCTGCCGAATTATGCCCAGCTCGCACTAGGGGCTGAGAGCAGGGAATTTTACGTCCCACCCACCACCCACTTCATAGCCACTAACCGACATGCTCGATTACGCTTCCGAGGACATCGAAGGCATGGACGATGATGCCGGAGAAGAGCAAAGCCAGAACCCGCCGCTTACTGGACGCTGGACGGCTACCTCCACATATGACGTGTATATGGTGGACACACCCAAAGAGGATGACGACGATGGTGGAAAGGTCCCAGTCGAGGATAATTCTCCTGTGGCACCACCAAAGCTTCGTCGTTAGTGGTGCCGTTCTAAACCGCGCCGAGGAAAAAAAGCAATACCTGCACAGGAGACAACAATACTCCGGATAACGCCGAAGACCAAGAAGCCCCCATCGAACCAACATCCGAACATGATGATTGGGAGGAGGGGCAAGTTAACCCCGATGATCCCATCGGGAATGAGGGCTCGGAGGATAGTAATTATGCACCAACCTCCGAAGAAGATGAGAGCCTCGGCAATGAAGAATTCATCGTGCCAGAGGAAACCTTCGAACAAGAGCGCTTTAAACGTCGGCTAATAGCCACTTCAAGAAGCCTGAAAAAGAACCAGCAGCAGCTTCAAGCTGCTCATGATCAGCTCAATGATAGATGGACTGATGTCCTGGTAGCCGAGGAATACGGCCTCAAACGCCCAACCAAGAGTTACCCGAAGAGCAAGCTTCTACCCCGATTCGACGACATGGCCCCAGAGCCTATATCGCCCATGCATAACACCGCTGACAGACCTGACCGACAACCACGTGTCCGGGACAAAGCAGCAACTCAAGCCGAACACCCTCCTACACCACCTCGCCATAAGGGTAGAGAGACAACAGCAGCAGGATACACTTACGACCTACGATAGGACCTGGATAATAGAGCCGGTCAGACCAGATCAATATACAGATCAAGGGGAGGGCCCCAGCGTGAGAAGATGGCCATCAAGCCTGGCGCGACAAGCACAACTTCATCCGGGCTGAAAACCACATACGGTCTCCATCCGAACTATGTCGTGACGTGGCCCGATATAGAGGTGCCACACACCCACTATGCTTCACTGATGAGGTAATGGAGCACCAAATCCCAGAAGGGTTTAAACCCGTGAACATCGAATCATACGATGTCACAACAGACCCCGCAGTACGGATTGAAGATTTCTTCTCCACATTCACATGGCTCGCAGTGACGATCTACATGCCATCAAATACCTCCCTCTCAAACTTAAGGGACCATCTCGGCACTGGTTAAATAGCCTCCCAAAAAACTCTATTGGAAGATGGGAAGACCTGGAGGATGCCTTTAGAGACAACTTCCGGGGCACTTATATCCGGCCTCCAGATGCTGATGACCTCAATCACATAGTCCAACAGCCCGGAGAGTCAGCCAGAAAATTCTGGACCTGGTTCCTAGTCAAAAAGAACCAAGTTGTTGACTGTCCAGACGCTGAGGCCCTAGCAGCCTTCAAACACAGCATCCGCGATGAATGGCTTGCCCGACCCCTCGTCCAAGAAAAGCCGAAGTCCATGGCAGTTCTCACATCACTCATGACCCGCTTTTGCGTAGGCGAAGATAGCTAGCTTGCCCGTAGCAGCAACAATACCAGTGATCCTGGCACTTCGGAAGCAAGGAACAGAAACGGCAGGCCCCGACGCAACAAAAACAAGCGTCAGAGCAACACTGACAATACCGAAGACACAGTGGTTAACGCTAGATTTAGTGGTTCCAAGCCCGTTCAGCAGAAGAGGCCATTCAAAAGAAACAAAGACGATTCATCTAGCCTGGATCAAATACTCGATATACCTTGCCAAATCCACGGCACCCCTGACAAGCCTGCCAACCATACAAACAAAAGCTGTTGGGTCTTTAAGTAGGCCGGTAAGTTAAACACCGAGCATACGGGGAAAGGGTCGCTAAGCGAGGATGACGATGAGGAGCCCCGCCCACCGAACATAGGGGGATAGAAGAAATCCCCCACCCCCCGAGGTCAAGACGGTGAATATGATATACGCTACTCACATCCCCAAAACGGAGCACAGGCGCGCGTTAAAGGACGTCTATGCGATAGATCCAGTCGCCCCCAAATTTAACCCATGGTCAGCATGCCCAATCACTTTTGATCGCAGGGACCATCCGACCTGTATCTGTGATGGAGGTTCAGCCGCATTAGTCCTCGACCCAATTATCGACGGATTCCACCTCGCGAGAGTCCTCATGGACGGCGGCAACAGTCTTAACCTGCTCTATTAGGACACAGTCCGAAAATGGGTATTGACTCGTCAAGAATCAAGCCCACCAAAACTACCTTTAAAGGAGTAATACCTAGTGTCAAGGCCCGCTACACGGGCTCAATCACATTGGAAGTCGTCTTCGGTTTGCTGGACAAATTCCAAAGCGAAGACTTGATCTTCGACATCGTCCCTTTTCGCAGTGGCTATCATACACTGCTCGGATGAACTGGTTTGCCCGTTTCAATGCGGTCCTGCACTATGCTTATCTAAAGCTCAAAATGCCAGGACCACGCGGTGTGATAACAGTCCATGGAAACATGGATCGCTCCCTCCGTACTGAGAAACACACTGCAGCCCTCGCAGCAGAAGTACAAGTCGGTCTTATCAAGCCGAACTCCACATCGGCAGTCAAGCCCCCGGACCCTATCAAACGAGTCCGGACCACCCCACATAATGATAGTCTAGCTTGTCAGGAGCTTGATTAGCAATCCGGCCTCTGTCTTAGCCCCAACCGGACAACGACGTATGTACCGCGTGCACATAACTATGCACTAAAAATACCATGGGCAATGACGGAGGCATATTAAGGATAAAGTCCACAATGTGGCTCAACCATACTTGGACCCCATCTATCTTTTTCTTAAGCTACATTTTTTCTTTTCAGGTTCTTTACAACCCACATCAAACTTTTTGTGGTGTCAAGGGCCCCTTTTCTCGGCCCCTTATGAAAACTTATTCATTAATCCTCTCAAAGGATCACACACCAAGGCGAAAAGGAGCGCAGATGTACGACGTAGTACATAAAGGATCTTTCAAGATCACCTCCTCCCCTTTTATAATACATGTACACAGCTTTCCCTTTCGCTCGGCATGTAAAATAGCCTTGTTGCTTATAGGATTATCTGTACAAATACGTTTTGACGCATCAATCAGACTATAATGGAAACCGTTTTTTCGCACAAATTATTTGGTATTGCTTATTTGTATTTTTTCCTTTTTGTCATCTAATGGTCATGTACACCTCGGCACGACCTAAATCGCCAGGGGCTCCATTCAGCCGCGTACATTTCTTAAATTTACCTTAAGTCCGAACACTTCCACAACTGCAATCCGGTGTCCCGAATTTAGCATTATATGCATCGGCTCCGAATCATGTCTTGGGTCAATAGTTGGGTTGCCCGGCTCCTATGGTTGCTACCTTACATTCCGATTGTTCAGCTAAGGAAGTAAAGGGAGAAGTATAGCGATTATGTTTCCGGTTAGCCGGATAAACACCTCAGTAGAGAAAGCCGAAAACTCACTGTCATGATGCGGCGAGAGCTGGTCAGCTATTTGGTGACTCAGTATAAATCTCTTGCAATTTTTTCCGTATCACGCGAAGGACTGGTTTTTACCTGGATAGGTGTCTACAACACCCCAAGTTCGGATCATCGAACAATACTAGGGGCTGCGCCTACAATCTTATTGTCAAACTCCTATGGCAAAGTGAGAATGATAAAGCCGCATAAGTCTGATTGCCTGGTTCGCCGCACTAGCACCTCCTTCAGGGACCAAGTCATTGGGATAAGTGTGTTTTTGTGCTATTCTGAACACCCCCGTAGTATCTACGCGAGGGGTGAAGCCGACGACTGGCCAATTCTCAGATTCATTAAACGGCCGTAAGGGAGGATAAATAATTTCAGATAAAACAAGACTAAAATTACACAAACACCTTGTTTTCATTATACAAAGTTTGGGCAGCACGGATACATTCATTCAAAAATGATGTCCTTTGAACATAGGCCCTCTATAATGTGGGATCTTTCAAGGACATCGTTGAAATATTTCTCAGGCGTACGATGCTCCTTCCCTGTAGGCGGTCCCTCGGTTGCAAGACTGGTGGCATTCATCTTGGCCCCTTGCACCTTGACACGGGCGAAGGCCATCCGGGCACCTTCGATACAGACTGAACGCATTATAGCATCCAGCCGCGGGCAGACATCGACCGGCCGCTTCACAAGCCCAAAGTAGCTAGTAGGTATTGGTTCGGCTGGCCAAAGACGGACTATGATATCCTTCATGGCCAGTTCGGCCATCCTATGCATCTCGGTCAGCTGTTTCAGCTGATCACTGAGGGGCAAGGGCTGCTCTGGCGCAAGGTACTATGACCAAAACAGTTTCTTCTTTGAGCTCCCCTCTTCGGCCCGGAAGAAATTGGCAGCGTCTGCAATACTTCAGGGCAGATCCGAAAATGCTCCTGGAGAACTCCAAATGTGTGTCAGTAAGGTGTATTTTCTCCTTACGTATTTGCTCTGCATATTAAAAGCCATACCTACCGCGATCTTCTTGGCTTCACGGATCTCCTGACAGGTGCCTTGGACTTCAACCTGGGCCTCCTTCGCACTTTGGAGCACCGTAGCAAGTTCGGAGTCTCGGTCCGACACCTGGCGCTCCAAGGACTCACATTTGCTTATAGCATCAGTGAGCTCTTGTTGGACTTCATCCAACCTCGCCTCATGCTTTCGACAGGTGGCTCTTTCCTCGTCCATGTCCTTCTTGGCTTTGGCTAGCGCAGTCTTGAGGGCTTCAACCTCAGACGTGTCAACTATGAGCATAAACATAAATCTCAGTCAGATAACAAATTGGAACTCATATCAATTCAGATATGCTTCAATATAACATACCTTGCTTTGCCTCCAACTTCTGCTTTAGTTCGGAGAGTTTGGCTACATGTGAGGCTGCTGCCAGCTTCGCAGCCTGTTCATCCAAGTAGACATATATTTTAGCTCCTGTGAAGTATTATTTGATCCTCTGTTAAGCCTTTCTTCATGAAACACCGAACAGAGTCTCAGGGGCTACCATCTATATACAGGTATTCCTTTTGTAAATAACTAAAAATATATTCCTTCACATACCTCAAAGCCTGTTAGAAGGCTGGTGTAGGCTTGGTTCAATCTGCTTTTAGTGGGCTGAACCTTTTCAACCACCGTACCCACAAGGGTACAGTGCTCCTCCACAATGAAAGCATTTTCAAGCGCTTCCATCAGAGTGTCCGATGCCTCCGGATTGATAGAGGGCGCTGGTGGAGACGGCACGCCCCCTTCCTTTGAAGAAGGCTGCTGGTCCGATTCCTTAGCTGTATGGGTCTCCGGAATAATATTCGGTTGGGGGCCGAATTGAGCGTTGCCCCCATTACCGGTCTCCATGGGGGTTGATTTGCCCCTCTCTTCGGCAACAGAGGTATTACCCTCCGCCGCCACCTTCGCGACCTCTCGTACCTCTCCATGACCTGGAAAGGTTCTTTGAGACAACACTTTGATATTATCCTTGGCAGTGGGAGGAGAGATCTGCAAAGGCGACTCGCTCTCCATCACGTTCGTCCCTAGCGAGTTCCCAGATGATGTTGATCATTGGGGGAGATCGCGAGCCGGGGTATAATGCGCAATTCAGTATGTTAAAATAATAAGGCATAAAATCGGATATGTGTATGGTGTCTTCGGATACTTACGATTCAGCCGAGGGCTTTGGCCTAGGGTACCGCTTTGGGATGGCATCGACATCCGCTTCAGAATCATCCGAAAGGGAGGGTTTTCCCTTCTTGGCCACCTCCGCCTCCAAATACGCGGAGGCCCCCCCTTTTCTTCTCCCCCCTTGGGGGAGAGTTACTCTCTTCCTCCTCTACATCTTCGTCATGGGAGGAGGAGGTCTCAGAGTCTTCGGACATGGCATTCGAAGTACCCTTACGACAAAGGCCACCTCTGGTCTCCCTGCCCTTCTTCTTGGCCTTTTGCTCCGGCGCCTAATATGGCGCCGAAACCAGCATCTTGGCCAGCAAGGGCGTAGCCTGGTCCTCGGGCAGCGGAGATGGACATTTGATCTGCCCCGCTTTCTTTGTCCAGCCCTGTGAGAGTCAGAAAATTTAATATACCCCTTGTATTTGCAAATAAAAGTTATCATAAAAACTTACGGGAGTGGCTGGACGTGCGCAGTCGAGGCCGCGTTCTTCGGTTGTCTCCTGCCACGACTTTTGAGTCTTGAAGATCAACTTCCATATATCTTCGTGCATCATGCCGAAGAACCGCTGCAGGGTCCGACGACCGACCGGGTCGAATTCCCACATATGTTGAGTCCAACGCTAACAAGGGAGAATCCGGCGAAAAAGCATCACCTGGATCACACTGGCGAGGCTGGTATTCTTGTTTATCATGCCCTTGACATGGCTCTCCAGCATCGTTACCTCGTCAGGCGATTCCCAATCTAGGCCCTTATTGAGCAAGGTTGTAAGTCGCATCAGGGGCCCAGATTTGAACTCAGGGGCGGCGGCCCATGTGGCATCGCAGGGTTCCGTGATATAAAAACACCCCTGCTGCCATCCTTTAACGCTCTCCACAAAGGTCCCCTTTGTCCAAGTGACGTTGGGGAGTTTGCTCACCATGGCGCCACCGCACTCCGTGTGTTGGCCCTCGACCACCTTTGGCTTCACATTGAAAACCTTGAGCCATATGCCAAAGTGGGGAGGGACACAGAGGAATGCCTCGCACACGACGATAAACGCTAAAAGGTTGAGGCATTTGGGGCTAGATCATGAAAATCTAGCCCATAGTAGAACATGAGACCACGGATAAAAGGATGAAGGGGAAACCCTAGTCCGCGAAGGAAATGGGGGATGAACACTACCCTTTCGTTAGGTTCCGGAGTGGGGATGATATGCTTTTTGGCAGGAAGCCAGTGGACTATGTCTGTGGCCGAGTACCCAGCTTCCCGGAGCTCCTTGATGTTCTCCTCTGTAACGGAGGAAGTCATCCACTTGCCCTGCGCTCCAGATCCGGACATGGCAAGGAGTGTTTGGTGGCGATGGAAAGGATTGAGACTTGGGCGCTGGAGCTCGAATGGCAGATAGGCAGAGGAGGAAGGAGGCGTGGGTTAAAAAGACGGATCCTTATCTTTTTATAAAGGCAGTGGATGTCAAGCGTCCCCTCACAAGCCTTCAATCTCGCCTATTCCCAAGGGGACGTCTGAACGGCACGGTTGGATTGCCCAAACCCATGTTTACGAGAATCCCATGATAAGGGGACACAATCTCTGCTTCGACAAGACGTGTCAATGGTCATGCCTCGAAATACGAAACGGGGCTGTAAAACGGTTCAGAATGCTAACAAGGCCAAGGCATAATGCCTCGCCAGAAAAATTGCCTATGGACGTGACTTATTTTGTTTTGAATATTTTTTGCCCTTACAACTTAAGGTTGTGATTGTTTAATAAAGCCGGATACAGCTGTTTTGCATGGAGGACTGCATTGGAGTATTTGGAGAAGGAACCTGCCTTGCAATGCCGAAGACAATCTGCGCGCCGAATACATCGTCATTGAAGCCCGGTTCAGGGGCTACTAAGGGAGTCCTGGACTATGGGGTCCTCGGGAAGCTGGTCTATGTGACATGGGCCAGACTGATGGGCCGTGAAGATACAAGGTACAAGGACCTCCCCCGTGTCCGGATGGGACTCTCCATTGCATGGATGGCAAGCTTGGCGTTCGGATCATGTATCTTCCTTTCTCAATAACCGACTCTGTACAACCCTAGATCCCTCTGGTGTCTATATAAACCGAAGGGTTTAGTCCATAGGGGCGAAGAACAATCATACATGCTAGACATCTAGGGTTTAGCCATTACGATCTCGAGGTAGATCAACTCTTGTAATCCCTATACTCATCAAAGTCAATCAAGCAGGAAGTAGGGTATTACCTCCATTAAGAGGGCCCGAACCTAGGTAAACATGGTGTCCTCTGCCTCCTTGTTACCTTCGATCCTTAGACGCACAGTTCGGGACTCCCTACCCGAGATCCGCCGGTTTTGACACCGACAACATCCTTTCACCGTCGCAGAAGAACGGGTGTAGATGACGTCGAACTCATTGCCCGTGATGGTTCTAACCTTGTACTCACCGCTGATCATGGGGATTTGGGACGCCACGTATTTGGGAGGAGGGATAGGATTAGTGGGACTATTGTAATGTGAAAGGACGGGACGACTAGGAGCGAACTGCTGTAATGTTAAAGGGCAGCCGGGGACGAGTTGGAGCGAACTGCTAGTAGTTTTTTGATTGTAAAAATGCTGAGTGGGGCGTGCGAACGGTAGGGTAGTGGCTTGCCCGGTGGATAAATGGATTCACGCACAGTACTATGGGGCCCAATTAGATGTCATGTCTACTAGACACCAATTAAATGGCTTGATGCATCTACGTGTTCGCACGTCAAGCGTTGGGAAAATTACAGGTGATACGAAGCATTCCTTGCTCCCATGATACGGGCTTCCGAGAGCCCTTGGATTTGAGATAGAATGGTTGCATGTCGTGATTCTAGACCTATGGGTGAATATCATATCCTGGAGGGTTACTCTGCAAATTTTCAACAACTTAGCATGCGACCGTTCGATCTCAGATCCAAGGGCTATCAGCAGCCCGTATCATGGTCGCGCCTACCACGACTGTCGCCTCGCTCGCGCGGTCACGCCCTTGGAGATTTTAGGTGGCTATCAATGAGCATTTTTTGCCTACTTCACATGCATGAAACTACTTCCTCCGTCCAGGTGCGTTAGGCTATCTGATGTTGGCATGTCATACATAGTCATCACTTAGTCACTCATACAACAAGGTTAGCTATAAGGTTGGCTATAAGAGTAATTTTTTAATTTCTCTCTGTCTCTTTCTTCGTAGTATTTATTGCATTTGCTAAAAGGAGTAAGGAGTATAGTACTTCGCACCTGTATACCATGGAGGTGGTCAGGAATCTGGAGACTCACGCCAGTCGTAGCGCCGCAGTTAAAATGATAATGGCAAGTCAATCACAGGGCCTCACCTGTCCAGCAGTAACTCGCCGTCAAATCACACATCCCTACGTTTGCAGCAGCCTACTCCTCATCTTCTCGCCTCTCTATCGAACTGACTAGGCGGAACTGCCCGACCTACCACACGGGAAAAGCCCCGCCCTCGAATTTTAAATATAATTCTATATCCATGGATTGCGCCATGGAGCAAAGCCTCAAGAAAACGGCGGTACACATGTATACAACACGCCCGTTGCATTCACGTTGCACCCAGACGGTCGATCGGTCTGGCACGTCGCTCTCTGAATGGAAAGCGCGTCATATTGCATTTGCACACACATGTGGGGCCGCAATTGAGAACCGACCATAGGCACACTCCTCGGCCCCACAAGTCAACCGAGTTAATAAAAGAGAGAGACGAGCGATAGTACTGGAGCAGTGTTGTACAGATGTCAGTGCCTGGACGATCCCTGCATTACACGGAAGATCAGTTCGTCCATGCATGTGACTAGACTCCAGCAGACGGCTGGATTGGCTATCGTCTACATATCTTGCAGGCTGTGTTCTACAGGGCTGTAGTTCTGATGAGAAATCTAAAAAAAGGTTTCTTGTCATCTTGCAATATTAGGTGTCCTGTGCTTCTGATCACTGCGAGGGTTAAACAACGACAACTGAGTTCCTCCAAGGCGCTAGTCATTGGGGTCACATGCACGAAGACTACTCGGCTGCCTTCTAGGTCAAGCTAGCTATGTGAATTAGGACATCTATTAATGGACCCCTTTGCTATGAGTTTATCTTTAATTTGAGCTTTGATTCTTGTCTAGTTTGTCCATTGGGATTCATGTTGTCTCCTTGGGGCAGTGAGGTTATAGTTTCTTGTCATGTGGCATTTTTTCATGTTATATGTTAATATGTTAATCCGGTGCTTCAGATCAAAATCACGACAACTGCGCCTCCAGGGCACGTGCATGAAGACTTCTCGACAGTCATTGACGAGGTCAAGCCGGCTCTGGTAGATAAAAGAAAACTACTCCACTATATAGACAGGAGCCTCCACACTTGCTTACTAGTGGTGCTCTCTTCACATTGTCTCGTCCTCTCCAAATCTAAACACGACAGCGGTGGCCACTCTCTCTCTCTCTCTCTCTCTCTCTCTCTCTCTCTCTCTCTCTCTCTCTCACTGATGGTCACAGATCTAGCCGGATCCCCTCTGCCGAGGAAGGTGAGAAGGTGCAATGTTCACACGGTCGTCCTCGGGGACGGATCTTACCCACTGTTGGCGTGTCCCAATCAGCGTGCCTTGTCGTTCTCTCCCATGCAGCGTTTGCTAGGGAGGGCCTCCGACCCTTCTCCCTCGCTGCCGTAGTGTGAGCACATCCGGCCTCCCACCGCCCCACCTAGCGACATCCCGGCGACCCTCAGGTATAACTTCCTTCGAAACCGGCCTTGCTCTACTTCCCCAGCTCCTGACATCACTGCATTTGTATCTTTTACTATTTCTTAGGCCCCCTTGTAGATAGCATCGATCGGCTATTCGAAAGCCACCTAATTTTTTTACTATTAAGAGGTAAAACTAGTTCATGTAGTCAAATCTAGTACTACTTGGTTCAAATAGGGAAGAAAGGGGGTGGGGTGGGGGAAGATTTGTTAGCTGAATCTAGGACTTGGTCGAAAGAGGAAATAATAGGGGCGAAAAGTAGCAGAGACTGACTATCCAACTGGTCTCTTGGTCTAATAGGGAAATCAAGGGAAACGCGGTACAAACTCAATATAAACCGATATATTGGTTGAAACAGGAAAGAACGTGGGGACTGGGGGACAAGTCAACAGAGTATGTCCAGCACTAGATTTGCTAGCCTCACACTGTATAAGGTGGCTATACCAAAAAAATGGGACCAACCCAGATATCCTGTTATGATGTTTGTTGCCCTAAGCCCCTCTTATGTAATGCCACTGGTAAAATGAAGCAGTAGCACTGTTAGAAGTAAGAACACGTTAAACCAATGTTGTTTTAAATGTAATGCCTCTAGTAATATGAATCAACAACACTGTTTTTCATGTCCTGCTAAATTTCCCATTAAGATAAGTTGCTTCTTTTCGTTAGAAATGCAACTGTCCTGATCCGCCTACTCTCACGTGCCCAAATACCAACTCTTTGGCAGCTGTTAATGTAATGTTGCTGGTAAAATGAAGGAATGGCACCATTAAAGTAATGTCGTATTTAACGGTTGTCATAGTTAATCCTAATGCCCACACTAATATCTAGCAATGCTGCTGCTTTAGAAATTGCTACTTTCCTTGTAGGCTCGCCATTCAGATAAGGAACATGCTTCTTTTCATTTGATGTATGTTTCATCACTTGTTAGTCACCCTCCTTTCCACCTTTTTGTGCAAACAAAGATATACATTTCATGCTTGATCTTAGTTGAACTGCACAAATGATATCAAAATTATAGTTGAACATTCCACAAGCTTCGCAACCAACCTTGATGTTGCTCAATTTTATTGCAACTAATGAAGAAGAAGTTGCTAGCTCATGGGAATTGCTTCATTTTAAGTGAACTGCACAAAAAGGTCCCATGAATTGAATCATCCATGTTAGTGACTGGTGTCATCCCGTCTACGACGGCGTTGACTGCAGATATGATTCCCGTCATGAGGTATGTTCCTTTTTGGTCCGACCGTTTGCCAAAGATCATGCATGCAGAGTCTGCTCTTGTGCTACTATTTTGGCACTGCCATGATAAAGCAGCAATGTTATTATTTTGCACCTTAATCTAGTGGCACTATTAATTTGAGGCAATGTTTTGGCACTGCTAGTGCCACTGATTTTTTTATATATCGAAAGAGGGGGTTTCCTTCGATTTAATTAAAGAAACCCAACCATAGAGAACCATTATACGACAACATCTCAGTGTAAACGGGCAGTTATCCAACTACTACTAGAACGGACTGAGTACTAACAGGAGACAAGTTCGCCACATAAGCTAGGCAGGTAGGGGGACACAGCACCATCTCGACCAAGTTTCGATTACAACCCAAATGCTACCACATAAACATTGGGGGGAAATAGGGACTGAAAGAACCAACTTCAGCACCCCAGTCTAATCACCCATGGCGTCCATCCTTGTGACGCGCGGTACACCTCGCTTGCCACCTGCTCAACCCTAGTGCAACTGACAAAATGAAGTAATAATACAGTTAAAATGGAGCGAGTGTCCTCTCTATCATTTCATTTCCAATTAAGGATGTCAATTTTATCAATGGACAAGGATATCCATGGATGTTTGGATATGCTTTTGTGTCCATGGGCGGCGCCCAAATCCGACCCGATTGTTCGTGGGTAGGGCATGGATATAATCTTGTACCCATGGATATACCGAAACCCAACCCAATAGTATGACTTAATTTACACTTTTTTTATCTAAAACATGCATAAGAAACAATCCCCATCGTAACCTTTATAAGTAGATAGTCAATCCCCTCCGTAACATACTCCAACACCCCTTCCCTTATTTTTATCTCCTTCTTAAATGACTCGTCATTCTCATCTGTTAGAAAAATACTAAATGATCTTAAGTTGTTACTGGATGTTGATTTACCATAAGTGAAGCCTAGCCTGCCACGAGGTGAAGAATGGAAGAGTTTATGTTAATATTGTGTTAAGTCTTATTTATATGTCTCGAGAGGACCCAATGGATATCCAGTGGATATGGATATCCATCGGATTTGGACATGGACACAATTTTTCACCCATGGAATTTTTCATGGGCGGGCAAAGACTGTCTTCATGGATATGGATATGGATTTGATATTCTTCAACCCGATCCAAACCCGGCCCATTGCCATCCTTATTTCCAATGTAGATATAGAAAGTGCTTCTCCTTGTTAGTATATGTTTCATCAACTAGTCCCATTGTTAATGTTTAAGTGTTTCTGCAAACTGGGGTGCTTAATTTTAGTTGATCTACACAAAAATAGAGATTGGAATGTCTCAAGGCCTCTCCTTGTACTACCGCTGTACACTGATGTTCATCACTGGCAGAAGGTGTATCAGGGAGAATTGGGTCGATTGCCAGCATGAGGCCTACCGTATGAGGCATCGCAGGGTCCACCTCACCCTCGCAGCATGGCATATTATGATACTATCGCAATATTTTATTCTATTTATTAGTGTATGTTTCATCAACTAGTGCCACTATAATGTAATCATGATTTTTTTCACTATCTGTGCAAACAGGGTTGTTCAGCTGCATTTTGGTGGAACTACACAAATGTACTGATGGATCCGGCATATATGCAGAGTGCGAGGTGTGCCAAGTAAAAATTACCTGCACCAACCATGCTCCATCTAAGCATTGGCATCCACCACCACTGGTGGGATGTGTGCCGCTATCTGTGGATGGACCTTTCTCACTAGCAAATCCTCTAACCAAATACTAGTAGCTTATATTGGCACTTTTCTGGGGAGTACTCTTTTCTGAAAGACGCACCAATCTATTTATCTTTCTTTGTACGCAGTGTCACAACTTTGTTTTTGGTCCAGAGCTATTTTAAGGTGATTGGCATAGTACTCGGAGACTGATTGTAAGCATGATTTTCATTAGCCGCCAGACTGATTGTAAGCATGAGCAGATGGAAAATTAGATTAGTGTGAAGCCGGTGGAGTCTTTGTCGACCGAACCGAACTGCTAGAGGAGTAAAGCAGTTGGCCCGATGACACTTCCCCGCCATCCTCTCCCTCACCATTCACATCGTATCACGGGGCGGCTGTTTGCCGCTGAGGAATAGTAGGGGACTACCCCCAACCCAATAGTCGCGCAGGTTGTGAATGTTCAGGAGGAGCTTAGGGTAGTCAGTATTTGCAGGTTGTGAATTGTGTTTTGTGTTGTGTATTTTGAGAGTACTTTCAAATACGAATGTCTTTTAAATTTCAAATTTGCAGTATTGAGCATATGAAGTATTTTATGAATTATAGAGATCAATTTTTAGCACTTAAAAAATTTAGTTTCACATAAAAGTGCAGACAATGTGATTCACCGAGAAGAAACTGCAAGTTTCAGTTTCAGATAAGAAACTACAAGTTTCAGAGGCAGAGTATTCATATCAACACACCCTTTTCAAACATGGATACCATCATGTTGGAAGGTTTATTCATGGTCGAAAATGGAACTATCAAGATTCATGCATAGCACATCTTCATATGATGCACTGTCAAAAAGATATGCTATTTTCAAAATCCCCACACAATAGAAAAATAGAGAAAATGAGGGACAGATTTTTGGCAAGTGTTGGACGTGGTGTGCGTAGATGACAATGGGGACCAACATGTCAATAATGGCAGAGGAAAAAAGTTTGGAGATATTTTCACTACATCAGGTGGAATCGAACCCGGGCGGAACAACGGTCGAGTAGTGTCACTTGGCCAGTGGGCTAGTTCAGTAGTTTCGGTAGAAATAAGGCACAACATCTACCATTACTGTAGCATGCCTTCCCCGGCTCCGGTGGTTCGTTCTTGTCCTCCGCCTTTGTGCGCTCGCCGCGGCGCTGCTGTTTGTCGTTATGAACATGCTGAACAAACGAGAGGAATCTGGAGAGGACTGTACGTGGAGAGGCAGACAGTCGGGACCCACCAGGTCTATGGTCGTACGCAAGAAAGTGCCTCATTGAAAGATACTTCCTCCTAATGCAATGCTGACATTGGGGCCCACGGGTTTGTCAATATATTTACATTTTTTAGAGGTGGTTCAACGTAGTTACTAAAGGAGACAAATTTACAACAAAGCCAGGGAGCTGGCAGGTATCATTTATTATTAGTGGGCCAGCAAGTATCAGCTGGGTTGTGGGCTGCCCTATCTAGGCTTTTTTTAACATGTGCAACCCACAACATTGTCGGTTTGTATTTCCTTGAGGGTCGTCATGTATCGATCGGTCTATGGACAGCCCATCCTAGGTTTTATTTTTCCAGAAACATCCGCAGCCCAACTTATGTATTTTTTTGAAGAAAACGCAGAGGTCTAATATATTTTCTATATAAGAATAGGAACGCCAGGTCCAACTTATGTCTCCCTTCTAACTACATTATATATATATTTATATTATTCTATATGTTACTATATATTATTGTTATCGTCAACATATATTTAACAGATACTTACATATATATATATATATAAGAAAACAATATCCCATGTCTTATTAACTTATAAAAATGTTTTTGAACAATAAAATCCTGGATTTTTTACATTAAGGCAACAAAAATCCTGGTGATTGTGTACAAAAGCTTGGATAGATTTAAGGGCCAATGTAATAATAAAGCACTTATTATTTAAATATATTTATAACAAAATGCTCAGCCCCTGTTTATTTTTTGATAACATTGCTGCGCCCAACCCAACATTATAATTAGAACCAGCCCAGCAAAATCGTGTATTTCGAGAAAGTGCAAATGGGTTGTAATTATTCAGGAAAAAACAGCCAGCCCGGAAAATTCGTGTATTTCGAGAAAATGAAAATGGGTTGTAGTTTTAAAAAAATGGGCCACATGGACACCACATTATTTGTTCACCTAGCCCAGCAAATGGACTATAATTCTCAAAAGAAGATCAAATGGACTGTAAATTCTGAAAAAATCGGTTGA
The DNA here is from genome assembly GCA_021437245.1 of Aegilops speltoides. Lineage (NCBI taxonomy): Eukaryota > Viridiplantae > Streptophyta > Magnoliopsida > Poales > Poaceae > Aegilops > Aegilops speltoides. The sequence continues at coordinate 189,363,372 of CM038147.1, forward strand.
ATATGTGCCTCATTTTTGGAGGCTGAATGTGGGCCAATAGGTCGAAGCCAACGCAAGTCATTGTCAACTTAGTCAACAAATGATTTTGACATGAACAGACGTACGATTTACAACCAACGATCGGCATCCATCTTCATTCTCTGGCCTTCTTCCTCCAGCACCGCCGGGACTACCTGCTCCCGCCTCCTTATGCTAGCAGCTCTACTTAGCACTTTCGTTGTGAAGCGCTACCCCACCGCCGGCCAGGCCATCCCTCCACCCCTCCACCCCTCCACACCTCATGTTCTTCTCCACCGATTGCCAAACCATGCCACACAAGAACCAGTTAACCCTCATACACCTCTCCGTCTATGACTCTACTCCCGCGTCTTCCCATCTCCGGCTCATTGCTGTCCGGGGACCCGCCCTCGTCCACCACCTTGGATCCGCTCGGCATGGTGTGGTTACATGGTCAACAAACGAGATTCATCGGAAGAGGACCGTACGTGGAGAGGCTGACAGTGGGGACACACCAGGTCCATGGACGCACACATGCAACCGCCTCCTTATTACGCGGAAATAAAATTATTCCTCCCCCTGAAAGCTGGGACCCACCACGTACATCTTCGCACGAAAGGAAGTGCCTCCTTATTCCTGCCACTGACAGCTGGGACCCACCAGCTACATCTTCGCATGCAAGGAAGTGTGTCCATATTACGAAAAAATGATTCTTCCCCCTGATAGTTGGGACCCACCACCTATATCTTCGCATACAAGGAAGTGCCTCCTTATCCTCCCTGGCAGCTGGGACCCACCCGGTCGAACCGTATGTAGGGTTATCTGTCTGGTTGCGAACATGTATGTACATACTGGTCGATCGGTCTCTCTGCAGCGATGAACCATGACCGAGTAAGGAGCGGCACGTGTCGTAGTAGAGGCGCGGACGCAGCATGTCACGTCGTCCCTTCTATATCGTGTACATGTACGTACAACCATGCTGTAAGAAAGTAAATACGGCTATGTATGTACATATGGGCGGGGTCTTGAACGCATACAACGACGGCATCATGTTCATCGGCAACCAACCGGCTGGGTCGGAATGGAGAAACAACGTTGTGTTCATCAGGAGGCAAAGGAATGGGTCATGTTGATCGGGAGCAAACTGGCTTGGACGGAACAGCCAAAACGAGGCTTGGCGTACTGTAGAATGGAGGAAACGGCCTTCTGTTCGACCGCCTATGGTCGAAACGGGATCCTGTTCATTGGGAGGGGTCTGGCATACCGCAAAACGGAGGAAATGGACTTCTCTTCGACCTTCTACGGTCGAAACGGGGTCCTGTTGATCGGGAGGGGTGTGGCGTACCGCAAAACAGAGGAAACAGGCTTCCCTTCAACCTCCAACGGTCGAAACGGGGGTCCTGTTCATCGGAAGGGGTGTGGCGTACCGCAAAATGAGACTCAATGGGCTACTGTTCATCCAATGTCTACTGCCTCGCTCCAGCCTCCACGGTCTACTGGTCATCCACCGTCGACCTCCTCCAGCCTCCATTTGCGAATGTTCATCCATGGTGTCTCCCTCCTGCCTCCACTAGCTACTGTTCATCCACAGGCTCCTGTTTATCTAGCCTCCACTAGCTACTGTTCAACCTGCCCTCCACAGGCTACTGTTCATCCAACCCTCCATCGGCTACTGTTCAACCAGCCCTCCACGGGGTTCTGTTCATCCACCCCCAACCGGCTCGATCGGGGTCATGTTCATCTAGCGGCAACAGCCTCTACTACCACGGGGTCCTGTTCACGCACCCCCCATCGGGAACTATTCATCCAACCCCCAACAACGCTCAATGTTCATCAAGAGGCAGCAGGTTCGACCGGCTTCAGTTAGCAGCAGTAGCGAAGAAACCGCTCGATCGGGTTCAATTAACAGCCAGGGATAGATCGATCGCTCGGGTTCAGTAACGCGTAGCCAGTGCAATCGCTTGAGATCAATAGGCGAATGCCTCACTCAGGTTCAGTTAGAGCCCAACGCCTCACACCCACGTGCGTACGTGTATGAGAGAAACACGCAATCCCTCTGTGCATCGCTCGACCCCGACCACCCACCGTAACCGGGAACTCCCCAATATTTTCCTCACCCTCGCTGTCGCTTTCAAAACCGGCAGATCTCGGGTAGGGGGGCCAAGCTATATGTCTGAGGATCGATGGTAACAATGATCAAAGGGACACATACCCAGGTTCGGGCCCTCTTAATGGAGGTAAAACCCTACACATGCTTGATTATATTCGATGGGTATAGCGGTTACAAGAGTTAATCTACCTCAAGATCATAATGGCTAAACCTTAACTTGGCTAGCCTATCAATGTTATGATCCTACCTCCGATCTAAACCCTTCGGTTTATATAGATACCGGAGGGGCCTAGGGTTGGACAGAGTCGGTTCAACACAAAGGAAATAGTATATCCGGACACCTAAACTTGCCGTTCACGGATACGGGAGTCCTAACCGGACACGAGAGGTGGTCCTCTTCCTTGTATCTTGACGGCCCAGTAGTCCGGCCCATATCGAATAGATCGGACGCTCGAGGACCCCTTAGTCCAGGACTCCCTCAATAGCCCCTGAACCAATCTTCAATGACGACGTGTTCGGCGCGCAGATTGTCTTTGGCATTGCGAGGCGGGTTCCTCTCCTTAAATAACATATATCATATTTCCTTCACAAAAGAACTGTATTAGGCTTTGCTCAATTAACAACCCTTAGCCACGAAGGCTTGATATAAAAAATAGGAATAGTGTCTTTACTGACAACTTTTTTCGGCAAAGCGTCAGACTTGTGCCTTCAATGTTTTGAACCATTTTCACATTCCATGTTCCGTGTTTCGAGGTCGAGCCCCCTTGGCCCGTCTTGTCAAAACAGAGATTGGGCCCACTTATTATGGGATTTCTCATCAATAAGATTTGGGTAACCCAACCGTTTACGGCGCATGCTCATGTTGGGAACAGGCGAGTTTCAAGGCATAAGTGGGGGGGACGGTTGGCATTTTTACCGCCTATAAGAGGGCAATAGATTCCTCCTTTCTTCCCCACGCCCTCTTCCAGCCTCTGCCTTCCAATCTCCCAAGCTCCAGTGCCCGAAAAAATCTTTCTTCCTCACTACTACCACTTCCTCCAGCCATGGACGGACCCGGTTCCAAGGGAAAGTGGGAGGCCTCCTCCATAACGGAGAAGGAGGTGAAGAATCTCAGGAGCGCGGGGTACCTGGCGACTGACATTGCGCACAGGCTCCCTAATGAGGGGCAAATCGTCCCTACTCCGACGCCCGGCGAAAGAGTTGTCTTCCTCCCCCCATTTTCTTATAGGGCTAGGTTTTCCACTCCACCCCTTCGTCCGGGGACTCATGTTCTATTACGGGATAGATTTCCATGATCTAGCCCCGAATTCTTTCCTCCACATCTCGGCGTTCATCGTCGTGTGCGAGGCTTTACTCTGCATCCCCCCACACTTCTGCCTATGGCTAAAAATCTTCAATGTGAAGCTGAAGGTGGTCGACGGACAGCATGCGGACTACGGCGGGGCCATGATAAGCAAGCTGCCCGATGCCACATGGCCCAAAAGGGCCTTCATCGAGACAGTCAAGGTCTGGCAGCAAGAGAGGTTCTACATCACCGAGTCGCCCCGCACCAACTGGGCGGCAATTCCGGAGTTCAGATCCGGACCCCCCACGAGACTCACTTCGTGGACCGCTAAGGGCCTCTATTGGGGGTCCCAGACGGAGGTGCAGACGCTGCAGATGCGCATCATCAACATGCTGGGCAAGTATGTTGCTCTCACCAATGTGGTGCAGATCATGCTCTTCCGCCGCATTCCTCCTGCCAACGCCGGGCCTCCCCCATGTGGCAGTTCAATCTGGAGGAGTCGCGGACCGTGAAGCAATTCTTTGACACAATGCATGAAGGAATATGGAAGCTACTTTCAAGGCCTAGAATAGCTGGCCTATGGAGACCGAAAGTATGCGGGCTCGATGCTGATATGTCTCCAACGTATCTATAATTTTTGATTGTCCCATGCTATTATATTACCTATTTTGGATGTTTATGGGCTTTACTTTACACTTTTATATCATTTTTGGTACTAACCTACTAACCGGATGCCCAACCCGTATTGCTGTTTTTTTGCCTATTTGAGTATTTTGAAGAAAAGGAATATCAAACGGAGTCCAAATGGAATGAAACCTTCTGGAGCGATCTTTTTGGAACAAACGTGATCCAGAGGACTTGGAGTGCAAGTCAAGAAGCAATCGAGGAGGCCACGAGGGTGGAGGGCGCACCCCTCCTACTGGGCGCCCCCTATCTCGTGGGCCCCTTGAGAGTCCACCGACCTAGTTCTTCCTCCTATATATACCCACGTACCCCGAGAACATCAGAAGCGACCACAAAAAACTATTTCCACCGCCGTAACCTTCTTTATCCGTGAGATCCCATCTTGGAGCCATCGCCGGCGCTCCGCCGAAGGGGGAATCAATCAAGGGTTTCTACATCAACACCATAGCTTCTCTGATGAGTTGTGAGTAGTTTACCATAGACCTTCGGGTCCATAGTTATTAGCTAGATGGCTTCTTCTCTCTATTTGAATCTCAATACCATGTTCTGCTTGATCTTCCTGGAGATCTATTCAATCTAACTCTTTTTGCGGTGTGTTTGTCGAGATCCGATGAATTGTGGGTTTATGATCAAATTTATCTATGAGAAATATTTGAATCTCCTCCGAATTCTTTTATGTGTGATTAAGTTATCTTTGCAAGTCTCTTCGAATTATCAGTTCGGTTTGGCCTACTAGATTGCTCTTTCTTGCAATGGAGAAGTGCTTAGCTTTGGGTTCAATCTTGCGGTGTCCTTTCCCAGTGACAGCAGGGGCAGCAAGGCACGTATTGTATTGTTGCCATCAAGGATAAAAAGATGGGGTTTATATCATATTGCATGTTTTTATCCCTCTACATTATGTCATCTTTCTTAATGCGTTACTCTGTTCTTCATGAACTTAATACTCTAGATGCATACTGGATAGCGGTCGATGTGTGGAGTAATAGTAGTAGGAGTCGGTCTACTTGTCACGGACGTGATGCCTATATACATGATCATGCCTAGATAATCTCATAATTATTCGCTTTTCTATCAATTGCTCGACAGTAATTCGTTCACCCACCGTAATACTTATGCTATCTTGAGAGAAGCCACTAGTGAAACCTATGGCCCCCGGGTCTATCTTTTATCATATAAGCTTTCAATCTACTTTTATTTGCATCTTTACTTTTCCAATCTATATTATAAAATACCAAAAAATATATTTATCTTATCATATTATCTCTATTAGATCTCACTTTCGCAAGTGGCTGTGAAGGGATTGACAACCCCTTGTGTTGGTTGCGAGTTCTTGTTTGTTTGTGTAGGTGCGTGGGACTTTTGAGGAGCCTCCTACTGGATTGATACCTTGGTTCTCAAAAACTGAGGGAAATACTTATGCTAGTATTGCTGCATCACCCTTTCCTCTTCAAGGAAAACCAACGCAAGCTCAAGATGTAGCAAGAAGGATTTTTGGCACCGTTGCCCGGGAGATATTTGCTCAAGTCAAGACATACCAAGTACCCATCACAAACTCATCTCCCTTGCATTTACATTATTTGCCATTTGCCTCTCGTTTTCCTCTCCCCCACTTCACCCTTGTCGTTTTATTCGCCCTCTCTTTCCCAATCTCCTCTCTCTTTCGCTTGTCTTTTTGTGTGCTTGTTTGCCCTTATGGATTTGCCTAAGAACACCAACCTTCATCTTAGAAGGTTGGACGAGATTGAAGCAAACGTTAGAAGTTTTATGACTTTACAGTTTGAGCATAATAACTTTTTCCGAAAAGAGCTTAAAGAACAAAAATGTTTTATGGGGTTTATGAACAAAGAGCTTGATGATCTGTCTAAAGAATTTTATGGTTTTAACTCTCAAATTACTTGGCTTGAAAATTCTATAGCTCAAATTTCTGATAAACAAGCTACCTTAGTAAATAAGATGGCTGCCAAACCAGAAAAGTTAGATGAAAATAATGATGAAGATCTTAAAATTATTGATGTGTCCCCTATTAGATCTTTGTTTTGCAATATGAATCTTAATAATGATGGACTGGAGATGAGTCAACTTTAGTTAAAAGGCGTCCCAATGATTCAGAGTTCTTAGATCTTGATGCTAAATTTGGTAAAAGTCGGATTGGAGAGGTCAAGACTTTAAATAGCATTGAACCCACTATCTTGGATTTCAAAGAGTTTAATTATGATAATTGTTCTTTAGAAGATTGTATTTCCTTGTTGCAATCCGTTGTGAATTCTCCTCATGCTTATAGTCAAAATAAAGCCTTTACCAAACATATTGTTGATGCCTTGATGCAATCTTTTGATGAAAAACTTAATTTCGAAGTTTCTATACCTAGAAAACTTTATGATGAGTGGGAACCTACTATAAAGATTAAAATTGAAGATCATGAGTGTTATGCTTTGTGTGATTAGGGTGCTAGTGTTTCCACGATTCCGAAAACTTTATGTGATATTCTAGGTTTCCATGATCTTGATGATTGCTCTTTAAATTTGCACCTTGCGGATTCCACTATTAAAAAGCCAATGGGAAGGATCAACGATGTTCTCATTGTTGCAAATAGGAATTTGGTGCCCGTATATTTTATCGTTCTTGATATAGATTGCAATCTTTCTTGTCCTATTATTCTTGGTAGACCTTTCCTTAGAACGATTGGTGCGATTATTGATATGAAGGAAGGGAATATTAGATTCCAATTTCCAATAAGGAAAGGCATGGAGCACTTTCCAAGAAAGAAAGATAAATTACCTTATGAATCTATCATGCGAGCTACTTATGAATTGAGTGCCAAAGATGGCACTACTTAGATCAATCCTCGCTTTTATGCCTAGCTAGGGGCGTTAAACGATAGCGCTAGTTGGGAGGCAACCCAATTTTATTTGTGTTTTTTGCTTTTGTTTCTGTTTAGTAATAAATTTTGCCTCTACCTTCTGTTTAGATGTGTTTTTATGTTTTAATTAGTGTTTGTGCCAAGTAGAACCTATAGGATAACCTATGGTGATAGTTAATTCGATTCTGCTGAAAAACAGAAACTTTGCATGCATGAAAATAATTTTAGTAATTAACAGAAACGTGATTTTGCATTGATTCTTTTTTTTGTAGATCAATAGACAAATTTCCAAGGACTTCCTATTTTGGTAGGATTTTTAAAGTTCCAGAAGTATTCGAGAGTTACAGATTTTTGACAGATTCTGTTTTTCGTGTGTTGTTTGCTTATTTTGGTGCATCAATGGTTAGTATGTAAGGGTATGAACCATAGAAAAGTTGAAATACAGTAGGTTTAACACCAATATAAATAAAAAATGATTTCATTACAGTATCTTATGTGGTGGTTTCTGTTTCGTTCACTAAGGGAGCTTATGAGATTTCCTGTTGAGTTTTGTGTTGTGAAGTTTTCAAGTTTTGGGTATAGATTTGATGGACTATGGAATAAGGAGTGGAAAGAGCCTAAGCTTGGGGATGCCCATGGCACTCCAAGATATTCAATAATAGCCAAAAGTCTAAGCTTGGGGATGCCCCCGGAAGGCATCCTCTCTTTTGTCTTTGTTTATCGGTAACTTTACTTGGAGCTATATTTTTATTCGCCACATGATATGTGTTTTGCTTGGAGCGTCTTGTATGATATTAGTCTTTGATTTTTAGTTTACCACAATCATCCTTGCTATACACACCTTTTGGGAGAAGACCACTTGATTTGAATTTATTAGAATACTCTATGTGCTTCACTTATATCTTTTGCGCTAGATAGTATTTGCTCTAGTGCTTCACTTATATCTTTTAGAGCACGGCGGTGGCTTAATTTTGAAGAAATTGTTGATCTCTCATGCTTCACTTATATTATTTTGAGAGTCTTTTAGAAAAGCATGGTATTTTCTATGGTTATAAATTTGGTCCTAGAATGATGAGCATCCAAGTTGGGTATAATAAAAACTATCATAGAAAGTGCATTAAACACTAGGATCAATTTGATGCTTGATAACTGTTTTGAGATATAAAGGTAGTAATGCTAGAGTCATGCTACTGGATAATTATGAAATTGAGAAATACTTGTGTTGAAGTTGGCAAGTCTCGTAGCATGCACGTATGGTAAAAGTTGTGTGACAAATTTGTTGCATGAAGTGCTCTTTTGATTGTCTTCCTTATGAGTGGTAGTTGGGGACGAGCGATGGTCTTTTCCTACCAATCTATCCCACTAGGGGCATGCGTAGTAGTACTTTGCTTCGAGGGCTAAGTAGACTTTTGCAATAAGTATATGAGTTCTTTATGACTAATGTGAGTCCATGGATATACGCACACTCGTCCTTCCACTTTGCTAGCATCTATTGTGCCACGCAACTTTCACCTGTATCATGCACCCATTATTTACCTTCCTCAAGACAGCCACCATACCTACCTATTATGGCATTTCCATAGCCATTCCGAGATATATTGCCATGCAACTTTCCACCGTTCCGTTATTATGACACGGTCCATCATTGTCATATTGCTCTTTGCATGATCATGTAGTTGACATTGTATTTGTGGCAAGGCCACCTTCATAAATTATCATACATGTCACTCTTGATTCATTGCATATCCCAGTACACCGCCGGAGGCATTCATATAGAGTCATATCTTGTTTTAAGTGTTGAGTTGTAATTCTCGAGTTATAAATCAATACAAGTGTGATGATCTTCATTATTAGAGTATTGTCCCAAGTGAGGAAAGGATGATGAAGACTATGATTCCCCCACAAGTCGGGATGAGACTTCGAACTTTAAAAAAAAAGAAAAAAAGAGGCCAAAGAGCCCACCAAATAAAAAAAGAAAAGGCCAAATAAAAAATGAGAGAAAAAGAGAGAAGGGACAATGCTACTATATCTTTTCCACATTTGTGCTTCAAAATAGCACTATGATCTTCATGATAGAGAGTCTCTTGTGTTGTCACTTTCATATACTAGTGGGAATTTTTCATTATAGAACTTGGCTTGTATATTCCAATGATGGGCTTCCTCAAAATGCCCTAGGTCTTCGTGAGTAAGCAAGTTGGATGCACACCCACTTAGTTTATTTTGTTGAGCTTTCATATATTTATAGCTCTAGTGCATCCGTTGCATGGCAATCCCTACTCACTCACATTCATATCTATTGATGGGCATCTCCATAGCCCGTTGATACACCTAGTTGATGTGAGACTATCTTCTCCCTTTTTGTCCTCACAACCACCACCATATACCACCATAGTGCTATCTCCATGGATTGCGCTCATAATTGCGTAAGAGTTGAAAAAAGCTGAAGCACGTTAAAAAGTATGAACCAATTGCTCGGATCGTCAGCGAGTTGTTCATGATGGGAGTATTTTGTGTAATCAAAATGAAGCATGGTCTAACTATATGATTTTGTAGGCATAAGCTTTCTTTGGCTATGCTATTTTGATAGGACATGATTATTTGTTAGTATGCTTTGAAGTATTATTATTTTTATGTTTTATAAGCTTTTATCTTGAATCATTTGGATCTGAACAATCATACCACAATAAAGAAAATTACATTGAGAATTATGCTAGGTAGAATTCCACATCAAAAATTCTGTTTTTATCATTTACCTACTCGAGGACGAGCAGGAATTAAGCTTGGGGATGCTTGATACGTCTCCAACGTATCTATAATTTTTGATTTCTCCATGCTATTATATAACATGTTGTGGATGTTTATGGGCATTAATTTACACTTTTATATCATTTTTTGGGACTAACCTACTAACTGGAGGCCCAGCCCGTATTGCTGTTTTTTTTGCCTATTTCAGTGTTTCGAAGAAAAGGAATATCAAACGGGGTCCAAACAGAATGAAACCTTCGGAAGCGATCTTTTTGGAACAAACGTGATCCAGAGGACTTGGAGTGCAAGTCAAGAAGCAATCGAGGAGGCCACGAGGGTGGAGGGCGCCCCCTACTGGGCGCGCCCCTGTCTCGTGGGCCCCTCGGGAGTCCACCGACCTACTTCTTCCTCCTATATATACCCACGTACACCGAGAACATCAGAAGCGACCACGAAAAACTATTTCCACCGCCGTAACCTTCTGTATCCGCGAGATCCCATCTTGGAGCCTTTGTCGGTGCTCCGCCGGAGGGGGAATCAACCATGGAGGGTTTCTACCTCAACACCATAGCCTCTTCGATGAGTTGTGAGTAGTTTACCATAGACCTTCGGGTCCATAGTTATTAGCTAGATGGCTTCTTCTCTCTCTTTGAATCTCAATACCATGTTCACCTTGATCTTCTTGGAGATCTATTCGATGTAACTCTTTTTGCGGTGTGTTTGTCGAGATCTGATGAATTGTGGGTTTATGATCAAGTTTATCTATGAGAAATATTTGAATCTTCTCTGAATTCTTTTATGTGTGATGAAGTTATCTTTGCAAGTCTCTTCGAATTATCAGCTTGGTTTGGCCTACTAGATTGATCTTTCTTGCAATGGGAGAAGTGCTTAGCTTTGGGTTCAATCTTGCAGTGTCCTTTCCCACTGACAGCAGGGGCAGCAATGCACGTATTGTGTTGTTGCCACCGAGGATAAAAAGATGGGGTTTATATCATATTGCATGAATTTATCCCTCTACATCATGTCATCTTTCTTAATGCGTTACTCTGTTCTTCATGAACTTAATACTCTAGATGCATGCTGGATAGCGGTTGATGTGTGGAGTAATAGTAGTAGATGCAGGCAGGAGTCGGTCTACTTGTCATGGACGTGATGCCTATATACATGATCATGCCTAGATAATCTCATAATTATTCGCTTTTCTGTCAATTGCTCAACAGTAATTTGTTCACCCACCCTAATACTTATGCTATCTTGAGAGAAGCCACTAGTGAAACCTATGGCCCCCGGGTCTATCTTTTATCATATAAGCTTTCAATCTACTTTTATTTGCATCTTTACTTTTCCAATCTATATTATAAAATACCAAAAGTATATTTATCTTATCATATTATCTCTATCAGATCTCACTTTCGCAAGTGGCCGTGAAGGGATTGACAACCCCTTTATTGTGTTGGTTGCAAGTTCTTGTTTTTTTTGTGTAGGTGCGTGAGACTTTTGAGGAGCCTCCTACTGGATTGATACCTTGGTTCTAAAAAACTGAGGGAAATACTTACGCTACTATTGCTGCACCACCCTTTCCTCTTCAAGGAAAACCAACGCAAGCTCAAGACGTAGCAGACGCCAAGAATCCGGCCACTCCGGTAAGTATTAGCCTTCCGCGGATATGTCTGGTCTGTATTTTTTACCAGTATGAATCTTATCAGCCCACTTTTTTATAGGGTTGGACAAAGAAAGCGGAGCGGATTAAGAGTCCAGCTCCATTGCCCGAAGACCCAGTCACCCCCAAGCTGACAGAGATGCTGGTCCCGGTGCCATACCAGGCGCCGGAGAAGAAGAGCAAGAAGAAGGGCAAGGAGCCCAAGGGCGGGCCCCGCCGCAGAGGTCCTTCGGACGCTATGTTCAGAGGGATCGAGGTCGTATCCTCTCATGAGGAAGATGAGGACAAAGAGGAGGAGGAGGAGGAGGTAGAGAGCGACTCCCCTCGCAAGTTGAGGAGGAAGAAGAGGACAACCTCCAAGAACCCGGAGGAGATAGTGCCAATGAGGAAGAAGATTACCCTCTCGGCCAGTTCGGACTCGGAGTCCGAACACAACCTGAGGAGAGCCACTAGGGTCAAGCCCTTGGCCGAATCGTAATTAACAAAATCTTACTTGTTCAGCTTCTGCCTACCTGCCTCTGTCATATAAATTATATCTTTGGGTGCTTCTCGCCCTCCACACAATATCCCGAACACCTCGTCTTTTTCAAGGAACTCTCTAGCGCCTAAAGAGGCGGAGAGCGACGGACCATCACGAGCTCCCTCCCCCACTACCATGGAGGACACCGAGGTGTCGTCCCAAAGGACTTCTCCTGGTCGAGGAGGGGCGGACGAGGTCGTCTAGAAGGCGCCCGAGGTTAATACCTCGGATGCCGCAGACCGGGGGACGGCGACCCCCACGACCACCAAGGGTGGAGGGTCTCAACAGTTTGGGTCCCCACCAAACACCATCCCGGAGACCAATATGGCTCTGGGTTCGTATTAGCAACCCCCTTCGGCAGAGGAGGGAGGAGCACCGGATCCATCGGTGGCCTTCGTTAATCCGGAGGCCGCTCAGCCTCTGGAGGAAGCGCTGCAACGCGCTTCCATCACGGAGGAGCACCGCACCCTGATGGGTGCGGTTATGGAGAAGGCCAGTCTGCGAAAAGCTTATTGAACGAAGCCTTCAACAGCCTACTGATAGGCTTTGAGGTATGCGATGTAATTTGCTAACAAGTTTTTCATATAAAAGAATGAACCCATGTATAGACAATAGCCCCTGAGTCTCTGTCCGGATTAGAACAATCTGAACAAAGGATACCCAAACAAATTATTAATGTACTGTGCTAATGTGTGAGACATGCATCCATGTTGGCGACTATTGCCCAAGCCGCAGAGGTTTCCGAGCTCAATCGGAAGCTTTGATTAGCCGATGAGGAGCTCGACCGCGTCAATAAGCGGTTTGACGAAACACAAGGTATGCGGAACTGACATACCAGAAGTGATATGTGTATTAATTCTTTTAAATTATTGAAATTTATGATTATAATCATAGTTTGTGCGGCCGAGGTCGAATCCCGCAAGAGCGCACTTGCCCAAGCCCAAAAAGAGGCAGAGGTGAATAGGGCGGCCGCTGACAAAGCGGCGAAGGAGTTGGAGGTGGAGCAAACTACCCACCGAAAACATGAGGCGCGGGTGGGCCAAGTTGAGCAAGAGCTCAAGGATGCCATTACTAAGTGCGATCCTTGGAGCAGAAGACTTCGGATCAAGCCTCCAAACTCGCCAAAGCTCTCCAGAACGTGAAGGGAGCCTGGGTTGAGGCCCAGGGCGCTTGCCAGGAGATCCTGGAGGTGAGGCAGATAGCGGCTAGTAAGGCCTTTCTTCTGTGGAGCAAATTTGTAAGTAGGAGATACATCTTGCTGACCCGAGTTTGGAGTTCTCCAGGCGCATTTGCAGATCTACCGAGGAGTGTTGCTGATGCCACGTAGTTCTTCCGAGCCGAAGAGGGGAGCTCGACGGAGAAGCTGTTCTGGTCGCAGTATCTTGCACTAGAGCATCTGATGCCCTCAGTGACCAGCTAAAGCAGTTGACCGAGCTGCATAGCATGGCCGGGTTGGCCATGAAGGATTTAATAGTCCAACTTTGGCCGGTCGAGCCCATGCCCAGCAGCTTCTTCGGACTCATGAAGTGGCTCATCGATGCGCGTCCTCAGATTGACGCCATAAAATGGTCGACCTGCATAGAAGGTGCTCAGATGGCCTTCGCCTGCGTCAAGGTGCAATGGGCGAAGATGAAGGCCCCCAAAATTGCAACCGCAGGGCCGCCCGAAGGCAACGATCACTGGAGCCCGGAGATGTACTTCAGTGAGGTCCTCGAGGGAGCCTGAATTGTTGAGGGCCAATGTTTAAAGGATATCATATTTGAGTAATGGAGTTCGGGTTGTAAAATCCATGTAATGAACTCATGATGTGAAATATTTATGCTTGCGCCTTTTGATTTTGTTAATTTTAACCTCCTGTGCGGCCGTTTATTTGTAAGTCTGAATGTTACCAGTCGTTGGCTTCTGCCCCCATGTAAATATTACAGGGGTGTTCGAGAACGCATGGACGCACTTTATCCAATGTCTTGGTCCTGTATAGGATGTGTCCTACAAGGTGAACGAGGCAATCATACTATGCAGTTTTATTACTTTCACTTAGCCATAGGAGTCCATTGGTGGGGCTAAGTACTAGCACTTGTCGCGTGAATGGAAATCCGGATTACGGTGCCTTTGCAACACGGCTGGTCGAATCCCAGCCCCTCGTATAACACGGCATAAATCGCGAACGATTTGTAGTATAACACTAAGTCACCGGATCACTGGCCCGCTCTCGCATATCATGACAGTCAATTTTCGGCTTTCTCTACTGAGGTACTTGACCGGACGAACCAGAAATACAATCGCAGTAGTTCTCCCTTTGCTACCTTAGCCGAACTTGCGAAACATAATGTGGCAAGCGCAGGAGCCGGGCAACCCAACTACAGACCAAAGACATGATTCGGAGCCGATGGATATAGTGCAATATCGGTGACGCCGAAGCGTTCCCTATAGGAGTTCGGACTTAGAAATGTGTGAGGCCGAATATAGCCCCTGGTATGAAGGCCAGGCCGATGCGCGTATGTCAGTCGAAAGTAAGGAGGGAATACGAATGATGTTATAATATAAGTACCGAACAAAAGGTGGTGATCATCAGCTTCCTTTATATCCTCATTAATACGTCGAAGCGTGTTTCGACAGACAATGCCATAAATATTGAGGACATGTTACATGCTTAAAAATGTACATAGGGGAAAGTGTAACACAAGGACGAAAAGTAATGGTTCAAAGACTCCAGTGATGCCCTGCCACACGTTTGCGCTGTTTCTCCTTAGTAACGAATCCTTTGACAAGGGTATTTTCATGGTTGTCCGTAAAGGAGGGAAAGCTAGCCTCGAGAGGGTCCCTGATGCAACCATACAGTAGATAGGGCTCTTAATGAACCTGAAGTGAAAAAATGTGTAAGGTCCAAATAGGGTCAAGCCGTACTATGGACCTTTTCCTCAGTGTGCCTCCGGTGTGGCGCAAGGTATTTTGAGTGTGTAGTTATGTACACGCCATACGTAAGCCGACACCTTATGGGGCAATCGGCGGAGGCCGAAAATTTAATCGAGGTCCAGATGCGTCAAGTTATCATGGTGATGCGCGGACCAGACTCGTTTAGAGATGCCATTGGCTTTGATGTCCGACGAATTATTCGGCTTAATGAGGCCGTCATACACCTCGGTTGTAAGGGCCACGGTGTGCTCTTCAGTACGGCGGGAGCGCTCCATATTTCCATTGGCTGTAATAACACCACGTGGTCTAGGCATTTTAAGCTTCAAATAAGCATAGTGCGGGACTGCATTAAAGCGGGCGAAAGCAGTTCGTCCGAGCAGTGGGTGATAATCACTGCGGAATTGGACGATGTCGAGGATCAGTTCTTCACTTCGAAAATTGTCTGGGGAGCTGAATACTACCACAAGTGTTAATGAGCCCGTACAACAGGCCTCCATGCCGGGTATCGCATCTTTAAAGGTAGTGTTACTAGGCTTGATTCTTGATGGGTCAATGCCCAACTCGCGGATAGTGTCCTGATAAATCAAGTTGAGACTATTGCCGCTGTCCATAAGGACTCTGGTGAGATGGTATCCGTCGATAATTGGATCGAGTACCAGGGCGACCGAACCCCCGTGATGGATACTGGTTCGGTGATCCCTGCGATCAAAAGTGATTGGACAGGCTGATAACAGATTGAATTTGGGGGCGACAGGCTCTACGGCGTAAACGTCCCTTAGTGTGCGCTTGTGCTTCCTTTTGGGAATGTGAGTGACATAGATCATGTTCACCGTTTTCACCTCGGGGGGGGGGGGGACTGCTTTTAGCCCCCGATGTTCGGCTGATGGGGCTCCACATCGTCCTCACTTGGAGGTCCCTTTCTCTTGTGTTCGGTATTTAACTTACCGGCCTGTTTTAAAACCCAACAGTTTCGGTTGGTCTGGTTAGCAGGCTTGTCGGGTGTGCCATGAATCTGACAGAGCCTCTCCAGGATTTTTTCCAAGTTGGATGGACCGTCCCTGTTGCCTTTGAAAGGTTTCTTCCGCTGACCGGATTGAGAACCACTGAATCCGGCATTGACTGTCGTATCATCTGCGTCGTTGTTATTGCTCCGACGTTTGTTTTTTTGTGGCGTGGTTTACCATTGCCGTCCCTGGCCTCAGAAGTGTCGTGGTCACCAGAGTTGTTGCTTCTACGAGCCAACCAGCTATCTTCACCCGCACAGAAGCGGGTCATGAGTGCAGTTAAAGCTTCCATGGTCTTCGGCTTTTCCTGCCCGAGGTGTCGGGCGGGCCATTCGTCACGGACGCTGTGTTTGAAGGCTGCTAAGGCTTCGGCATCCGGACAGTCCACGATTTGGTTATTTTGTTTAGGAACCGATTCCAAAGCTTGCGAGCCGATTCACCAGGTTGCTGGATTGTGTGACTTAGGTCATCAGCATCCGGTGGCCGGACATAAGTGCCCTGAAAGTTGGCCCAAAAATCATCTTATAAATCATCCTAGGTTCCAATGGAGTTCTCTGGGAGGCTGTTCAACCAGTGTCGTGCTTGTCCTTTCAGCTTTAGAGGAAGATAATTAATGGCGTGAAGGCCATCTCCACGAGCCATATGAATGTGGAGAAGAAAGTCCTCAATGCAGATGGCCGGATCCGTCGTCCCATCGTACTGCTCGATGTTTACGGGTTTGAACCATTCCAGAAACTGGTGTTTCATTACCTCATCGATAAAGCACATAGGGTGTGCGGCACCTCTATACTCTACAACATCACGGCAGATATAGGATGACATCTGAGTTCGGTGCTGGTCCCGAATACTGTAATGTTCATCATGCCGGGCTTCAGAGCCGCTATCTCACGCCAGGGCCCGACCTATCGATCCATAGATCGATCTAGTCTGACCGGTTTTATTGGCCAGGTCCTGAGGTAAAACATATGTATAACCCGCACCCACTGTCTCCTTACCTCTTCGGCAAGGGGGTGCGGGTCGATGTTCAGCCTGATGTGCCGCTTTGTCTCGTCCATGCGGTGGTCGGTCTGGTTGATCTGCATAATTCTATTTCAACGGTATTGGTTTAAGGGCTTCGTCGTTGAACTGTGGCAACAGCTTGCGCTTGGGGTAACTTTTTACTGGTCGCTCCGGGCCGTATTCCTCAGCGGCCAGGACCTTGGTCCACCTTTCATTGAGCGTATCTTGTTCAGCTTTGAGGTGCTGTTGTTTCTTTTTCAGGCTCCGAGCGGTGGCGATGAGTTGTGGCTTGAAGCATTCTTGTTCGAGAGGTTCCTCTAGGACGATAAAATCTTCATCACCAAGGCTAACATCCTCTTCGGCGACTACCATATAGTTGATGTCCTCCCAATCTTCATGATCAGTGTGTTCGGGGCTATACTCACCCTCCTCCCTCTCATCCTATTTGGACGTGGGCTCAACGGGGTGTTCGGGGTCTTCGGCATTGTCCGGAGTCTCATTGTCTCTAGTGCCAGTATTGCTATCCCTCACACGATGTGATCATGCGCGGCACCGCTGGCACCGACGCTTTGGTTGTTCGTTGACGGGCTTTTCCTTATCTGGATTCTCAGTGCCCTCATCGTCCTTTTTATCAGGAGTGTACACCATGTGTACGTCATAGGTAGAAGTGGTCGTCCAACACCCTGTGATGGGTGGGACTTGGCCTGGTTCGGCGTCGGCATCGTCGTCCATACCGTCAAGGTCTTCGGACGCGTAGTCTAGCATGTCGGTTAGATCCTTGACAGTGGGTATTAAGTGGGTGGTGGGTGGGTCATAAAATTCCCCCCTCTCAGCTCCCAGCCAATGATGGATGTAGTTCGGAGGCAAAACTTCCGTAATGGCGAGAGACCACATTAAGTCCAGTGCTTCGTCTAAGGGCAAAAGCCGAATAAGAGTCTGTGGATCTGCAGGGCTAGGTTCGGTGATAAACGCCTGGTCGGGCCCGATGGACGCAGACCTCGACAGTTCGGAGTTATCTAGAGGCGAGTCCAAGATCGTATCTGGGTCTCCGGTTGGAAGTTCCATGATGGAAAAGAGTTTGGCGGGGCTGGTCCTCCCGTCTTCGGAAGATACGACCTGCTCCGAATCTAAGGCCGAGGCGGGTGTGAGTGTCGACCCCTGGACGGGGTCTAAAAGTGGATCCAAAGAGCTTCCTTCATGACGGTAGGGGGCAGCAACCAAGGTCGCAAACCCCTCGAAGATCAGATCTCCTCGAATATCGATGACGTAGTTCAGGTTTCCGAACCTGATCTGGTGGCCGGGGGCGTAACTGTTGACCTGCTCAAGGTGGTCAGTCGAGTTGGCATGAAGCACGAAGCCTCCAAACACAAAGACTTGTCTGGGTTGAAAGGTTTCCCTGGACACAGCGTCATTGTCGATGAAGAGGCAAGCCATCAGTCCTTCTGTTGCCAACACAGCGGAGCTCTCAATGAAAGCACCAATGTGGGTGTCAAAACCGGCAGATATCGCATAGGGGGCCCAAGTTGTATGTTTGAGGATTGATGCTAACAATGATCAAAGGGACACAATGTTTACCCAGGTTCGGGCCCTCTTAATGGAGGTAAAACCCTACTCCTGCTTCATTATATTCGATAGGTATAGGGGTTACAAGAGTTGATCTACCTCGAGATCATAATGGCTAAACCCTAACTTGGCTAGCCTATCAATGTTATGATCCTGCCTCCAATCTAAACCCTCCAGTTTATATAGATACCGGAGGGGCCTAGGGTTGTACGAAGTCAGTTCAACAGAAAGGAAATAGTATATCCGGACACCTAAACTTGCCGTTCATGCATACGGTAGTCCTAACCGGACACAAGAGGTGGTCCTCTTCCTTGTATCTTGACGGCCCAGTAGTCCGGCCCATATCGAATAGACCAGACACCCGAGGACCCCTTAGTCTAGGAGTCCCTCACTCGCTTCTACCATGGTTTTTTTCCGTCATGGACGGCCCAGAGAATGTCATGCAGCTGTGTCTTCGGCCTGCCCAGGACGAAAAGCCCATATTCTGTCATGATTTTTTGTCATAAAGTAGGAGCCCACCACATCTATGATGATACCGGGTTTTGTCATAGTTATTGTCATAGAAGTATCATAAGCATGACAGAAAAAAATTCGTTCGTCCCAAAATGCCACGAATGTGTTTTTTTATAGTGTATATCGTGTACATGTACGTACAGCCACGCTGCAAGAAAGTAAATATGGCTACGTACATACATATGAGCCGGGTTTCGAACGCGTACACCGATTGCATCCTGTTCATCGGCAGCCAACCGGCAGGGTCGGAACAGAGAGACTGCATCGTGTTCATCGGGAGGCAACGGAATGTATCATGTTCATCGGGAGCCAACCGGCTTGGATGGAACAGCCGAAACAAGGCATGGCATACCGCAGAACGGAGGAAACGGCCTTCTGTTCGACTGCCTACGATCGAAACGGGATCTTGTTCACCGGGAGGGGTCTAGCGCACCGCAAAATAGAGGAAATAGACTTCTCTTCAACCTCCTACGGTCGAAACAGGGTCATGTTGATTCGAAGAGGTGTGGCCTACTGAAAGACGGAGGAAACAGACTTCTCTTCGACCTCCTACGGTCGAAATGGAGGTCATGTTCATCGGGAGGGGTGTGGCGTACCATAAAACGGGACTCCACGTGAAGGAAATATGCCCTAGAGGCAATAATAAAGTTATTATCTATTTCCTTATTTCATGATAAATGTTTATCATTCATGCTAGAATTGTATTAACCGGAAACATGATACATGTGTGAATGCATAAACAAACAATATGTCACTAGTATGCCTCTACTAGACTAGCTTGTTAATCAAAGATGGTTATGTTTCCTGACCATGAACAAAGAGTTGTTATTTGATTAACAAGGTCACATCATTAGTAGAATGATCTGATTGACATGACCCATTCCATTAGCTTAGCACACGATCGCTTAGTATGTTGCTACCGCTTTTATCCATGACATATACATGTTCCTGTAACTATGAGATTATGCAACTCCGCTTACGGAGGAACACTTTGGTGCTACCAAACGTCACAACGAATCGGGTGATTATAAAGGAGTACTACAGTGTCTCCAAAGGCGATGTTGGGTTGGCGATTTCGAGATTAGGTTTTGTCACTCCGATTGTCGGAGAGGTATCTCTGGGCCCTCTCGGTAATACACATCATCGAAGCCTTGCAAGCACTACAACTAATGAGTTAGTTGTGAGATGATGTATTACGGAACGAGTAAAGAGACTTGCCGTAACGAGATTGAACTAGGTATTGGATACCGACGATCGAATCTCGGGCAAGTAACATACCGATGACAAAGGAACAACGATGTTGTTATGCGGTCTGACCGATAAAGATCTTCGAGAATATGTAGGAGCCAATATGGGCATCCAGGTCCCGCTGTTGGTTATTGACCGAGACGTGTCTCGGTCATGTCTACATTGTTCTCGAACCGTAGGGTCCGCACGCTTAAGGTTTCGATGATGGTTATTATGAGTTTATGTATTTTGATGTACCAAGAAGTTCGAGTCCGGATGTGATCACGGACATAACGAGGAGTCTCGAAATGGTCTAGACATAAAGATTGATATATTGGAAGCCTATATTTGGAGTTCGAATGGTTCCGTGAAAACAGGAATTTATCGAGTACCGGAGGTTACCGAACCCCGGGAGGTAAATGGGCCTCAGTGGGCCTCGAGGAGAAGAGGAGGGCCGGCCAGAGGTGGCAGCGCCCCCCCCCAGTCCGAATAGGACAGGAGGGGGCGCCCCTTTCCTCTTCCCCCCCCAATCCTATTCCAACTAGGAAGGGGGAGTCCTACTCCGGTGGGAGTAGGACTCCTCCCGCCTCCCTTGGGCCGGCCGCACCTCCCCTCCCTCCTTTATATACAAAGGGGGGGGGCACCCTAGAACACACAAGTTTGATCTACGGATCGCTCCTTAGCCGTGTGCGGTGCCCCCTCCACCATATTCCACCTCGGTCATACCGTCGCGAAGCTTAGGCGAAGCCTCGCGCCGGTGAAACATCAAGATCGCCTACCACGCCGTCGGGCCGACAGAACTCTCCTCGACACTCGGCTGGATCGAGTACGAGGGACGCCATCAAGCTGTGTGTCAAGAACTCGGGGCGCCGGAGTAACGCTTGGCCGGATCGGTCGGATCGCGAGGAGAACGTCGACTACTTCCTCTACGCCAGATCGCTTCGCCGGGTCTCACGAGGGTACGAGAAAACACTCTCCTCTCGTTGCTATGCATCACCATGATCTTGCGTGTGCGAGGAAATTTTTGAAATTACTACGCTCCCCAACAAAGGGCATCCGAGCCTAGGTTTTTATGGTTTGATGTTTTGCACGAGTAGAACACAAGTGAGTTGTGGGCGATACAAGTCATACTACCTACCAGCATGTCATACTTTGGTTCAGCGGTATTGTGAGATGAAGCGGCCTGCATCGACATTACGTGACGCTTACGCGAGACTGGTTTCACCGCCACGAGCACTCGCTGCTTAAAGGTGACCGGTGGGTGTCTCTGCTCTCACTTTAGTTGAACTGAGTGTGGCTACGCCCGGTCCTTGAGAAGGTTAAACGGAGTCTATTTGACGAAGTATCGCTGTGGTTTTGATGCGAGGTGAGACTGGTTCTTGCTTAAGCCCGTAGCAGCCACGTAAAATTTGCAACAACAAAGTAGAGGACGCCTAACTTGTTTTTGCAGGGCATGTTGTGATGTGATTTGGTCAAGACGTGATGCTATATTTTATTTTATGAGATGATCATGTTTTGTAACCGGTTATCGGCAATCGGCTGGAGCCATATGGTTGTCGCTTATTGTATGCAATGCAATCGCCCTGTAATGCTTTACTTTATCACTAAGCGGTAGCGATAGTCGTAGAAGCATAAGTTTGGCGAGACGACAACGATGCTACGATGGAGATCAAGGTGTCGCACCGGTGACGATGGTGATCATGGTGGTGTTGCGGAGATGAAGATCACGAAGCACAAGATGATGATGACCATATCATATCACTTATATTGATTTGCATGTGATGTTTATCCTTTATGCATCTTATCTTGCTTTGATTGACGGTAGCATTATAAGATGATCTCTCACCAAATTATCAAGAAGTGTTCTCCCGAGTATGCACCGCTGCCAAAGTTCGTCGTGCCTGCACACCACGTGATGATCGGGTGTGATAAGCTCTCGTCCATCTACAACGGGTGCAAGCCAGTTTTGCACACGCAGAATACTCGGGTTATACTTGACGAGCCTAGCATATGCAGATATGGCCTCGAACACGGAGACCGAAGGTCGAGCGTGAATCATATAGTAGATATGATCAACATAAGATATTCACTATTGAAAACTACTCCATTTCACGTGATGATCGGTTATGGTTTAGTTGATTTGGATCACGTGATCACTTAGATGACTAGAGAGATGTCTTTCTAAGTGGGAGTTCTTAAGTAATATGATTAATTGAACTTAAATTTATCATGAACTTAGTACCGATAGTATCTTGCTTGTTTATGTTTAATTGTAGATAGATGGCTCGTCTTTGTTGTTCCGTTGAATTTTAATGCGTTCCTTGAGAAAGCAAAGTTGAAAGATGATGGTAGCAATTACACGGATGGGTCCGTATTTGAGGATCATCCTCATTGCTGCATGTAAGAGTTACGCCCCGGATGCACCGCTAGGTGCCGTGCCTTTGCTAGAGCAACACCGATGTTGTGAACGTCTGCGAGCAAAGCTGATGACTACTCTATAGTTCAATGTGCCATGCTTTACGGCTTAGAACCGGGACTTCAACGACGTTTTGAACGCTCATGGAGCATATGAGATGTTCCAGAGTTGAAGTTGATATTCCAACAGTAATGCCCGGATTGAGAGATATGAAGTCTCCAATAAGTTCTATAGCTGCAAGATGGAGGAGAATAGTTCATTAGTGAGCACATACTCGTAATGTCCGGGTACTACAATCACTTGACACAATTGGGAGTTAATCTTCCGGATGATTGTGTCATCGATGAATTCTTCAATCACCGCCACCAAGCTACAAAGGCTTCGTGATGAACTATAATATGCAAGGGTTAGTAAAGACTATACCGAGCTCTTCGCAATGCTAAAGGCTGCGGAGGTAGAAATCAAGAAGGAGCATCAAGTGTTGATGGTCAATAAGACCACTAGTTTCAAGAAGAAAGGCAAAGGGAAGAAGAAGGGAACTTCAAGAAGAACAGCAAGCAAGTTGCTGCTCAGAGAAGAGACCCAAGTCTGCCCTAAACCTGAAATCGAGTGCTTCTACCGCAAGCGATCGGTCATTGAAGCGGAACTGCCCCAAGTATTTGGCGGATAAGAAGGATGGCAAGGTGAACAAAGGTATATGTGATATACATGTTATTGATGTGTACCTTACTAGAGCTCGCAGTAGTACACAGGTATTTGATACTGGTTCATTGCTAATATTTGCAACTCAAACAGGACTACGGATTGCTTAACACCGCAAAGGACGAGGTGACGATGCGCGTGGGAAATGGTTCCAAAGTCGATGTGATCGCGGTCGGCACGCTACCTCTACATCTACCTTCGGGATTAGTTTTAGACCTAAATAATTGTTATTTGGTGCTGCGTTGAGCATGAACATTATATCTGGATCTTGTTTGATGCGAGACGGTTATTCATTTAAATCGAGAGAATAATGGTTGTTCTATTTATATGAGTAATATCTTTTATGGTCATGCACCCTTGAAGAGTGCTCTATTTCGATGAATCTCGATAGTAGTGATACACATATTCATAATGTTGAAACCAAAAGATGCAGAGTTAATAATGATAGTGCAACTTATTTGTGGCACTTGCCGTTTAGGTCATATCGGTGTAAAGCGCATGAAAAACTCCATACTGATGGACTTTTGGAGTCACTTGATTATGAATCACTTGGCACTTAAGAACCGTGCCTCATGGGCAAGATGACTAGAACCCGTTCTCCGGTACTATGGAGAGAGCAACAGATTTGTTGGAGATCATACATACAGATGTATGTGGACCGATGAATGTTGAGGCTCGTGGCGGATATCGTTATTTTCTCACCTTCACAGATGACTTAAGCAGATATGGGTATATCTACTTAATGAAACATAAGTCTGAAACATTTGAAAAGTTCAAAGAATTTCAGAGTGAAGTTGAAAATCATCGTAACAAGAAAATTAAATTTCTACGATCGATCGTGGAGGTGAATATTTGAGTTACGAGTTTGGTCTACATTTGAAACAATGCGGAATAGTTTCAAGAACTCACGCCACCGGAACACCACAGCGTAATGGTGTGTCCGAACGTCAGAATCGTGCTTTACTAGATATGGTACGATCTATGATGTCTCTTACAGATTTACCGCTATCGCTTTGGGGTTATGCTCTAGAGACGGCCGCATTCACACTGAATAGAACACCGTCGAAATCCATTGAGACGACACCTTATGAACTATGGTTTAGCAAGAAACCAAAGTTGTCGCTTTCTTAAAGTTTGGGGATGCGATGCTTATGTGAAAAAGCTTCAACCCGATAAGCTCGAACCCAAATCGGAGAAATGTGTCTTCATAGGATACCCAAAAGAGACAGTTGGGTACACCTTCTATCATAGATCCGAAGGCAAGACATTCGTTGCTAAGAATGGATCCTTTCTAGAGAAGGAGTTTCTCTCGAAAGAAGTGAGTGGGAGGAAAGTAGAACTTGATGAGGTAATAGTACCTTCTCCATTACTTGAAAGTAGTTCGTCGCAGAAACCGGTTTCTGAGACACCTACACCAAGTAGTGAGGAAGTTGATGATGTTGATCATGAAACTTCAGATCAAGTTACTGCAGAACCTCGTAGATCAACCAGAGTAAGATCCGCACTGAGTGGTACGGTAATCCTGTTCGGAAATCATGCTACTAGATCATGATGAACCTCACGAACTATGAAGAAGCGATGGTGAGCCCAGATTCCGCAAAATGGCTTGAGGCCATGAAATCGAGATGGGATCCATGTATGAAAACAAAGTATGGACTTTGGTTGACTTGCCCGAGGGTCGGCAAGCAATAGAAAACAAGTGGATCTTCAAGAAGAAGACTGACGCCGACGGTAATGTTACTGTCTACAAAGCTCGACTTGTCGCAAAGGGTTTTCGACAAGTTCAAGGGATTGACTACGATGAGACCTTCTCACCCGTAGCGATGCTTAAGTCTGTCCGAATCATGTTAGCAATTGCCGCATTTTATGATTATGAAATTTGGCAAATGGATGTAAAGACTGTATTCTGAATGGATTTACGGAAGAAGAGTTGTATATGATGCAACCGAAGGTTTTGTCGATCCAAAGGGGCTAACAAAGTGTGCAAGCTCCAGCGATCCATTTATGGACTGGTGCAAGCATCTCGAGTTGGAATAAACGCTTTGATAGTGTGATCAAAGCATTTGGGTTTGTCTGCACTTTTGGAGAAGCTCAGATTTACAAGAAAGTGAGTGGGAGCTCAGAGCATTTACGATATTATATGTAGATGACATATTGCTGATCGGAAATGATATAGAATTTCTGGATAGCATAAAGGGATACTTGAATAAGAGTTTTCAATGAAAGACCTCGGTGAAGCTGCTTACATATTGGGCATTAAGATCTATAGAGATAGATCAAGACGCTTAATTGGACTTTCACAAAGCACATACCTTGACAAAATTTTGAAGAAGTTCAAAATGGATCAAGCAAAGAAAGGGTTCTTGCTCGTGTTACAAGGTGTGAAGTTGAGTAAGACTCAATGCCCGACCACTGCAGAAGATAGAGAGAAATGAAAGATGTTCCTATGCTTCAGCCATAGGCTCTATCATGTATGCAATGTCTGTGTACCAGACTGATGTGTGCCTTGCTATAAGCCTAGCAGGAGGTACCAAAGTAATCCAGAGTGGATCATCGGACAGCGTCAAGAACATCCCGAAATACCGAAAAGGACTAAGGATATGTTTCTCGATATGGAGGTGACAAAGAGCTCATCGTAAACGGTTACGTTGATGCAAGCTTTGACACCGATCCGGACGATTCTAAATTGCAGACGGATCGTGATTTACACTAAACGGAGGAGCTGTCGGTTGGTGCGGTTCTAAACAAAGCGTCGTGGCGGGATCTACATGTGAAGCGGAGTACATAGCAGCTTCGAAGCAGCTAATGAAGGAGTGCGGATGAAGGAGTTCATATCCGATCTAGGTGTCATACCTAGTGCATCGGGTCCAATGAAAATCTTCGTGACAATCTTGGAGCAATTGCCTTAGCGAAGGAATCCAGATTTCACAAGAGGACCAAGCACATCAAGAGACGCTTCAATTCCATCCGGACTTAGTCCGGTGGGAGACATAGAGATTTGCAAGATACATACGGATCTGAATGTTGCGACCGTTGACTAAGCCTCTTCCACGAGCAAAACATGATCAGCACCAAGACTCCATGGGTGTTAGAATCATTACTATGTAATCTAGATTATTGACCCTAGTGCAAGTGGGAGACTGAAGGAAATATGCCCTAGAGGCAATAATAAAGTTATTATCTATTTCCTTATTTCATGATAAATGTTTATCATTCATGCTAGAATTGTATTAACCGGAAACATGATACATGTGTGAATGCATAAACAAACAATATGTCACTAGTATGCCTCTACTAGACTAGCTTGTTAATCAAAGATGGTTTTGTTTCCTGACCATGAACAAAGAGTTGTTATTTGATTAACAAGGTCACATCATTAGTAGAATGATCTGATTGACATGACCCATTCCATTAGCTTAGCACACGATCGTTTAGTATGTTGCTACTGCTTTTATCCATGACATATACATGTTCCTCGTAACTATGAGATTATGCAACTCCGCTTTCGGAGGAACACTTTGGTGCTACCAAACGTCACAACGAATCGGGTGATTATAAAGGAGTACTACAGTGTCTCCAAAGGCGATGTTGGGTTGGCGTATTTGAGATTAGGTTTTGTCACTCCGATTGTCGGAGAGGTATCTCTGGGCCCTCTCGGTAATACACATCATCAAGCCTTGCAAGCACTACAACTAATGAGTTAGTTGTGAGATGATGTATTACGGAACGAGTAAAGAGACTTGCGTGCGAGATTGAACTAGGTATTGGATACCGACGATCGAATCTCGGGCAAGTAACATACCGATGACAAAGGGAACAACGTATGTTGTTATGCGGTCTGACCGATAAAGATCTTCGTAGAATATGTAGGAGCCAATATGGGCATCCAGGATGTGATCACGGACATAACGAGGAGTCTCGAAATGGTCGAGACATAAAGATTGATATATTGGAAGCCTATATTTGGAGTTCGAATGGTTCCGGTGAAAACAGGAATTTACTGAGTACCGGAGGTTACTGAACCCCGGGAGGTAAATGGGCCTCAGTGGGCCTCGAGGGAGAAGAGGAGGGCCGGCCGAGGTGGCAGCGCCGCCTCCCCCCCAGTCCGAATAGGACAAGGAGGCGGCGCCCTCTTCCTCTTCCCTCCCCAATCCTATTCCAACTAGGGAGGGGGAGTCCTACTCCCTGGGAGTAGGACTCCTCGCCCTCCCTTGGGCCGGCCGCACCTCCCCTCCCTCCTTTATATACGGGGCAGGGGGCACCCTAGAACACACAAGTTTGATCTACGGATCGTTCCTTAGCCGTGTGCGGTGCCCCTCCACCATATTCCACCTCGGTCATACCGTCGCGAAGCTTAGGCGAAGCCTGCGCCGTGAAACATCAAGATCGTCACCACGCCGTCGTCTTGACGGAACTCTCCTCGACACTCGGCTGGATCGAGTACGAGGGACGTCATCAAGCTGTACGTGTGTCAAGAACTCGGGCGCCGAGTAACGGCGCGGGATCGGTCGGATCGCGAGGAGAACGTCGACTACTTCCTCTACGTTGTGATCGCTTCGCCGGGTCTCACGAGGGTACGTAGACAACACTCTCCCCTCTCGTTGCTATGCATCACCATGATCTTGCGTGTGCGTAGGAAATTTTTTGAAATTACTACGTTCCCCAACACCACGGGCAACTATCCATCCACCGTCTACTGCCTCGCTCCAGCCTCCACGGGCTACTGTTCATCCACCATCTACTGCCTCGCTCCAGCCTCAATGGGCTACTGTTCATCCACCATCTGCTGCCTCGCTCCAGCCTCCACGGGCTACTGTTCATCCACCGTCGACCTTCTCCAGCCTCCACCTGCGACTGTTCATCCACGGTGTCTCCCTCATGCCTCCACCAGCAACTGTTCATCCACAAGCTCCTATTCATCCACCCTCCACCGGTTACTGTTCAACAAACCCTCCACGGGCTACTGTTCATCCAGCCCTCCATTGGGTATTGTTCAACCATCCCTCCACGGGGTCCTGTTCATCCACCCCCAACCAGCTCGATCGGGGTCCTATTCATCCAGCGGCAACAGCCTCTACTACCACGGGGTTCTGTTCATCCAACCCCCACCGGGAACTATTCATCCAACCCCCAACAATGCTCACTGTTCATCTAGAGGCAGCAGATTCGATCAGCTTTAGTTAGTAGCAGTAGCGAAGGAACAACTCGATCAGTTCAGTTAACAGCCAGGGATCGATCAATCGCTCGGGTTCAGTAACGTGTAGCCAGTGCAATCGCTCGGGTTCAATAGGCGAACACCTTGCTCGGGTTCAGTTAGAGCTCAACGCCTCGCACCCACATGCGTACGTGTACGAGAGAAATGCGCAATCCCTCCATGCATCGCTCGGCCCCGACCACCCACCGTAACTGGGAACTCCCCGATATTTTCCTCGCCCTCGTTTCTACCACGGGGTTTTTCCGACATGGACGGCCCAAAGAATGTCATGCAGCTATGTCTCTAGCCCGCCCAGGACGAAAAGCTCATTTTCTATCATGATTTTTTTTCATAGAAGTAGGAGCCCACCACATCTATGGTGTTACCGTGTTTTGTCACAATTATCATCATAGAAGTGTCATTAGCATCACAAGAAAAAATTGTTCGACCCAAAATGTCACGGATGTGTCTTTTTTTGTAGTGCAACCCATCTCCATCGTCAATTCCATGATGCTCCCCACTGGGAGGAGTAATTCCTTTGTAGGCTCGCTGGGAGTTGGATGAGATTCATCATGTAATCGAGTTAGTTTTGTTAGGGCTTGATCCCTAGTATCCATTATGTTGTGAGATTGATGTTGTTATGACTTTGCCATGCTTAATGCCTGTCAATTTGGGCCCGGGTGCCATGATTTCATATATGAACCATATATGTTATCACCATTATATCTATGTTCTAGATCTGATCTTGCCAGTCATATTCACCTACTACGTGTTATGATCCATAAACCCCGAGGTGACAATAATCGGGATACTTTCCGGTGATGACCGTAGTTTGAGGAGTTCATGTATTCACTCTGTGTTAATGCTTTGTTCTGGTTCTCTATTAAAAGGAGGCCTTAATATCCCTTAGTTTCCTTATGGACCCCGCTGCCACGGGAGGGTAGGACAAAAGATGTCATGCGAGTTCTTTCCATAAGCATGTATTACTATTTACGCAATACATGCCTACATTATATTTATGAACTGGAGCTAGCTTTGTATCGCCCTAGGTTATGACTGATATACCATGAATATCATCCAATGAATCTACCGATCCAATGCCTATGAATTTTCCTATATATTGTTCTTGCTAAGTTACTACTGCTGTTGTTACTATTACACTTGCTACAAAATCATTACTATCACCGTTACCATTTCTGCTACTATTATCACTGCTATCAAAATTATCCTATCACTGTGCTACCGATCATATTGCAACAAATATTTAATCTCCAGGTGTGGTTGAATTGACAACTCAACTGCTAATACTTGCAAATATTCTTTGGCTCCCTTGTGTCGAATCTATAAATTTGGGTTGAATACTCTCTCCTCAGAAACTGTTGCGATCCCCTATACTTGTGGGTTATCAAGACCTTTTATTAGCGCCGTTGTCGAGGAGCATAGCTATATTTGTTGAGTCACTTGGGGTTATTATCTATTTATCACTATGAAGAATTTGAAAGATACTAAGACTAAGATTTTTCCCTCTAAGACGAAGGGAGGTAAGGAACTGCCATCTAGCTCTCACCTGATTCACCTTCTATTTTGAGTAGACTTGCAACACCACCACATGCTATTAATCCTGATATGTCGCAAGTTATTCATTATGCTACTTCTATGAATGCTACTGATGATGATGCTAGTGCCTTGCTTGATGATAATATGCCACTAGGTGAATATATTGATGAACAAATTGCTAGAGCTAAAGATATGGAGCATATCGAAACTGATGAAGTACTTGAAACCAGAAATCTTGAAACACCTATTAGACCTAGCCCTCCTACATACGAAATGCCTAAGATACTTGAAGGCTATGTTATGGATGAGGAGACAATTAGAGATTTTCTTGTTTGCAATGATAGAGATGATCTTAAGAAATTATCATGCAAACTGAAAGAGAAATCTTAGAATGCTAGAATGAAATGTGATCCTGAGTTTGCTACTTCACCTATCTTTGTTGATGATAAGGATTACGAATTCTCTGTCGACCCAATGTTAATTACTTTGGTTGAATCTGATCCTTTCCATGGCTATGAAACTGAAACTGTTGTGGCACACCTTACAAAATAAAATGATATAGCCACCCTATTTGCGCATGGGGATAAAATTCGCTACGACTATATTCTCAAATTATTTCTGTTCTCATTAAACATTGATGCTAAGATATGGTACAATACTCTTGCTCCTGGTTGTGTGCGTAGCCCCTAGGATATGATTTATTACTTATTTTCCTGCTCATAAGAAACAAGCTGCCTTACATGAAATATTTAACTTTGTGCAAATTGAAGAAGAGAGTCTCCCACAAGCTTGGAGGAGGCTTCTCCAATTGCTTCATGCTTTGCCTCATCATCCACTTAAGAAAAATGAAATACTTGATATCTTCTATAATGGACTAACCGGCGCTTCTTGGGACTTCCTAGACAGTTGTGCTGGTTGTGTTTTCAGGGAACGAACTATTGAACAAGCTGAGGAATTATTGAATTTGAAAAAATATGATGATTGGACTCTTCCTGAACCACAGCTTAAACCCACTCTAAAAAAGAGGGGTATCTTATATCGCAGTCCTGAAGATATGCAAGAGGCAAAGAAAAGTATGAAGGAAAAGGTATTAAAGCAGAGGATGTTAAAATTTTACCTCATATTTAAGAGATACATGGACTTGATACACCACCACCCAAGGTGGTAGAGGTAAACTCTTGATTGAAATTTGATGAAAAGGACAATCCTTATAATATGCATCCTAGTCAATGCCTTTATGAGTTTGATAACTACATTAGAAAACAAGATCACTTCAATGAAAATGTTATGGAACAAGAAATACACCTCTAACATGATTGCTTGCTTGAGTGACTTGTTATTTAGAATCCCTAATGATGTTAGAGGCATAGGAAAACATGTTTCTATGGTTCACACTCAGTTAAAACAGTTGGTAAATCTCAAAGAGAGTTGCTTGATGAAATGAACAACAATATCAATGATCATGCTATTAGAGTAGTAACTAGAGGAGGTAGAATGACTCATGAACCACTTTATCCTGAGGGTCACCTAAAAGAATTCAACAAGACTCTCAAAGAATTCACACTGATGCACCTAGTCCTTCTAGAAAAAAAGAAAAAGGAAAATGATTGGACTTTGCATACCTCTAGTGAACCTGAAATAGAAAAACCTTCTGAAGATAATAATGATGTCTCTATCTCAGACGCTGAAACTCAATCTGGTAATGAACATTCATCTTGTGATAATGAAAAATATAATGATGATGTTCATGAAGACACTCAAACAAACAACGATAAAGAACTAGATAATGATGTTGAGATAGAACCTGTTGTTGATCTTCATAACCCACAACCTAAAAACAAAAGATATGATAAAAGAGACTTTGTTGCTAGAAAACATGGAAGACAAAGAGAACCATGGGTTCAAAAACCCATGTCCTTTCCACCTAAACCAACTAAAAAGAAAGATGATGAAGAATTTGAACGCTTGGCTGAAATGCTTAGGCCAGTCTTTTTGCGCACCCGCTTGACTGATATTTTAAAGATGGCCCCTTATGCAAAATATATGAAAGACATTGATACGTATGCAATGTATCTATAATTTATGAAGTATTCTTGACATGTTTACAACAAATTTATATGGTTTTGGTATGATTTGATTAGAACTAACCCAGACTCACACTGTTTTGAGCAGAACTACCGTGGTGTCATTTTTTGTGCAGAAATAAAAGTTCTCAGAATGGGATGAAAATTTACGGTGATTTTTAATGGACCAAAAGAGACCCCGAAGCACTAGAGCTGGGACAGGAAGTGGACAAGGAGTACACAAGCCCCCTAGCCGCGTCCTACCCCCAGGGCGCTAGCTCCAAGCTTGTGGGCTCCTTGGGAACCCCCCTGACGTGAGACCGACGCCAAAAATTCTTATAAATATAGAAACCTCTGAAAAGCAACCTAGATCAGAAGTTCCGCTGCCACAAGCCTTTGTAGCCATGAAAAATCAATCTAGGTCCTCTTCGGCACCCTATGGAGGGGGCCACCAGCACCGGAGGCCATGGAGGAGGAAGCCGGAGGGGGCCATTATCACTATGGAGGCCAAGGACCAGATTGAGAACCTATCCCCATCTAAGGGGGAGGCCATGGAGGAGGAAGCACAAGGGGGAGACTCTCTCCCCCTCTCTCTTGGTGGCGCCGGAGTGTTGCGGGGGGAATCGTCTCCGCGGTGATCGTCTTCATAAACATCACCATCTTCATCACCTTCCTCATTTCTTTTAAGCGGTCCACTCTCTCGCACCCCGTTGTAATCCCCTACTTGAGCATGGTGCTTTATGCCACATATTATGATCCACTGACGTGTTGCCATCCTATGATGTTTTGAGTAGATTTCTTTTGTCTTTTGGGTTGATTGATGATCTAGATCGGTTTGAGTTGTATGTTTTATTTTGGTGTTGTCCTATGGTGCTCTCTGTGCCGCACACACGTGAGGGGCTCCCGTTTTAGGGTTTTCAATATGTTCATGATTTGCATATAGTGGATTGCTAGAGTGATATAAGCTTAAACCCGAGTAAGAGGGATTATTGCGTATGGGAGTAAAGAGGACTTGATACTTTAATGCTATGGTTGGGTTTTACCTTAATGATCTTTAGTAGTTGTGGATGCTTTCTAGAGTTCCAATCATAAGTGCATATGATACAAGTTGAGAAAGTATGTTAGCTTATGCCTCTCCCTCATATAAAATTGCAATAATGATTACCAATCTCGTTAACAATTGCCTAGGACAATTCCGCACACCGTTCCATCATTATTCCACCCTCGCATTTGTAATATATTATAATGTATTCTAACTTTATGTTGAAAGAACCTTATTTTATATTTTAGCTCTCCGATATCATGCAAAGCTATCCTCTTTATACCCACAACATAGTTTTATTTCTTGTTTCTAGATGAAAGCAAACGCTCGGTGTACGTAGTGTTGTATTGGTGGCAGATAGGACTTGATAGAATATTGATCTTACCTTTAGCTCCTTGTGGGTTTGACACTCCATACTTATCACTTTCATCTTTGGAAATTGCTACGATGATTCCTTGCACTTTGGGATTATCAGACATCATCACTAATAAGAGAAAAATATCAGAAGCTAAAATCTCCACCATGCTTGCTAATTACTCTTTTAAGGATGGAGTACCTAAAAAACTTAGAGATCCGGGAATACCAACTACACCTTGCTCCGTCAAAAGAAATTATGTCAAAACTGCTTTGTGTGATTTAGGAGCCGGTGTTAGTGTTATGCATTTCTCTTTGCATAAAAGACTTGATTTGAATAAACTCACACCTACTGAAATATCTTTGCAAATGGATGATGAATCAACTTCCAAACCTATCATCATTTGTGAGGATATGCCCGTTGTGGTTGCAAATGTTACCATCTTAACTGACTTTGTTATACTTGAGATGCCCGCAGGGGCTGTTATAGATTGCAATAAAAGAAAGTCACTTTCCATATCAATGGTAATGAGCATACGGTGCACTTTCCAAAGAAACAAATCCAAGTGAATGCTATTAATGTTATTGAAAAATCTCCGACAAACACTATTGAAAGTTTTCAACTACCTCTACCTACTGCCAAAAAGAAATATGATATACTTATTGTTGGGGACATACATATCCCCGTTGAGGTAACTGCTACTTCTTGAGTTGCGTTGGTTTTCCCTTGAAGAGGAAAGGGTTATGCAGCAAAGTAGAGATAAGTATTTCCCTCAGTTAGAGAACCAAGGTATCAATCCAGTAGGAGAAAATGCACAAATCACCAATACCTGCACAAATAATCAAACACTTGCAACCAACGTGATAAAGGGGTTGTCAATCCCTTCACGGTCACTTGCAAAAGTGAGATGTGATAGAGATAGATAAACAAAAGATAAAATATTTTTCGGTTTTTTTAGTTTATAGAACTAAAAGTAAAAGATTGCAAAATACTAGATCGGAAACCAATATGATGGAAAATAGACCCGGTGTCCATAGGTTTCACTAGAGGCTTCTCTCAAGATGGCAAATAATACGGTGGGTGAACAAATTACTGTCGAGCAATTGATAGAAAAGCGCAAAGTTATGACGATATCCAAGGCAATTATTATGAAACATAGGCATCATGTCCGTGTCAAGTAGACCGACTCCTGCCTGCATCTACTAATATTACTCCACACATCGACCGACTCCTGCCTACATCTAGAGTATTAAGTTCATGAAGAACAGAGTAACGCTTTAAGTAAGATGACATGATGTAGAGGAATAAACTCAAGCAATATGATGCAAACCCCATCTTTTTATCCTCGATGGCAACAATACATACGTGCCTTGTAGCCCCTACTATCGCTAGGAAAGGATACCGCAAAATTGAACCCAAAGCTAAGCACTTCTCCCATTGCAAGAAAAACCAATCTAGTTGGCCAAACTAAACCGATAGTTCAAAGAGAATTCCAAAGATATCAAATCATGCATATAAGAATTCAGAGAAGATTCAAATAATATTCATAGATAAGCTAATCATAAATCCACAATTCATCAGATCTCGACAAACACACCGCAAAAGAAGATTACATTGGATAGATCTCCAAGAACATCGAGGAGAACATGGTATTGAGAATCAAAGAGAGAGAAGAAGCCATCTAGCTACTAGCTATGGACCCATAGGTCCAAGGTAAACTACTCACGCTTCATCGGAAGGGCAATAGAGTTGATGTAGATGCCCTCCGTGATTGAATCCCCCTCGGCAGGATGCCGGGAAAGGCCCCTAGATGGGATCTCACGGGAACAGAAGGTTGCGGCGGTGGAAAAGTGTTTTCGTGGATGCTTCTGGTGGTTTGGGAATATATGTGAATATATAGGAGGCAAAATTAGGTCAGGGTAGTCACGAGGGGCCCACAAGACAGTGGGCACGCCCTACCCCCTGGGCGCGCCCTCCCGCCTTTTCACTGCCTCGTGGCTCTTTTGACTTGTTCTCTAAGTCTCTTGGGTGTCTTCTGGTCCAAGAAAAATCATCGCGAAGGTTTTATTCCGTTTGGACTCCGTTTGGTATTCCTTTTCTGTGAAGCTCAAAAACAAGCAAAAACAGAAACTGGCACTGGGCTCTAGGTTAATAAGTTAGTCCCAAAAATAATATAAAATAGCATATAAATGCATATAAAACATCCAAAACAAATAATATAATAGCATGGAACAATCAAAAATTATAGATACGTTGGAGGTATCAGTAACTTAGTGTTTGTACGGAAGTTCTTCGGCTTCATGCTAATTGAAGGTGGTTGTTAATAAGACTTGATCAACCTTATTAATGGATCAGTTTTGAGAGGTATGAAGTTGATGAATTTAGTAGGCACTACCTTCTGTCCTTACCTTTTGTTTTCTGTTTTTCTTAGTTAAATAAAACAAAATGCCATGTTTATCCTGTTTTCTGGATTTTCCATGCAATAGAAAATGACCCAAAATAAAAGTGCTCAGAATGCCCTAAAAATTTAATACGATTTTTTATGAATATTTTTTAGTGCAAATAACATCAGAGGGGGGGTTCACCAGGTGGGCACAACCCACATGGGCGCGCCAGCAACCCAGGCACGGCTTGGTGGGTTGTGGTCCCAACGTGGGCCCCTCACTTATCTCTTTATCCCATGTCATCACCTACCTCCAGAAAAAATCACCACTGCTCTCTCTCTCTCCCGTGTTCTTGGTCTCAAACCCGCGAATTTCGATCTCTTTGCTCGAAGCTCCGTTTCCAAAACTGTTTTGGGGCATTGCTACTTTGCTCCTCCATTTCTCCAATTAGTTTTTGCTTTAGTGGATTATATTTTGAATAATTAGCTACTCTTGGTGTTGTTGTAGATGAGCTTGCATGTTGAATTCTTAGAGTTCTAAGTAGTTTGAATGCTTGATATGGCCTCTATGCATCTCTATGAGTAGTTTCTATCAATCTTGTGAAGTTTTGTTGACAAAAATTTTGTGGACTAAAATTTTAGAATTTTATTTATAGGAATAAGATGAGCTTCTTTAGGAAGTTTGCCTCGAAGAAAAGCTTTAAGGGAGTCATTGGGGAATCATCGTACAATCACCTTCTTACCCGAAGAAGGGCGGAGGTGCAGCCACACGAATGGCCGCACAACCCCTTCATGGATAGAGTCGGGATCTGTTAAGAGTTTGCACAATTTGCTACTAATGTCGGGCTTCCCGACTTCATCGCAACTGAGTGTGAACAATACCATGTCCTTACAAATTCCTTTGTGCAAAGCTTCCATTTTCTGAGTAGGAATAACCCCCCTGAGGTGCAGTTTAATTTATATGGTGAAACCCTTTAGATGCCACTCACTGATTTTTGTGATGTATGCTTGATCCCTTCTAACATGGAAATAAGAGAGCAAAGGCCTGCAGAGTTTGAGGAATTTTATCGCACTCTGTCAGTGGGAGATGACAGAGGCATGTCGAGTGTCACTTCTACTAGTTTGCAGCTTCCTGTTGTGCATTATTTTGCTCTATTCATTGCTAAGTGTTTACTTGCTAGAGAGAAAGTTGGTGCACCTTGTGCTCCTGACTTCGCCATCTTACATCATGCACTATTTGGCGATAACACTTATATCCTAGGGGCCATTATTGCACGCCATCTGCACCTTAACAGAGCCAATGCCAAATTCATGGCGGTATTTATGCTACTCATTTAGCGAGTACTTTAACGTTCAGATTCACCAACACGATTATCATTTACCCAAGGTTTATTTGGATCACCAGGCGATGAAAGATCACCAGTTTATTGATATTAATGATCCGATCAATAATATTCCTTACAACCTGGTTTTCATTGTGGATACCTGTGACATTATTCTGTTGCTTGCACCTGCTTTGTTTGATTCTATTACCAGGGGCGGATACAGGATCATGCCAGATGACATCATCGCCTACCGGCACGCCCAGGCGATGGTGTAGGAGGAGCCCTAGGAGTGGGATGCTCAGGTGCCGCCGCAGCAGCACTTCGACATGGGACCTGATGGCTACTACGGGTGCTGATTACCAAGCTAGGCCAGAAGCCTAAGCTTGGGGGACTACGTATTTCCACCAACATTACATTCATGTTCACACATTTCGTTCTAGTTATCGGTGTCCACACTTTTTCATTATATTATCCATGCTAGATTTATTTTCTTGCTTTCTTCTTGTGTGTCTGAAAAACCTTTAGAAAATCCAAAAAATGTTTCTTGCTTCCTTTCGGTTTTCCTTTCTAGTTTAGTTAGTTGTAGTATTAAAAAGAAAACCCAATAAGATTTCTCGATTCTTCTTTTGCTTGTTGGGAGCTTTCCTGTGTAAATAGTTTTTCTCTTTTTTTTCTTTAATTCGCTTTCTTTAATAAAAACTAAAAACTCCAAAAATATTTCAGTGAGTTTTTCTGAAATTCTTTTATTTTTATCGAGTCATACCAAGGAGAAGACCACGATGGAAATGTTGAGTGGCACTCATATGCATTGATATTGATCTAACAAAAAGCCCATATTACCTTGTCTTCTCCTTTTTGAATGAAATGTTTGCAGATTCCAGCTTAGTCCACGGCACTCCTGCACTATTATTATTTTCATATCATTCGGTCGTGCAAGTGAAAGGCAATAATGAAGATATTTGAAGAACTGGCTGTGGCAGAGAGAAATAAGTATGAACTCAACTTGTTTGTTTTTGTAAATATGTTTAACCTAGTATCCATGATTCAACATATTATGATCAAACATGTTTGCAATGAAAATTAGAGATTATAGTTTCTCATGCCATGCTTAAGTATCTAGGAGTGGATAATGATTTATCTTGGATGTCAACATTGCGTTAAAATGATTGTGATGTAGTATGATGATATGGTATGCTCCTCTGAATGTTTCAAGTGGCTCGACTTGGCACATGTTTATGCATGTAGTTGAATCAAAATCAACATAGCCTCTATGATATTTATGTTCATGGTGTCCATATCCTACTCATGCTAGTATCCAATGATCATTATTCATTAATCATGTTCATGACCGTTTTCACTCTCTAGCTGCCGCTTCTCTGCCTATTTGCTAGCCTTCGCCTGTACTAAGTGGAAACACTGCATGTGCATTAAAATCCTAAAACCCAAGTTATTCTAGATTAGTCCACCATGTCTACCTATATGCGGTATTACCTTGCCATTATAAGTAAATTTGCATGTGCTATCTCTAAAAACTTCAAATAAACACCTGTTTCCTGGATTGTTCATAGAGCGACAGGGGGTAGTCGGTATCTTCTATGGTAAGCAGGTTATTCTCATGATGATTGTTTATTCACTCGTCCTTGCACGAGAGGGGCGGTAATAGGGACGCCCAATCCTGAATTCAAAAATTGTAAATAATTAAACAAAACTCCCCCAGGACTGATGTTGGTATGGACGGTATCCGTGGATTCAGCTAGCCATGGAGTGTTTTTGTTGGTGTAGGGGGACAAAACCTTTACTTTTATCACTTGGGAACCACCACTAATGTGTTTAGCATGGAATATATTGATAACTTTCAGTCGTGAAGTAAACAGGAAGGGTGCATTTCCCAAAATTTCATTTTCATTGTTTTAAAATTTTGAGCTCTAGCACTGCTGCAAATCCGTGATTCCCTCTGCGAAGTGACTATCCATTTACTTTTATGTTGAGTCATCACCTTCTCAAATAACTACCAAATCTGAGAGCACTATTGTCATCCTCTTGCATTGTGTGTAGTTAATGTTGGGTGCATCATGGC
The DNA here is from genome assembly GCA_021437245.1 of Aegilops speltoides. NCBI lineage: Eukaryota > Viridiplantae > Streptophyta > Magnoliopsida > Poales > Poaceae > Aegilops > Aegilops speltoides. Next base: position 189,402,566 of record CM038147.1, read on the forward strand.
TGGATCGTTTCTACCATGAATTACAATGTTTAGTCGCTGCTTGAACTTTGGAGGTGCTTTGCATTTATGTTTTGCGGTCTCAAAAAGGCTAGCGACATACCACTGTTGTCATATTATATCATGATTGTTTTGAAAAAGGGTTGGCATATGAGATATCTTATTATTGCTCACTAGTCGATTATGCCATTGAAATGAGTTAATATATTTTTTAAGAGTTATTGTTGACATGGTTAGTCATGATCTTGGCTGAAAACCTGGGTGCTACTTAAGCTTATTTATGTAAACACGAGCAAAAGAGTTCATAAAAGTTTTTCTTTTTCACTTTTAGTTTATCAACTGAATTGCTTGAGGACAAGCAAAGGTTTAAGCTTGGGGGAGTTGATACGCCTCCGTCGTATCTACTTTTCCTAATGCTTTTCCTCTTGTTTTGGACTCTAATTTGCATGATTTGAATGAAACTAACCCGGAATGATGCTGTTTTTAGCAGAACTACCATGGTGTTGTTTTTGTCCTGAAATAAAAGTTCTTGGATTGGGACGAATTTTGTTGGAGATTTATCTCAGAATAAAAGGAAAATACTGGAGCCAAGAACCACCGGAGGGGAGCCCCTGGGTGAGCACAACCCACCAGGGTGCGCCCCCCTCCAAGCACACCCAGGTGGGTTGTGCCCACCTGGTGGCCCCGCATACCCTGATCCCGACTCCATAAATACCTATTTTTGGAGGGAAAAATCAGGGAGAAAGAATTATCGTGTTTCACGATATAGAGCTGCCGCCACCTCCTGTTCTTCATCGAGAGGCCAGATATGGAGTCTGATCAGGGCTCTGGAGAGGGAGTCATCACCAACCCTTCTCCATCGCCAATTCCATGATGCTCTCCACCGGGAGTGAGTAATTCCATAGTAGGCTCGCTGGTCGGTGAGTAGTTGGATGAGATTCATCATGTAATCGAGTTACTTTTGTTAGGGCTTGATCCCTAGTATCCACTTTGTTCTGAGATTGAGGTTGTTATGACTTTGCCATTCTTAATGCTTGTCACTTTGGGCCCAGGTGCCATGATTTCATATCTGGACTATTTATGTTTTCACCATTATATCTATGTTCTAGATCCGATCTTGCAAGTCATGTTCACCTACTATGTGTTATGATCTGTAAACCCCGGGGTGACAATAATCAAGATACTTTTCGGTGATGACCATTGAGGAAGTCCTGGACTATGGGGTCCTCAAGGAACCGGCCTATGTGACATGGGCCGGACTGATGGGCCATGAAGATACAAGATAGAAGGACCTCCCCCGTGTCTGGATGGGACTATCTTTTGCGTGGATTGCAAGCTTGGTGTTCGGATCATGTACCTTCCTTTCTTTGTAACCGACTATGTACAAACCCTAGATCCCTCCGGTGCCTATATAAACCGGAGGGTTTAGTCCATAGAGGCGATCACAATCATACAACTAGACATCTAGGGTTTAGCCATTATAATCTCGAGGTAGATCAACTCTTGTACCCCCTATACTCATCATAGTCAATCAAGCAGGAAGTAGGGTATTACCTCCATCAAGAGGGCCCAAACCTGGGTAAACATTGTGTCCGCTGCCTCCTCGTTACCTTCGATACTTAGACACATAGTTCGGGACCCCCTACCCGAGATCTGCCAGTTTTGACACCGACATTGGTGCTTTCTTGAGAGTTCCACTGTGTCATCACCAGAAGGCTCGATGGCTCCACCAATCATCTACAACAATACCGCCCTGAGGGAGACTTTTCTCCCTGGCCAAATCTTCGTAATCGACGGCTTCGCACTGCGTTCCAATTCGGTTGGCCATCTGGAGCAGATCAACAGCTATGCCCCTGGTCATCAGATCAGTTTCAGAAACCTAAACTACATCGTTAATATCTAAGGAGACATGATCTTCCATGGGTTCGCGGCCTCAACCACAGCTTCGGCATCAAATCCGGAACTCCTCGCCGAGTCCGAAGACGGGAGTTTAGAGCCCGCCGGAATCTTCGCAACCATAGAGCTCAACACCGGAGAAACGGAGGGGATCCTTTCACCGGCCGGCCTGGAATCACTTCAAGATCCTGACTCACCTCCATGCACTAGCACCAAACTCTCGAGGACCGTGTCATACGAGTTTGGCCAGGTGTCACGCCCAATATGCGACACCATCCTAAAGGAACTCGAAGGTCCCACCAAGGATAGAAGCGCATATTGGAGACGCTTTTGCAAGGTGGATATCATTACATTGTACCATTACATAATAGTTGGGGATACATACAAGAGGCAGACAATGCCACATGAATGCAACAACATCATACATGAGAGCAACATCCGACTAAAAATGTAACACAAACAGAAACTCAACCGACATCCACCGTGCTAGCCCAGGCTGCCGACCTGGAACCTATCCCCTGATCGAAGAAGAAGCAAAAGAAGAACTCCAAAACAAGTAAACATCGCTCTCACGTCATGATCATCGCATTACCTGTACCTGCAACTGTTGTTGTAGTAATCTGTGAGCCACGAGGACTCAGCAATCCCATTACCATGGGTATCAAGACTAGCAAAGCTTAAAGGGGATGGAATGGATAGGTGGTGAGGTTGCAGCAGCGACTAAGCATGATATGGTGGCTAACTTATGAATATGAGGATAAGATGAGATGCTACGCAAACGGTCGCAAACTAGTAATGATCAAGAAGTGAATCTGAAACTACTTACGTCCAAACATAACCCAAACCGTGTTCACTTCCTGGACTCCGCCGAGAAGAGACCATCACGGCTACACACGCGGTTGATGCGTTTTAATTAAGTCAGGTGCCAAGTTCTCTACAACTGGATATTAACAAATTCCCATCTACCACATAACCGCGGGCACGGCTCTCAAAAGTTTAAACCCTGCAGGGGTGTCCCAACTTAGCCCATCACAAGCTCTCACGATCAACAAAGGATATTCCTTCAGTCTCGGAATCCCAGTTACAAGACATTTCGACAATGGTAAAACAAGAGCAGAAGACCACCTGACCGTGCCGACAAATCCCGATAGGAGCTTCACATATCTCGTTCTCAGGGCACACCGGATGAGAGATCCTATGAGTAAAACCAACCCTCAAGTTTCCCGAGGTGGCCCTGCAGTCTACTCGGTTCAGACCAACACTTAGAGAAGCACTGGCCCGGGGTGTTAAATAAAGATGATCCTCGGACTCGCGAGAACCCAAGGGAAAGTTAATAGGTTTTTAGGCAAATTAAAACCAAGGTTGGGCCTTGCTGGAGGAGTTTTATTCAAAGCAAGCTGTCAAGGGGTTCCCATAAACCCGACCGCATAAGGAACGCAAATCAAGGAACATAACACCGGTATGACGGAAACTAAGGCGGCAAGAGCGGAACAAAACACCAGGCATAAGCCCGAGCCTTCCACCCTTTACCACGTATATAGATGCATTAATTAAAAATAAAATATATTGTGATATTCCAACATAATCCTGTTCCAACATGGAGCAATCTTCAACTTCACCTGCAACTAACAACGCTATAAGAGGGGCTGAGCAAAGCGGTAATATATCCAAACAACGGTTTTCTAGGAAGGTGGGTTAGAGGCTGACATGGCAATTTGGGAGGCTTGATAAACAAGTGGTAGGAAGCGCGGCATAGCGATAGCATCGAAACAACTAGCATATCAATGATAGTAGTGAGATCCAAGGTAACGGTCATCTTGCCTGAAATCCCGCTAGGAAGAAGAACGAGTCCATGAAGAAGAGGAACGGGTGAAGACGAACCAAGCGTAGACAAACGAATCCTCACGATCGCAACAAAACAGGAACTATCGAGGAGAAGCACAACCGGAAAGAAGCAAACAACACGGTAAACACACAACACATAAACATGACATGACGCTCAACCAAGTATGATTCATGAAAAAGGCTATATTATGCTACTCATGGCAAGAGATTATGCATACAAGAACATTACATCAAAGCAAGTTTAAATGAGGCCGGAACAACATATAAAAAATCTGGTAACTCCCCATATGCAAATTTCAAAATTGGTCCAGATCTGAATAAACCTTATGTTCAAGTAGTTAAACCTAAAGTTAAGATGTACCTAGATGATCTACGCGAAAATCTAGTCAAGTTACATATAAAGTTCATTTAAATCGGAGCTACGGCCTAGAAGATATGAGCAAAACAAGTTAAACATGGCATTGATGCAAAATGCATTCAAACATCAAGCAAACACACTCAAAACAAGAATTCAACATGACATGATGAAACTACATGCAAAATTAAGCAAGTTTCATATAGAGCATGCTCAAAACGGAGCAACGGTTCAACACATACACTCCAAACAAGTTATAATAACAATCTGCCCAAAACAGCAACTAGGCACATTGAAATCATCAAAGCAACATGCTACAGAACCCACATGAGCACAAACTTGACATGCACTTCATGTATAGATAAAATACTTAAAATATCATTAAGGTTCATGTTCATAGGCATCAAGATTAAACCAATATGATCAATGCAAAATGCAACTTTATAACACAGGAGCATACGCATGAGCAGAGTTAATATGATGGCAACTTAAGAGCAAGAAAGAGACAAGCTACAACAAGTAAACATAGCAACCAAGGGCATGGCATAAAATTACAAATAACAAAGAAAAATTAATAGCATGGCATCATATGCATATGGCGCACGGATTAGTGGGAACCAACAAGACAAGATTGAATGTTGAAACAGTTTCAGCAAGTGTAAAACAGAAACATTATGATAGCATGTTTGCAAGCATGTAACAAATCCATATGATATCAAACATTAACAACCATGGCATGTGGAGACAGTACTCATAGCATACTTCAAAACATGTAATTGAAGCATCGCCAAAAGAGGCATGTATCAACTAGTATTAAGCTAACAACATGGCATCATGAAGTTAACAAAAATCTGGAACATTGTATAAGCATGTTCATGGCAATGGCAACTTATGCTACAGGACATATATGAGGCATCAAAAGGAATGGAATGATAGAACATGACATGTACATCAAAACATGTCAACTAAGAATCTATAGATTATGACTGGATTAATTGGTAGCATCAAGAAAACATGGCAACATGGTATGACAGATTCAGCTAGACAGAACATTAACAGCAAGTATCCCACTTCACAAGCTTGATGCACTAACTACAGGGCATATCAAAATACATGGATTACACCATTGTAAATATGGCATGATTATTCTCCAAAAACATATAGACATGATGCTCAAAGAAAAACACAAAAAAAAAGATATAAAAAAGACAAATAGGCAAGTTACAGCAGTTTTCAGCAGTTAACGGCAACATTCACTTTTGCAACAAGCATTAAGATATCAAGATTCACCCTAACATGAATGCAAAGCACACCAACATGTAGTGCATGGAGAGCAGAACATGTGCGTATAAAATCATCACCACGGCATCAACAGAGAAAAAGTTATAGCACTCACAACATGCACACATGATGTTAACAGACAGCAGATTTCAGCAGTTTATATCATTTAGCAGTTTTGCAACGAAGATTAAGGCATCAAGATTAAGAGTAACATGAATGCAAACTAGTCCATCATGAAGATAATCATGATATAAACATTTTGACATATCATGCACGCAAAACGGAGCTATATGCATGGAGATATGGCATGTCAAAGGGGTACACAAAACATAGGAATTTCGGGAATTCGAGAGAAAACAACCTCGAGGGGGAAAAAGTCAACGGCGGCGGATCTCGCCGGAGATGGCCGGAGGAGGTTGGAGAAGGCCGGCCGGGGTCGGGGACGGGAGGACCCGGCAAGGGCGCGGCGGATCCGGCCGGGATTCAGCGGCGGCGGGCGACGGCGTCCTCCGGGCGTGAGGGCGAGCCGGCGGCGTGGATCGAGGCAGCGCACGCGGCGGTGACGCGATGCCCGGAGGTGGCGGTGGCTGGCATGACGCCTTGGGAGGCGGCGGCGGCTGGCGCGGGCGGGCGAGGGCGCCATGGAGGAGACGGCGGCGCGGAGGCCGAGACGGCGGACGGCGAGAAATGGCGGCTGATACGTCTCCAACGTATCTATAATTTATGAAGTATTCATGCTATTTTATATGCCATTTTATATGATTTTCGGGACTAACCTATTAACCTAGAGCCCAGTGCTAGTTTTTGTTTTCTCCTTGTTTTTGAGTTTTACAGAAAAGGAATACCAAACGGAGTCCAATTGACGTGCCAATTTTTGACGATTTTTTATGGACCAAAAGAAGACCACGGAGCATTGGAGTTGGGCCAGAAGAGTCCCGGGCTGCCCACGAGGGTGGGGGCGCGACCACCCCCCTAGGGCGCGCCCCCCTATCTCGTGGACAGCCCGGAGAGCCCCCCTGACGTGAAACCTATGCCAAAAATTCCTATAAATACAGAAACCTTCGGGAAATAACCTAGATTGGAAGTTCCACCGCCACAAGCCTCTATAGCCACGAGAAATCTATCTAGGCCCTCTCCGGCACCCTGCTGGAGGGGGCCATCATCACTGGAGGCCATGGAGGAGGATCTTGAAGGGGCCATCATCGCCATGAAGGCCAAGGACCAGAGGGGGAAAGCCATGGAGGAGGAACCACGAGGAGGAGAACCTCTCCTCCTCTCTCTTGGTGGCACCGGAGTGCCATCGGAAGGGGAATCATCGCCGCGGTGATCGTCTTCATCAACGTCACCATCATCATCACCATCCTCATCTCTTTTACGCGGTCCACTCTCCCGCACCATGCTGTAATCCCTACTTGAACATGGTGCTTTATGCCACATATTATGATCCAATGATGTGTTGCCATCCTACGATGTTTTGAGTAAATATCTTTTGTCTTTGGGTTGATTGATGATCTAGATTGGTATGAGTTGTATGTTTTACTTTGATGCTGTCCTATGGTGCCCTCCGTGTCGCGCAAGCGTGAGGGATTCCCGCTGTAGGGTGTTGCAATACGTTCATGATTCGCTTATAGTGGGTTGGTGAGTGACTGAAACACAAACCCGAGTAAGAGGTATTGTTGCGTATGGGAATAAAGAGGACTTGATGCTTTAATGCTATGGTTGGGTTTTACCTTAATGATCTTTAGTAGTTGCGACGCTTGCTAGAGTTCCAATCATAAGTGCATATGATCCAAGTAGAGAAAGTGTGTTAGCTTATGCCTCTCCCTCATATGAAATCGCAAAAGTGATTACCGGTCTTGTTAACAATTGCCTAGGACAATTCCGCACACCGATCCACCATTATTCCACACTAGCTACTTATAATATTTAGTAATATATTCTAACTTTATGATAACAGCACCTACTTTCATATTTTAGCTCTCCGATATCATGCAAAGTTATCCTCTTTATACCCACAACACAGTTTTATTTCTTGTTTCTAGTCGGAAGCAAACGTTCGGTGCACGTAGAGCCGTATTAGTGGCAGATAGGGCTTGAGAGAATATTGATCTTACCTCTAGCTCCTTGTGGGTTCGACACTCCATACTTATCACTTCCACCTTTGGAAATTGCTACGATGATTCCCTGCACTTGGGGATTATCAAGCTCTTTTCTGGCGACGTTGCCGGGGAGCAATAGCGTGGGGTTGATATTCTCGTGTGTGCTTGTTTGCTTTCTTCACTAAGTAGATTTTTTTTCCTTTTTTGTTTCCGTTTAGTTGTGGGTGAAACATTTAGATTTTTTTTTAAAAGAATGAAAATACCAAAAAATATTGACTCTCCTCTCATGCCTAAAAAGTTTTTCAAAAAGAGAAGTGATTGGAAAGTTATGCATTGAAGAAGTGAGGGGTTGACCTTGAGCACTTGCGTTCATGCTCACGGAAACAATGTAGAATTTTTCATGGAAGTTTCTCTGTAAATAATAATCCCCTTGTATATATCCATTGTATTATAAAAATAATGTGCCAAGCTTTGGTTTTAGTATGATAAGATTGCTTGTTTACTATGTGCAGAACAAAAACAGAAACTTCTGATGTAGGGCATGAATTTACATTTTTTTACTGGAAAGTCAAATGTGTCTGAAACTTGTTGCACATTACTTTTGCACAAATGTTTCAAATTTTCAAATTTATTTCATAATTTTTGGAGTCACAGAAGTTTTCTAAACTTCCAGATTACTACAGACTGTCCTGTTCTTGACAGATTCTGTCTTTCGTGTGTTGTTTGCTTATTTTGATGCATCTATGGCTAGTATGTAAGGGTATGAACCATAGAGAAGTTGGAATATAGTAGGCTTAACACCGATATAGATAAAGAATAAGTTAATTACAGTACCTTACAGTGTTAGTTTGCTTTATTACACTAACGGATCTCACAAAGTTTTTGTTTAAGTTTTTTTGAATGAAGTGTTTGAAGAACGAGGAGTTACCGCTGTGAGAAGAATAAATAGAGACAAGAGTTCAAGCTTGGGGATGCCCAAGGCACCCTGGTAACTATTTTAAAGGATACTCAAGCATCTAAGCTTGGGGATGCCCCGGTTGGCATCCCATCTTTCTTCTTCAACAGATATCGGTATACCTCGGTTTTTGTTTTGTTCTCATGATTTGTGTCCTTTGTGTTTTTATTTTTCTTTAAGAATCATGCTAGTATGAGATAGCTATTCATTGATTTATAGAGTATTTCATGTGCTTCACATATATCTTTTAAGTATGATTTTATAAAATTGCTCTTTGTGCTTCACTTAAATCGTTTGAGTGTGGTTTTATAGAATGCTTCGTGTGCATCACTTATATATTTTGAGCTTGGACATTGTTTAGTCTATATTAATTGTAGAATGCTCCATGGACTTCACTTATATCTTTTGGAGTATGAATCATACTATAAATTAAAGGGGGTTTGGAAGAGTGTCAACTTTAGGAATTAGTGATCCCACTATCTTGGAGGGTGTTGAATCTTAGTGTGATATTTATGAAAGTGGATTTGGAAGAGTGTCAACTTTAGTTAGTATTCCACTATTTTGGAAGAGGTTCCAATTGAGTATGAGAACAAAGTTGTTATCCATGATGCTACCTAAAACTATTATGAGGGAGGAATATATGCTTTTAGGAGTTGCAATAATATCAAGTTTCCTCTCTATGTGCGTAAAGTTTTGAAGTTAAACTTGTTTTGCCTTCCTATGCTAGTTGATTCTTGTTCCTATAAATTGTGTGCTCACAAAATCCCTAGGCATAGTAAGTGGGTTATATTTAAATGTGCTAGTCATATTCTTCATAATGCTCCTTTTATGTTTCAACTCTTATCTTTATGTGAGCATCATTGAAATCATCATGCCTAGCTAAAAGGCATTAAAGAAAAGCGGTTGTTGGGAGACAGCCCAATATTTACCCTTACTGTTTTTGTGTGTCTACATGATTAAGCTACTGTAGTAATCATGTTTTATAGATTTTTCTTCAATAAAGTGCCAAGTAAGACCTTTGGGAAGACTTGGGTGAGAGTTAATGTGATCTTGCTGTAAAAAACAGAAACTTTGCGCTCACGAGATTAGCTGTCAGTTTTAACAGAAGAGTGCTTTCGAGTTGATTCTTTTTGCAGAAGATTAATAAACGAATTCCACACGTCCATAAATTTATTTGATAATTTTTGGAGTATCAGAAGTATGGTTATTGTTCAGATCATTACAGACTGTTCTGTTTCTGACAAATTCTGTTTCCATCACATGGTTTGCTTGTTTTCTAGTTTCTATGGCTTATATTTCGCAATATAAATTATAGAAATGATATGGTACAGTAGGCATTGTGTGAAAACAATTATGAACCTTGTCTTTTACAGCACCAAAGTGAATGGTTTACTCTTTATCATACTAACCTATCTCACGAAGTTCCATTAAGTTTTGTGTGGTTGAAGTTCTCAAGTTTTGGGTGAGATATCGATAGGAGGAGAATAAGGAGTGGGAAGACCCAAAGCTTGGGGATGCCCAAGACACCCCAAGGTAATATTCAAGGAAGACTCAAGCGCCTAAGCTTGGGGATGCCCCGAAAGGTATTCCCTCTTTCGTCTTCAAAACTATCGGTATACCTTACTCCGAGCTATATTTTTATCCGTCACATGATATGTGTTTTGTTTGGAGCGTATTTTCAATTTTACTTGCTGTTTGAATAAAATCATTGGATCTGAAATATTGAATAAAAAAGGAACCCTCCCATGGCTAGTTAATTATTTTACTACTCAATGTCCTTCACTCATATCTTTTGGAGTAGTGTGTCATTTACTCATGTGCTTCATGTATATCCTATGAGTAAATGGGGGAATGAATTTAATGTCATAAATCTGAACTTCTATATGTTTCATATGCTTATAACATGGATAGTAATGACTTCACATATAAAGAGTATGAGGCGTAAAAGTTGTTGAGAGTTGGCAAACGTAGTTTTGGTCATCGTTGCAATTAATAGGAAGTAATAAGGAAAGAGAGGTTCACATACAAATATAGTATCTTAGACATCTTTTATGATTGGGAGCACTCATTAAGTATGACATGCTAAAATAGTTGACGTTGGACAAGGAAGACAACGTAATGGTTTATGTTTTCTCACATCTCAGTTAAAGTATATTATCATTGACCTTCCAAATATGTTGAGCTTGCCTTTCCCCCTCATGCTAGCCAAATTCCTTGCACCAAGTAGAGATACTACTTGTGCTTCCAAATATCCTTAAACCCGGTTTTGCCATGAGAGTCCACCATACATACCTATGGATTGAGTAAGATCCTTCAAGTAAGTTGTCATGTTGCAGGCAATAAAAATTGCTATCTAAATATGTATGACTTATTAGTGCAGAGAAAATAAGCTTTGTACGATCTTGTTGTGGGAGCAATAAAAGCGACGGACTACATAATAAAGGTCCACATACACGGGGCAATATAAAGTGTCGTTCTTTTGCAATAAGATTTTATGCATCTAACCCTAATTGCACATGACAACCTCTGCTTCCCTCTGTGAAGGGCCTATCTTTTACTTTATGTTTTTACTTTATGCTTGAGTCAAGGTGATCCTCACCTTTCCCTTTTTAATTTTGTCCTTTGGCAAGCTCCTCGTGTTTGAAAGATCATGATATATATATCCAATTAGATGTAAGTTAGCATGGGATATTATTGTTGACATCACCTAAAGGTGAATACATTGGGCGGAAACACAATAAGCCCCTATCTTTCTCAGTGTCCGGCTGAAACTCCATAACCACAAGTATTGCGTGAGTGTTAGTAATTGTAGAAGACTATATAATAGTTGAGTATGTGGACTTGCTGAAAAGCTCTATTCTTGACTCTTTCTGTAAATTGCAATTGCTTCAGTGACTGAGATTATAGTTTATTTGTTCTCAATGAAGTTTCTGAACCATACTTGACATTGTGAATAGATTGTTACTAGATCATGAAAAGTTTTATGAGATAAGCTACGATTATGACACATAATGATGCTAGAAAAGGTGATTGAAGTTATCATTGATCAAACTTGTGCACCTGCTAGCATTCACACTTCATAAATTATTTCTTTTATGATTTACCTACTCGAGGACGAGCAGGAATTAAGCTTGGGGATGCTGATACGTCTCCAACGTATCTATAATTTATGAAGTATTCATGCTATTATATTATCCATCTATGATGTTTTATATGCATTTATATGCCATTTTATATGATTCTTGGGACTAACCTATTAACCTAGAGCCCAGTGCCAGTTTCTGTTTTCTCCTTGTTTTTGATTTTTACAGAAAAGGAATACCAAATGGAGTCCAATTGACGTGCCAATTTTTGATGATTTTTTATGGACCAAAAGAAGACCACGGAGCATCGGAGTTGGTCCAGAAGAGTCCCGGGCTGCCCACGAGGGTGGGGGCGCACCCACCCCCCTAGGGCGCGCCCCCCTATCTCGTGGACAGCCCGGAGACCCCCCCTGACGTGAAACATATGCCAAAAACTCCTATAAATATAGAAACCTTTGGGAAATAATCTAGATCGGAAGTTCCCCCGCCGCAAGCCTCTGTAGCCATGAGAAATCAATCTAGGCCCTCTCCGACACCCTGCCGGAGGGGGCCATCATCACCGGAGGCCATGGAGGAGGATCTCGGAGGGGCCATCATCGCCATGAAGGCCAAGGACCAGAGGGGGAAAGCCATGGAGGAGGAAGCACAAGGGGGAGAACCTCTCCTCCTCTCTCTTGGTGGCACCGGAGTGCCATCGGGAGGGGAATCATCACCGCGGTGATTGTCTTCATCAACATCACCATCATCATCACCATCCTCATCTCTTTTACGCGGTCCACTCTCCTGCACCCCGCTGTAATCCCTACTTGAACATGGTGCTTTATGCCACATATTATGATCCAATGATGTGTTGCCATCCTATGATGTTTTGAGTAGATATATTTTGTCTTTGGGTTGGTTGATGATCTAGATTGGTATGAGTTGTATGTTTTACTTTGATGCTGTCCTATGGTGCCCTCCGTGTCGCGCAAGCGTGAGGGATTCCCACTGTAGGGTGTTGCAATACGTTCACGATTCGCTTATAGTGGGTTGGTGAGTGACTGAAACACAAACCCGAGTAAGAGGTATTGTTGCGTATGGGAATAAAGAGGACTTGATGCTTTAATGCTATGGTTGGGTTTTACCTTAATGATCTTTAGTAGTTGCGGACGCTTGCTAGAGTTCCAATCATAAGTGCATATGATCCAAGTAGAGAAAGTGTGTTAGCTTATGCCTCTCCCTCATATGAAACTGCAAAAGTGATTACCGGTCTTGTTAACAATTGCCTAGGACAATTCCGCACACCGATCCACCATTATTCCACACTAGCTACTTATAATATTTAGTAATATATTCTAACTTTATGATAACAGCACCTACTTTCATATTTTAGCTCTCCGATATCATGCAAAGTTATCCTCTTTATACCCACAACACAGTTTTATTTCTTGTTTCTAGTCGGAAGCAAACGTTCGGTGCACGTAGAGCCGTATCAGTGGCAGATAGGGCTTGAGAGAATATTGATCTTACCTTTAGCTCCTTGTGGGTTCGACACTCCAAACTTATCACTTCCACCTTTGGGAATTGCTACGATGATTCCCTGCACTTGGGGTTTATCAGCGGCGATCGGCGAGGCGGCGTCAAGCGGGCGGCGCGCTGTGGCCGGGCGATGAGGCGGCGGGCGGCACTGTGAACCAGCGGCGGGCGCTGGGGTCCATGGGGTCGGGCAGCGGCGACTGGGCTCGGTCAGCCTGGGAGCGGGCCGTCCGTGGGCTGCGGCGGGCCACGGCGGCGGGAGGAGCCGACGTGGACACGTGGTGGCGGTGGGTTGGCTGAGGGTGGCGGCGGACACATCCGACAGCACGGAGGAGCGGGGCTAGGGTTTGGACTGTGTTTTGGAAAGGGAGGAGCATATATTTATAGGTAGAGGGAGCTAGGAGAGTCCAAATGAGGTGCGGTTTTTGCCCACACAATCGTGATCCAACGGCGAAGAGCATGGAGGGGGTTTAGATTGGATGTTGGGCTGTTGTGAAGGGGTGCTGGGATGCAAAAAGTAGGGGGTTTCAGTTAACTCAGTTAACCGTTGGGGCATCAAACGACCTCCAAATGGAACGAAATTTGACAGCGGTGATGCACCAAGACCACTCGTCAACTCTTGGCCCATTCCGAGAACGTTTTTTCGGCGGCTCACAAAACAAGAACTGGGAGGTGCCGCGGGCGCGTGCGAGTGTGGTTGGGCTCAGAACGGACAACGGAGAGAACCGAGGGAACCAGAACGGATGCAAGTTTTGAAAAACATGCAGATGAAATGCACATGATGACATGGCAAGATGTAACACGCAAGCAAATGACATGGCAACGACGACGAATAACTGGAAGACACCTGGCGCAACGGTCTCGGGGCGTTACAATTCCCCTCCACAAGAGATCTCGTCCCAAGATCTTAGGAATAAGACAGAAGAGAAAGTGGAAGAGGTGAAGTAAGAACGCAAGAGAGAAGATGAACAAAGTCGAGAGCACTTGGGTAGAAAAGGGCAAAAGACGATTATGACAAGAATCAAAAGCTCCCTGAATAAGATAGACCCTGAAACCACTCTGGTTAGAACAAGATAGAAAAAGAATAGAACAAAAGAATTCCGGCAGCATTCCGGCTGAAAATGGAAAGAATAGAACATGAACTTCACAAGATGGAATGACACTTGACGAAATGAACAACACAATGCCACCGGAAGAATTGAAAGAATCCCACATGGAAAGAATGGATGAGCGAACAACAACTTTCACCACGAATGAATTTGATAGCATCCTTAGAAGGAAGAATTGAACGGAGTTGTTGAGAAAATAAACAATAAAAGAATAAGCTTGTTGTGGACTTATGGAAAAACATCTTAAAACTTGAGGTGAAATTATACCACAACCAAATGTATGAATAGCTGAGAAGAACGAAGAAATGCAAAACTCCACTTCAGAAGAAAACGGAGAATTATTTGCACTTCGAGGCGCGAGAAGAAAATATACTTGAACTCCTCCAACAAAATCGTGATGAACTCTTGAAGAATGAATTAAATCATGAAGAACCACCATGAAGATCTCCGGTGACAAAAGGATGATGAGATAGAAATGAAGGATGAAAACAATAAGACTAAAGCATTGCGGTGATTTAGATGGAGGTTCCGATGAGACGTCCAAGGAAATTTGAGCTTTGGAAAAAAAGATGAAAAGACTTCGAACCACGAAATTATTCATCATGAACAAACTCCGAAGGAAGGGATTAATCACTTGGAGGAAATAAGAATAAGATTTATTGTATGCTTATCCTTCATCAAATTAAATTGATGACAAGCAATGGATTTTTGCATACTACTTATTCTTATTGGAAAAGGATTAAGGGGGATATAGCGCAACCTTGAGGAAGGTCTTCAATGAAACACCGGTAGGATTTGAAAGAACGAATGGATTAAAATGATAACAAAGGAAAAGGAATCTGAAGGAACCACCGTAAGAATTCGAAAATCACTGATGAAAGATAATGAATCACCAGGAAGAATTAGAAGAACAAATATGCTTGAGGGGATTTAAATGCAAAAGAACAAAGATATCATGAGTTGATTAAAGAGTACTTGACAGATGCGTCGGGATGATTGGAGAATGACAGCTGGAATGATGGCCTCCGGTGAAATGAAACAGAAATCAACCCCTGAAATACTCCGGATGGGTAAGAAAAGAATATCTGACAAACGGAACACTTCGAGAGGATAACATGAAACTAGAACCTCGAATCTTTGGGAGAACGGACAAGATTTAAGACAAACTCTTCTTCTGTCTTCAAATGACGATGGGAAACACCACAAAAATTACTAAGATACCCAGGGAGAATGAAAAGAGGAAGGGTTGAACCAAAGATGAAAAGAATTTGGCAGCGATCTTGGGGAAGGCATGTGACTAATGGAATCCATTCTTACCTCGCACTTAGAAAAGAATTTGAGAATAACTCCGGAATAACTAGAAGAGTCAGGTAAGATTCTGGGAAAGGACCTGTGGTTTAGGGCCCACTGAAGAGAAAATACCGTTGGAAAGGATTGTAGAGGAGATGATGCACCGGAACAATTGAAATATTTGAATGAGGTGATAACCTCGAATAAATTGGAACACAAACGAATCTCCTGAGATGTCTTCCGCACTCCAGACCGATTAAATGGCGAGAGGTGAGCGAGCAAGGGGAAACATCTAAACCAAGGCAAAGAATACGATGAACACCGAAAACTTGAATTGAGTCCACCGAAAAGAAAACAAGACGAATCAATGATGAACTTGACAAGAATTCACCGGTTGAAATGATTGAGGGAAGACTACAGAGGCTCCATACGAATGAAATTGATGCTCGAATAGAGACGCAAACTCCGGGAAGAAAAAAGGATGGGAGGGCAGGAGAAACAAAGGAAACTTGGACGGGGAACCGATGAATAACTTTAAGAGAAAAACACCGATTGAAATAATTGAGGAAAGAATGTAAAGGCTTTGCACGAGTATGAAGGATACTCAATTATGGACTCCGGCTCCAAGAATAAAAAGGGGGGCCGCTGGGAAAAAGAAAGACAACTAAGGATTGAACTTGGCCAAGATGAAGAGGCTCGAGTCAACTTGACGAAAAATGCACCGAATGAAAAGAGCTGAGAACCAACGATCGGAAAACCAACTACATGATCCTAAAGAAAATTTGAAGGGGAAGAGGAGTAATTCAAAACAACTACGTCAAGATTCCTCACCAGAGCGACGAAGGGGCTGAGGAGTAAAAAGAATTCCTACTCTCTGATATAACTAGACTCCGAAATAGTTTTCTTCTAGACTCGACAATGGCCAAGCTACGAACAATCAAGGGGGCTCCTATGGTCGGTCGAGGCTCTGATACTAACTTTTCACGCCCAATATGCGACCCTATCCTAAAGGAACTTGAAGGTCCCACCAAGGATAGAAGCGCATATTGGAGACGCTTTTGCAAGGTGTATATCATTACATCGTACCATTGCATAATAGTTGGGGATACATACAAGAGGCAGACAATGCCACATGAATACAACAACATCATACATGAGAGCAACATCTGACTATGGATGAAACACAAACAGAAACTCAACTGACATCCACCCTGCTAGCCCAGGCTACCGACCTGGAACCTATCCCCTGATTGAAGAAGAAGCAGAAGAAGAACTCCAAAACAAGTAAACATCGTTCTCGCTTCATGATCATTGCATTACCTGTACCGGCAACTGTTGTTGTAGTAATCTATGAGCCACGAGGACTCAGCAATCCCATTACCATGGGTATCAAGACTAGCAAAGCTTAAAGGAGATGGAATGGATAGGTGGTGAGGTTGCAACAGCGACTAAGCATGATACGGTGGCTAACTTACGAATACAAGAATAAGATGAGAAGCTACGCGAATGGTTGGAAACTAGTAATGATCAATAAGTGAACTTGAAACTACTTACGTCCAAACATAACCCAAACCGTGTTCACTTCTCGGACTCCGCCGAGAAGAGACCATCACGGCTACACACACAGTTGATGCGTTTTAATTAAGTCAGGTGTCAAGTTCTCTACAACCGGATATTAACAAATTCCCATCTTCCACATAACCACGGACACGGCTCTCGAAAGTTTAAACCCTGCAAGGGTGTCCCAACTTAGCCCATCACAAGCTCTCATGATCAACGAAGGATATTCCTTCTCCCGAAAAGACCTGATCAGTCTCGGAATCCCGGTTAGAAGACATTTCGACAATGGTAAAACAAGACCAGCAAGACCACCCGACTGTGCCGACAAATCTCGATAGGAGCTGCACATATCTCATTCTCAGGGCACACCGGATGAGACATCCTATGAGTAAAACCAACCCTTAAGTTTCCCCGAGGTGGCCCCACAGTCTACTCGGTTCGGACCAACACTTAGAGAAGCACTGGCCCGGGGGGTTAAACAAAGATGACCCTCGGGCTTGCGAAAACCCAAGGGAAAGTTAATAGATTGTTAGGCAAATGTAAAACCAAGGTTGGGCCTTGCTGGAAGAGTTTTATTCAAAGCAAACTGTCAAGGGGTTCCCATAAACCCGACCGCGTAAGGAAGGCAAAATCAAGGAATATAACACCGGTATGACGGAAACTAAGGCGGCAAGAGTGGAACAAAACACCAGGCATAAGGCCCAGCCTTCTAACCTTTACCAGGTATATAGATGCATTAATTAAAAATAAGAGATATTGTGATATCCCAACATAATCCTGTTACAACATGGAGCAATCTTCAACTTCACCTGCAACTAACAACGCTATAAGAGGGGTTGAGCAAAACGGTAATATAGCCAAACAAAGGTTTGCTAGGAAGGTGGTTCAGAGGCTGGCATGGCAATTTGTGAGGCTTGATAAAGAAGTGGTAGGAAGCACGACATAGCGATAGCATCAAAACAACTAGCATAGCAATGATAGTAGTGAGATCCAGGGTAATGGTTATCTTGCCTGAAATCCCGCTAGGAAGAAGAATGAGTCCATGAATAAGACGCACGGGCGAAGACGAACTAAGCGTAGACGAACGAATCCCCATGATCGCAACAGAACTTGAACTATCGAGGAGAAGCACAACCGGAAAGAAACAAACAACACGGTAAACACACAACACATAAACATGACATGATGCTCAACCAAGTATGATGCATGAAAAATGCTATATGATGCTACTCATGCCAAGAGATGATGCATACAAGAACATTACATCAAAGCAAGTTTAAATGAGGTCGGAACAACATATAACAAATCTGGTAAGTCCCCATATGCAAATTTCGAAATTGGTCCAGATCTTAATAAACCTTATGTTCAAGTAGTTAAACATCAAGTTAAGATGTACCAAGATGATCTACGCAAAAATCTAGTCAAGTTACATATAAAGTTCATTTAAATCGGAGATACGACCTAGAAGATATGAGCAAAACAAGTTAAACATGGCATTGATGCAAAATGCATTCAAACATCAAGAAAACACACTCAAAACAAGGATTCAACATGCCATGATGAAACTACATGCAAAATCAAGCAAGTTTCATATAAAGTGTGATCAAAACGGAGCAACGATTCAACACATGCACTCCAAACAAGTTATAACAACAATCTGCCCAAAACAGCAACTAGGCACTTTGCAATAATAAAAAAAAACATGCTACATGACCCATATGAGCACAAACTTGACATGCAGTTCATGTACATATAACATTCTTCAAATATCATTAAGTTTCATGTTCATAGGCATCAAGATTAATCCAAGATGATCAATGCAAAATGCATCTTTATAACACAGGAGCATACACATGAGCAGAGTTAATATGATGGCAACTTAAGAGCAAGAAAGAGACAAGCTATAGAAAATAAACATAGGCACCAAGGGCACGGAATCAAAGTAAACATAACAAAGAGAAATTAACATCATGGCATCATATGCATATGGCTCATGAATTAGTGGGAACCAACAAGACAAGATTGAATGTTGAAACAGTTTCAGCGTGTAAAACAGCAACATTATGATAGCATGTTTGCAAGCATGGAACAATGTCATATGGAATCCAAAATTAACAACCATGGCATGTGAACAAAGTACTCATATCATAATTTAAAACATGTAATTGGAGCATCTCCAAACGAGGCACGTATCAACTAATATTAAGATGACAACATGGCATCATGAAGTTAACAGAAATCTGGAACTTATATAAGCATGTTCATGGCAATGAAAACGTATGATAAAGGACATATAAGAGGCTTAAAAAGGCATGGCAAGATAGAACACGACATGGACATAAAAACATGTCAACTAAGAATCTCAAGATTATGCATGTATTAATTGGTAGCATCAAGAAAACATGGCAACATGATATGACAGATTTAGCTACACAGAACATTTACAGCAAGTAGCCCACTTCACAAGCTTGATGCACTAACTACAGGGCATATCAAAATACATGGATTGCACCACTGTAAATATAGCATGATTATGCTCCTAAAACATGTAGACATGATTCTCAAAAGAAAATTACAAAAAAGGTATAAAAAGACAAATAGGCAAGTTACATCAGTTTTCAGCAGTTAACAGCAACATTCACTTTTGGAATAGGGATTAAGATATCAACATGCACCCTAACTTGAATGAAAAGCATACCAACATGTAGTGCATTCAGAGCGAACATGTGCATATCAAGATCATCACCATAGCATCAACAGAGAAAAAGTTATAGCACTCACAAGATGCACACATGATGTTAACAGACAGCAGATTTCAGTAGTTTATATCATTTAGCAGTTTTGCAACAAAGATTAAGGCATCAAGATTAACAGTAACACGAATGCAAACTACTCCATCATGAAGAGCATCACGAGATGAACATTTTGACATATCATGCACGTAAACCGGAGCTATATGCATGGAGATATGGCATGTCAAAGTGGTGCACATAACATAGGAATTTCGGGACTTGGGAGAGAAAACGACCTCGAGAGGGAAAAAGTCAACGGCGGTAGATCTTGCCGGAATCTCGCCGGAGATGGCCGAAGGAGGTTGGAGAAGGCCGATCGGGGTCGGGGACGGGCGGATCCGGGGAGGGCGCGGCGGATCCGGCCGGGATCCGGCGGCTGCGGGCGACGGCGTGCTCCGGCGGCGTGAGGGCGAGCCGGTGGCGCAATCGAGGCAAATCAGCGCTGGAGGCGAAGCGGCGGAGGCGCGGCGCCGGAGGCGGCGGCTGTTGGCGCGAAAGGGCTCGGGCGCCATCGAGGAGATGACAGCACGGAGACCGAGGCGGCGTGACCAGCGATGCGGCGCTGGCGGGCGGCGGGCGGCGCCGCGAACGAGGCGGCGGGCGCGCTGGTCCGTGGGGTCGAGCGGCGACGACTCGAGCCCGGCCAGCCGGAATCAGGCCGGCCGTGGGCTGCGGCGGGCCGCGGCGGCGGGAGGAGCCGGGGAGGACACATGGCGGTGGTGGGTTGGCTAAGGGTGGCGGCGGACACGTCCGGCAGCGCGGAGGAGCGGGGCTAGGGTTTGGACCGTGTTTTGGAAAGGGAGGAGCACATATTTATATGTAAAGGGAGCTAGGAGAGTCCAAATGAGGTGCGGTTTTCGCCCACACGATCGTGATCCAACGGCAGAGAGCATGGAGGGGGTTTAGATGCGATATTGGGCTGTTGGGATGGGGTGCTGGACTGCAAAAAGAAGGGGGTTTCGGTTAACTCGGTTAACCATTGGGGCATCAAACGACCTCCAAATGGAAAAAAATTGACAGGCGGTCTACCGGTAATGTACCAAAACCACACGTCAACTCTCGGCTTATTCCGAGAATGTTTTTTAGGTGGCTCACAAAACAAGAACTAGGAGGTGCCGCGGGCGCGTGCGAGTGTGGTTGGGCTCAGAACGGACAATGGAGAGAACCGGGGGAAGCCCAACGGATGCAAGTTTTGAAAAACATGCAGATGTAATGCACATGATGACATGGCAAGATGCAACACGCAAGCAAATGACATGGCAACGACGACGAATAACTGGAAGACACCTGGCGCATCGGTCACGGGTCGTTACACCAGGGAACTCCTGTCCCGCCCCGCTCCACGGATTCTCGCTTCTCTGCCCAGGGCCCCCTCTTAAACGAGGCTCTGGACTTAATGCGATCTCTCGCCATTACAGAAGGATCGTTGCTGAATTATGCCCAGCCCGCACTAGGGGCTAAGAGCGGGGAATTTTATGGCTCACGCACCACCCACTTCATAGCCACTGACGAGGACTTAACCGACATGCTCGATTACGCTTCTGAGGACATCAACGACATGGGCGACGATGCCGGAGAAGAGCAAAGCTAGAACCCGCCGCTTGCCGGACGCTGGACAGCTACCTCCACATATGACGTGTATATGGTGGACACACCGAAAGAGGATGACGGCGAAGGTGGGAAGGACCCAGACGAGGATAATTCTCCCATGGCACCCCAAAGCGTCGTCGTCAGCGGCGGCGCTCTAAACCGCACCAAGGAAAAGACAGCAATACCGGCACCGGAGACAACAATACTCCTGATAACGCCGAAGACCAAGAAGCCCCTATCAAACTAACATCTAAACATGATGATTGGGAGGAGGGGCAAGTTAACCCCGACGATCCCATCGAGAACGAGGGATCGGAGGATAGTAATTACGTACCAATCTCTGAAGAAGACGAGAGCCTCGGCGACGAGGAATTCATCATGCCAGAGGAACCCTTCGAACAAGAGCGTTTTAAGCGCCGGCTAATAGCCACTGCAAGAAGCTTGAAAAAGAAGCAGCAGCAGCTTCAAGCTGATCAGGATCTGCTCAATGACAGATGGACTGATGTCCTGGCAGCCGAGGAATATGGCCTGGAACGCCCAACCAAGAGTTATCCGAAGTGCAAGCTACTACCCCAATTCGATGACGAGGCCCCAGGGCCCATACCGCCCACGCGTAACGCCGCCGACGGACCTGATGACCACCACGTGGCCGAGACAAAGCGGCAACTCAAGCTGAGCACCCGCCTGCACCACCTCGTCGTAAGGGTAGAGAGACAACAGCTGCAGGATACACTCACGACCTATGACAGGACCTGGACAATAGAGCCGGTCAGACCACATCAATATACGGATCAAGGGGGCGGGCCCTAGCGCGAGAAGATGGCCATCAAGCCTGGCGCGACAAGCACAACTTCATCTGGGTTGAAAAACGCATACGGACTCCATCTGAACTACGTCGTGACGTGGCCCGATATAGAGGCGCCGCACACCCACTATGCTTCACGGATCAAGTAATGGAGCACCAGTTTCTAGAAGGTTTTAAACCCGTGAATATCGAATTATACAATGGCACAATAGACCCTTCAGTATGGATTGAAGATTTTCTTCTCCACATTCACATGGCTCGCGGTGACGATCTACATGCCATCAAATACCTCCCTCTCAAACTTAAGGGACCAGCTCGGCACTGGTTAAATAGCCTCCAAGAAAACTCTATAGGAAGTTGGGAAGACCTGGAGGATGACTTTAAAGACAACTTCCAGGGCACTTATATCCGACCTCCGGACGCTGATGACCTCAGTCACATAGTAAAGCAGCTCGGAGAGTCAGCCAGAAAATACTGGACCCGGTTCCTAATCAAAAAGAACCAAATTGTTGACTATCCGGACGCCGAGGCTCTAGCAGCCTTCAAACACAGCATCCACGATGAATGGCTTGCCCGACACCTCGACCAAGAAAATCCGAAGTCCATGGCAGCCCTCACATCACTCATGACCCGCTTTTGCGCGGGCGAAGATAGCTCGCTTGCTCGTAGCAGCAACAATACCAGCGATCCTGGCACTTCCGAAGCAAGGAACAGAAACGACAGGCCCCGACATAACAAAAACAAGCATCAGAGCAACACTGATAATGCCGAAGACAGGGCGGTCAACGCCAGATTCAGTGGCTCCAAGCCCGGTCAGCGGAAGAGGTCATTCAAAAGAAACAAAGACGGTTCATCCAGCCTGGACCAAATACTCGATCGACCTTGCCAGATTCACGGCACCCCTGACAAACCTACCAACCATACCAACAGAAGCTATTGGGTCTTTAAACAGGCCGGTAAGTGATACGTCTCCAATGTATCTGTAATTTATGAAGTATTCATGCTATTATATTATCCATCACAGATGTTTTATATGCATTTATATGCTATTTTATATGATTTTTGGGACTAACCTATTAACCTAGAGCCCAGTGCCAGTTTCTGTTTTTTCCTTGTTTTTGAGTTTTACAGAAAAGGAATACCAAAGGGAGTCCAATTGACGTGCCAATTTTTGATGATTTTTTATCGACCAAAAGAAGCCCCTGGAGTAAAAGAGTTGGGCCAAAAGTGTCCTGGGTTGTCCACGAGGGTGGGGGGTGCGCCCACCCCCTTGGGCATGGGCCCCAATCTCGTGGACGATTCAGAGACCCCCCCTGACGTGAGACCGACACCAAAAATTCCTATAAATACATAAACCTCCAGAAAATAACCTAGATCGGAAGTTCCGCCGTCGCAAGCCTCTATAGCCACGAGAAATCAATCTAGGCCCTCTGTGGCACCCTGCCGGAGGGGGCCATCATCACTGGAGGCCATGGAGGAGGATCCCGGAGGGGCCATCATCGCCATGAAGGCCAAGGACCAGAGGGAGAACCTCTCCCCATCCAAGGGGGCCATGGAGGAGGAAGCACAAGGGGGAAGACCTCTCCTCCTCTCTCTCGGTGGCACCGGAGTGCCATCGGGAGGGGAATCATCACCGCGGTGATCATCTTCATCAACATCACCATCCTCATCTCTTTTACGCGGTCCACTCTCCCGCACCCCGCTGTAATCCCTACTTGAACATTGTAACGCCCTCGATGCGGCTATATCTCCCACGTGTCGAAGCACGACTTAGAGGCATAACCGCATTGAAAGCAATGTCGCAAGTGAGGTAATCTTCACACAACCCAAGTAATACATAAGGGAAAGAGATACATAGTTGGCTTACAATCGCCACTTCACACAATTACATGAATAAAGCATTACATCATCCAGATACAATCAAGGTCCGACTACGGAACCAAAATAAAAGAAGAACCCCAAATGCGACAAAGGTCCCCGATCGACCCCAACCGGGCTCCACTCTCGATCAACTAGAACGAAACAACACAAAGGGCAAGATCTTCATCGAGCTCCTCCTTGAGCTTGGTTGCGCCACCGCCGGTTACATAGGCACCGCAAACTGGTTTTGAAGTATCCGTGAGCCACGGGACTCAGCAATCTCGCACCCGCGAGATCAAGACTATTTAAGCTTATGGGTAAGGTAAAGGCATGAGGTGGAGCTGCAGCAAGCGACTAGCATATATGGTGGCTAACATACGCAAATGAGAGCGAGAAGAGAAGGCAAAGCACGGTCGATAAAAGTATGATCAAGAAGTGATCCTATAGCAACCTCGCAAGCATAACTCCAACATCGTGTTCACTTCCGGACTCACGGAAAGAGACCATCACGGTAACACACGCGTTGATGTATTTTAATTAAGGTCAACTTCGGTTTTCTACAACCGACATTAACAAATTCCCATCTGCCACATAACCGCGGGCACGGCTCTCGAAAGTTTAAACCTGCAGGGTGTCCCAACTTAGCCCATGACAAGCTCTCGCGATCATCGAAGAATAGACCTTCACCCAAGACACTCCGATCGACTCGGTATCCCGTACATCAAGACATTTCGACAATGGTAAAACAAGACCAGCAAAGCCGCCCGATGTGCCGACAAATCCCGATAGGAGTCGACGTACCTCGTTCTCGGGGCACACCGGATGGGTCAGCCCTCGAGTAAAACCAGCCCTCGAGTTGCCCGAGGTGGCCCCGCAGTCTGCCCGTTTCGGACCAACACTCGAAGGAGCACTGGCCCGGGGGGGCTAAAATAAAGATGACCCTCGGGCTCCGGAAACCCAAGGAAAAAAAAGGCTAGGTGAGGCAAATGGTAAAACCAAGGTTGGGCCTTGCTGGACAAGTTTTATTCAAAGCGAACTGCCAAGGGGGTCCCATAAATCACCCGACCGCGTAAGGAACGCAAAATCCGGGAACATAACACCGGTATGACGGAAACTAGGGCGGCAAGAGTGGAACAAAACACTGCATAAGGCCGAGCCTTCCACCCTTTACCAAGTATATAGATGCATTAATTAAATAAGATATATTGTGATATCCCAACAAGTAAACATGTTCCAACAAGGAACAACATCTCCATGTTCCAACAAGGAACAAACTTCAATCTTCACCGCAACTAACAACGCTATAAGAGGGCTGAGCAAAGCGGTAACATAGCCAAACAACGGTTTGCTAGGAATGGTGTCAAAGGTTAGAGGTTTGACATGGCAATTTGGGAGGCCGACAAGTAAATGGTAGGCATCGTAGCATTGGCATAGCAAAAGAGCGAGCAAACTAGCATAGCAAAGATAGTAGTGATTTCGAGGGTATGATCATCTTGCAGGATCCCGCAAGGAAGAAGAACGATTCCATGAAGAAGACAAATGGACGAAGTCGAACGGATCCTCACAACTCCGAAACGAAACCGAAGCTAACGAGAGAAGCAAACCAGAAAGAAGCAAACAACATAGTAAACAACCATCGCATAATCATGGCATGATGCACAACCAAGTTTGATGCATGTCCGGTTTAATGAGGCATGGCATGGCAAAGTGCACAAGCAATCCTACAAATTAAGTGGAGCTCAATATGCAACGGTGCATATTGATGAAACACCACATGCAATTATTTAGTTCTCTCTTGTTTAAGCTACTCATCAATATTAAATGTTGTTAAACATGGCAAGGGGTGAAACATAATGGAAACTAACTATTTAAGCAAGTTTAAATGAGGCCGGAAGAACAAACAACAATTCCAGAAAATCCCCATAAGCAATATTCGAATTTGGTACTGTTCTGACCTAAAACATATTTTAAAGTTTTTAAACAGGAAAATAAAGTGGACCATGATAATCTAGGCATTTTTCCACCCCAAATACATATAAAGAACATTTAAATCCGAGCTACGGTTATTTAGTTATGAATTAAATCATTTTAGCATGGCATTTAAGCAAATTTAATCAAACAACATTTTAAACATTTTTAACATGGATGAAAGTGGCATATTATTAAACTAGACGAAAAACTAAGCATTTTACATATAAAGTTTGTTTTAATCCGATGCACGGTTGTGAAGTTATTATATGCATGAACAACAAGGGTCAATCAGAATATGCGTTCTCTGAATAATTAGGAAATTCGCAGAACCGAAAAAAAATATACGGGCCGGAACTGCTGGGACTGGGCCAGGGGCACTGGATTTGGGCTGCTCACCACCGGGCCCCGGCCAGACGAGGGGAGGAGGCGATCGGGCGGCGTGGGCTGCCGCCAGGAGGGGCCCACGCGGCGAGGTCGTCCTCCTCTCGATCCCGCCTGGATCGAGGGAGGCACGGAGGCGGCGGTCCAGCGCAGCGCGACGCCGGGCGAGGTCCGCGCCAGGAAGCCAAGAGGAGGCCGAGCTGCTGGATCCGCCGGTGTTGTGCAGATCCGCCATGGAGGAGGCCGGAGGGGCTCCGGCGGCGACGAGCACCGAAAGCAAGCGGCGACGCCCCTGTGAGATCCCAGCGGAGGAGAGGGTAAGATGGAGAGAGAGAGAAGGAAGAGAAGGGCGGCGCGATCGGCCCGAGGTTCGTGCGGCGGCGAGCCAGGTCCGCGAGGCGGCACGGGTCCGGCGAACTCCGGCAGTGGCGCGAGGAGCCAGCATGGGGCGGCTCAGTCCGCCTGGCGCTGTGTGCTGAGCTCTGTGAGCCAGCCCAGCGGCCGGGCGGCGGACGGCGGCGCGCGCCACGTGGCGGCTCTAGATTGGCGCTGGGTGGCGGCTGAGGGCGGCGGACATGTCCGGCGGCGGGAAAATTGTCCGTGGCGGAGAGGAGCGATTTCTAGGGTTTCATCCATGAAAATGGAGGGGAGGCATCTATTTATAGGTAGAGGGAGCTAGGAGAGTCCAAATGAGGAGTGAGCTTTGACGCGATCGTGATCGAACGACCGAGAGCATGGAGGGAGTTTGGTGGGTTTTGGGCCACTTTGAAAGGGGTGTTGGGCTGCAACTCAAAGAGGGCTTTATGTTACCCTGTTAATCGTTGGAGTATCAAACGACCTCCAAATGGCACGAAACTTGACAGCGGTTCACGGTGGTATACCAAGGCCGCTGGCAAACCTCGAGCCATTCCGAGAAAGTTTAATACCCGCACACAACAGAAGACAAAAGGGGCGCCGGGGAACATAGGAGTGCCGGATTGCAAAACGGACAACGGGGAAAAGGCTCGGATGCATGAGTGGAACACGTATGCAAAATGAAATGCACATGATGACATGATATGAAATGCATATGATGACATGGCAAATGCAACACGCAAGCAAATGACATGGCAACGAAGGCGAATAATCAAGGACACTGGCGCGATCGGATCCGGGTGTTACAACACTCCACCACTATGAGAGGATCTCGTCCCGAGATCTAGGATGGCACCTGAGGAAAAGGACGAGGAGAGGTAAAACGATGTTGCTTGTTTGACCAATGAATGAAACCAAAGAACCTTGAGAGGTTGAGCAATTTAAAAGAAAGAGTACAACAGAGATGAACGAGATTGCAAACAATCCGGTAGAAAAGAGGAACAAGGAGACATTATGGGAACTTGAAGGTTGCAAAGACATGAATCAAAAGTTTAATGGACAAGATAGAATTCGAAACCACTCCGGTTAAAACAAGATGAGAGGGGAAGAATTCGGGCAGCACTTCGGTTGAACATGGAAGGAATTGAACATGAACTTGACAAGGTGAGAGGATACTTGATGAAATCAACAACACACTGCCTCCGGAACTATTGAAAGAATGGCACAAGGGGTAAGAAAGATTTTAGACAACAGTACTGTTAAATGGATAAGCCTAAAAAGAACACGATCCTCAACTCGAGATGATGAGTGAAGAGAGCAACGATACAATGCCTCCGAAAGAAATAATAGAAGATAGATCATTGGAATAAAGGGACGGAGAAGAAAATGACAACTTCTACCACAATTGAATTTGGAAGAGCCTCCTTAAAAAGAAGGATTGAACGGAGTTGTTGGAAAACCAACAACGAAACGAAAAGAATAAGCTTGTAGTGGGCTTATTGAAACATCTCACAATTATGAGGTGACAAACGGCCACTAACGGAAACAATTGCTTGAGATTAACGAAGAGATGAAAGCTTGTTCCATCAAGATGGAAAAGAGATAACTTGGGTCATTAATAAGCACCAAAATAGCAACATTCCTTAGGGAAGGCTTTAGGTGAAATCTGTACCAAGATAACTCCAATGAAGAGATTGACGGTTGAAAAGATCTCTTGAACGAAGAGAAAATGATGGATTTAGTTAACTCAGTCCTGACAACTTGTGAATCATGAAACATGAGGAGAAATTGCCAAGAGTGACATAACACCACCTGAAAAGATAAGGTCGAAAGAATTGCACTCCGGATTGCAAGACGGAGAATACTTGAGCTTCTCGAAATAAAACAAGTGTTGAGCACCATGTTTATTTTAGAGTATAGCTTGGCGGGTCATAACTTCAAGAGAAATCTTGAAGAACAATTCAAGAATGAAAGGAATAATTGACGAACCATGATGTAGAGCCTCCATGAAGAACTCCGGTAATAAAAATATGATAAAAAGAAAGAGAACTTGAAAACACAAGGTGAATCCTTGCAATGATTTAGATGGAGCTTATGACGAGATAATGCGGAAAACTTAGAACTCCTAAGAAAGATGAACAACAAGAAGCCCAGAATTTATTCCACCTGAACAAACTCTGAAGGAAAGGATTAATCACTTGGATGAAACAAGAACAAGAATTATGTTATGCTTATCCTTCACCAATTAAATTGATGACAATCAACGGATTTGGCATACTACTTATTCTCGTAGAAAGGATTAAAAGAGATATATCAAAACTTGAGAAGGTCTTCAACGAACCACCGGTAGGATTGGAACAACAAATGAATTGATATGATAAACAAGGAAGAGAGATCTTGAACGAACCACCGTAAGAATTGAAATTGAACGTAGCAAAAGCACAAATCACTGGGAAGAATTGGAAAACGAATGAAGATACTTGAGTGAATTTAAATACAAATGAACGAATAGATCAATAGCTGATTAGAGAATACTTGAATGATGCACCGGTAAGATTTGGAGAACGATAACTACACGCTGAGAATGAAGAATTATGACATGATGGCCTTCGGAGGAAAGAAATGGAAACAACTCATGAAATGCTCCGGATGGTAAGAAAAGAATTCTCACAATCGAAAACAATTATGAGAACATGAATATTGAAGAGAATGGACCAAGATTTAAGAGAAATCCTTCTTCGGTCTTCAAGTGATGAGAATGACAACGAGAACACCACCAAGAATTATTGAGGCACACCGGAAGAATCAAAAGAGAAGAGGTTGAGCCAACTATGAAAAGAATTTGAAAGATCTTGGAGAAAAGCATTTGACTGATGATAACTCATTCTTACGTCAAACTTGGAGAAGAATTTAGGATAGCTCTGGGAAAATAGAAGAGTCGTAAGATCCTCGAAAAGACACGTGGGTTAGGGCCCACTCAAAAGAACACCGTTGAAAAGATTTAAAAGAGATGTTGCACCGGTTGAATTAAATGACTTGAATGAGATAGCAATCTCGAAAGAGCTTGAACGAATGCAGAGTGGAAACACGAATCTTCGAGATATCTTGAGCACTCCGGAATAACGAATAGCGAGAAGTGAAAGATTAAGATGTGCACCGGTATGAAAAAGCATTTGACACGAGGAAGGAATATGATGAATATCGAAAGCTTGAATAGGATCCACCAGAGAAGAAACAACAATGAAGGATGATGAACTTGAAGCTGTTGAGCATCTTCATGGGAAATCACCGAATAAGAACATTGACGGAAAAGAATGGAGAAACTTCACATGAATAAATGGATACTTGATTAAGAAATCTGTGTCCTTGAGGGAAAAGGGTGGGTGGGCGGGAAAAACAAAGGCAACTTGGAGACGGATGAAACAAACACCGTTGAGAAGAAATGATAATTGGTCTTGCTGATGTTGAAGTGATCGGATCCACTTGAAGAGAAACACGCCGGTTGAAAAGGATTGACATGACAATCTCGATTGTCGAGAAGGATTTGTGTTCACATCGGAGTATGAGAACACCATTTAGGAAAGGTATGGATTCAACATTTGACTTTGAAGCAACTCGAATACCACAATTAACACAAAACAAAGGATTGGCTTGCAGAATAAGCCGGAACAAACATATGATAGAGATTTCGTCCGAAGTTTTCGTGGTGGGGCCTACACGGGCTCGATCGTACAGCACCATCATGTACAAGGTAGTGGACATGACATACGAAGCGTCCCAGTCGGCATAGCCAAGGACTCTTTAAGACACAACGAGACCATCAGAAACCAACCGTGAATAGGCGGACCACTAGACGCCGAACCCCAATTTCATATCATACATCCGTCGGAAAGATATCCTAAGAGCTACTTGAATTCCCACCTATGAAACTCCCGAAACTTTCTCGGTTATGCAACTGGTGTTGGGGATACAGGGAGCAATATATCTCACCCAAACTAACAATCCCTACATCCAATTGTATCCATCCGTCAACACATAACCAAGAAATCTTCGGAAATCGTCTACCTCAACCTTCAAAAAGCATCCGTTATACGAGTCATGGAAATACTCCCGTACTCACCTCAGTACTGGGTTAGTGGGATTATCTCACCAACAACTGCATAAAAGAGATTTTCGATGTCGGCGCATTAAACTCGGTATTCCAGAATCTGCAACGATAAAATTATGACGACAACACCTCGGAGCTCAACTCCCGGGACACCGCCACAACCCCTAAATGTCGAGGCAACCAAGACAATGTTGTCATCATAAAACCATCGAACGATTCTAAGATACCCGCGTGATCCTAAAAAAAAATTTAGTGAAATTTGAGAAGAGAAGAGTCAAAACTCTACGTCAGATACCTCACCGTAAGGTCAAGGAACTGGGAGTAAAAGAATTCCTAACTCTCCGATATATATAATCCTAAATGTCTCAAAACATTTTTTCTAGACACAACTCGCCACTAAAAACGATCAAGCAAAGGGGCTCCTAAGGTCGGATGGCTCGATTACCAACTTGTAGCGCCTCGATGCGGCTATATCTCCCACGTGTCGGCACGACTTAGAGGCATAACCGCATTGAAAGCAATGTCGCAAGTGAGGTAATCTTCACACAACCCAAGTAATACATAAGGAAAGAGATACATAGTTGGCTTACAATCGCCACTTCACACAATTACATGAATAAAGCATTACATCATCCAGATACAATCAAGGTCCGACTACGGAACCAAAATAAAAGAAGAACCCCAAATGCGATAAAGGTCCCCGATCGACCCCAACCGGGCTCCACTATCGATCAACTAGAACGAAACAACACAAAGGGCAAGATCTTCATCGAGCTCCTCCTTGAGCTTGGTTGCGCCACCGCTTTCGGTTACATAGGCACCGCAAACTGGTTTTGAAGTATCCGTGAGCCACGGGACTCAAAGAATCTCGCACCATGAGATCAAGACTATTTAAGCTTATGGGTAAGGTAAAGGCATGAGGTGGAGCTGCAGCAAGCGACTAGCATATATGGTGGCTAACATACGCAAATGAGAGCGAGAAGAGAAGGCAAAGCACGGTCGATAAAAGTATGATCAAGAAGTGATCCTATAGCAACCTACGCCAAGCATAACTCCAACATCAGTGTTCACTTCCGGACTCACGGAAAGAGACCAACACGGTAACACACGCGTTGATGTATTTTAATTAAGGTCAACTTCGGTTTTCTACAACCGACATTAACAAATTCCCATCTGCCACATAACCGCGGGCACGGCTCTCGAAAGTTTAAACCCTGCAGGGTGTCCCAACTTAGCCCATGACAAGCTCTCGCGATCATCGAAGGAATAGACCTTCACCCAAGACACTCCGATCGACTCGGTATCCCGTACATCAAGACATTTCGACAATGGTAAAACAAGACCAGCAAAGCCGCCCGATGTGCCGACAAATCCCGATAGGAGTCGACGTACTCGCTCTCGGGGCACCGGATGGGTCACCACGAGTAAAACCAGCCCTCGAGTTGCCCGAGGTGGCCCCAGATCTGCCTGCTTCGACCAACACTGAAGGAGCACCGCCCGGGGCTAAAATAAAGATGACCCTCGGGCCCGAAACCCAAGGGAAAAAAAAAAGGCTAGGTGAGGCAAATGGTAAAACCAAGGTTGGGCCTTCTGGACAAGTTTTATTCAAAGCGAACTGTCAAGGGGTCCCATAAATCACCCGACCGCGTAAGGAACGCAAAATCCGGGAACATAACACCGTATGACGGAAACTAGGGCGGCAAGAGTGGAACAAAACACTGGGCATAAGGCCGAGCCTTCCACCCTTTACCAAGTATATAGATGCATTAATTAAATAAGATATATTGTGATATCCCAACAAGTAAACATGTTCCAACAAGGAACAACATCTCCATGTTCCAACAAGGAACAAACTTCAATCTTCACCGCAACTAACAACGCTATAAGAGGGCTGAGCAAAGCGGTAACATAGCCAAACAACGGTTTGCTAGGAATGGTGTCAAAGGTTAGAGGTTTGACATGGCAATTTGGGAGGCTGACAAGCAAATGGTAGGCATCGTAGCATTGGCATAGCAAAAGAGCGAGCAAACTAGCATAGCAAAGATAGTAGTGATTTCGAGGGTATGATCATCTTGCCTGGGATCCCGCAAGGAAGAAGAACGATTCCATGAAGAAGACAAATGGACGAAGTCGAACGGATCCTCACAACTCCGAAACGAAACCGAAGCTAACGAGAGAAGCAAACCAGAAAGAAGCAAACAACATAGTAAACAACCATCGCATAATCATGGCATGATGCACAACCAAGTTTGATGCATGTCCGGTTTAATGAGGCATGGCATGGCAAAGTGCACAAGCAATCCTACAAATTAAGTGGAGCTCAATATGCAACGGTGCATATTGATGAAACACCACATGCAATTATTTAGTTCTCTCTTGTTTAAGCTACTCATCAATATTAAATGTTGTTAAACATGGCAAGGGGTGAAACATAATGGAAACTAACTATTTAAGCAAGTTTAAATGAGGCCGGAAGAACAAACAACAATTCCGGAAAATCCCCATAAGCAATATTCGAATTTGGTACTGTTCTGCCCTAAAACATATTTTAAAGTTTTTAAACAGGAAAATAAAGTGGACCATGATAATCTAGGCATTTTTCCACCCCAAATACATATAAAGAACATTTAAATCCGAGCTACGGTTATTTAGTTATGAATTAAATCATTTTAGCATGGCATTTAAGCAAATTTAATCAAACAACATTTTAAACATTTTTAACATGGATGAAAGTGGCATATTATTAAACTAGATGAAAAACTAAGCATTTTACATATAAAGTTTGTTTTAATCCGATGCACGGTTGTGAAGTTATTATATGCATGAACAACAAGGGTCAATCAGAATATGCGCTCTGAATAATTAGGAAATTCGCAGAACCGAAAAAAAAAACATATACGGGCCGGAACTGCTGGGACTGGGCCAGGGGGCACTGGATTTGGGCTGCTCACCACTGGGCCCTGGGCCAGGACGAGGGGGAGGAGGCAGATCGGGCCGGCGTGGGCTGCCGGGCCAGGGAGGGGCCCACGCGGGCGAGGCGTCGTCCTCCTCTCGATCCCGCCTGGATCGAGGGAGGCACGGGAGGCGGCGGCCGCAGCGCGACGCCGGCGAGGTTCGGCGCCAGGGAAGCCAAGAGGAGGCCGGAGCTGCTGGATCCGGCCGGTGTTGTGCTAGATCCGCCGCGGGAGGAGGCCGGAGGGGCTCCGGCGACGAGCACCGAGCAGCGGCGGCGGCGCTCCTGTGAGATCCCAGCGGGAGGAGAGGGTAAGATGGAGAGAGAGAGGAAGGAAGAGAAGGGCGGCGGCGACTGGCCTGAGGTTCGGCGGCGGCGGAGCCAGGTCCGGCGAGGCGGCACGGGTCCGGCGAACTCCGGCAGCAAGCGAGGAGCCTGCCAGCATGAGGCGGCTCGGGTCCAAGGCATGGTATGCGCTGCTGGCTGGTGAGGCCAAGGCCATGGGCGGGCGGGCGGACGGCGGCGGCGCGCCACGTGGTGGTTCTAGATTGGCGCGGGCGGCGGCTGAGGGCGGCGGACATGTCCGGCGGGGGAAAATTGTCCGTGGCGGAGAGGAGCGATTTCTAGGGTTTCATCCGCGAAAATGGAGGGGAGGCATCTATTTATAGATAGAGGAGCTAGGAGAGTCCAAATGAGGAGCGGCTGCCACGCGATCGTGATCGAACGACCGAGAGCATGGAGGGAGTTTGGTGGGTTTTGGGCCACTTTGAAAGGGTGTTGGGCTGCAACTCAAAGAGGGCTTTGCGTTACCTTGTTAATCGTTAGAGTATCAAACGACCTCCAAATGGCACGAAACTTGACAGGCGGTTCACGGTGGTATACCAAGGCCGCTGGCAAACCTCGAGCCATTCCGAGAAAGTTTAATACCCGCACACAACAGAAGACAAAAGGGGACGCCGGGGAACATAGGAGTGCCGGATTGCAAAACGGACAACGGGGAAAAGGCTCGGATGCATGAGACGAACACGTATGCAAAATGAAATGCACATGATGACATGATATGAAATGCATATGATGACATGGAAAATGCAACACGCAAGCAAATGACATGGCAACGAAGGCGAATAACTGGCGGACACCTGGCGCATCGGATCCGGGGTGTTACAAACATGGTGCTTTATGCCACATCCTATGATGTTTTGAGTAGATATCTTTTGTCTTTAGGTTGATTGATGATCTAGATTGGTACGAGTTGCATGTTTTATTTTGGTGTTGTCCTATTGTGCCCTCCGTGTCGCGCAAGCGTGAGGGATTCTCGCTGTAGGGTGTTGCAATACTTTCATGATTCGCTTATAGTGGGTTGCCTGAGTGACAGAAGCATAAACCCGAGTAAAGGGGGTTGTGGCGTATGGGATAAAGGGGACTTGATGCTTTAATGCTATGGTTGGGTTTTACCTTAATGATCTTTAATAGTTGCGGATGCTTGCTAGAGTTCCAATCATAAGTGCATATGATCCAAGAAGAGAAATTATGTTAGCTTATGCCTCTCCCTCATATGAAATTGCAATGACGACTACCGGTCTTGTTAACAATTGCCTAGGATAATTCCGCACACCGATCCATCATTATTCCACACTCGCTATTTATAATATTTAGTAATATATTCTAACTTTATGATAACAGCACCTACTTTTATATTTTAGCTCTCCGATATCATGCAAAGCTATCCTCTTCATACCCACAACGTAGTTTTATTTCTCGTATCTAGTTGGCAAAGAAACGCTCGTGTAATGAGAGTCGTGTCGATGGCGATAGGACTTCAGAGAATATTTATCTTACCTTTAGCTCCTTGTGGGTTCGACACTCCATACTTATCACTTCCACCTTTGGAAATTGCTATGATGATTCCCTACACTTGGGGATTATCAAGCTCTTTTCTGGCGCCGTTGCCGTGGAGCAATAGCGTGGGGTTGATATTCTCGTGTGTGCTTGTTTGCTTTCTTCACTAAGTAGATTTTGTTTTTCCCTTTTGTTTCTGTCTAGCTGTGGGTGAAACATACAAAAAAAATAAAGAATGAAAATGCAAAAAAAATTACTTGCCTCTCATGCCTAAAGAAGTTTTTCAAAAAGAGAAGTGATTGGAAAGTTATGCATTGAAGAAGTGAGGGTCGACCTTGAGCATTTGTGTTCATGCTCATGGAAAAAATGTATAATTTTTCAGGGAAGTTTCTCTGTAAATAATTATCCCCTTGTATATATCCATTGTATTATAAAAATAATGTGCCAAGCTTTGGTTTTAGGATGATTAGATTGCTTGTTTACTATGTGCAGAACAAAAACAGAAACTTTGGCCGTAGCGCGTGATTTTACATTTTTTATTGGAAGGTCAAATGGGTCTGAAACTTTTTGCACATTACTTCTGTACAAATTGTTCAAATTTTCATATTTATTTCATAACTTTTGAAGTTACAGAAGTTTACTAAACTTCCAGATTACTACAGACTATCCTGTTTTTGACAGATTCTGTTTTTCGCGTGTTGTTTGCTTATTTTGATGAATCTATGGCTAGTATCAGGGGTATGAACCATAGAGAAGTTGGAATACAGTAGGTTTAACACCATTATAAATAAAGAATGAGTTCATTACAGTACCTTGAAGTGGTAGTTTGCTTTATTACACTAACGGATCTCACAAAGTTTTTGTTAAAGTTTTGTGTGGATGAAGTGTTCGAAGATCGAGGAGCTATCAATATGAGAAGAATAAAGAGAGGCAAGAGTTCAAGCTTGGGGATGCCCAAGGCACCCCAAGTAAATATTTCAAAGGATACTCAAGCATCTAAGCTTGGGGATGCCTCGGTTGGCATCCCATCTTTCTTCTTCAACAAATATAGGTATACCTCGGTTTTTGTTTTGTTCACATGATTTGTGTCCTTTGTGTTTTTGTATTTTTCTTTAAGAACCATGCTAGTATGAGTTAGCCCTTCATTGATTTATAGAATACTTCATGTGCTTCACTTATATCTTTTAAGTATGATCTTATAGAATTGCTCTTTGTGCTTCACTTAAATCTTTTGAGTATGGTTTTATAGAATGCTTCGTGTGCTTCACTTACGTATTTTGAGCTTGGATATTGGTTAGTCTCTATTAATTGTAGAATGCTCCATGAACTTAAATTATATCTTTTGGAGTATGAATAATACTATCATCTAAAGTGGGTTTTGAAGAGTGTCAACTTTAAGAATTAGTGATCCCACTATTCTGAATGAGAAGAATTTTGCTTATGTGGAGAGTAGAAAAATTTCTATGCTGGTAGATCATAAAAGAATGCTTTATATGATGGTTATATTGTTGAATTCATTCATGATGCTACTGAAAATTATTATGAGGGAGTAATTTATGATTGTAGGAGTTGCAATAATACCAAGTTTCCTCTCTATGTGCTTAAAGTTTTGAAGTTATACTTGTTTTGCCTTCCTATGCTAGTTGATTCTTGTTCCTATAAATTATGTGTTCACAAAATCCATAGGCATAGTAAGTGGGTTAGATTCAAATGTGCTAGTCAAATTCTTCATGATGCTCTCTTTATGTTTCAATTCTTTTCTTTTATGTGAGCATCATTGAAATCATCATGCCTAGCTAAAAGGCATTAAAGAAAAGCGCTTGTTGGGAGACAACCCAATATCTACCCTTGTTGTCTTTGTGTGTTTAAAAGATTAAGCTACTATATTAATCATGTTTTATGGCTTTTGTTTCAATAAATTGCCAAGTAAGACCTTTGGGAAGACTAGGGTGAAAGTTAATGTGATCTTGCTGAAAAAAATAGAAACTTTGCGCTCACGAGATTAGCTGCAATTTTTTACAGAAGAGTGATTTTGAGTTTATTATTTTTGAAGAAGATTAATAGACAAATTCCTCACGTCCACCAACTTATTTCATTATTTTTGGAGTAGCAGAAGTATGGTTGTTGTTCAGATCATTACAGACTGTTCTGTTTCTGACAGATTCTGTTTTCATTGCATAGTTTGCTTGTTTTCTAGTTTCTATGGCTTATATTTCTCAATATAAACTGTAGAAATGATATGGTACAGTAGGAATTGTGTGATAACAATTATGAACCTTGTCTTTGACAGTACCAAAGTGAATGGTTTACTCTTTGTCATACTAACCTATCTCACGAAGTTCCGTTAAGTTTTGTGTGATTGAAGTTTTCAAGCTTTGGGTGAGATATTTATATGAGGAGAATAAGGAGCGGAAAGACCCTAAGCTTGGGGATGCCCAAGGCACCCCAAGGTAATATTCAAGGAAGACTCAAGCGCCTAAGCTTGGGGATGCCCCGGAAGGCATACCCTCTTTCGTCTTCAAAACTATCGGTATACTTTACTCGGAGCTATATTTTTATTTGTCACATGATATGTGTTTTGCTTGGAGCTTATTTTCAATTTTACTTGCTGTTTGAATAAAATCATTGGATCTGAAATCTTGAATGAAAAAGAATCCTCCCATGGCTCGTTAATTATTTGACTACTCAGTGTTCTTCAGTTATATCTTTTTGGAGTAGCTTGTCATTTACTCACGCGCTTAACGTATATCCTATGAGTAAATGGTTTAATAAATTGAATATAATAAATCTGAATTTATATATGTTTCATATGCTTATACCATGGGGAGTAATGACTTCACATAGAATAAGTATAGGTAGTAAACTTATTGAAAGTTAGCAAACGCAGAATTGATCACTTGAACAATTCATGAAAGAATATTGAAGGGAGAGAGATTTCACATATAAATACACTATCTTGGACAACTTTTGTAATTGTGAGCACTCATTAAAATATGACATGCTAAAAGGTTGATGTTGGACAAGGAAGACAACTTAATGGGGTATGTTTTCCTATATCTGAAACGTTATATTGTCTTGGATCATCCAACATGTTGAGCTTGCCTTTCCCCCTCATGCTAGCCAAATTCTACGCACCAAGTAGAGATACTACTTGTGCTTCTGAATATCCCTTAAACTAGTTTTGCCATGAGAGTCCACCGTACCTACCTATGGATTGAGTGTGATCCTTCAAGTAAGTTGTCATCGGTGCATGCAATAAAAATTGCTCTCTAAATATGTATGATCTATTAGTGCGAACAAAATAACCTTTATACGAACTTGTGATAGGGAAGAAATAAAAGCGACGGACTGCATAATAAAGGTCTCTATCACAAGAGGCAATATAAAGTGACGTTCTTTTGCATTAAGATTTTGTGCATCCAACCTTAAAAGCACATGACAACCTCTGATTCCCTCTGCGAAGGGCCTATCTTTTACTTTTATCTTCTACCCTTATACAAGAGTCATGGTGATCATCACCTTTCCTTTTTACACTTTTCCCTTTGGCAAGCACTTTGTGTTGGAGCGATCCAGATATATATATCCACTTGGATGTAGGTTTTCATAAAGTATTATTGTTGACATTACCCTTGAGGTAAAAGGTTGGAAGGCAAAACTATAAGCCCCTATCTTTCTTGGTGTCTGATTATAACTTTGAACCCATAAATATCACATGAGTGTTAGCAATTGTGAAAGAATATGATAGTTGAGTATGTGGGTTTGCTAAATCAAAGCTCTTACATAGACCCTTCCTGAAAATAAGATGAATTGCAATTGTTTGATGACTAAGAGCACTGTTTGTTAGTTTTCAAGAAAGTTTATGATCTATACTTTAACATGTGAATAGTCTGTTACTTGATCATGAAAAGTTTTATGTGATGAGCTACTATTATGACATATAATGATGCTAGAAAAGGTCATTGAAATTATCATTGATCAAACTTGTGCACCTGCTAGCATTCACACTTCATAAATTATTTCTTTTATCATTTACCTACTCGAGGATGAGCAGGAATTAAGCTTGGGGATGCTGATACGTCTCCAACGTATCTATAATTTATGAAGTATTCATGCTATTATATTATCCATCATAGATGTTTTATATGCATTTATATGCTATTTTATATGGTTTATGGGACTAACCTATTAACCTAGAGCCCAATGCCAGTTTCTGTTTTTTCCTTGTTTTTGAGTTTTACAGAAAAGGAATACCAAACGGAATCCAATTGACGTGCCTCAAAGTGCAATCATGCCCTTAATCATATTTTGATGTTGATGACAACATATATGTTAGGGACTAATCATGTTTATCAAGCATATCTCAGGATTATGTCCCAAAGACCGTGTGTATGGATCATGACTGGGGACAAAAAGCGTATAACTCAAGAATGAAGATACAAGACATGGACTTCGTTTAAGGTTTGTTCTTGAGTATAGGGATCCCGCACTATTAAGAGGGGATCGTTGTGGATCTAGTGAAAGACTTGCTCAGAAATCCACAGCTCCTGTTTTTTGTATCCGGACGTCCTATGCTCTACGGACATCCGGTCCCTCCCAGATGTCCGGACATCTGGCTCCCTCCGGTCGTCCGGTACTTTCACAACAGAACCGTATTTACAGATTTCCGGACTCTCCGGTCGTCCGGGCTCCGGATGTCCAGCCCGTCTCGGACGTCCATGTCTTGTGTACTGGTACGTGGCTCACATATTCACAGTGGCCGGATGTCCGATAACTGTCGGACATCTGGAATTATTTGTACCACCGGTCGTTCGATGTTGTCCGGACGTCCGACCTATCCTGAGCACTTATGTGTCCAAAACGGTCACCTTTTCTCATCCACTATATATATACCTTTCCCTTCCACGGGATAAGGTTGACCATTCACTTTGAGCTTTCTAAGAACACTCTTCACTCTCTCTCTCTCTCTCTCTCAATCACCTACATCAAAACCTAGATCCCCAAGTGATTTAGAAGCCTTTGAGAGAAGTTCTTCGATCAAGTGATAGATTCACTCCTTCCCCTTCTTTGCACCAAAGGAATTCGTGATTTAAGCAAGTCTTGAGCTTTTCCCCTACGTTCTTATTACTCTTGGAGGTTGGAGACTCCTAGGCGGTAGGAGTCTTTCGGAGAGGAATCAACCGTTGTGATTACCCCCGGAAAGTTTGTAAGGGTTTGGAGATCACCCCAAGGTCTACCACTAGTGGTTGAGAAACGCCTCCGTGGTGTTGTCTCAAATGGAGAATAGGGTGAGCCTTCATGGCGTTGGTGTGCCTTCGTGGTAACATCCACCTCTCTAACGGTGACTAGCTTCCCTCCAAGGAAGTGAACATCGGCATACATCCTCGTCTCTCGGAGTTGCGGTTATCCCTAACCCTAACTCTCTACTTGTGGTTACTTGTCTCTTTGCACTTACTTACATTTTATTGTGCTTGCTTACTTATGTGCTTGGGTTACTTGTTTTGTATTTAGTACTCACTTGCAATTGTTAGGCTCACCTTCATATTCCGCACTATTGCCTAAAATTGCTAAGTAATAATTAAAATTTGTAGTTGTACCTATTCACCCCCCCCTCTAGGTCCATCTCGATCCTTTCAGTGCCAATTTTTGATGATTTTTTATGGACCAAAAGAAGCCCCTGGAGTAAAAGAGTTGGGCCAGAAGAGTCCCGGGCTGTCGATGAGGGTGGGGGTGCACCCACCCCCCCTGGGCGTGGGCCCCTATCTCGTGGACGATTCGGAGACCCCCCTTGACGTGAAACCGACGGCAAAAATTCCTATAAATACAGAAACCTCCAGAAAATAACCTAGATCGGAAGTTCCGCCGCCGCAAGCCTCTGTAGCCACGAGAAATTAATCTGGGCCCTCTCTGGCACCCTGCCGGAGGGGGCCATCATCACCGGAGGCCATGGAGGAGGATCCCGGAGGGGCCATCATCGCCATGAAGGCCAAGGACCAGAGGGAGAACCTCTCCACATCTAGGGGGAGGCCATGGAGGAGGAAGCACAAGGGGGAGGACCTCTCCTCCTCTCTCTCGGTGGCGCTGGAGTGCCATCAGGAGGGGAATCATCACCTCGGTGATCGTCTTCATCAACATCACCATCCTCATCTCTTTTACGCGGTCCACTCTCCCGCACCCCGCTGTAATCCCTACTTGAACATGGTGCTTTATGCCACATATTATGATCCAATGATGTGTTGCCATCCTATGATGTTTTGAGAAGATATCTTTTGTCTTTGGATTGATTGATGATTTAGATTGGTACGAGTTGTATGTTTTACTTTGGTGCTGTCCTATTGTGCCCTCCGTGTTGCGCAAGCATGAGGGATTCCCGCTGTAGGGTGTTGCAATACGTTCATGATTTGCTTATAGTGGGTTGCTTGAGTGACAGAAGCATAAACCCGAGTATGGGGGTTGTGGCGTATGGGATAAAGGGGACTTGATGCTTTAATGCTATGGTTGGGTTTTACCTTAATGATCTTTAGTAGTTGCGGATGCTTGCTAGAGTTCCAATCATAAGTGCATATGATCCAAGAAGAGAAAGTATGTTAGCTTATGCCTCTCCCTCATTTGAAATTTCAATGACGACTACCGTTCTTGTTAACAATTTCCTAGGGTAATTCCGCACACCGATCCATCATTATTCCACACTCGCTATTTTTAATATTTAGTAATATATTCTAACTTTATGATAACAACACCTACTTTTATATTTTAGCTCTCTGATATCATGCAAAGTTATCCTCTTCATACCCACAACATATTTTTATTTCTCGATCTAGTTGGAAGCAAACGCTCGTGTACGAGAGTCGTGTCGATGGCGAGATAGGACTTGAGAGAATATTGATCTTACCTTTAGCTCCTTGTGGGTTCGACACTCCATACTTATCACTTCCACCTTTGGAAATTGCTACGATGATTCCTTGCACTTGGGGATTATCAGTAAGTTAAACACCGAGCGCACGGGGAAAGGGTCGCCCAGCGAGGACGACGACAAGGAGCCTCGCCCACCGAAAACAGGTGGGCAGAAGAAATTTCCCCCCGAAGTCAAAATGGTGAACATGATATATGCTACTCACATCCCCAAAAGGGAACGCAAGCGCGCGTTAAGGGACGTCTACACTATAGAGCCAGTCGCCCCAAAATTCAACCCATGGTCAGCATGCCCGATCACCTTTGATCGCAGGAACCATCCGACCAGTATCTGTCATGGAGGTTCAGCCGCATTGTTCCTAGATCCAATCATCGATGGATTCCACCTCACGAGAGTCCTCATGGATGGCGGCAGCAGTCTTAACCTGCTCTATCAGGACACAGTCCAGAAAATGGGTATTGACTCGTCAAGAATCAAACCCGCCAAAACTACCTTTAAAGGAGTAATACCTAGTGTAGAGGCCCGCTGCACATGCTCAATCACATTGGAGGTTGTATTTGGTTTGCTGGACAACTTCCGAAGCGAAGACTTGATCTTCGACATCATCCCTTTCCACAGTGGCTATCATGCACTGCTCGGACGAACAGCGTTTGCCCATTTCAATGCACGCACTATGCTTATCTAAAACTCAAAATGCCAGGACCACACAGTGTTATAACAGTCCATGGAAACATGGATCGCTCCCTCCATACTGAGGAACACACCGCGGCCCTCGCAGCGGAAGTGTAGATCGGCCTCACCAAGCCGAACTCCTCATCGGTAGTCAAGCCACCAGACCCTATCAAACGATTCCGGAGTACCTCGCAGAATGATAGTCTAGCTCGTCAGGAGCTCGATTAGCAATCCGGCCTCTGTCTTCACCCCAACCAAGCAGCGGCGTATGTACCGCGTGCCCATAATTATGCACTAAAAATACCATGGGCGATGATGGAGGCATATCAAGGATAAAGTCCACAATACGGCTCAACCGTACCTGGACCCCATCCATCTTTTTTAACTTGCTTTTTCCTTTTCAAATTCTTTACAACCCACATCACCCTTTTTATGGTGCCTAGGGCCCTTTTTCCGGCCCCTTGTCAAAGCTTATTTATTAATCCTCTCAAAGGATCATACACCAAGGCGAAAAGCAGCGCAGATATACGGCGAAGTACCTAAAGGATGTTTCAAGATCACCTCCTCCCCTTCTCTAGAACCTGTACACAGCTTTCCCCTTCGCTCGGCATGTAAAATAGGCTCGATGCTTATAGCACTATCGGTACAAATACGTTTTGACGTATCAATCAGACAATAATGGAAACGGTTTTTCGCCCAAGCTATTTGGTGCTGGCTTATTTCCTATTTTGTATTCTTTTTTTCTGATTGTCATGTATACCTCGGCACGACCTAAATCGCCCAGGGGCTCTATTCAGCCATGTACACTTCTTAAATTTACCATAAGTCCGAACACTTTCACAAGTGCAATTCGGCGTGCCGAATTTAGCACTATATGCATCGGCTCCGAATCAT
Organism: Aegilops speltoides; assembly: GCA_021437245.1. Classification (NCBI taxonomy): domain Eukaryota; kingdom Viridiplantae; phylum Streptophyta; class Magnoliopsida; order Poales; family Poaceae; genus Aegilops; species Aegilops speltoides. Next base: position 189,446,680 of record CM038147.1, read on the forward strand.
GTCTTGGGTCAATAGTTGGGTTGCCCGGCTCCGGTGGTTACTACCTTACGTTCCGATTTTTCGGCTAAGGGAGTAAAGGGAGAACTACTGTGATTGTGTTTCTGGCTAGCCAGATAAACACCTCAGTAGAGAAAGCCGAAAATTGACTGTCATGATGCGGCGAGAGCTGGTCAGCTATTCGGTGACTCGGTATAAATCTCTTGCGAATTTTTCCGTATCACACGAAGGACCGGTTTTTTACCTGGTCAGGCATCTACAACATCCAAGTTCGGATCTCCGAACAATACTAGGGGCTGCGCCTACAATCTTGTTGTTAAACTCCTATGGCTAAGTGAGAGTTATAAAGTTGCATAGTCTGATTGCCTAGTTCACCGCACTAGCACCTCCTTCAAGGACCAAGTCGTTGGGTTAAGTGTGTTTTCGTGCTGTTCCGAACACCCTATAGTATCTACGTGAGGGGCTGAAGCCGACGACTGGCCAACTCTCAGATTCAATAAACGGTCGCAACGGAGGATAAATAAATTCAGATAAAATAAGACTAAAATTATACAAACGCCTTGTTTTCATTACACAAAGTTTGGGCAGCACGGATGCATTCATTCAAAAATGATATCCTTCAAACACAGGCCCTCTATAATGCGGGAACCTTCAAGGACGTCGTTCAAATATTTCTCCGGCGTATGATGCTCCTTCCCTGCGGGCAGTCCCTCGGTGGCAAGGTTGGTGGCATTCATCTTCGCCCACTGCACCTTGACACGGGCGAAGTCCATCTGGGCACCCTCGATATAGATCGACCGCTTTATAGCATCAAGCCATGGGCAGGCTTCAACCAGCCTCTTCACAAGCCCAAAGTAGCTAGTAGGTATTGGTTCGGCTGGCCAAAGACGGACTATGACATGCTTCATGGCCAGTTCGGCCATCCTATGTAGCTCGGTCAGCTGTTTCAGCTGATCATTGAGGGGCAAGGGCTGCTCTGGCGCAAGGTACTACTACCAGAACAGTTTCTCTGTCGAGTTCCCCTCTTCGGCTCAGAAGAAATCCGCATCATCTGCAACACTCCGGGGCAGATCCGCAAACGCTCCTGGAGAACTCCAAACGCGTGTCAGAAAGGTATACTTTCTCCTTACGTATTGCTCTTCATATTAAAAGCCTTACCCGCCACGATCTTCTTGGCTTCACGGATCTCCTGATAGGTGCCTTGGGCTTCAACCCGGGCCTCATGCGCACTTTGGAGCGCTGTTGCAAGTTCGGAGTCTCGGTCCGACACCTAGCGCTCCAAGGACTCACATTTGCTTATAGCATCAGTGAGCTCTTGTTGGACTTCATCGAACCTCGCCTCATGCTTTCGACGGGCAGCTCGTTCCTCGTCCGCCTCCTTGGCTTCGGCCAGCGCACTCTTGAGGGCTTCAACCTCACACGTGTCAACTATGAGCATAAACATAAAGCTTAGTCAGATAACAAATTGGAACTCATATCAGTTCCGATATGCTTCGGTATAACATACCTTGCTTTGCATCCAACTTCCGCTTTAGTTCAGAGACTTCGGCCGCATGCGAGGCTGCTGCCAGCTTTGCAGCCTATTCATCCAAGTGGACATATATGTTAGCTCCTGTGAACTATTATTTGATCCTCTGTTCGGCCTTTCTTCATGAAACGCCTAACAGAGTCTCAGGGGCTACTATCTAAATACAGGTGTAGGCTTGGTTCAATCTGCTCTTAGCAGACCAAACCTTTTCAACCACCGTACCCATAAGGGTACGGTGTTCCTCCATAATGGAAGCACTTAGAAGCGCTTCCATCAAAATGTCCGGCGCCTCCGGATTGATAGAGGACGCCGGTGGAGACAGAGCACCCCCTTCCTTCAAAGAAGGCTGCTGGTCTAATTCTGGATCCATATGGGTCTCCAGAATAATGTTTGGTTGGGGGCCGAATTGAGCGTTGCCCCCATCACCGGTCTCCATGGGGGTTGATTTCCCCCTCTCCTCGGCAATAGAGGTATTACCCTCCACCGCCACCTTCACAGCCTCATGTACCTCCCCATGACCTAGAGAGGCCCTTCGGGACAACACTTCGGTGTTATTCATGGCAGTAGGTGGAGAGGTCTGCGGAGACGATTCGCTCTCCATCGCGTTCGTCCCTAGCGAGTTCCCAGATGACGATGATCGTTGGGGGAGATCGTGAGTCGGGCTACAATGCGCAATTCTGTATGTTAAAATAATAAGGAATAAAATCGGATGTGTGTATGGTATCTTCGGATACTTACGATTCAGCCGAGGGCTTCGGCCTGGGGTTCCGCTTTGGGATGGCATCGACATCCTCTTCGGAATCATTCAAAAGGGAGGGTTTTCCCTTCTTGGCCGCCTCCGCCTCCAGATCCGCGGAAGCCGCCCTTTTCTTCCCCCGCCCCTTGGGGGAGAGTTACTCTCTTCCTCCTCTACGTCTTCGCCATGGGAGGAGGAGTGAGGGAGTCCTGGACTAGGGGGTGTCCGGACAGCCGGACTATCATCGTCCGCCGGACTCCAAGACTGCGAAGATACAAGATTGAAGACTCCGTCCCGTGTCCGGATGGGACTTTCCTTGGCGTGGAAGGCAAGCTTGGCAATACGGATATGTAGATCTCCTACCATTGTAACCGACTGTAATTCCTAGCCCCCTCCGGTGTCTATATAAACCGGAGGGCTTTAGTCCGTGAGGACACAACATACATTACAACAATCATACCATAGGCTAGCTTCTAGGTTTAGCCTCCTTGATCTCGTGGTAGATCCACTCTTGTACTACCCATATCATCAATATTAATCAAGCAGACGTAGGGTTTTACCTCCATCAAAGGTCCCAACACGGGTAAAAATATCGTGTCCTCGCCTCCTGTTACCATCCGCCTAGACGCACAGCTCGGGACCCCTACCCGAGATCCGCCGGTTTTGACACCGACATTGGTGCTTTCATTGAGAGTTCCTCCGTGTCATCACCGATAGGCTTGATGGCATCTTCAACCAACAACGCTGTCCAGTGGTGGGACTTTTCTCCCGGACAGATCTTCAGATTCGGCGGCTTCGACTGCGGGCTAATTCGCTGGCCATCCGAGCAGATCGAAGCTACGCCCGCCGTCAGTCGATTCGAAGCTTAAACTTCATGGCCGATGTCCACGGAGACTTGATCTTCGACGGACCCGAGCCACAGCCAAGCGCGCCGCACTGTTACGATGGGCATGATCTAGCTCTGCCACCGAACAGTGCCTTGGTGGCCGGACACGAATCCGTCCCGGCCACTAGTCCGGAGCCGATCGCCCAGATCGAGGATCAGTGGATAGACACCGCCTCGGGGGCTTCAACTTCCACGGTCATGGAGCCGAACACAGGTCTTGTCCCCTGCGAAACTCGTGATTCCGAGGCGCCGGACTCCTTGCTGGACTCCGAACCTCCCGCGCCCCTACCAATCGATTCAGATTGGGCGCCGGTTATGGAATTCACCGCCGCGGACATCTTCCAACACTCGCCCTTTGGCGACATCCTAAATTCACTAAAGCATCTCTCGTTATCGGGAGAGTCCTAGCGGGACTATGGCCAGGATGATTGGGGTACGGACGACAAAGAAATTCAGAGCCCACCCACCACCCACTTTGTAGCCACTGTCGACGATCTAACCGACATGCTAGACTACGACTCCGACGACATCGACGCTATGGACGATTTATGCCGGAGATTTAACAGAACCAGCGCCACAGGCACCGAAGACCACCTCGCATACGACATATATATGGTGGACACCCCAAAAGACGGGACGGCGAAGAAGCAGCGGAGGCGCACTCTTTAAAGAAGCAGCCCAAACGCCGGCGTTAGCGGCGCCACTCTAAATCCCGCCACAAGAAGAATGGAGATTCCGCACAGAGATAATAATACCCCGAGAGTGCTGAAGACAATCCCTCCAGCAGGGACTCAGCAGCGAGGAGGATGCGAAGCAAGCCCTCACGAGAGGGCGGCGAAAGAGGTTGAGGATCATAACTATATGCCTCCTCCGTAGACGGCAAGCCTCAACGATGACGAATTTGTCGCACTCGAGGACCCGTCAAACAAGAGCGTTTTAAACGCAGGCTTATCGCCACAAAGAAACAGCCTAAAGAAAAGCAGCAACAGCTTCAAGCTGACCAGACCTCTGGCCGATCGATGGACCGAGGTCCTCGCGTCAAGAGTATAAACTCGAACGCCTCCAAAAGTTACCTAAGACGCAAGTTGCTCCCCGATTAGAGGAGGAAGCATACATACCTCCATCACCAGCACGATATGGTGACCGACCACCCCGTGGTCGTGACAGAGAGGCATCCAGCCCCCAGCCAAGACCGTACCCGGCATCGCCTCAAAAGTACGGCCAAGAGGGAACGCACTGACTTGCGAGACGATTGAGGACAAAGCAAGGCAATCCAGATCCATCTACGGATCACGTGGGCGCCCCACCACCCATGACGAATACCGCCGCGACCGGATACAATAACCCGGCTGGGCGAACACAGCAGCATAACGCCTCTCGAGCTGCGCCGCGATATTGCTCAATACAGAGGCGCCAAGACACCCGCTTATGCTTCATCGACGAAGTAATGGATCATCAAATCCCAAGGGTTTAAACCCGAAACATCTAATCTTACGATGGCACAACAGACTCTGCGGTTTGGATCAAGATTATCTTCTCCACATCCATATGGCCCGCAGCGACGACCTCCATGCCATCAAGTATCTCCCACTCAAGCTTAAAGGACCAGCTCAAGATTGGCTAAACAGCTTGCCCGCAGAGTCAATTGGGTGTTGGGAAGACACGAAGCCGATTCCTTGACAACTTCCAGGCACGATAAAGCGACCACCGACGCCGATGACCTAAGCCACATTATTCAGCAGCATTTAATCGCCAGCAATTCGACACGGTTCTTGACAAAGAAAACCAAATCGCTGACCGTTCGACGCAGAGGCCCTTGCAGCCTTCAAACATAACATCTAGGACAAATGGCTAGCCCGGCACCTGGGGCAGGAAAAGCCGAAATCTATGGCAGCCCTCACATCATTAATGACCCGCCTCTGCGCGGGAGAGGACAGCTGGCTAGCCCGTAGCAACAATCTCCGCAAAAATTCTGGCAGTCCGGATACCAAGGACAACAACGGCAGGTCACGTCGAAACAAAAACAAACGCCGCATTAACGGCGACGATAAGGAGGATACGGCAGTCAACGCTGGATTCCGAGGCTCTAAACCCGTCGCGAAGAAGCCGCTCAAAAGAACCACTCCGGTCCGTCCCAATTTGGACCAAATATCGACCGCTTATGCCGTATACATGGCACTTCGAAAAGCCAGCTAACCACACTAATAGAGATTGCTGGGTGTTCAAGCAGGCCGGCAATTTAATTGCCGAAAACAATGACAAGGGGCTAAACAGCGACGACGAGGAAGAGACCCGACCGCCAACAATAGAGGATGTATGGTTTTCCCCACAAGTGCGGACGGTGAACATGATTTACGCGACCCATATACCCAAGAGGGAGAGGAAACGCGACTAAGGGACGCCTATGCGATGGAGCTAGCCGCCCAAGTTCAATCCATGGTCCTCTTGTCCGATCACTTTTGATCGAAGAGACCATCCGACCAGATACGCCATGGCGGATTCGCCGCATTGGTTTTAGACCCAATCGCCGATGGATTTCACCTCACACGAGTCCCGATGGACGGCGGTAGTAGCCTGAACCTGCTTTATCGAGGATACAAAGGCGCAAAATGGGCATAGACCCTCAAGGATTAAACCTACAAAGACAACCTTTAAAGGTGTCATACCAGAGTGGAAGCTAATCGCATGTGCTCACCACACCGAAGTGGTCTTCGGATCCCGGATAATTTCCGGGCGAAGAGTTAATCTTCGACATAGTCCCGCTTCGCAGCGGCTATCACGCTCGCTTGGACGAACTGCTTTGCAAAATTCAATGCGGTGCCACATTATGCATACCTAAAGCTCAAGATGCGTGCCCTCGTGGAGTCATCACGGTCAATGGAAATATGGAGCGCCCCTCCAACGGAGGAACATACAACGGCTCGCGCGTATATCAGAGCAGCCTTTAAGGCATTTCTCGAGTCCGCCGCTAAAAGACCGGATACAGCAAAACGCGCCGAGCAATGCCAACCAAGACCACCGGCGCGATCGAGCACGCGCACTAATGCGGCCCCAACCTCGCCCACGCATGATCGCAAGGATAACACTCCGCGTACATCATTACGCTTTGGAGATACCATGGGCACAGGGGAAGGGGCACGATCGCAACAGACCCAGAGTGTGGTTCGACCACACCGGGGGCTCGCAAGTGTGCCCCCCTTTCTTTTTCTATTATTTTTTATTTCCCTTCTTTGTGTACACAGGACTCCGTTAACCAGAGGCCCTGTCCGGCGATGAATCTGCCAACTCATGATGCAACAGTCAGGGACGAAAGACGAACACTCAGGTGGTCTCAATTACGAGCATTAAATTCGATTATATACACCAAGTCCGCAGCTCACCCCTGAAGGGGGACATGTTAATTAGTCCAAATCCCTTGCTTACCGCACTATTTGTATCAGTCCGCTCTCTTAGCACACTTTCTTTCATACATAATGCAGCACCTTTTCGTTTGCAATTGCATTACCTTATATATATATATATATATATATATATGTTCATTCATGACATCTTGCACCCGTATATTTTGGTACGGCCTAATACGCCAGGGGCTTATGTTCCCCACTCTATGGTGTGATAAAGTCCGAACACTTTTATAAGTGCGGCACCCCGAACTTATAGCATTATATGAATCGCCTCCGAATCATGTCTTGGGTCAATAGTTGGGTTTGCCTGCCCCATGTTTTGGTGCCTTACGCCCGCTCGCCGGCTAAGGTGGCACTGGAGAACCATCGCGATTGCGCCCGGCTGAGCCGGGCGAGCGCCAAAGGAGAAAGCTAAAACTGACCGCATGATAAGGCGAGAGACCGGTCGCTGTTCGAGAGGTTTTTGGGTCCTAAAGACTCACGCCGCTTGAAATAAGTTCGGACAATGTCCGACGAAGCGTGGATAGCGCCCGGATTCGGTCTTCCGAATACCGGGGCTTCACCAAATTTAAAATTATAGAATTCTATGGCTAAGTGAGAGTGTTCAAGCATTATAAGTCCGGTTGCCTTGTTCGCTGTGTTGAGCGCCTCGATGGACCCAACAATGGGAACAAGAGTGCTCAAGTTTATCCCAACACCCCAAAGACTGTGGCTGGGGCTGAAGCCAACGACTTGCCATCTCTCGATTTTATAAAACGGCCGCATGTAAGGTAATATTTTAAATTAAACAAGCATTGCTTAACGCAAGACATGAACAAAGTTTCAGCGCATGTGATAATACATAGCAAATTCACTCAAAGATTACATTTACGGGCACTCATCCGCAATATTATGGGCTCCCTTCAGACAGTTTTATAATACATTTTGGGCGTGCGATACTCCTTGCCCGTGGCGGTGGGTCCGTGAGAAGCTTCTCGATCCAACCTGCCCCATTGCACCTTCGCGGCGGGCGAGGGCCCGCGAAGCGCTTCAATACAAAGCGGAGCGCTTGATGACATCCACCCAGGGCATGCATCCACCAGCCGCCGACGAGGCCAAAGTAGCTCCCAGCATGGCCTGTCCAGCCACACCGGACTATAAGGCCCTTCATGGCCTCTTCACCTACCTTAGGAGTTCGACCACTGTTTCACCGGTCGCTTGGGGGCACTGGTGTCCGCCTCAAGATACCGAGACCGAAGACTTTTTCCGCCGAGCTCCCTCCTCGCCACGATAGAATGCGGCGGCATCGGACGCCCTACGCGCAGATCTGCAAACGCCTCGAGAGCTCCGAATGCGGTAAGTGTCGTATTTTACATTAACATGCTTGCTTTGCATGAAAAATGCCTTACCCGCCGCTATTTTCTTCATATCTTCAACCTCCGAAGGGCCTTATGGGCCTCGCCTTGGTGGACTTGGCACTTTCGAGAGCCGAGGCAAGCTCGACTCGAAGTCTTGACTCACGCCCAAACTCTCATGCTTTTCCATGAGAGCCTCGGAGCTCTTGCCGAACTTCCGCCACCCATGCCTCCTGCTTTTCTCGCTTTTCCCGCTCATGGCATGCTGGCTGCGCTCGTCATGACACAGCCTCCTTCGTGGCTGCCACCTCGCTCGTGGCCCCCGCAATACCCATATTATCCTTGTTAATTTTATTGCAACCAAAATCCTTTTCTCAGAAGGTAACCATTCAAAGTGGTGTTACTCACCTTCTTTGTCCTCGAGCTGCTTCTTCAAGATGGTCGAGATCTCGCCGACCGCCGAGATCCTGCTTTAGCACATCGACCTCTGCCGTTAGTGTGGCAGAGGTCAAGCAGCAGCCTGCAAACCCATATCGACATATTTTAGGCAACCTCGTAGATATCTTGTTAGATCCTTAGTCCGCTTTTCTTCCAACACCGAACCGAGCATCGAGGGCTACCGCCTATGCGGTATTACATTACATAATTTTAACTTCTTACCTCAAAGCTCGTTAAAAGGTTGCTGCAGTTTCGTCAGCCCGCTTTTGGCGAAGCTGAACTTTTGAATCACCGCACTCATGATAGTGCGGTGTTCTTCCTCGATGGAAGCGCCTTTAAGCGCCCAACAAGTTATCCGGCGCCCGGATTGACGGAGGCCGCCGGTGTCACGGTCTTGCCCTTCTTTCGAAGGGCCGCTTGCGGACTCGAACCACCGGGTTCCGATGTAGAGTCCGCGCAAAGTCCGGAGGCTGCCTAACGGCGCCCGGAGCCCCCTCCCGATGGGTCCTCTCGATCCCACCTCGGCGCCTCGTCGCTAGCGTGGGGTAGAGGCAGTCGGAAGTGAATTCACATCTGACGAGGCCAAGGACCCGCTTGATGAAGCGGGGAGATCATCATAAGCCGGACTACGGGCAGAATGCGGCGTTAGAAGGACACTACGTGACATAAAAGATATTGCATATAAAGGATCCGGATACTTACAATCTTGCCGGACGCCTGGCCCTTGGAGGCCACTCATCCTCGCCAACGGAGGTGTTGGCGAAACTGTCCGGGGGGATACTTCTCCCCCTCTTGGACCCTTCGGCCTCCCCTATTCGGGAAGCCTTCCTCTTCTTCTCTCCCTCCTCCAGGAGAGAGTCCTCCTCCTCCTCCTCGCCTTCGGGAGGAGTCCGCCGTCGCCGACGCTTTGATTGCAGAACTCTTTCAAGTCCCCGCAGCCACCTTCTTGGCCTTCTTCTCCGCACCACGCGCGGTGCCGGAACCAGCAGCCCTGCTAAGCGGGCGTCCACTGGGTCTTCTGGCATGGGAGCCGGGCTGATAAGCAGCTTGGCCTTCTCCATCCATTCCTATCAAAGGAAGAGACAGAATGAAACCCCTCTAGAATCAATTTGATTATCACAAGTGTCACATAATGGGGTTGAATCACTTACCTCGCCGGGCTGATATCGAGCTAAATCCGCGATCTTCCGTCATGGATGCGGGGCTTAGGCGCCTTAAACAAAGACCTCCAGCGCCTTCAGATGTCGTGTCAAGAGCCCGCCAGCGCCCGTGTTGTTCCGGATTGAACTCCCACAGTTAAATGCCCGCCTTGGCATGGGAGAATCCGCGGATGAGCATGACTTGACCACGCCGATGAGCCCGAGCTTATTGCTCACCAGCTTCGGATGCAGGCTCGAGTCCCGCCACCTCCATCGGATTGCCCCACCGCAAGCCCTTCTCTTTCGTGAGGTGAGCTGCGTGGGGATGCGAGATCTAAACTCGAGGGCCGCCGCCCATGTGGGCTTGCGCGGCTCGGTGATGTAGAACCACCCCGATTGCCACCCCTTGACGGAGTCCACAAAGGCCCCTTCGAGCCAAAGGACGTTGGGCAATTTGCCCAACATGGCGCCTCCGCATTCCGCTTGTGTGCCCTTCACAACCTTCGGCTTGACGTTGAAGGTCTTGAGCCACAGGCCGAAGTGGGGCCGGATGCAGAGGAAGGCCTCGCACATGACGATAAATGCCGAGATATTGAGGATGAAGTTCGGCGCCAGATCATGGAAATCCAGGCCGTAGTAGAACATGAGCCCCCGGACGAATGGATGGAGCGGAAAGCCCATCATGGAGGAAGTGGGGAGGAAGACGACCTCTCATGAGGCCTGTAGGTAGGGATGAGCTGCCCCTCGTCGGGCAGCCGATCGCGCGATATCGCTGGAAAGGTATCCGCGCCGCGAGCTTGGTGATGTGCTCCTCCTTAACGGTGGAGGCCCACCACTTGCCTCCCGCCCCGACATATTCGGAGAAGGTCGAGGCGAGATGCGCGAACTTGGGCGTTGGAGCTTGAGTGCACGGAGATGGATAAGCAAAGGAGGAAGAAGGCGAGGTGAGAAGGTGAATCCTTATCCCTTATATATAGGCGATTTAAAACTATGCGCCCCCACCGCCCGGTAAAACTCGCTTATCTCCTGTTACCACCATCAATGGCGCGGTTGGGTTACCCACGTCCGTATTGATGAGAATCCCGGAATAAGGGGAACACGATCTCTGCTCGACAAGACGTGCCAAGGAAACCGCTTCACTAAACGTGCTGAGGTGGTATAGTAAAAACGATTCAAGTAAAAGCCTGGTAGCGGTGTGATGTCATGCCGCATAATACGCCGCCAGATTGAACTGGTGTACATTTTATTCTCTACAAAGGAATGTGGAAGTTATTTTGCGAGCCGACACTATCCCGTGTTCATGATCTTCTCGGGTTATTCAAGGAGGAACCCGCCTTGCAATGCCGAACATTATGCGCTACCGGACTAATCGCATTGAAGCCTGGTTCAGGGCTACCGAGGAGTCCTCGACTAGGGGTGTCCGGACAGCGGACTATCATCGTCCACGGACTCCAAGACTACGAAGATACAAGATTGAAGACTCCGTCCCGTGTTTGGATGGGACTTTCCTTGGCGTGGAAGGCAAGCTTGGCAATACGGATATGTAGATCTCCTACCATTGTAACCGACTGTAACCCTAGCCCTCCTGTCTATATAAACCAGAGGGCTTTAGTCCGTAGGACACAACATACATTACAACAATCGTACCATAGGCTAGCTTCTTGGGTTTAGCCTCCTTGATCTCGTGGTAGATCCACTCTTGTACTACCCATATCATCGATATTAATCAAGCAGGACGTAGGGTTTTACCTCCATCAAGAGGGCCCGAACCTGGGTAAAAATATCGTGTCCCTCGTCTCCTGTTACCATCCGCCTAGACGCATAGTTCGGGACCCCCTACCCGAGATCCGCCGGTTTTGACACCGACAAGGAGGCTTCGGAGTCTTCGTACATGGCGTCCGAAGTACCCATACGACGGAGGCCACCTCTGGTATCCTCGCCCTTCTTCTTGGCCTTCTTCTCCGGCGCCTGATACGGTGCCGGAACCAGCATCTTGGTCAGCAAGGGGGTAGCCTGGTCCTCGGGCAGCAGAGCCGGACATTTGATCTGCTCCGCTTTCTTTGTCTAGCCCTGTGAGAGTCAGAAAGTTTAATTTACTAGTTCTCTTTCAATTAAGCCTACTTTTGACCTAACATTGACTAATAAACTATGTGTTATATATCACCTCACAAATATAGATCATTAAAAACATTCCTCGAATCCTAACTGAACAATAGTTTTTTGGCATATAACTCATATTTTTATGAGTAAAATTTATAATAAACTTTGGGCTCAATATTCGAGGGGGTCTAATAAATTCAAATGAAGGAAGTTTGCACTAGCATGTACCGGGGCATACTTCGTGTTGTATTTTGATTTTAATCAATATGCAGAAATATAAAACGGTATGAATAGATACTTAGATAAAGCCAAAAACAATATTTTATAGGTAGAATGAGGCAAGATATGCATTGTGTATTTTTTTAGAAAAGGAGGATGACCCCCGGCCTCTGCATCTAGGAGATGCATACGGCCACTTTATTGATTATTTTCGAGGACCTTACAAAGTATTACAACAATATGCCTGAATTCACCATCTTGGCAACATATGCCGCTACTCCTATCCATACGATGAAGGGTGCTAGCTGGGCCACTCAGACCACTCACCTAAGCCTAACATCATAAGCCAGAAGCCCCAGCCGAGCCACATACCGGGTCTAGGGCACAATCCGGTCAGACGCACTCGTGTGTCGTCGCCGCCATCTTCCACAGGTCCGTCTTCAGATCATATTGAGGCATCTACCTTGTCTGGCCACTCAGCCATCGACGTCACCATGACGCCAGACAGCTACCTCCTCCTGTGCGAGTCCATCCCGCGCATCGGGCGCCGAGCCTCCACAACGCCATGCCGCCGATAACCGCCGCCATCAATGTGTGAGATGAAGGACCGCTCCACCATCCCCCAACCATCGCTTGCTCCAAAACGATGCCCCCATGAGGGAAAGCGATAAAACGCCATCATCATCCGATCCGGAAGACCCAGATCTAGGGTTTCCCCCGGAGCATCCCAAGCCTAATGAAGCAGACTGCAACGACGATGCCTCGACAAGGGAACGACATCTAAGACGCCGCCATCGTCCGCCATGACCGTAGTCGGCGTGATTTTCATTGGCAGTTGCTCCACCAGACGTGCGCCGCCAACGTCGCTGGTCCCTTCAACCGGAGTAAACTCCAAAATGATGCCCTAAGTAGGGACTATGACGCAAAAGCGCCGCCATCGCTCGATCCCAAGGAGATCTAGGGTTTTCCCCGGAGTTGCCCGCGTTGTCGGGCGACCGCATAAGGGTAGAATAGCGGTGGATCGCCCACCGCCGACGCAGTCGCACTCGCCATCGCGCCGACGGCAATCCAGCGATCAAGGCCCACGCTACATAGATCCGTCGCGCCGCCCGAACCGATCCGCCACGGCGCGCCGTCCCTAGCGATCGCGACGCACCAGATCGCGAGGCCGCTTGTCGCTGGGCAGCGGTCGCCGAGGCGCCGCCACCACCCGCCGTGGCGTCTGCCCGCCGCCACACTCCGCCCGGGCGCGGCCCGCCAGCCCCACCCGAGCGAGAGGGTCCCCGTCCTCGTTACATGGCAGCAGCTGCCTGGTCGCGCCCTTGGGCGGCGGCGAGGGAGGAGGAGGAGGAGAGGGGAAAGGCCGGCCGACGGGATCTGAGGGCCTCCCGGCCGCCCACGCAGGGGGCGACACATCGTGTATGCAAAAGTAAATTAGTTAGTGAGCAATACAAGTGAGAAACAGCAATATGATGTAGCTAAGATCGGTTAGATCAGGTAATACCACCAGGTTTTTAGATGGCACATGGCTATGGGACAAGCCACTTGCCATTCAGTATCCTACCCTTTACAATATTGTATAAGTACAAATTCAGGATCAGTTCCCCTAAACATTCAGTTTAGAAGATCACTTGTGAGTGAGCGTCAGGGATAGATGGTTGCATCTCATGTGTAGGTTGATGGAGATCAACCTAGATGAGTTGAATATACTATACTGGAGACTGTTGGAGTGTGTATTCTCAGTTAAGTCAATGTATATTGATTTGATAAATATTGGACCAGTCCCAAAATCGTTACACATTTGAAAAATTAAGGTGCCCCCAAATATACAAGTTTTTATGTGGTTTGTTCACAAGAAAGTGACCTTGACTAAATACAACCATGCAAAACGTAGTTGTAAGGATGGCAAACGATATTGTTCTTGTGATACTGATGAATCGATCAAACATCTGTTCTTCCAATGCCCACTGGCAGATTAATGTGGCGCACAGTGCATGTGGCCTTTAATGTTAGCCCACCTAATAACGTAGACACTTTATTTGGGACTTGGATTAATGGGGTGGAGCCTAAACTTGCGGCGCATATTTGAGTGGGAGTGTGCGTATTACTTTGGACAATCCGAAACTGCAAAACGACGTCATTTTTAACAGACATAACATTACCATTTTTTTGCAGGTCATCTATAGAGCAACTTCATGGATCCGTACATGGTCGTTATTCAGCCGTGCGAAAGCCAAGGAGCATATGGTTTATGGGTGCAACCGCCAGCTTGGATAACAGTCTAACAATAAAATAGATGTATATGCATTTAGTCTTATTTGTGCCGGTTGTGCCTTTATAAATCTTCTTAGTGGTTGCAGCCCTGTCCATGTAAGCATATGCAGAGTTCCCCTCTCTTTGACTTTGTTATAAGTTGTCCACCCAATTGTACTTCTCTAGCATGGGCGGCATCATTAGTTCATACAAGTACACTCACATTTTGCCACCAATTTTTTCCTGAAATCTGGCTTGGAATTGTGAAATTTGTGATATAAATTCTAGCCTATGGTTTGCTTGGGTACCAATTTGAATTCGTAGCGTGTTGAGTCTTATTCCGGTGATATGATATGGAAGCCTTGCACATGTAATAAGTGACCAAGTGTGGAGCACTTCTGCATGTGTTTTTCACACCAGCAACATATTAGAATGCACTAGTTTAAGTGTTCTGCTTAAACCCTGCACGAGAAGCTTATGCACCTGCCAAAGTTTAGTGGTATACCACCTACACAAAGCTATAGATTATGCATCAATGTTCAGCACTAGTTATTTGCACTATTTGCTCGGTGCCCTCAGTCTTGGCATCTGTTTCTGTTGAATCCTGCATTTCGGCTCGAAATAATCTTGCATCCCCTCCCGGTCGCTCCCGCGAGCGGCCCGGGGGGGCAACCCTAGCCGCCACCCAAACTCCCTCCCCTTCCCGTCTCTCCTCCCCCGCCGCCGTCGGCAAGCGCCGCCGGGCAAAGCCCGACCGATGTTGGCGGCGGCGGGGCTCTCCTCTCCCCTGTGCTCTTCCATGGTGGGCCAGCGCGGGATGGCTGGATCGGGCGCAGGCGCCGGCCTTGCGCGGGGGCGGCGGCGCTGCTTCGCAGCGGCGGGCGCGTCTTCTCGTGGTGCGCCGGCGGTCTGGGCGGTGACTTGCGGTGTGGCGGTTGCGGACTCTCGGGATCTCGCGCTGGCCGGTCCTCCAGGTGGTGCGCGCGGGTGGGCTCCGGTCAGATCCGGCCGGATTTGCCTCCGGCGGCACGGGCTGGGTGCAGCAGGGCCGCGGGCGGCTGGCGCCGCCGTGCATAGGGGTGGTGGTGGTGGTGGCGTGGCGGTTGGTGGTGGCGCGCGCGCGGCTCGAGTACAGCTTGGACGTTTTCTCGGGCTGTGGTCGGCGGCGCGGGCGCGGCGCGCTGCTGTCCTCGATCCTCTCAGCGGCAGCCGCTGTGGATCTTCTTCTCCTTCGCCGACGAAGCGGCTGCCGGTGGCCTTGCGTTGGGTTGTGCCAATAGCGGGGCGGGCGGCAGTGCCGGGGAAGTGGTTGGAGGGATGGGGCTTCGACGTGGTCGAGCCGCTGTCACCGGCATCGTGGGTGGCGCACCTCCCCTTCCCCTTTCCCCAGTCTAGGCTTCGTGGTTGTTGTCCCATGCGATGTCCGAGGCGGGGCGGTTTGCAGGTTGCGGCGATGGTGGGAATTGGCTCCATCCAAAGCCGCCTCCTTTGAGGGTGCCGGGACAGTCTGAATGCTGGGAGGCGGCCCTGGCGGTGTGTCGGGGCGTAGCGTGGCCTCGAGCACCTATCGGGCACTGGGGACCCCTTATGGTTCGGCAAGGGAGCGAGGGTCGTGCGCAGAGCAGATCGAGGTCGAGCGCGCGGGGGAGACGGGCGATTTTTACCCAGCTTCGGGGCTCTCCGGAGAGATAAAACCCCTACTGCTGCCTTTTTGCTTGTTATTTGATCTTGCTCGAGCGTGCGAGCGTATGGTGGTGTCCAGGGTATCGAATGGATCGAACCCCTTCTACGCGCACATGGGCCTCCCTCTTATATCTTGGAAGGGGGATCCACGGTGGCAGCGTGGGAAGAGGGGTAGAAAGGTAAAATTGCGGGTTGGTACAACAGTGCTGCAGGCCCCTACCTAACTCGACGGCGGGGACAAGGGCATTAAATGCCCATCCGTCACCCCAACAAAGGCAGGAGGAGTGACTGCTAAGTGAGCCACCGGTTGCCACGATGGCATCTCTGTCACCCGCTTGCCACCTTGTTCGCATGGCTGCGTAGTGCCTCGCCACGCGCCCTTGGGATGGCCTTGTGATGACACGCCGCTGGGTGCGCTGGAGTTTGGTGGCAGCCTTGCTGCTGCAAGTGCCTTGCCGCTGCCCTTCTCTTGTTGTGCCGGCAAGCTTGTCGGTCGTCGGGGCTTTGCCGGGCGCGGGGCGCCGCGGCAAGTCTTTCGATGCCTCGGTTGGCCTTCCCGGCAAGCTCTTCTTGCCGGGGCCTTCGTTTTCTTGGTTAGTACTTTGTTCTTGAATGGCAGTAATAAGGAACGGTGGAGGGCCTTGGCGGGCGCCCGGCAAGCCTTGCCGGGGAGTGCTGCGACTGTCCACAAGTTCGGGGTACTAAGGTACCCCTACTTTAGTACACCGACAGGAGCCCCCGGGCCTGGGCCATACACGGTGCCGAGCGTTGTTGGGCCAGGCCCAAAACAGTGCACGGGCACGCGTGGCCTGGGTCCGCACGGAATTGGGCTCCGTGTCCACCGCGCTCCCCCGCAACGGCACGCGTCGATTGTGGCGTCATGGGAGACGTGGGGGGCGTGCGCGATCTTTAAGGCATCCACCCCCGTGAATGCGGTGTAGGGCGAGGTCATTTCACCCGTCGCTCCGGCTCCGCTTTTTCGCCACACGGCTCCCATGCGTGGGGGGTCGTGGGCGGCGAAGGTGGGAGACCGAGTCATCACGGGCGAGGATGGCGAGTCGGCCCCGCTCCTCTGCCCTCCTTGCTCCCCGATTGGCTGAGCGGGGCGGCTGAGCCCCCACCTCGCTCTTTAAAAGGGGCGGAAGGGGAGCACAATAGCCTCGCACTTCTCCTTCTTCCTTCGTCTTTAACTTCAGTTACTCTTCCTCCCATCTCGCCATGGAGGGAGGGAATCTGGTCATTCAACGGTGGCAGCGAGGGTTGCCTCCAGTAGCGCGCCTCCCTATCTCAAGACTGTGGTGGCGGAGCCAGCCACGAGGGGAGAGGGAGGGGCGAGGCATGGACGAGGTCGAGGACGTGGTCGAGGCGCCGGGAGAGGCGGCCGGGCGATCGCGCCCCCGCCTCGCCGGGCGGCTCCTTTCTCGAGGCGGTCCACACCGGGACGCACTTCGGAGTTCTTCATCAAGCTGCGCTGGGCACCTGTCGCCGTCTCCGGCTGCCGCCCCGTCATGAGCGCCGATGGAACCGGATCCGCCCGAGATGTTGGAGTTATGCATGAGGGGCTACGGATCAGCGGCACTCGAGTCGTTGTCGATCCCCAGCCCCGGGCGTGATGTACTTCGATCGAGGGTGGAAGACGTCGCCAAGATCCACAGCTTGACGGCGGGTTTACCCTCCATTTTGTTAATGGAGGGCGACCTTCGCCGTCAAGGTCTTGGGACTCCAGACCGGGCGAGATGCTGTGGGACAGCTCCTCCGATAGCAAAGGCCCTCCTCGAGCGAGAGTGACGAGGAGGGAGCGACAGCGACGACGACGAGGATGGCGGGTCCGACTAGGCATCGGACGCTGCTCACAGGCCACCGGTGACCCCATCATCCGGTCGCTGCCTTCGAACTCCCCGGGCCGCCTCCTTGGGCCGGGCGAGGGAGGCTGCGGAAGAGGAAGAGGGGTGGCGGCAAGGCCGCAAGTCGAGTACGAGGGCGAGGCGCCTCGACAGCAGGCCGACGCTCCACCACCCGCCTCGAGCTCGCTTCCGCGCCTGCCTCCGCCAAGCTCCCGCCGGCCCCGAAGTTCTCACAGGTCTTCTGCGCCTGTAGCTCTCCTAGGCGCCTTTTGCCCTTCCCGCAAGCTTCTCTTGCCGGGCCTCCTTGGCCTACCTCCCAACAGAGAAACAGGAGAGGGATTACGGGCATCTTATCTTTCAATTTGTAAGCCTTCGGCCTTAGCTGTATTTAAAATCTGTAATCCTCTCTATCATGTTTTTCATCCTCTATGGACTTGTACTAAACTGGGATGTTTTTAATGAAAATAGGGGAACGCTTGCTGGACCAAATCCTTTACTTGATTTTGTGCCTTGTACGTTCCCACCCCACGCTTCTAGGGGACTTGCCGAGCGAACACACTTGCTGAGTGCAGACATCAAGAGTCTGTTGGCGGTGTTGCTTCCGCAAGCAACCTTGCCGGGCCATTCTATGTGCGCTTGTATTTGTTGAGCGGACTCGAAACAAACCAAGGGCTTAACTTGGCAGCGACTGCTCCTCCGCCGCATGGGTTTTACAAGACACGCTGCTCAAGGACGGGCCCCGCCTTCCTCGGTCCATAAGAGGATGCATGACGAGGGATGAAAACTTATCTCGACTCAGAGCCCCGGCGACATTAGCTTGTCGGGAGGAATCTTGGCCTCGCAGCCCCGGCAACTCTGGCTCCGCTTAAGATCCAGCGCCGGTCGCCTTCTTTTTGCTTATCATCGACGCCGCAGCCTCCGGGACCCTCGCCCGTCGCGAAGAGCTTCGCATTTGCAGCCCCAAATAAGCTGGCTCGCCGGGTCTGCGGCGCCAACAAGGCTTCTTCCGCTTCTCCTTGTCACCGTGGATCATAGCCACGAAAACAACCGAGACAGCGCTGTAATAAGCTATTCTTTCATGGTGCGACTCAAGAACGCGATGCCATGCTTTGCCTTTCGTATGTTTACACTTCTCGCTTCTAGGAAACTTGCCGGTGCTAACACACTTGCTGAGTACGGAACATCAAGAGCTACCGGGCGGTGTTGTTTCCGCAAGAAACCTTCTCGGGCTAGTTGCGCACTTGAATTGTTGAGCGGACTCGAAACAAATCAAGGACGCAACTCAGCCATGAAGTTAGTTCCTTCCGCGCACAGTTTTTTCGTACAAAGGATAAACGCCGAGGGACATACGCAAAGTCATAGGACTAAACGTGTTCTATACAAAAGCTTGGGTGACTTAGCTTTTCCGTCTTCAACGACCCGTCAAGTTGTGCTTCTTCCCCATCCTCCCCTTGTATGCTTTCATCCTCACGCTGGGAACCCCTCGGCGAAACACACTTGCTGAGTGCAGTGACATCAGCAGCTTGGCTGGCGTGTTGCCTCCGCGGAAGAACTCGTCGGGCTGGTTGCGTGTGCTTTTGTCGCTGAGCGGACTCAAACGGATTGATGGCGCAATCCTAACCATGACTTGACCCTCTGCGCCGGGTTCTTCATACAAGGCATGGACTTTCGGGAGCATAACACAAAAGTTTGAAGCTTGGCAGCTTTTGTCTCACCGGCTGGCAAAGCTCAATGGCGCTGGCCTCGACGGCAGCGCTGCACCGGAGAGGCGGTCTTGCCGGAGTGAGCACCGAGCCATTCTTGCCGGGCTTAGTCTTTGGTTGATCTGCCTTTGCCTTCTCAAGACTTGTCGGGCGGAGCTCGATGGCGCTGCCCTCGACGGCAGCAGCGCCCCGGGAGGCGCGCTTGCCGGAGTGGGCACCAGAGCTGTCCTTGCCGGACTTGGCCTTCTTCTTCCCCGGGAGCTTCAGCGCAAGTGGCTCAAGGCCTCAGCTGCGGCTGCTGCCTCCCAGAGATCTTGTCGGCGCAGATGAGTGCATCCTCTTGTCGCTCGGGATGTAAATGACGCCATCGGGCGAGCATCTTGAGCACATTGTATGCGTGGAGAGGCCGCCATGAACTTGGCGAAAAGGGTCGGCCGAGTATCCCGCTGTAGGGTAAGGGATATCAGCCACGCCAAACGTGACCTCTCATCCCCGTTCAATTCGCCGTCGAACGCCACCGCAATGTGATCTTCCCTTGGGCTGGCTCTTCGGATTTATCCCTTGAAAGGTGCCGCTCTTCGAGCTCGCTGTCGGGGATCCGGAGCTTTTGAGTACCGCGGAGGAAATCAGGTTTAGGCCGCCCCGCCGTCAACCAAGATCTTCGTGACCTTGAGGTTGCGGATTGTTGGTGAAACCAACATCGGCAAGCACCCGACCGTAGTGACGCGATCAGGTGGTCCTCAACGTCGAAGACGATGGGCGGTTGACCACTTCAGAGGCTTGCGCGCCTCAACGGACGGCTCAAGGCGCTCACTTCGCACCCATTACTTGAGTTGGCGGTGCGAGGTGCGAGAGGCGCCGCCGCCGATGCACAACACCTCTGTTGCCTTCTCAAACTCTTGGTCATCGCCTCTCTTCCTCCATCTCATCATCCTCATCTTCATCTTCGCCCTTGTCGCGCCGTGGGAGGCCTGTCTCCTTGCCGCATCTTGGCCTTGCCGCAGTGCCCTCCCCGGGCGGGAAGCTTCTTGCCGGATCCTCCGCCACCTTCCTGGGCTCTCTCCTTATCGCGGCGCTCGTATTCGGCTTTTTGTAGCTCCGCCATCGACTCCACTTTCTTGCAGGTTTGGAGATCATGGCCCTTGGTACGGTGGATCTTGCAATACCGCTTGTCGGAGCTATCCTCGCTTGTCGGCGGCTACCACGGCCTCGCCGAGTCGCCGGTCTTGGCCTTTGTCGGAGCAGCCTCCGCCGCCGGAATGCTCAACAGCTAGTACATCCTTGGCCTTTCTTCCTATTGTTCCGCCTCAGCTTTTTCCTTGCCGGGCGGCGCCCTCACTGCAGATCCTTCGCCCGCAACCTCTCCGGGATCTTCCTCCTCCTCAGCCCGTGCACACTTGTCGGCCAGAGCGTGAGCTCACGACATCTCTGATTTTGCACATCGCCATCTCCTCCCTCATCCTCGCGTTACGCGACGTTTCGATGAAACGCGCTAATAACCGCGGCAGGTGGACGCTCGGGATGTTGCGCCGCACCGCTGAATCTTTGTATATACTTGCTAGGGCTCCCCTTCGGACGAGCAAGTGGAGGTCACTCTCCTGCCATGAGGCTTGTGGCCACCCGTGAAGGCGCCGACAAACTGATGACACAGTCCGCCCATGAAGAGATGGAGCCGTCCGCAAGTGCATGAGCCAAGATCTCGACGTTAGGCTTGAGTACCGCCGGAAGTAGTTGGCGAGATCTTCGCCGCCCCTCCGCAGCTTGCACCGCGATGGTGTAGATGCCGAGGAACTCCGACGGTGTATCCTGCCGCCGTATTTCTCGCACGCTCGCTTGAAGTTCTGGTTTTGGGCCACCGGACTTGCCGCAGTTCGCGGGTGAACGCAGGGCAACCTGCCGCAGACGGCAAGTCGCCTCGTTCCCCGTGCGCGTACGCCGATGGTGGGCCCAGCGCGCTGGTCGATTGACGCCGCGCTTCTCCGGCCGGCGCGAAAAGTCTGCGTTTTCGTGTTGCCGTTCTGGAGAACGTGGCGCTGATTACGGCGAAGTTCGCGGGTCCGACGACGCGGTGGAGTCGGCGCTCAAGGTTGGTCCGCAAGCCGGGCGATCTTGGACTTTGGGGCTGGAGCGACGGAAGCGGCACCCCTGCGGTCTCTCTGGCGCCGGCCTGCGCGGGCGTTTTGCCGGGCCTCGACGCTTCGGTCGCCGGGCTTGTCGCCGCTGGCGGCCGATAAGGTCAGATATGGTCATCCTCCGCCGCCGATCTTGTGCGGCGCCGAGGGTAATCTAGAAGCAGCCGGGCTAGGGCTAGCGCTTCCTCTGCTGTCTTGGGTGGCGGTGGCGACGAAGCGGCGCGAGGAGCGGATGTGCTCGACTCCCAACCGATTGGGAGGAGCAACACCTCGCCCGGCGATCAGACCACTCGCGCCAAAGATGCGGGCGCAGCATGTCGACTCGAAGCGCCCCGCGACCCACCAGCTTGGCCTTGCTCCATCGCGAGCACGGTGCTAGGAGCACCGGGCGTTTTGACCTTGCACCTCCCGGGAAGGGTGCGGCGTCTGCACCGCCACCGACGCTTATGGGCCTTGTTCTTGGATCTCGTGACGACGCGAGACCCACCGGCGCACCCGCTCCTCCGCGGCGTCCACCTCACCGCCGCTTGTTCGGGCGGTGGTGGTGGAATTGATGTAGATGGAGCGCCACCTCCGAAGGCTTCTTCTTCGTGGCATGTTGACGATTATGCCGATGTAGCGCGGAGACCGGATCGATGCTCACGACTCGACGCCTCTACCGGGCGCGCCAAAGATGTCGGGCGAAGCGTGGCCTCGAGCACCTATGGGGCACCGGGGACCCCTTCCGTTCGGCAAGGAGCGAGGGTCGTCTTGTGCAGAGCAGATCGAGGTCGAGCGCTGGGAGACGGGCGATTTTACCCAACCGGGCTCTCCGAGAGATAAAACCCCATCGCTGCCTTTTTGCTTGTTATTTGATCTTGCTCGAGCATGCGAGCGTATGGTGGTGTCCAGGGTATCGAATGGATCGAACCCCTTCTACGTGCGCATGGGCCTCCCTTTTATACTGTGAAGGGGGGATCCACAGGTGGCAGCGAGGAAGAGGGGTAGAAAGGTAAAATTGCGGGTTGGTACAACAAAGGACAACAAAGGTTCCTACCTAACTCGACGGCGGGGGACAAGGGCATTAAATGCCCGTCCGGTCGCCCCAACAAAGGCAGGAGGAGTGACCGTTAAGTGAGCCACCGTTGCCACGATGGCATCTCTGTCGACTCCGCTTGCCACCTTGTTCGCATGGCTGCGAGTGCCTTGCCACGTGCCCTTGGGATGGCCTTGTGATGACACGCTGTGGGTGCGCTGGAGTTTGGGTGGCAGCCTTGCTGCAAGTGCCTTGCCGCTGCCCTTCTCTTGTTGTGCCGGCAAGCTTGCCGTTGGCCTTGCCGGCGCGCTGGGCGCCAGGCAAGTCTTCCTGATGCCTCGGTTGGCCTTCCCGGCAAGCTCTTCTTGCCGGGCCTTCGCTTTTCTTGGTTAGTACTTTGTTCTTGAATGGCGGTAATAAGGAACGGTGGAGGGCCTTGGCGGGCGCCGCAAGCCTTGCCGAGAGTCTGCGATCGTCTGCAGACAAGTTCGGGGTACTAAAGTACCCCTACTTTAGTACACCGACACGGTGGGAGATGCGTGGATCTTGGGCAGATTGCGCAGCTCGGGTGCGGGCGAGCAGACATGGCCGCGCGGGCGGTATGGATGTGGGTGGTTTCCGGAGGAGGGGATGTCGATGGGTTGGTGCACCGGGGTACATCACTTGCCCAGTCCTCGTACTGGCCGATGGTGGCGGCGTCCGCGGACGTCGTTTCCTCCCTGCAGGCTCCGTCGCGGTGCTTCCTTTCCCGTCGGGTTACTCCGGGTGAAAGCCTGACCTGCGTGATCAGATGGTGGCAGCTATGGTCGTACCCTTGTTGGAGGCACCGTTTTGAAGTCCTTGCTCCGTCGTCGGTCATCTCACCTCTCCTCGGTGATTGCTCATGGTGATCTCCGTCGGCTCAAGGCGATGCCTCTTTGCTCATCTTTAGTGTGCTTTGTAGTTCATTGGAGTGGTGTGTCGGTGCCCGGCACCCTTGTATCTCGCCCTGGGTATGTGTTCTTGCCTTAGGTGCGTGGTATGTGTAGTGGTGGTGTGTGTTTGTATCGGATCTCGGTTATATCGGTGTTGGATGCTTTATAATATGAAGCGGGGGAAACCCTTTTTCTTAATCCTGCATTTCGTACATTGTCTATCAGTTTTTGGGCGAAGGGGTGATCTTTGTGCCTTGTGTGCATAAATCCAACTATACGTCTGAATTAACAACTTTATAGAATCCAGTGGGTTTACATTTGAATTTATTTACATTCAGGAGTGAGCGAGTAGATAACTTTAGATTGTTTGATTTGCTAACCATCTGGTATGAAACAGTGACAGTGGTTTTGCAGACTTGGTCACATTGTCAAAAGTCACAATATTGAACTTGAACAGACTCTGAATGCTTCTTACAAGAACTTGGATGTGTTAAACTTCATGCAGCAGCCAACGCAACCAAAAATCCGAACTGATGGAAAGAACATAATCCATGGCTATCCACATAGAATGCACTATAATAAATACGTGCTATTTGAAGACACAGGCAAATCAATCCCTTTATTTTGCACTCACTTCCCGTTGAAAATTCAGCGCGTGTCCAGTATTTGACTACTAGGAATTACTATCCTTTTGCTGTAGTTATTGCATGACATTACTCCACCGGTACAGAGTGAGTAGCATCGAATTGGTCACATGGCATTACTTTGTAGGAGTGAGTATCAAATTGTTTTTTTTTAGAAAAGAAGGATGACCCTCGGCCTCTGCATTTGGGAGATGCATATGACCACTTTATTGATTATTCTCAAGGACCTTACAAAGTATTACAACAATGTGCCCGAATCCACCATCATGGCATTACTTTGTAGCATCAGTTTGATTTTTTATGGAAGATGCACGCTGGCGGTATTGGGGAAACTAGATAGAATTATCTGAGCTTGCATGGACGGCGTGAGAGCATCTATAGTCGGGCGCCTCAAACCCGTCTCATACGCCTGGGCAGACCGCCCGGTCACTGTCCGGTCACGATTTTTTGACCCAGACGCCCCCCTCAAACGGCCCTCAAACGTCCGGGCTGACCGGCACCCCTCATGTTCAGCCTAAATGTGAGGCGGATATGGGGAAGCCCGGGCACGCCCGCCACGTGGGACCCGGCAGGCCGACACCACCCCAAATTGCACCAAATTCACCCCCCCCCAAGCTGCCGGATCCATTTGCTCTCTCCTTTCTTCTTCCTCCTCTGCGACGTCCGGCTCGTAGCTCCGCCACCACACGCGCTCCGCATCCGTTCCTAGCCTCTGCGCCGACAGCTCCGGCAGAATGGTCCTCTCCCGTCCTCGCCGCCAGGGACGTCGTCTCCGGCCCAGACGCCACCACGGTACGTCCGGCAACTCTCTGGCTCTGCCTTGCGCTTATGTGTTCGACACATTGTCTGACAGGATTTTTTGTAATTTTGTTAGGGAAAACGATGGATTCTGATGCTTCGTCAGACGAGGAGTATGGACCGACGGAGCTTGACCCAATGATTCAAGATGAGTTCTTCGATTCTTCGGATACGGACAAAGAAGTGGACATGATTATGCTCATGAGCATGCAAGAGGAAATGGACCGCCAAGTAGATCATATTCTTAACTTCAAGGGCTCAATCAAACCGTTTTAGCATGCGGGAACCATTGTTTTTGCGCATTATGGATGGAGTGGAGGCACACGATGACTACTTCAAACTCATGAGGGATTGTTGTGGACAACTCTCTTTCTCTCCCATTCAGAAATGCACTGCTGCTCTGAGGATGCTTGCACTTGGTACTGCTGCAGATGCCGTTGAGATGGTCGGGATGGGGGAGAGCATGTGCTTGAAGACTACTGTCAAGTTTGCCCGCGTTGTGGTGGAGGTGTTTGGACCTGAGTATCTCAGAGAACCAGATGTGCAGGACACAAAGAAGTTGTTGGCTATTGGAGAGGCAGGGAGTTTTCACGAATGCTCGGATCAATTGATTGCATGCATTGGCAATGGAAGAACTGCCCCAAAGGTTTGCGGGGAACGTATCAAGGTCACACCAGAGAGGTCACCATCATAATAGAAGCGGTGGCATCACATGACTTATGGATTTGACATGCTTTCTTCGGAATGCCGGGTTCTCACAACGACATTAACATCAACGATCTCCGGGGTTCAGCAGGATTTGCAATGGGGAATCACCGCTGTGCAACTACACCGTCAACGGGCGAGACTACAACATGGGATACTCTCTTACCGGTGGTATCTATCCTTAGTGGGCGGCGTTTGTGAAGACCATATCCGAGTCGCGTGGCAGGAAAGAGAGCCACTTTGCAACAATGCAGAAGCGGTTAGGAAGGATGTGGAGAGGACATTTGGTGTGCTTCAAGCTCGTTGAGGAGTTGTGTGGAGCGTTGCAATGATTTGGGAATCAGAAACTTTGTGGCAGCTGCTGACATGTTGTGTTATTCTGCACAATATGATTGTCGATGATGAAGGTGACAATGTAGCCCAAACCCATGATTTCGAAGCACCTGGAGAACAAGTTGAAATCCAGGAAGATCAAGATGCGGCTCAGCTGATGAACTTTCTGCAGATGCATCAGAATCTTCAAGATCAGCAGATGCACACGCAATTACTCAATGATCTTGTCGAGCACATGTGCACCCATAATGGCAACCAAGAAGCCAATGCTTGAGTTTGACACTTAAAATAAATTTTATGTAAACACTATCTATGCTTCGTACCAACATTTGCTATTTACGTGCGACATTGGCTTGGATGATCGACGTGCATGGATTTGAGAGTCCGGATTTGAGTATGTGGATGCCGAAACAAAAATATGAGGGCCCGTCCAGATGCGCCCGCGAGCGTACCCGAGCGCGTCCGCGGACGTATAGATGATCGGATTTGTCAAGTCCGGCTGTACATGCTCTAATGGAACATAACTAAATATGCATACCCTAGTTTTTTTTTTGAGACACAGCTTACCCTAGGTGGGGGGGCTGCTGTTGCCGTGCACCCAATATGACTTGTTTGTTATGGGTTGGATATATATATATACTCCCTCCGTTCCTAAATATAAGCCCTTTTAGAGATTTCAAATGGACCACCATATACGGATGTATATAGACATATTTTAAAATGTAGATTCACTCGTTTTGCTCTGTATGTAGTCACTTGTTGAAATCTCTAGAAAAACCTATATTTAGGAACGGAGGGAGTATTTTTTAACAGCTAAAAACAGGTCTCCTTGATCTGGTGAGAAGAGAGAAAGAGAAATATAGGCTAGCCATGACTCGTGTACCATCATCAGCTGAGCTCCAAGGGCTGCCTCGCCTGCAATATCACGCATGGTTCTCTCCTAAGCCAATCCTGCGGATCCATCCCTCCGGCCGCAGCCGCCGCCATCCCCTTCGGCAACCGCCTACCCTCCCCTCCTATGCCGCCGGCCACCACGACTCCCCTCCGCCGCCATCTCCTCCGACAGCCCCACACCGCACCCCTGTCGTCCTCCGCCGGCCACCACCGCTGTCCTTGGCTGGCACCACCTCCATTGCCTGGGCTATTATGCTTGGCTGAGTTTTGGGTAAAATAATCTCGCGGGAGCCGGAGGCGGGAGAAGAGTCCTTTTCCTTATGCAATTCGAACAGAAAGGATATCGATTTTGGTTTGCGCGGCAACCGTAGTCAAAAGGAGTAAACTTTATTCGGAGTTTGGCTGTTGAGAAGTTGTAATCCGGATACTCCTCCCTTTTGCAGGAGAGCCTGCCGGCGATTAGTCGGCCGGCCTCAATAAAGAGAGAACTTGGAGGAGCAGGAGGGGCGATTGTCGATCCAATAAGTTGGCATCCCCGATTTTGTTTTCGCCAGCGATTAGTCTGCTTTGTTGCGCTGGCCTAAATAAACAGAGGAGCAGGAGGAGGGGGCATTCGAATAAGGGCAGATCAGGCGTCCGCCGTTGTCACAGATCCAGTAAGGTTGATCTGATCAGCTCAGGCGTCATAACATCAACAAGACCACTTGTTTATCCGATCAGCCATGACAAAGCTAAAAATGCATCGCAGACGCAATGTAAGTGTTGTTTCTGTTGTGCCTGATTGATGTTTGTCCTTCACGTCAGGTTCATCCCCAAAAGTCTGATTATTTCTTGTTTTCCAACTAAATGCAATGCAGAAACCAACTTGCGCAGAAGACGCCGCTGGCACTGCAAACGAAGACAGGCTTAGCAAGCTGCCGCATGACCTTCTGCTCAACATCCTGGGGAGGGTGGACACGCTCAATGCAATAAGGACCTGCATCCTCTCAAAGCAAATGCTTAAGCTCCCCGGCATGCTCTCGCAGTTCTTCCTAAGTTGTAGTTCCATTCCAGGTTTGCATGATAAATCTCGTGTTATCAGCCTCAGTGATGTGCATCGAACCAACTGTGTTGTGGCTCGTGTTACGGATAACATCTTGAGCACAAGGAACCAGGAGATCACCATCAGCAAACTCAAAATCAGATTCGTCTTGATGCCACATGACTCTCTCACCATTGGCAAGTCTGTCGCCTGTGCCATGGCAACCCAGAAGATTGGAGCAGCTGAATTTGAGGTCATAACGGAGAAGCCTTATGAGTTGTGCTCCTCCACGGTGCGTGGCAGTTCAATGATTTTGTCGGTGCTTGTCCTGATGCATTTTAACTCCGCCTATGTCTTCTAGGCATAGCCGGTCCCAAGCCTGGGTAAAGCAGGAGGGTTGTGATAGGCTTGGCGAGCCAACGTAAAAACTAGCCAGTCCCATAGGTATGAAAACCCATTTGAGCGAGAGTAGTACTAGGATGGGTGACCTCCTGGGAAGTCCTCGTGAAAGGGTTTCATATCTAAGGGTTGTGATAGGCTTGGCGAGCCAACGTAAAAACTAGCCAGTCTTTTGGGTATGAAACCCATTTGGGCGAGAGTAGTACTAGGATGGGTGACCTCCTGGGAAGTCCTCGTGAAAGGGTTTCATATAGCCTACCCCAACTTTTTTGGGATAAAAGGCTTCGTAAGTAAGTAAGTTGTCCTGATGCATTTGCTGGCCTCAGGCGCCTGTGGCTGTGCAATATGAGGTTTGGTGAACTGGACATCCCTAACATCCTCAGCACTTGCAAGCTCTTGGAGTCATTGCGTTTAACCGAATGCGACTCAGGGATCCATTCTGTGCTGCAAGTAGAACATGCTGAACTTGTTGAGCTTGAGGTCGACTATGGGGAATTTGAGAGAGTTGAGCTGATATATCTACCAAAACTCCGACGGGTGAGATATAAGGGTTGGCTCTCTTATAAAGATCCTGTGTATTTTGGTTTCGTACCACAGCTTTCAAAGCTGAGCCTCAGTAAAACTGGCACCCGTTGGGATAAGACTCTTGAGTTAAGTCAGCTTCTTGCTAATGTTCCTTCTGTAAGCGATCTGCATCTGAATTTTGAAAGTGAAAAGGTACTCACTAGTCATTTGAATCATATCTGTCCATTCTCACTCTATATATGATGGTTATATGTAATGACAGTAGTAACTTAAGTTGGTCTTCTCTGCCAGGTGAGAATGTGATTTACTTGAAACTTACGCTAAGTTTGTAATTTGTTTTTCTGTCCCAGATTTGGGTCCTGCCAGAATGCCCGAAACTGCTCAAGCATGTCCTCAGCAAATTACAGCACGTGAATCTGGACCATCTCCCTGAAGAATGTGATTTAGCTTGGACAGTGTTTATTCTTGAAGCTGCACCCTTTCTAAAAGAGTTGTGCATCACAGTATGGGATCATTGGTGCATAATGATGACAGACGAAAAGTTTCGAAAGGAAAATGGTTACTGCGAAAAGGAAGACGTGCAGTGGAAGCCATATGCCCCTGATTTCAAGCACAAGAATCTAGTTAAGCTCACCATCTATGGCTTCCAACCCGACGACAACTTTGTGTGGTACATTAGGTTCGTCATGAAACATGCGGTTAATATAACAGAGATATCTCTGCATGACAGGAAGGTATGTGGGAGCTGTGGTACCTTGGGTCTCAATGTTTGTCCGTCAAGATATCCACGGACCGCCAAGAAGAGGAAGCAGACAATTGCGATGGTTGGTTTGACTTCACAGCAAAAAATCTACTTACGGTCCTAATTGAAAATTGATTTGCATGATACTCTTAAGATATGTATTTTGTAAATCATTTGCCCTGTCACCCTTTAGTTGGAAGGAGTTCCTGAACTCCATAATTCTGTAGTTACCGAGCTGTACTCTTGCTTTCCCTTAAACTGAAGCTTTGTACTGTTGCCCAATCGAGGAAATAGTTTAAGTTGGGACAGGATATCTGTGGTGCCTCTTTTTTATGTCAAAATAAAATGCTTGATGAATTGGAAATTTATGTTCTTCATCTCGATGCAATCTACTCCCTCCGTCCCAAAATAAGTGTCTCAACTTTGTACTAGTGTCATGCCCTAGGAAGAACTAGATCGAGATTTGGGGGAAGAAGAGTTCTAGAAGGGACGCATTTGGTGAGAGGAATCAAAGTATATGCTGTATTTAGCTTTAGAGTATTGATCAATGATTCATCAAGAATGGCATAACGTTTACAATGGGGGTGGCTGGCTTTATAAGCTCAGCTGGCACACGCTGGAAAGCAACAGGACGAAAATGAAAAGCAACAGTAAATAGAAAAAGGCGAGCGATGCGAGCCGTCCACTGTCTTGATGATCTTCTCCCTTAGTCGTTCGATGACTGAAGGTTCTGGGGCTCATTGTGGCCTGACAATGCCTCCCTCTGAAATCGAACTTGTCCTCAAGGAGGTTGCTTACTGAACCAAGCTTGAACCATTTGTTTGAAGAAAGCTGGAAATGTGCTCTTGATGAAATCGGCATCTTTCCAGGAAGCGTCATCAGGCGGTAAATTCTCCCACTGGACGAGCCATTGAACCACTGGAAGATTGTTGCGGGGAATCTGTCTTGTCTCCAGGACATGGACTGGTTCTGTGCGGATCGTGTCGTCTGGACTGACCAGGGGCAGATCAGCGCATGGAACAGCTTGTGGCCCAATGTGCTTCTTAATCTGGCTTACATGGAACACCGGGTGGATGGTGGAGGAGCTTGGCAGAAGAAGTTTGTAGGCTACGTTGCCCACTCGTTTGGTTATGCGAAACGGGCCGTAGAACTTGCTCTGCAGCTTGATATGGGTGCGCAAACCGAAGGCATTGAGACGGTATGGTTGCATCTTAAGGTAGACCATGTCGCCCACTTCCAAGGTTCTTTCTGAACGTTTTCTGTCCACATATTTTTTTATGCGAGCTTGGGCTGCTGCCAGGTTAGCTTTCAATTGTTGCCACATGGAATTTCTCTCAGATAGAAAAGATGCTGCTTCAGTTGTAGTACTTAGGGAGGGCAAAGGTGGATTGATGTGTGGAGGAGGGTAGCCGTACAGAGCTTGGAACGGAGTCTTCTTCAGTGAGGAATGAAAGGATGTGTTGTACCAATATTCAGCCATGGCAAGGTGCTTGATCCATTTTTTTGGTGCAGTAGAAGTCATGCAGCGAAGATAGTTCTCGATGCACTGATTAACACGTTCTGTTTGACCATCCGACTGTGGGTGGTACGATGAGATGTATCTCAGTTCAATCCCCATAGCTGAGAAGATGTCCTGTCAAAGCTTGCTGGTGAAGATGGTATCCCTGTCTGAAACTATAGCAATCGGTGGCCCATGCAATTTCAGTACATTGTCCACAAATGCTCTTGCTACTGTTTGTGCTGTATAAGGATGTGACAAGGGGATAAAATGTGCAAATTTGGAGAGCGTATCCACCACCACAAATATGACTTCTTTCCCTCAGACTTGGGCAGACCCTCAATAAAGTCCATGCTGACATGTGTCCATACCATGTCTGGAATATGTAAGGGATCCAGAAAACTAGGATATGGGCAAGTTTCTCCTTTGTTCTTTTGACATACTGGGCAGATGGTGACAAACTGGTCCATGTCCTTTTTCATGCCTGGCCAGTAGAAGATTTGCTTCAACCGATTATAAGAAGCTTTCATTCCTGAATGGCCCCCCACTGCAGAGGAGTGCAGGGCTTGCATTAATCTGTTCCTCAATGGCAGATCTTTGCCCACATAGATTTTTTCCTTGTGTCTGATAATGCCATCTTGCAGTTGGTTCTGGTGTACTTGTAGGACTCTTTCACAGCTGAGATCCATGTTGGTGTGACCATGGAGATGGCCATACAGGCATGTTTTCTTGAAAGGGCATCTGCTACTAGATTATCCTTGCCTTTCTTTTATTCCAGTTGGAAATTAAATTCCAGCAATTTCAACATGACTTTGTGTTGTATGCTATTGGCCAATTTCTGATCTGTCATGAACTACAAGCTCTTGTGATCAGTTCTGATGATCAGGTCATTACCCAGGAAGTAATGCCTCCACCTCTTCAAGGCTTCAATGATTGCCAATGCTTCCTTTTCATATGTTGACATGGCTGCATTTTTAGGGCCCAGGGAAGAGCTATAGTAAGCTAAGGGCCTGCCTTTTTGCATCATGACAGCTCCTAGGCCAAGACCTGAAGCATCAGTTTCTAGGACAAAAGGAGCAGAGAAGTCTGGAAGTGCTAGGACAGGAGCAGATATCATAGCTTGTTTCAATTGATTGAAAGCATTGGTTTGAGCAGAAGTCCACTAGAAATTGTCCTTTTTGAGCATGTCATGTAGGGGCCTTGCAATGGTGCCAAAGTTGTGGACAAATCTTCTGTAGTATCCACATAACCCTAGGAATCCTCTTAGTTTGGTGGGAGTAGAAGGTATTGGCCAGTCAGCAACTGCAGTAATCTTGGTAGGATCTATCTGTACTCCCTCACCAGAAATAATATGTCCAAGATAATCCACTTGGGGAACAGCAAAAACACACTTGCTGAGTTTTGCAGCCAGTTTGTGTTCCTTTAGGAGTTGGAGGACAATTCTCAAATGTTCAGCATGTTCCTCATGAAGGAAATATGCCCTAGAGGCAATAATAAAGTTATTATTTATTTCCTTATTTCATGATAAATGTTTATTATTCATGCTAGAATTGTATTAACCGGAAACATAATACATGTGTGAATACATAGACAAACATAGTGTCACTAGTATGCCTCTACTTGACTAGCTCGTTTATCAGAGATGGTTATGTTTCCTAGCCATGGACAAAAGAGTTGTCATTTGATTAACGGGATCACATTATTAGGAGAATGATGTGATTGACTTGACCCATTCCGTTAGCTTAGCACTTGATCGCTTAGTATGTTGCTATTGCTTTCTTCATGACTTATACATGTTCCTCAGTAACTATGAGATTATGCAACTCCCGCTTACGGAGGAACACTTTGGTACTACCAAACGTCCACAACGTGAATCGGGTGATTATAAAGGAGTACTACAGGTGTCTCCGAAGGTACATGTTGAGTTGGCGATTTCGAGATTAGATTTTGTCACTCCGATTGTCGGAGAGGTATCTCTGGGCCCTCTCGGTAATGCACATCATTATAAGCCTTGCAAGCAATGTGACCAATGAGTTGGTTACGGGATGATGCATTACGAATCCAGTAAAGAGACTTCGCCGTGACGAGATTGAACTAGGTATTGATACCAACGATCGAATCTCGGGCAAGTAACATACCGATGACAAAGGGAACAACGTATGTTGTTATGCGGTTTGACCGATAAAGATCTTCGTAGAATATGTAGGAGCCAATATGGGCATCCAGGTCCCGCTATTGGTTATTGACCGAGAATAGTTCTAGGTCATGTCTACATAGTTCTCGAACCCGTAGGGTCCGCACGCTAAGGTTTCGATGATGCTTATATTATGAGTTTATGAGTTTTGATGTACCGAAGGAGTTCGAGTCCCGGATGAGATCGGGGACATGACGAGGAGTCTCGAAATGGTCGAGACGTAAAGATCGATATATTGACGACTATATTCGAGTTCGGAAAGGTTCCGAGTGATTCGGGTATTTTTCGAGTACCGGAGAGTTACTGAGAATTCGCCGGGAGAAGTATTGGGCCTTATTGGGCCCTACGGGAAAGAGAGAGGGCTGCCTAGGGCAGGCCACGCGCTTCATGGCCTAGTCCGAATTGACTAGGGGAGGGCCGCACCCCTCCTTCCTTCCCTTCTCTCTTCCCTTCCTTGTCTCCTACTCCTAATACATGGAAGGACTCCTAGTTGGACTAGGAAAGGGGGAATCCTACTCCCGGTGGGAGTAGGACTCCCCATGGCGCGCCATAGTTGAGGGCCGGCCTCCTCCTCCCTCCCTCCTTTATATACGGGGGCAGGGGGCACCCCATAGACACACAAGTTGATATACGGATCGTTCCTTAGCCGTGTGCGGTGCCCCCTTCCACCATATTCCACCTCGGTCATATCGTCACGGAGATTAGGCGAAGCCCTGCGTCGGTAGAACATCATCATCGCTACCACGCGCCCATCATCGACGGAACTCATCTCCGGAGCCTTTGCTGGATCGGAGGGCCGGAGATCGTCATCGAGCTGAACGTGTGCGAACTCGGAGGTGCCGTTACGTTCGGTACTTGGATCGGTCGGATCGTGAAGACGTACGACTACATCAACCGCGTTGTCATAACGCTTCCGCTTACGGTCTACGAGGGTACGTGGACGACACTCTCCCCTCTCGTTGCTATATCATCACCATGATCTTGCATGTGCGTAGGAAATTTTTTGAAATTACTACGTTCCCCAACAGTGGCATCCGAGCCTAGGTTTTATGGTTTGATGTTATATGCACGAGTAGAACGCAAGTGAGTTGTGGACGATATAAGTCATACTGCCTACCAGCATGTCATACTTTGGTTCGGCGGTATTGTTGGATGAAGCGGCCCGGACCGACATTACGCGTACGCTTACGCGAGACTGGTTCTACCGACGTGCTTTGCACACAGGTGGCTGGCGGGTGTTAGTTTCTCCAACTTTAGTTGAACCGAGTGTGGCTACACCCGGTCCTTGCGAAGGTTAAAATGGAGTCTATTTGACAAACTATCGTTGTGGTTTTGATGCGTAGGTGAGATTGGTTCTTGCTTAAGCCCGTAGCAGCCACGTAAAACTTGCAACAACAAAGTAGAGGACGTCTAACTTGTTTTTGCAGGGCATGTTGTGATGTGATATGGTCAAGACGTGATGAGATATAAGTTGTTGTATGAGATGATCATGTTTTGTTGAAGTTATCGGCAATCGGCGTAAGCCCTATGGTTGTCTCTTTGTTGCATAAGATGCAAGTGCCAAATAATTGCTTTTACTTTATCGCTATGCGATAGCAATAGTTGCAAGAGCAATAGTTGGCGAGACGACCATGTGACGACACATTGATATAGATCAAGATGATGAAGATCATGGTGTCGTGCGGTGACGATAAAGATCATGACAAGATTTTGGAGATCGAGATCAAAGGTGCAAGATGATCATGGCCATATCATGTCACATATTTTGATTGCATATGATGTTTATCTGTTATACATCTTATTCTTGCTTTGATTGACGGTAGCATTTTAAGATGATCTCTCACTAATTATCAAGAAGTGTTCTCCCGAGTATGCACCGCTATAAAGTTCTTCGTCTTTGAGACACCACGTGATGATCGAGTGTGATAGGCTCTACGTTCAAATACAACGGGTGCAAAACAGTTGCACACGCGGAATACTCAGGTTATACTTGACGAGCCTAGCATATACAGATATGGCCTCGGAACACGGAGACCGAAAGGTCGAGCGTGAATCATATAGTAGATATGATCAACATAGCGATGTTCACCATTGGAACTACTCCATCTCACGTGATGATCGGACATGGTTTAGTTGATTTGGATCACGTGATCACTTAGAAGATTAGAGGGATGTCTGTCTAAGTGGGAGTTCTTAAGTAATATGATTAATTAAACTTTAATTTATCATGAACTTAGTCCTAGTAGTATTTTGCAAATTATGTTGTAGATCAATAGCTCGCGTTGTTGCTTTCATATGTTTATTTTGATATGTTCCTAGAGAAAACTGTGTTGAAAAATGTTAGTAGCAATGTTGCGGATTTGATCCATGATCTGAGGTTAATCCTCATTGCTGCACAGAAGAGTTATGTCCTTGATGCACCGCTAGGTGACAGACCTATTGCAGGAGCAGATGTAGACGTTATGAACGTTTGGCTAGCTCAGTATGATGACTACTTGATAGTTTAAGTGCACCATGCTTAACGGCTTAGAATCGGGACTTCAAAGACGTTTTGAACGTCATGGACCATATGAGATGTTCCAGGAGTTGAAGTTAATATTTCAAGAAAATACCCGAGTTGAGAGATATGAAGTCTCCAACAAGTTCTATAGCTAAAAGATGGAGGAGAATCGCTCAACTAGTGAGCATGTGCTCGATTGTCCGGTACTACAATCGCTTGAATCAAGTGGGAGTTAATCTTCCAGATAAGATAGTGATTGATAGAATTCTCTAGTCACCATCACCATGTTAGTAGAACTTCGTGATGAACTATAGTATGCAAGGGATGATGAAAATGATTCCCGAGTTTTTCATGATGATGAAATCGATGAAGGTAGAAATCAAGAAAGAACATCAAGTGTTGATGGTTAACAAGACCACTAGTTTCAAGAAAAGGGCAAAGGGATAGAAGGGAACTTCAAAAAGAACGGCAAGCAAGTTGCTGCTCAAGTGAAGAAGCCCAAGTTTGGACCTAAGCCTGAGACTAAGTGCTTCTACTGCAAAGGGACTGGTTACTGGAAGCAGAACTACCCCAAGTATTTGGCGGATAAGAAGGATGGCAAAGTGAAAGCACATTTGCTCCCTGGGTGGTTTTGGTAATTAATGACAACATACTTTGTGGTTGGACTAATGCTTTTATCAAGTATGTTTCAGGAAGGTCAATCACATTGGCATGGCAAAAGGATCGAGAGGTGGACCCTCAAGATGCTAAGGCAAGCATTGGCGTAAGCTCAAGACTCCATTTTTGGTTTAGTGATCCAAGATCACATTGAGTCCATAGGAAAGCCAATACTATTAAAAGGGATGAGGTTATGATAATGATCTGTTGCTCAAAGTGCTTAGTGATACATCTCCTAAACTATCAAACTCTCACTTCAAATATACACTCATAAGTAATCTCGGTCCCACCGATTTCCTAAACTCACCACACCGAGATGAACCACCTCACCACAAAGCCAAACCCTAGAAATTTTGGATTTTCCGATTCAACTCGGTCTCACCGAAACTAGTGTTGCCAAGCTTCAGAACATTCGTCATCAAATCGGTGTCACCGAGATGATTAAGTCGGTCCCACCGAGATTGGCAAACCCTAGTCTTTGGAAGAATCAGACTCACCGAGATTGTATTTTCGGTCCCACGAAAATCCCAACGCTCACAAGATTTGAACTTTCGGTCTCACCGAGTTATCAACTTCGGTCCGACCGAGATTGGTCAAATGTGTGTAACGGTTGGATTTTGTGTGGAGGCTATAAATACCCTCCACCCCCTCTTCATTCGTGGAGAGAGCCATCGAAAGAACTACCACTCCTACCTTACATTTCGAGAAGAAAACTACCTACCCTTGTGTTGAGATCAAGTTGCTCCACTCCCACCATATGAAACTTGATTTCTAGCCTTCCCAAGTTACTTTCCACTCAATCCTTTCTTCCACCACAGCCAAATCAAGGAGGAGAGTTGAGTGTTGGGGAGATTATCATTTGAAGCACAAGAGCAAGGAGTTCATCATCATCAACACCATCTATTACCTTTTGGAGGGTGGTGCCTCCTAGATTGGTTAGGTGTCGCTTGGGAGCCTCCGTCAAGATGTGGAGTTGAACCAAGAAGTTTGTAAGGGCAAGGAGATCGCCTACTTCGTGAAGATCTACCCCGAGTAAGGCTAGCCCTCCGTGGGCGTATGCCATGATGGCATAGACAAGGTTGCTTCTTCGTGGACCCTTCGTGGGTGGAGCCCTCCGTGGACTCTCGCAGCCGTTACCCTCCGTGGGTTGAAGTCTCCATCAACGTGGATTGACGATAGCACCACCTATCGGAACCACGAGAAAAATCTCCGTGTCTCCAAATTGTGTTTGCTCTTCTCCACCTCTCTTTACTACATGTGCAATTTACTTTCCGCTGCCCATACTCTAGAATTTCATGTGTAGTAAGCTACTTGACTTGTGTGATATGCAAAATCTGCCAAAAACTTGTCTTTATCAAAAGGCTGAATTTTTATCTTGTCGAGTAGTCTAATCACCCCCCCTCTAGACACTCTCACCTTCTTCGATCCTACAATTGGTATTAGAGCCTTGGTCTCCATTGCTTTGGTTTACACACCATTGGAGGAAGATGGACGTGTCTACGTTTGGGAGTGTTAGCCATAGAGTGCCTATTCTTGATGGAGTGTCCTATAACTCGTGGAGGATTGAAATGCTTATTATCTTTAAGATGTATAACTTGCGCAAATATGTTGAAACCCCATATGTGCCTCCATTTGACCCCTTGCACCCTACCATGGATGAAGAGCTTGATTTGCTTCAGAACCTTAGAACTCAAATCTTATCATTAGAGGTTTGCCCGATAACTTGCTTAAGCTTGTCACAAACTTTGAGTGCGCTTATGCTATGTGGAAGTTCTTGGAAGAACTTTATCCGGACTACTCCTTGAGAGGTCTTGATGAAATTCTATACAAGACTATTGAATTTGATATGATGCGCTCCAATGATCCCAACTTTGATAAATGTTTCTTTGAGCTTCGTGATCTTATGAAAAAGAAGGGTGATCCTTGTCTTATCAATGATCTAATTAGAAATGCTCTTGTATTGCATTCCGATGATTATTGTCACATTGACAAAACTAATGCAAGTCGTTGTAAAATTGACCTAGGTGTTGATGATGAACAATCTATGGGTCAATATGATGATGAGCATGAGCACGATGATGATTACTCCGATTCGGACACCGAGCTAGACAAGATCATGAAGAGTCTCAATCTTATGGCAAATCTGAGAGACTACATATCCGGTGGAAAAGAGTGGATTCTTGATAGTGGATGCACCGATCACATGACCGGAGACGAAGACATGTTTCGAGAGCTTGCAAAGAACGATGGTCCACGCAAGTATGTGACTTTTGGAGACAACTCCAAGGGTAAGGTACTTGGCCTTGGTAAGGTGGCCATATCTCATGATAGCTCTATTCAAAATGTCATGCTTGTTGAATCACTTGGATACAATTTACTTTCCGTGTCTAGATTAGCTGACTTTGGATTCAATGTGCTATTCACCAAAGTAGATTGCCAAGTCTTTCGTCGTGACAATCATAACATGGTTTTTACCGGTATCCATAGAGGTGATCTATACATTGTTGATTTCACTAAGAAAGCTCAACCTAGAACTTGCTTCATTGCTAAATCTGCTAAAGGTTGGTTATGGCATAGAAGGCTTGGACATGTTGGTATGCGTAATCTAGACAAGCTAATCAAAGGTGATCATATTCTTGGTGTTAAAGATGTTCTCTTTGACAAAGATAGACTTTGTAGTGCTTGTCAGCAGAAAACAAGTAGGTGGAAGTCATCCGTGAAGAACATCATGACCACAAGGAGACCGCTTGAGCTTCTTCATATGGATCTCTTCGTCCCAATGCTTACAAAAGCCTTGGTGGTAACTCCTTTGGTCTTGTTATAGTTGATGATTATTCCAGATTTACGTGGGTATTTTTCCTTGATGACAAATCGCAGGTTCAGAGAATCTTCAAAACCTTTGCCAGAAAGGCCCAAAATCAATTTGAGGTGAAGATCAAGAAAGTTCGGAGTGACAATGGAACGGAGTTCAAGAACGCCCATGTGGACTCTTTTCTCGATGAGGAAGGGATTCTACATGAGTTCTCGGCTACGTACACACCTCAACAAAATGGAGTTGTTGAGAGGAAGAACCGAACGCTCATAGAGATGGCGAGAACGATGCTTGACGAATACAAGACACCGAAGCACTTTTGGGGTGAAGCCGTCGAGACAGCTTGTCATGCTATCAACAGGCTTTATCTTCATAAGCTCCTCGGCAAGACTTCATACGAGCTCCTCACCGGTAACAAACCCCAAGTGGGATACTTTCGTGTCTTTGGTTCAAAATGCTATATCCTTGATAAGCATCGTCGGTCTAAATTTGCTCCTAAAACTCATGAAGGTTTTTTCCTTGGTTATGGATCAAACTCCCACACCTACCGTGTCTACAATAATTTCACCCGAAAGGTTGAAGAGACGGTAGATGTGAAGTTTGATGAATCTAATGGCTCGCAAGTAGAGCAAATGCCTATTGATGTAGGAGACAAGGACCCATCGGAAGCCATTCAAGATTTATCTATTGGAAAGATCCATCCCATGGAAGTGAAGGAGAGTACCTCATCTACTTATGTGGAGCCCCCTACCTCACGGCAAGATGAACCTCAAGGCAACATGGAGGCTTCCACAAGTGGAACTCACCAAGATGAGGAAGTGCAACAAGAAGATCCACCACAACCTCCTTCTCCACCACCTCAAGACAACACCAACAACAATGAAGAAGAAGAGGAAGATGAGGATGATGAGGAAGCTCATCCACAACCTCAACAAAAGCTATCCCGAGTCCGAGCAAGAGTCAAGAAAAATCATCCCGTGGAACAAATGATGAACGACATCGACTCCGGGAGAATTACTCGCTCTAAAACTCGCTTAGCTAACTTTTGTGAGCATTACTCATTTATCTCTAGTCATGAACCTATGAAGGTAGAAGAAGCACTTGAAGACCCGGATTGGTGAACGCTATGCACGAAGAGCTACACAACTTCGAGAGGAACAATGTATGGACTTTGGTAGAGAAGCCCAAGGATGATCAAAACGTCATTGGAACCAAATGGGTGTTTCGGAACAAGCAAGATGAAGATGGACAAGTCATCTGCAACAAGGCTCGTCTCGTAGCTCAAGGGTACACACAAGTCGAAGGTATGGACTATGGTGAGACCTATGCCCCCGTTGCTAGACTTGAGTCTATTCGCATTCTTCTTGCTTATGCCAACCACCATGATATTACTCTCTATCAAATGGATATTAAAAGTGCTTTCCTAAATGGTGAAATTGAGGAGGAAGTATTTGTGAAACAACCTCCCGGATTTGTGAATCCTAAAAAGCCTAATCATGTTTACAAGTTGCACAAAGCTCTTTATGGTCTTAAACAAGCTCCTAGAGCTTGGTACAAATGCTTGACTAGCTTTCTTCTTGAAAAAGGATTTGAGATTGGAAAAATGGACTCAATGCTATTCACGAAAAGGGTTGATGGTGAACTATTTGTGTGCCAAATATATGTTGATGATATTATCTTTGGTTCAACTAACACTCATTTTAGCGAGAAGTTTGGAAAGCTCATGTCGGAGAAGTATGAGATGTCCATGATGAGTGAACTCAAATTCTTCCTTGGGTTGCAAATCAAGCAATCTAAGGAGGGTACCTTTGTCTCACAAACAAAGTACACCAAGGATCTCTTCAAGAAGTTCAACATGCAAGAAAGCAAAGGTATGAGAACCCCCATGCCTACTAGTGGACATAATGACTTGACAAAAGATGGAGAACCTGTTGATCAAAAGGTTTACCGATCTATGATTGGTTCTCTACTATATCTCTGTGCTTCTCATCCTGACATAATGTTGAGTGTATGCATGTGTGCTCGATATCAAGCAGCCCCTAAAGAATGTCATCTTAAAGCTGTTAAAAGAATTGTGAGATATTTGATACACACACACACCAAACTTTGGCATTTGGTATCCTAAGAGGGCCTCTTTCAATCTTGTTGGCTATTCCGACTCGGACTATGCCGGAGACAGGGTTGATAGAAAGTCAACTTCGGGTACGTGTCAATTCCTTGGTCGATCCCTTGTATCTTGGTCCTCCAAGAAACAAAATTCGTATCTTTATCCACCGCCAAGCAGAATATATAGCTGCTGGATCATGTTGTGCTCGGGCCTATGGATGACACAAACGCTTAAGGATTATGGGATACATGAGAGACATGTTCCTTGCTTTGTGACAATGAGAGTGCGATTAAGATTGGACACAATCCGTGCAACACTCTCGAACTAAACATATTGAAGTTCGTCACCATTTTATTCGTGATCACATTGCCAAGGGTGACATCAATCTTAAGCATGTTCAGATCGACAAACAACTTGTCGATATCTTTACAAAACCACTTGATGAGAAAGTGTTTTGTCGCTAAGGAGTGAGTTGAACACCATTGATGCTTCAAACTTGGAGTGAAAACTCCATTGATGCATGCAAGGCATGAGCCTACTTGACTAATCCTTGATATTTCTCTTATGATGATGATCATATGTCTTGGACACATTTGCCTCTTTGTATTGCATCTAACTCCTTGCAGGTACTTGGATGATCTACATTCCACAAGATTACCACATACTCAAATCTTGAGTAATCTTGTCATTGACCAAGTATCTAGCTCTTTGGGATGTTGAGTTCAAGGAACAAAATTCCACATATCCTTTTTGACACCTTATACATCTAGTATTTCACTCTTGTCATCTTGGATATTCTTGAGTATTTCCTTGCTTGCCTAACCCATGTAGGAAGATGAACTACACAATTGGAAATGGTGCTCCAACTTCACATTCAATGAGCACCTACATCAAGTTCACCTACATGAGCAAAGCAACAACAAGCCCAAGGTATGTTCTTCACATCTTGAAGGAGCTTTGCTCAGAGTCATGAGTACAAGCAGCTTCATAAGATGTGATCACATCAAATACTTAATCGAAAAATGGTAACCCCATTTTGAGCTTAAACGATGAGTATGACCTATGATCAAATGTTCTCATTTGACTCCTAAGTCAAAATACTCAAACATAGGTGACCTAGTCGCCGACCCCTATCTAGATGAAGTACATATGTTTTTGCAGTCTTTCTAGTTGCTCTTATGTTTTCTCATTATGTTCTCATTAAAAAAAATCATCTAGCAATCGTTTTCATTTCTATTCTTCTGTCTTTGTGAATATCTTTTTGGCTCTGATAAATTCCTTGAAAATCATTTACAAATTCATTGCAAATCTTTTGAAACATTCCTTGCAAAGTGAGCTGAATTATTTCAGATTTCCATGGAATTAAACTCAAGTCACCGACTTAAAATTTCGGTCTCGACCAAAAAGGATCTGCCCTAAGTCCCGGACTTTCGGACCCACCGATCCATCTAATTCGGTGTCACCGATTTTCTTTCAGGATATCATCTTCAGCAGCTCTACTCAATGTTTTTCTTTGCATATTTCTTATTGCCTAGCTGTGATTCTTAAGGATCCCACTTCTTTCCTTCCATCTTTCCTGACTTTCCTAGTCGGCTGTCCTTTTCGGCACTTGATGTCAAAGGGGGAGAAGATTTAGGGGGAGATAAGGGGAGAAGAGAAGATTTAAAGGGAGAAGAAGAGCAATCTTATCTTAAGGGGGAGAGAATCACATCAAAGCTTTGCCGTGTTCCACATTGGATATTACATTTGGCATCATTCTTTTGATTTTGCTTTCATTACTCTCACAATTGATATCTTATGGAAAGCAAAATCTCTCAGAGTTCATTGAAAATCTCTTTAGTTTCAGGAGACATGTTTGCTGATTCAAGCTTGTGCTCAATATGAGACACTCTTTATACATGTCATCCCTGGCTTGGTACTCTTGATGTTCTTGCAGTTGGTTGAAGAAATACTCTTGTGTTATCTAACCTTGTTTTCCCAAGTTTATTTCTTCGTACAATGCCAAGGAACCTCAAGGTAAGTATATGCATCTTGCGAATGTGTGCATGATGGTGACTTGCTTGTGAATACTTGTTTGCAAGAAATCACCATGCACATATGCATTATCACTCACTTCTTTCCATCTCGCTCGATGCATATAGCCAAGCTGCATGTAGCACATCTTGTTTTTCTCTCTTGTGTGCTTGTGGTAGTCCAAAACCATAATCTATGAAAATCTTGCACACTTGTAGGGGAGCCTGTGTACTACATGTTTGTCAAAGCTTTAGTGATAATTCTGTCTTTCTTTCAAGAAGCTTTGATGTCTTGTTTTGTGTGTTGCCATCAATTACCAAAA
This sequence comes from Aegilops speltoides, assembly GCA_021437245.1. NCBI lineage: Eukaryota > Viridiplantae > Streptophyta > Magnoliopsida > Poales > Poaceae > Aegilops > Aegilops speltoides. Next base: position 189,490,169 of record CM038147.1, read on the forward strand.
GGGGAGATTGAAAGCACATTTGCTCCTGGGTGGTTTTGGTAATTAATGACAACATACTTTGTGGTTGGACTAATGCTTTTATCAAGTATGTTTCAGAAGGTCAATCACATTGGCATGGCAAAAGGACTGGAGAGGTGGACCCTCAAGATGCTAAGGCAAGCATTGGCGAAAGCTCAAGACTCCATTTTTGGTTTAGTGATCCAAGATCACATTGAGTCCATAGGAAAGCCAATACTATTAAAAGGGGATGAGGTTATGATAATGATATGGTTGCTCAAAGTGCTTAGTGATACATCTCCTAAACTATCAGCAACTCTCACTTCAAATATACACTCATAAGTAATCTCGGTCCCACCGATTTCCTAAACTCAGTCACACCGACATGAACCACCTCAGCCACAAAGCCAAACCCTAGAAATTTCGGATTTTCCGATTCTGAACTTGGTCTCACCGAAACTAGTGTTGCCAAGCTTCTGTAACCTTCTGTCATCAAATCGGTGTCACCGAGATGATGAAGTCGGTCCCACCGAGATTGGCAAACCCTAGTCTTTGGAAGAATCGGACTCACCGAGATTGTATTTTCGGTCCCACCGAAAATCCCAATGTTCACAAGATTTGAACTTTCGGTCTCACCGAGTTGTCAACTTCGGTCTGACCGAGATTGGTCAAATGTGTGTAACGATTGGATTTTGTGTGGAGGCTATAAATACCCCTCCACCCCCTCTTCATTCGTGGAGAGAGCCATCAGAAAGAACTACCACTCCTACCTTACATTTCTGAGAAGAAAACTACCTACCCTTGTGTTGAGATCAAGTTGCTCCACTCCCACCATATGAAACTTGATTTCTAGCCTTCCCAAGTTGCTTTCCACTCAATCCTTTCTTCCACCACAGCCAAATCAGTGAGGAGAGTTGAGTGTTGGGGAGATTATCATTTGAAGCACAAGAGCAAGGAGTTCATCATCATCAACACCATCTATTACCTTTTGGAGGGTGGTGCCTCCTAGATTGGTTAGGTGTCGCTTGGGAGCCTCCGTCAAGATGTGGAGTTGAACCAAGAATTTTGTAAGGGCAAGGAGATCGCCTACTTCGTGAAGATCTACCCCGAGTAAGGCTAGCCCTCCGTGGGCGTATGCCATGATGGCATAGACAAGGTTGCTTCTTCGTGGACCCTTCGTGGGTGGAGCCCTCCGTGGACTCTCGCAGCCGTTACCCTCCGTGGGTTGAAGTCTCCATCAACGTGGATTGACGATAGCACCACCTATTGGAACCACGAGAAAAATCTCCGTGTCTCCAAATTGCGTTTGCTCTTCTCCACCTCTCTTTACTACATGTGCAATTTACTTTCCGCTGCCCATACTCTAGAATTGCATGTGTAGTAAGCTACTTGACTTGTGTGATATGCAAAATCTGCCAAAAACTTGTCTTTATCAAAAGGCTGAATTTTTATCTTGTCGAGTAGTCTAATCACCCCCCCCTCTAGACACTCTCACCTTCTTCGACCCTACACAAAGTAAACAAAGGTATATTTGATATACATGTTATTGATGTGTACTTTACTAGTGTTTATAGCAACCCCTCGGTATTTGGTACTGGTTCAGTTGCTAAGAGTAGTAAAACAGAGACTAGTTAAAGGGTGAAGTGACGATGTGTGTTGGAAATAGTTCCAAGATTGATATGATCATCATCGCACACTCCCTATACTTTCGGGATTTGTGTTGAACCTAAATAAGTGTCATTTGGTGTTTGCGTTGAGCATGAATATGATTTGATCATGTTTGTTGCAATACGGTTATTCATTTAAGTTAGAGAACAATTGTTGTTCTGTTTACATGAATAAAACCTTCTATGGTCATACACACCAACGAAAATGGTTTGTTGGATCTCGATCGTAGTAATACACATATTCATAATATTGAGGCCAAAAGATGCAAAGTTAATAATGATAGTGCAACTTATTTGTGGCAATCGCCGCTTAGGTCATATTGGTGTAAAGCTCACGAAGAAACTCCATGCTGATGGGATTTTGGAATCACTTGATTATGAATCACTTGATGCTTATGTAACCATGCCTCATGGGCAAGATGACTAAGACTCCGCTCTCCGGAACAATGGAGCGAGCAACGACTTATTGGAAATAATACATACCGATGTATGCGATCCGATGAGTGTTGAGGCTCATGGCGGTATCGTTATTTTCGACCTTCACAGATGATTTGAGCAGATATTGGTATATCTACTTGATGAAACATAAGTCTGAAATAGTTGAAAGGTTCAAAGAATTTCAGAGTGAAGTGGAAAATCATCGTAACAAGAAAATAAAGTTTCTGCGATCTGATCATGGAGATGAATATTTGAGTTACGAGTTTGGTATTCAATTAAAACAATGTGGAATAGTTTCACAGCTCACGCCACCTGGAACACCACAACGTTATGGTGTGTCCGAACGTCGTAACCGCACTTTATTTGATATGGTGCAATCTATGATGTCTCTTACCGATTTACCACTATCATTTTGGGGTTATGCATTAGAGACAGCTGCATTCACTTTAAATAGGGCACCATCAAAATCCGTTGAGATGACGCCTTATGAACTGTGGTTTGGCGAGAAACCAAAAGTTGTCATTTCTTAAAATTTGGGGTTGCGATGCTTATGTGAAAAAGTTTCAACCTGATAAGCTCGAACCCAAATCGGAGAAGTGCGTCTTCATAGAATACCCAAAGGAAATAGTTGGGTACACCTTCTATCACAGATCCGAAGGCAAGATATTCGTTGCTAAAAATGGATCCTTTCTAGAGAAGGAGTTTCTCTCGAAAGAAGTGAGTGGGAGGAAAGTAGAACTTGATGAGGTAATCAGACTGTTCCCTTATTGGAAAGTAGTTCATCACGTAAATCAGTTCATGTGACAAATACACCAATTAGTGAGGAAGCTAATGATATTGATCATGAAACTTCGATCAAGTTACTACAGAACCTCGTGGGTCTTCCAGAGTAAGATCTGCACTGAGTGGTGTAGTAATCATGTTCGGAAGTCATGTTACTAGACCATGATGAACCTACGAACTATGAGGAAGCGATGATGAGCCCAGATTCGCAAAATGGCTCGAGGCCATAAAATCGAGATATGATCCATGTATGAGAACAAAGTATGGACTTTGATTGACTTGCTCGATGATCGCAAGCCATGTTAAATAAATGGATCTTCAAGAGGAAGACGGACAACGATAGTAGTATTACTATCTACCAAGCTCGACTTGTTGCGAAAGGTTTTCAACAAGTTCAAGGTGTTGAATACGATGAGATTTCCTCACTCGTATCGATGCTTAAGTCTGTCTCAATCATGTTAGCAATTGCCACATTTTATGAAATCGGCAAATGGATGTCAAAACTGCATTCCTTAATGGATTTATTAAAGAAGAGTTGTATATGATGCAACCAAAAGGTTTTGTCAATCCTAAAGGTGCTAACAAAATGTGCAAGCTCCAATGATCCATCTATGGACTGGTGCAAGCATCTCGAGTTGGAATATACGCTTTGATAAGTTGATCAAAGCATATAGTTTTATATGGACTTACGATGAAGCCTGATTTACAATAAAGTGAGTGGGAGCACTACAGCCTTTCTGATTAGTATATGTGAGTGACATATTGTTGATCATAAATGATGTAGAATTTTTCCGCAAAGCATAAAGGAGTGTTTTAAAGGAGTTCTTTAAAAAGAAAAGACCTCAATAAAAGCTACTTACATATTGAGCATCAAGATCTATTGAGATAGATCAAGACGCTTGATAAGATTTTCAATGAGTACATACCTTGGCAAGATTTTGAAATAGTTCAAAATGGAACAGTCAAAGAAAGAGTTCTTGCTCAGTTGCAAAGGTATGAAATTGAGTAAGACTCAAATCCCGACCACAACAGAAAATAGAAAGAGAATGAAAAGTCATTCCCTATGCCTCACTCATAGGTTCTATAAAGTATGCTATGCTATGTACTGCACCTATTGTATACCTTGCTCTGAATTTGGCAAGGAGTACAATAGTGATCTAGGAGTAGATCATTGGACATTGGTCAAGAATATCCTTAGTAAGGACTAAGGAGATGTTTCTCGATTATGGAGGTGATAAAAGAGTTTGTTGTAAAGTTACATCAATGCAAACTTTTACACCGATCCGATGACTCTAAGTCTCAACCTGGATACATATTGAAAGTGGGAGCAATTAGCTAGAGTAGCTCCGCAAGAGCATTGTGGACATAAAATATTTGCAAAATACATACGGCTCAATGTGATGCAGACCCTGTTGACTAAGCTTCTCTCACGAGCAAAACATGATCACACCTTAGTACTCTTTGGGTGTTAATCACATAGCGATGTGAACTAGATTATTGACTCTAGTAAACCCTTTGGATGTTGGTCACATGATGATGTGAACTATGGGTGTTAATCATATACAGATATGAATATTGGTGTTAAATCACATGGCGATGTGAACTAGATTATTGACTCTAGTGCAAGTGGGAGACTGAAGGAAATATGCCCTAGAGGCAATAATAAAGTTATTATCTTATTTCATGATAAATGTTTATTATTCATGCTAGAATTGTATTAACCGGAAACATAATACATGTGTGAATACATAGACAAACATAGTGTCACTAGTACGCCTCTACTTGACTAGCTCGTTTATCAGAGATGGTTATGTTTCCTAGCCATGGACAAAAGAGTTGTCATTTGATTAACGGGATCACATTATTAGGAGAATTATGTGATTGACTTGACCCATTCCGTTAGCTTAGCACTTGATCGTTTAGTATGTTGCTATTGCTTTCTTCATGACTTATACATGTTCCTGTAACTATGAGATTATGCAACTCCGCTTACGGAGGAACACTTTGGTACTACCAAACGTCACAACGTAATCGGGTGATTATAAAGGAGTACTACAGGTGTCTCCGAAGGTACATGTTGAGTTGGCGATTTCGAGATTAGGTTTTGTCACTCCGATTGTCGGAGAGGTATCTCTGGGCCCTCTCGGTAATGCACATCATTATAAGCCTTGCAAGCAATGTGACCAATGAGTTGGTTACGGATGATGCATTACGAGCGAGTAAAGAGACTTGCGGTGACGAGATTGAACTAGGTATTGATACCGACGATCGAATCTCGGGCAAGTAACATACCGATGACAAAGGGAACAATGTATGTTGTTATGCGGTTTGACCGATAAAGATCTTCGTAGAATATGTAGGAGCCAATATGGGCATCCAGGTCCCGCTATTGGTTATTGACCGAGAATAGTTCTAGGTCATGTCTACATAGTTCTCGAACCCGTAGGGTCCGCACGCTTAAGGTTTCGATGATGCTTATATTATGAGTTTATGAGTTTTGATGTACCGAAGGAGTTCGAGTCCCGGATGAGATCGGGGACATGACGAGGAGTCTCAAATGGTCGATACGTAAAGATCGATATATTGGACGACTATATTCGAGTTCGGAAAGGTTCCGAGTGATTCGGTATTTTTCGAGTACCGAGAGTTACGGAATTCGCCGGGAGAAGTATTGGGCCTTATTGGGCCTCAAGGAAAGAGAGAGGGCTGCCTAGGGCAGGCCGCCGCTTCCATGGCCTAGTCCGAATTGACTAGGGAGGGCCGCACCCCTCCTTCCTTCCCTTCTCTCTTCCCTTCCTTGTCTCCTACTCCTAATACATGGAAGGACTCCTAGTTGGACTAGGAAAGGGAATCCTACTCCCGTGGGAGTAGGACTCCCCATGGCGCCATAGTTGAGGGCCGGCCTCCTCCTCCCTCCCTCCTTTATATACGGGGGCAGGGGGCACCCCATAGACACACAAGTTGATATACGGATCGTTCCTTAGCCGTGTGTGGTGCCCCCTTCCACCATATTCCACCTCGATCATATTGTCGCGGAGTTTAGGCGAAGCCCTGCGTCGGTAGAACATCATCATTGTCACCACGCCGTCGTGCTGACGGAACTCATCTCCGGAGCCTTTGCTGGATCGGAGGGCCGGAGATCGTCATCGAGCTGAACGTGTGCAGAACTCGGAGGTGCCGTACATTCGGTACTTGGATCGGTCGGATCGTGAAGACGTACGACTACATCAACCGCGTTGTCATAACGCTTCCGCTTACGGTCTACGAGGGTACGTGGACGACACTCTCCCCTCTCATTGCTATATCATCACCATGATCTTGCATGTGCGTAGGAAATTTTTTGAAATTACTACGTTCCCCAACACCTCAGGTGTTCTGCTGAAAATTAGTATGTCATCAAAGAAAACCAAGATGAAATTCCTCAAATATGGACCAAATATGTTGTTTATCAGTGCTTGGAAAGTGCCTGGTGCATTGCTCAGTCCAAATGGCATGACCAAAAACTCATAATGTCCAAAGTAAGTTTTGAAAGCAGTTTTTGGTATGTCTTGCTCATCCATTCTCACTTGGTGGTACCCTGATCTCAAGTCCAGTTTGGAAAATATCTTTGCTCCATGTACTTCATCCAGGAGGTCCTCTATGACAGGAATTGGGTATTTGTTTTTGACAGTAGCTGCATTCAATTTCCTATAGTCAATGCACAGTCTCCAAGTTCCATCTTTCTTCATAACCAGGATAGCAGGAGAAGAGTATGGACTTCGACTTTCTCTAATGATTTTGGATTGCAACAACTGGTCAATTTGTCTTTCCATCTCATTTTTCTGCATGAGAGGCACTCTGTAAGGTTTACAGTTTGGAGGAGCAGAGTTTGGTTTAAGGGGAATCTTGTGATCACATTCTTTCTTTGGGGGAAGAGCCACTAGTTCTTGAAAAACTTCAGGAATTCTTGTAACACTGTCTCAAAGGCGGGTTCTACAAGTGTGATCTGTTTGCAGCTCAGTGAGGTATCTTCTGCTAGTTGCAGCACATATACAGGAGCTTCACTTAAAAGTAGCCTGTTCAGCTCCACACAATCTCTTTCTGCTGCATTAGTAATTGGATCACAAGCAGGGATTGTCACTGTTGTTGTTTTGTTATGTTTAATAATTAGTTCCCTGGGGTCATAAGAGAAGGCTACTGGGCTGTGTTGTGCCATCCAATCACATCCCAATAAAATATCATGTCCAGGTAAATCCAGAATTCTGAACTGTTGAGTGAATTGTGTTTCTCCTACTGTGAAATTTGTAGCTGGAATATAAGAACCAGACCAGAGTTTACCCCCTCCAGCAACTGATACTGCCCTTGATTTATCCTTGACAATGGTGCAGGATGTTTGGAGAGCAAATTGTAAACTCATGAAGGTAGAGTTGCTCCCAGAGTCAACTAGTGCAATAGCTGTTTTGCCTCCAATGTTGACTGAGATAGACAGTGTGTTGACACTATCTGCCTGCATTGCTTGCAATGAAATTTTAATACATTGCTCTTCAGGTGCTCCTTGGTCTGGAGGACCATTTTCTTCTAAGATTTCTTGTTCAGGGGGTGGCTCTTCTGCTTCCTCACCCACAAGCAGATTAATGGCAGGGGGCTTGTTTGCACTTGTGCCCATGGAACCAGTTTTCCCCACATCTCCAACACTTCCCCGGCTCTCTAGCTCTCTGTGTGATGGCAGGAGCTTTGAATTCAGTAGGTTTCTCTGTTCCCACTGTGGTGTTTTTATAAAACCCTGGAGTTGGCTTGGTTGAAGTAGAGAATTGCTGAAATTGCTTTCTAGCTGGTGCTCCTTGTTCCAAATCGACTGCCAGCCAGTAAGCATCTGTGAGTGTGACTGGTCTGAGTGGCCTGAGCTGGTATTTAAGTTGGGATCGCAACCCATTGACATAGCACCTAACAAACCAACTTTCAGAGATTTGTGGGTTGTCTTGCTGTACTTTAGCCATGATTTCTTCGAACTGTTCAGTATAGTCAACTACAGTTGAAGTGTTCTGCTTCAGGTTATTGAATCTGTCAGTGAGATCATAAGAACTGGATGTAGAGAACCTATGAAGTAGTTCAGTGCAGAGTTGATCCCAGCTCGGTTTCTTTTTCAGGATGTAGGACCTGCGCAACCATACATCAGGCTTGCCGACTATGTGCATTTGTGCCCAATTAACCTTGTAATCAGTGGGAGTGCCAGCCATTTGGAAGAACTACTCGCTTTGTCTAATCCAGCCTACAGGATTGGTACCATCAAATGTGGGGAAATCCAATCGAGGGCCTTTAGTGATAGATTTCAGAAATTGAGTCCTCATCTCTTGCTCATACTCTCTGTAGTAATCTTCCCAGTGTGCACGAACAGCAGGGGGTTAAAAATTGTGGAATGCCGGTGTGTGTGTTGTTCGGTAAACTGCTGAGGGCGTGACATTTCCTGACTGCCCTTCCTTCCTGTTGTGATCAACAAACCTTGGGGGGCCTGAGTTGCTGGAAATTCTGATAGGTGGTAAGTTGGGCGGTATCTGCAGAGAGATCTGTCTTGTTTTCTCTTGTTCCTCAGCTAGGCGTTTGCGCAATTCTTCCGTAGTTGGTCGAGTTTGTGCTTGTTCTGGTACTTGCTCTGCCGATGGTTGTGCCTCAGGAGGGGCTCGAGGTTGAGGAACTGGCTGAACTGGAGACGGGATTCGAGGCGGAGAGAAGGACTTGAGCACATCAGCCATGGTAGCCAGCTGTGTGTTCAAAGTTGAGACCGCATCTTGTACCCCTGACATGACTTTGGTCATAGCATCTTGCTTGAGGTGGATGGCGTGCACGTCCTTGTGCAAATCCTCCATGTCACCGTGGAGTTCTGCTGTTTCTTCTCGATTCTGCAGCGCGTCGCCTTTCATGGCTACCAACTCAGCCAGATCTCCGTCATCAACGCTTGGCTTCGAACGCCCCATCGAGATTCCAGGTGGCCGAGGGGAATTTTACAACCAGCGAACTGGAAACCTGATCGGATCTGGAACTCCTGCCGCCGCCTACGAGATTCGCCCCTTCTGCAACACCACTCAGTGAGAACCTGGGATTTTACCGCAGGAACGATGTGTTCCAGCAACCAGTTCCGACCCTGAGCTGTCGCCGAATAAGTCTACCGCCGCCTGTCGCCCGACCCCGCCGCCCGCCGGATCGCCGTAGGAATTGGGAGAGGAGGGTGGGAAAAAAATTCACCTACACAGCTCAACTCAACGCCGAGGAGCGGCCTGGCATCTGATACCAATTGTCACGCCCTAGGAAGAACTAGATCGAGATTTGGGGGAAGAAGAGTTCTAGAAGGGACACGTTTGGTGAGAGGAATCAAAGTATACGCTGTATTTAGCTTTAGAGTATTGATCAATGATTCATCAGGAATGGCATAATGTTTTACAATGGGGGTGGCTGGCTTTATAAGCTCAGCTGGCACACACTGGAAAGCAACAGGACGAAAATGAAAAGCAACAGTAAAGAGAAAAAGGCGAGCGATGCGAGCCGTCCACTGTCTTGATGATCTTCTCCCTTAGCCGTCCGATAACTGAAGGTTTTGGGGCTCATTGTGGCCTGACAACTAGCTCTAGTATAAATTTGTACTAAGCTCAAGACACTTATTTTGAGACGGATGGATTACTGCATTAAAAATGTGATGCTATAGATACCATGATTAGATAATTTTAAGTAGGTTTTAGTGCAAGTACTTAATCTCTCTCTGAACATGTTCCCCAATGTAATCTGGAGTAGTAGTGTATGGAGGCAGGAGAACATCCATGCTGCGTTGCTCAAGCCCCCAGATTATTGTACCTCTGTTATATAAAGACCTTGATGGGGTTTGAGTACTTGAGTTCCAGCCTTTTCCTCGGAAAGATAATATCCCAAGTTTGCGACTCAAGAGAGTCGTGCATCGAAGGAAATTGTTGTTTTTCATCATAGGATCTGACTCAGTAAAGTAACAAACATATCACCAATCAGTTTCATCCTAGAACTCAAGACTATCTCCTCACAAACAACTGCACCTTTAACCTTCTTATGGTAACACAACACTAACCTGTTTCATTTCACGCACTTAAGCTTCATTTTTGTCTGGTCCCAAGATCTAAGACATACTGAGATTTGCGTCCACACAACAGCCATACAGACTGGTCCATGGGCGCCATATAATCTCGGAGAGCCCGAAATAATGGCCCAACGGTCCAACACCGGAACAGATCAACCAATGTAGAGGGAACCCATTGCTCCTACACAGGTACTATGTAGGCCTGGGAATGAATGCTCATCACATAGCCAAGCCGCTTCACTTTGTATTTGATCGATTGCTAGCAATTGCATATCAAGGATTTTGACCCGAGATCTAGGTCATATAACTCGAGCGGCAACCATCGGACAAAAGTCTAACTCAATGCAACTGCACAGAAGTGTCAACGTCTGGCATAGCGTGATAAGCTCTCGAGCTCCCGGTGCATGAGTCTGCGAGTTTGAATTTTTTTTCATAAATTTCAAAATTGTTTGTAGGTTTGTAAATTGATCATGAATTTGAAAATTGTTCGCATATTTGACAAAAATCTTGATTTCCAAAAGGATTTAAGAATTTAAAAACTGTTCGCGATTTTCATAAAATTTAATGAATTTGAGATTTTTTTCCATTTTCAGAAAAACTCATGATTATTTAAGCTCGAATATGAAAAGAAACAGAAAAAGGGACAGAAGAAAGTAGAAACAGACTAACGGGCCAGCCTATAACAGTGGACGGGGGTGCATGTTTGGTCGCTGTCCCCACACGAATGCTATTTCTCGCATACGCGAGCACTAGGGGAACTCTCGCGCGAAGATAGTTTCACCGGTGCTAGCCACCAGGGTCTGGAATCTCATCACATGACGGGGCGGGATGTAGTTGAGGCATAGTTAGCCCAAGTTTCATTGTTTTTGTTTTTTTTCTGTTTTTTCTTTTCCTTTTTTGATAGGGTTTCTTTGTTGTTTCTTTGTTTTGTTTTTCATTTTTCTTCTCCATTTTTTGTTTGATTTTCTTTTTCTTCTCCATTGTTTTTTCTTATGTTTGTTTTCATTTTCACTCTACATTTTCGTATATGTCAAAACATTTTTTAATAAGTGATTAGCATTTTTTTATTCATGTTCTCCATTGTCCAAACACTTATTCAATAATTTACAAATACATGCTCAACGTTTTAATAATTGTTTCAGCATTTTTAAAGTACTTGTTCAACATTTTTAAAATACACATTCAACACTTTTTAAATATTTATTCAACATTTTTTCAAATACTTGTTCAACATTTTTTATACTTATTCAACATTTTTCAAATACTTGTTCAACATTTTTCAAATAATTGTTCAACCATTTTTTAATACTTCTAATACTTACTCGACATTTTGAAATACTTGTGCAAAATTTATCAAATACTCGTTCAACATGTTTTAATAATTATTCAATATTTTTCAAATACTTGTTCAACATTTTTCAAATACTCGTTCCACATTTTTTAATACTTATTCAACATTTTCAAATACTTGTTCAACATTTTTTTGAATAATCATTCACATTTTGAATACTTACTCAACATTTTTTCCAAATACTTGTTCAACACATTTTAAAATGTGTTTTGAAGATTATTTTTCTTAATATATATGTTTATTATTTTAATATATGGCGAATAGTACAAAAAGAAAGCAGAAAACAAGAAAAAAAGGACAGGTCATTGCCTCCCGCGCGGCTGGGCCAGCCCATCTGTGGCTTCCCCCAACATGAGGTGGGTTCACCCTCGTCTCACGTAACCCGAGGAATAAGTGTGTCCCTGTCCCTAGACCCTCCCCCCCACACACATGAGGAATAGGATCTCGGGGACAACAGATAGGGTGGTACGTGGAGCAGTTTTATTGGGCTCACAACCTACGTTGGGCTGACAGTTCCGTCTAGTCAACACTATTTTAGGTGCTGTGAGAGAACTGAGTAAGCTCATACTGTAAAAACTGTTTACAGAATACTGCAAAACGTTGTTCATGTTTTTACCGTTTGCTTTTTTTCCGCCAGAATATATCCTATAAAAAAATCAATGCACCCTACATAAAACCTCCTTAAAGTGTAATCTAAATTACAACTGGGTCTTTCGATTACTAGGTCGCGCCCGCACCGGCCGAGCTCTTGCTGCCATGCACTCGCCCTTGCTGGTCTGCCGAACGGCCGCACCACGCGCACGTCAAGAGGCTTGTCTGGGCGAAAGGCTCCTCCCCTCGCCACGGTTGGCGCGCACCACGACGGACGCAATCGAGCTCCTGCTCGCGCCCGAGGCCGAGCCCATGTTGCTGCATTGCTAGCTAGCTGCGCATTGCTATCGCGCCATGTGGCCGGGGCGAGCTCGTCCGCCGCTGGCACGTCCGGCAGCGAGCGATGGATGCAGGTCGCGGGCGGCGGCCGGAAGACCATGGCGGGAGCTAAAACCTCCCTTGGGCCAACCGTTGTTGTTTAATAGGTCCGTAAAAAAAGGCTCCATCCTCATTATCTACGGGGCGAGCCCGTATTATGCAGGATCCGGCAAATTTTTTTTACAAGATGGCCGATTTTGCGGGATCTGTTCGGGGCGAATAAAACGCCATCGTCCGCTAAACCGGCGGTTATTATTCCGGATGGCCCCTTTTAGGATATTTACTAGAGATGCTCTAAGTGAGTAACACAACCCATGCTTTCGTGTTGCTTGAAAAAAAACATGCTCCTAGACTTCTGAAAAAAAGACATGTGTTCATCATTGAGAGCTCCTAGTTGATGTCAGTGTGCGCCCCCAAAAAAATTGGAAGTTGCTTCACTTAAACCAATCCCGAATGGGCCGGCCCACTTTGCTTGTGAACTGTTTTTTCTTCTTCTTGTTTTGCGAAATTCTTTCAACTTCGTGATTTTGTTTTTGAAATCATTAATATTTTTGAATATGTGAAAATTTTCTAAAAACTGTAAACAATTCAAAAATACTCCCTCCGTTCCTAAATGTAAGTCTTTGTAGAGATTACACTAGATGGACTACATACGGAGTAAAATGAATGAATCCACACTTAAAATGCATCTATATACATCCGTATGTAGTTTATAGTAAAATCTCTACAAAGACTTATATTTAGGAACGGAGGGAGTACTTATTACGAATTTGTGAACATTTTTTAAGTTGGAAATATTTTCTAAATTAGTCAGTATTTTCTACCAATTCGCTAAATTGTTTTTTTGAAGAAAAAAACATACTCACGATTTTTTGTGAATCTGCGACATTATTTGAAATTCCTAAAAAAATTGATGACTCTTTTTGGAATTTTGAAAAAAAATTAAACGATGAACACTTTTATTAATCAACGAACATTATTTGAAATTCACAAGCATTTTTACGAAATTTATTCTATTTAAACTCTGAATATTTTATAAATTCGTGCATTTTCTGAAATCTGGGAATAATTTTTGTGAACATTTGTCCAAAATCACGAACATTTTTGTAATCTGCTAACATTTTATGATTTTGTGAACATTTTTTCAAAATAATGAACATTTTTTGAATTCACGAACATTTATAATTCTTGAAAATTTTACAAAATAGCAATTTGTTTTTAAAATTTGAAACTTTTTTAGAATCTTATGAAACCATATCTTAAAAGAGAAAAGAAAGCAGAATAAAAAATAAAAAAGCAGAAAACCACACAGAGACAAAAAAGCTAAAAACACGAAAAAACCAGAAAAAGCCTGTCGATGTTTTTTTCCCGAGAGCGCGTCAATGGCATACCATATTTTTACATAGGGAAGCAAGACAATTTACAAGAAGATTTATCACTTTGCAAACAGAGCCAGAGGCTCGGTCAAACATCCAGTCCAACACCTACCAAGAACAAAGGGCTACTCTCTCACTAATCGATCCCCCGGCACCTGCCTTCCTTCTTCCAATCTTCAATTTCGGCGATTACCCGGTCCCTCAATAACCGATCGATGGGTGACCCATAGGCCATAGCCAGTGTACGCTTGACCTGGGAATTGAATTCGCCCAACCAAACACGACCCAAACTTTTGTTCGCCGATGAAGCCTACAGCGCGACCCAAACTTTTGTTCGCCGATGAAACTTTTGTTCGACCCAAACACGACCCAGTGTGGAGTATACATGTTGGACCCCAAGTCTGTTACAGCTACAGTAGTACTACTAGTATCCTGGGACGTTGCGGGTGCTGGCCGCGCGTGAATGATTGCATCGACGTCTCCGATGTCTGCGATTCTGAAAGAGAAGGGAGAAGCAGAATCTCTCGCCTCGGAACATGGGAAAAGAGGAGGGCAAAAGGGCGAGAAAAAGCGAAAGGAAGGCGCGCCGGGCAGGGCAGCAGGCAGGCAGGCAAGACCGTAGACCAAAGACTCTGCCTGGCATGGCAGCACGCGAGCTCTTTTTTGTTTCGCAGTAAAGTTTTACTTTTACCATCGCGCACGCACAAGTTAAGAATTCGGTGCTCGGATTGTCTCGGACCAGTGTAGCTCTGGGAAGTGAACAATACTATGTACAGTAGCTTCGAGGAATTTGGGGCATCGCACAGATTTGATCAAAGCTACTACTGTACTAACAAAAAGAGTGGCCAATTTTTGGCCCCGTGAGGCAGGAGGCCAACAAAAGGGAGCGACCCATCAAGGCGACAAGAAGTTGGTTAGGAGCGAAGTTGCACCGAGCATGCCATGGACCAGCGCACTCCAACGCCTGCCTCCCACTCCATGGCTCCATCACCAACAGCTTCCTTTCGTCGTCGACGAACGGGTGGGCACGCCATGCCATGCCCATGCATGCAACAACCATGTGCCAAAATCGCTCGATCCACTGCTGCTTTCTCACCTCCACGCTCACAAGAAGCCACAACAACTCATTTCAAAAAAAAGAAGCCACAACAACATCGCATCGACGGAACACATGTGAGCAAGCATATCAGCCTCAAGCCCTCAGCTCGACACGAGTGTCTTCTCTTCCGATCGCATCGGATGCCGCTCCGGCGCTCCTCCTCGCACTCGCAGGCCGTAGTAATGAACGCGCACTTGATGGTGCAGCCGGTGCGCTGCCGGGCCAGAGTTTTTACTGCTGCGGCGCGCGCGCCAGGCGGCAGAAGCGGGTAACCGCGGCAGGGCGAGCAGGCGAAAAGCGACGCGGCCCAGGCGCCCGCAACCGCCGCGCGTGAGCAGAGCGAGCCAAGTGCGCGCGGAGTCGCTGACGGGTGGGGCCGGAGGCGCTGTGGGTGGTGGAGTCGGGCGACCAACCACCGCGGGGTTTGCACGGCGCCGGGTGGACCGGGTGCAGGGGACTAGGGGCGGGGAGGTTGCTTCCGGCTGGGGATAGCCCCGAGGCGGTGGTGGACTGGCGGTACGGTTACTATATTTATCTGTTCGGGTATAGGCGCAATTCTGCTCAACTACTAGGGGCGCAAGGATCTTTTTGCGTGATTTGATGTTGGAGGTTCATTCTCTGGTTTGGACCTTGGGCTGTTAATGTGGATAATTGCTAGTCAAAAGTGTCTGCTCAAGTTCATGCTCATCGTCTTGTTGACTTGAGTAGGGTTGACAATTTTTCCAAGCGGCCAGATAGGAGCTTGATTTGAAGAGCATATAGACAACCGAAGCATCAAACATAAAAAGGTTCACTCGAAAAATAAATAATAAAAAGGGAGGTAGAATAGACATGATCATACATATTCTTGCTCACTAGTGTACAAAGTACAAACAGCTTCAAACATCGTTTTTTTTAAACGGAGGCAAAAGATTTGCCTCATATATTAAATAAGGAGAGGAGAGTTTATTACAACACACACCCAGAATACGGCATGACAATTATTCTCGCAATAGAAAAGACCATAACTTCTTTGCCCCGACGGTGATCCAAAGGTTTGCCTCGTCGATGATGGTGTTGAGTAGAGTTGGCGGAGGCTTGCTCTTATGCCGGAACACTCTTGCGTTTCTCTCATTCCAAATGACCCACGACACAAGCATGGTGATCGAGGCCTTCACTTTTCGGTTGGTGGTGCCCACGGCACTCATGCTCGCCCACCATGTCTTGACTGAGTCGAAGGAGCTCCACGCCGACGTGTCCATGTCGTGTATGAGAAATTTCTGAATAACCAAATTCCAAAGCCTCAACGTGAAGCGGCATCTGAAGAATAGATGTGTTCCACATTCTTGCACTCCCCTGAACAAGGGGCAAGGGCCACAATTTGGCCAACCCCGCTTAGCCAATCTATCGGCGGTCCAAATTCTATCTTGCAGTGCGAGCCAAGCAAAGAACTTGACCTTCGGTGGGGCCCAAGGCTTCCAAACCATTTAGTCCATGGGGGAGAGGACCAAACCCAAAAATTGTGCCCTGGAAGCAGAGGCCGCAGAGTAATGCCCAGAGTCCGAGTGTTTCCATACTATGTCGTCCTCAGCAAGCTCATCAAGATGCACCTCATGCAAAAGCATCCAACGGGTGAAGAATTGTGTTACGTGTTCGGTGGAAACAACCGCAGGTGGCCTGATTTTGAGGATCCACGCGTTTTCCTTGAGGGCCTCCCGTACCTTCCAATGTTTCCACGATGAAGACTCGTAGATGTGAGGAGCAATGTCCTTGGGTTTGCGCCCAAGAATCCAAGGGGATTCCCAGAAGGGTGTCTTCGCCCCATTCCCGGCCGTGATTGTGGTGCTAGCATAGAAGAAGTTGAGATCTTCCTCATCACACGGGTTACCTCTCCCAACCCACAATTTTGTTGGCTCCTTCCATTCATACCAAGGCCACCGCAGTCTCAAGGCCCGCGCGAACTTATTGGTGTTGAGGACCCCAAGCCCACCATAAGCAAGCAGCCGTCAGACAATGTCCCAATTGACCTTGCATTTTGCCCCGGTTGTCTTATCTGACCCAGACCATAGGAAGGCCCTCTCAAGCTTGTCGATGTTTTGGAGGATGGTGGGCTGTATGAAGCGGTGTGATGAAGTAGATCACTTGGGAAGCGAGCACCGACTTGGCAAGAGCCGCGCGCCCAATGGTGGTGATGTTTTGGCCCTCATATGTTGCCAATCTGCTTGCCACCTTGTCCACAAGGAATTGCAAGTCAACGATCTTTAGCTTCCACACAGAGAGTGGTAGGCCCAAATATCGTAGCGGGAAGGAGGCCCTAACAGCCGGCAGCCCTTGGGTGATTTGCCCCAAGTCAAGGTTACGACACTGAATTGGAACCATCGAGCTCTTATGGAAATTGGTGCACAGACCGGTGAAATCCCCAAAGCCTCTCAGAATAGTCGCAAGGTTGTCCACATCACTTTCAATCGGAGCTACAAACACGGCTGCGTCGTCCTCATAGAGGGAGGTACGCACCATGACACCTCTCCCTCGGAGCTTATGAAGCAGCCCCTTTTTTGTCGCTATGTCGAGGATACACTGTAGGGGGTCAATAGCTATGACAAACAAGAGTGGAGAGACGGGGTCCCCTTGGCGTAGCCTTGGCCGTGCTTGATGGGAGCACCAGGTACTCCATTCAAGAGGATACTCGAAGATGAGGAACATAGGAGTGCCGCAATCCACTCTTGAAATTTGCTTGGGAAACCTCGTCTCCGAAGGAGGTCAAGCAAGTACTCCCATTTAACAGAGTCAAAGGCCTTGCGAATGTCCAACTTGAATAGTAGGGAGGGGGTCTTGCTCTTGTGAAGGCGCCGCGCGAGGTTTCGAACATACAAGTTGTCGTGGATGCTCCGTGTTTTGATGAAAGCACTTTGAGCGTTGGAGACGAGGGTGGACATATGCGGTCCTAGCCTTATGGAAAGCACTTTTGCAATGATCTTGGAGATTCCATGAATGAGACTGATGGGTCTATAATCAAAGATGCTCTCTGCCCCATCCTTCTGTAACGCCCCGGACACACCCGCCGGTGGTCGTTACTCCTGGCGGGATCTAGACTGGCCTCACAGATTAATACTAGTCTTTTCTGCGCACTTTGTCCTCACTCGCACACCCGGAGCAACTTCGGTCGGTCACCCATCTGAAACTACTCCAAGCCGAGCACGCTTAACTTTGGAGTTCATGCGAATGGGCTCCGGAAAAGAAGGAATTCCTTATTGATATGAGTAGTCTATCATCCCTAATAAGCCAGGCTATCACATACACCCACACTCAGAGGAACCGACGTCCTCGTCGGGCCACAGGAACGTTCCCTCTTGGCACAACCGTCTGTGCATCCAGTCCGGTACATGTGCCATGTCGTGTGCCACGACGGGTCACAAACTTCATGAACAACATGACCGCGACCTGTCGCAACCATCCGTGTAACCGCGAGGGTCGGCTCGATACCAACTTGTAATGCCCCGGACACACCCGCCGGTGGTCGTTACTCTGGCGGGATCTAGGCGGCCTCACAGATCAATACTAGTCTTTTCTGCGACTTTGTCCTCACTGCACACCCGGAGCAACTTCGGTCGGTCACCCATCTGAAACTACTCCAAGCCGAGCACGCTTAACTTTGGAGTTACATGCGAATGGGCTCCGGAAAGAAGGAATTCCTTATTGATATGAGTAGTCTATCATCCCTAATAAGCCAGGCTATCACACCTTCTTGGGAAGCAGCACAACATTCGCGGAATTGAGAGAGTGAAGATTTGCTGTGTGGAGGGAGTCAAAGCAATGAATCACCCTCATGAGGTTGTGCTTGATGATGCCCCAACACTTCTTGAAGAAGAGGTCGGTGAAGCCATCCGGCCCAAGCGCCTTGTCACTAGGCATGCTATTTATTGCCTCGATGACCTCGTCCTCGGAGAAGGGAGAGTCAAGCTCCTGTAGGTCATGCAACTCCAAGTTAAGTTCCTCCCAATTGAAGTCCTTTGTGCTTGCACTTCTCCTTTTCATTATATGCCAGAAATGGTCGTGAGTTATTTTTTCCTTGGCGTTGTGCTCGGTCACCCACCCTTGATCATTCATGATACGGTGAATGTGGTTTTTCCTCCTTCGCGCATTAACCCGGCGATGAAAGAACTTTGTGTTGGCATCACCTTCTTTGATGTTCGCAATTCTGGCACATTGCTTCTTGCGTGCTTTCTCAAGCACAGCCAGGCTTATGACCCTTCTCCTGAGCCTAGCTCGAAGGTCGAGCTCCTTGGGGGAGAGCAGCCTTCTCTCCCGAGCAATGTCGAGGCGTAGGATCACCAAGAGGGCGGCATGGAGATGGACCTTAGCTTTAGAGAAGAGACCCCTACTCCACTGTGAGAGGTGCACTGCCGTTTTCTTTAGCTTGTGGAAAAGGATAATGTGTGGCTCGGTGTGCTCAACGGGCTCGACCCAGGCCTTTTGGACCACCTCACCGAAGCCGGGCATAGAAGTCCAAAAGTTCTCAAATTTGAAAGTCTTAGGCCTCCTAGGACCCTTATCATTGGCGAGCAGGAGCGGGCAATGGTCGGGTAGGGACAAAGAAAGTGCATGGAGCACGTGGTCGTTGAAGGAGGAAATAGCATTATATGGTGAAACTGAAATAATAGTGCACAAATGGATCCCCTAGCTTAGACTAGCCACAATGGGTAGTAACATAGAGTAGTATGTTGGAGATATGCCCTAAAGGCAATCATGTATGACGATATTTCCTATGTGTTTATGAATAAAGATAGTCCTTGGATGTAATCAATGATACTTGTTGGCAAGTATGTGACTTGTCTGTGAGATCTTGTGTTTGTATGATACATCCTAAATAGTCCCTAGTCGCAAGTGACGTGTGGGCACACGTCGGATTAGACTAGCATATGACCCGGTGGATGGCTCAGTCTCACTAGCCATGGAGCATTGGATGCTAACCGGATAATATGGACTTGGAAAGGTCTGGTCGGATTCGACGTAGTCGGATCTGAGTCGAGATAAGGTCCGAGTCGGACAGACCCAACTATGAGACGCAGCGATATGTCCTCTGTGAGTCTCTAGTACAATATACGTTCTATGTCCTAAGACCTGAGCTGACGCATGTACTCGGGATGGTAACAGACTTGCTTCGGGCCGACCAAACGCTACTCCGTGACTGGGTAGTTACAAAGGTAGGTTTCGGTTTGTCGATCCCATCTCATGCGAGACATGGTCGAGCAAGATGGGATTTGCCCCTCCGATCAGGAGAGATATACTCTAGGCCCCTCATGTGATCCGACCAGGGTAAGCATGGCCATGCGACAGGGATTATGAGATAATCCGGTTTTGTGGTCGGTATCACTGGAACGAGAAAGAGGTCAGGCTACCATAAGAATGACAGACTCGCCTTGAGCCCGACAACATATATCGTGTGGCAAAGGGAACAGAAGTATGATGTACAGGTTCGCCTAACCAGCTTCATGGTCTGCTTGGTGTTCGGCATGCCTTGCTAGAGGCCGCTACCAATCGTGCAGTTCGGAGGTAATCCGAACTGCGACCAAGTCGACTTGAACCTAAGGGGTAGCGCGCTTAAGGGAAGGAACCTACAAGGTCGGTTCGTAGGACAGTGGTCGGATGTGATCCGAACTGGACTAGGAACGTGACCGAGTAGAGTTGTGGGCTTTAGGGTCCGTGCGAGGCCCAAGTGTTGAGCCCTGGACGGACGCCTATATAAAGTGGAGGTGCAGCACACTCATGAGGTTGATCGCTTCAACGCTGTCATTAGGGTTTGCATGTGTTGCGAATAGCCACCTCCACTCGCCGCCGACTGTGTGATCGGACCTAGCAGTCCGCCGCACGGTGTTCCTCCTGCACGCGTGGATACCGTTAGAGATGGTGCACTTGTGCCGCTCCGGCGAACTTGTATGTGGGATCGGACGACCAGCTGTTTGAGGGAGATCGCACGAGGAGGAGACGATCCACGCAGACGCGCTGCCTCAACTCTACTTCCGCTGCACGGCACTGCGCGTCTAGTGGTAACGAACTGTGATCCATCTCCCATAGCATGTTCTTGGATGTTCTGCGCGTAGGAAAATTTTAATTTGCAGTCGATGCACCCTACCGTAGAGCCCAACAGTGGTATCAGAGCCTCTGCTATAGGATTTGGATTCATATCGTACGCATATTAGATATGTGGAGACGGTAGATGAGATCTGTTGTCGTTGATAAGATCGACTATGTGCACGGTTGATGTGATCAATTGCACATGGGGATCGTTGAGGCTATGTTTTCTGTTAGTCGGGATCGATGAGGTCGAGACACGATCTACCCCTACCGGTCGGTAATCCGCCATCGGGGTTAACAGTGAAACATAAATCCGAATCAGATTCGCGATGATCGATATGATCGGTCAGATCAGAAAATTCGGCGTGAACGGAGTTCAGATGCGATCTGTGATTTCCGAAAACGTCGGGCGCTGCCCGCACCCGCGAGGGGCGCTGCCCCTTCGAATCCCGCACGCTAACCGGCTAGCGGGACCGCCGTGTACGTAGCGCCGTGTATTTCGTACCCGACACACAAAACGGTAGAATGCGTTTCTATGCATAACTTTGTTTTGCAGGTTTGATGTGAATAGTATGGCTCATGTGTATGTGATGCATGTGTGTAATTTATACGTGGCCTAGGTGTCATGTTTGTCAGCCGGCAGGAGCCAAAGTGCTGTCATTATATTGTATAACGACCTGCGTGTCGACTTGTGACTCTATGTAAAATTCATTACTAGTTGTAGTAGTTGGATAATAGAGATCAGGTTGGTGGCTTGGCGTCCCGGCATGACAAACAAGATGGAGTTCGTAGATGGTCATCAGAGTCGGAGCCGACCTGTAAGAACGTCCATGAAGGAGCCATACTATTTCACAATATGTGTTATTTGTGATTGTTATGCTTCTTTGTTTCTATGCATGTTAGAATGGTAGAAAGATCCCTCATGAATATCAAGCGAATTGCCATCCCCGATGTTGCACCTTCGCACATCAAGTATGTCTAGTAGTGGGCTCATAAAATTGGGGTGTTGCTGGATGTCCTTGAACTGAAGGGTTAAATGGTCGGACACGGACATGCATCGCATCAGGTTAACTTGACAAGGCTATCAAAACGGTTTTGGGCCTTGTGGCAAAGAAGGTTGGGAGCCGGGGTATGAGATACCTTCCCGACGGACAGGAGTCATATAGAGATACGATTAGCAAGGAGTTGCTTACCGGATAGGTACGTTGGCTAGCAGTGATGTTAAATCTCACTAGTCGCATGCGCTAGTCGGGTCTGAATCACCGAGAGTTTGCGGAGGATCTTGACTTGATGGGAGTATTTACATTTAGGCTAGAATTACTCTACATAAACACATTGCTTAGTGATTGCATATTTTCTGTTGTAGATCAATGGCACCACCTGCTCAACCCAACTTTGCATTGAAATTAATTCTGGAAAAGGATAAACTGAATGGAACAAACTTTACCACCTGGTATAGAAATTTGAGAATTGTTCTCAAGCACGATAAAAAGGAACATGTTCTAGAGGATCCACTTCCAGAGGAACCTGCCCATAGTGCTAATGCCACAACTAAGAATGCCTACCAGAAACTCATTGATGAATCAACGGAGATCAACTGTCTAATGCTGGCTTGTATGGAGCCCGATTTGCAACAGCATTTCGAAAATGTTGAGGCTTACGATATGATCGAGAGTCTCAAGTGCATGTTTCAGACACAGGCTAGGACTGAAAGGTTCAACGTCTGGCGATCCTTGATGGATTGCAAGCTGAAGGAAGGTGATCCACTGAGCCCACATGTGATCAAGATTATCGTATATGTGCAAGCTTTGGATCGTTTGGTCTTCCCGCTCTTGGATGAGCTGGCTACTGATGTTGTTCTGGGTTCTCTTCCACCCAGCCATGGGACGTTCATCCCGAACTATCATATGCATGGCATGGATAAGAAGCTCACTGAATTGCATTGGATGCTCAAAGTGGCAGAGCAGGATATTAAGAAAGGCACACATCAAGTGTTGATGGTGCAGAAATCAGCTAAGTTCAAGAAGATTGGTCCAAGAAAAAGGCTAAGGCAAAGGCACGGAAACGGTAACCTCTGCTGCTGCGCCGAAGTCTGGACCGGACTCGAAGACCGTTTGCTTTCACTGCAAGGAGACCGGTCACTGGAAGAGGAACTGTAGCAAGTGCTTGCAGAGCATGGCAAGAAGGCCGGAAATGCTTCTTCAGGCAAAGGTACACTTGTTGCATATGTTATAGACATTTACCTTGCTGACATACCTAGTAGCTCTTAAGTATTTGATACCGGATCGGTTGTTCATATTTGCAACTCGATGCAGGGGCTGGTAAGAACTAGGCGTGTGGCACAAGGGGAGATTGACATCAGGGTCGACAACAAAGCAAGAGTTGCTGCGTTGGAGGTCGGCACGATGCAGCTCCAGCTTCCTTCCGGGATCATTATGGAATTGAATAATTGTTATTACATTCCTGCACTTAGTCGGAACATTATTTACGCCTCATGTTTGATGAGTCAAGGTTATGAATTCAATTTAAAGGACAATGGTTCTTGATATTTTTGAATGGTATGTTCCACGGCTATGCACCCATTGTAGATGGGCTATTTATATTGAATCTAGAACAGAACCGGTCTATAACGTGAATGTCAAGAGGCATAAGCCTAATGAGATAAATCCGACATACTTACGGCATTGCGGCTTGGACACATTAGTCTCAAACGCATGAAGAAGCTCCATGATGATGGGCTCCTAACTTCGTCCGACTTCGGGTCGTTCGAGACATGTGAATCATGCTTGCTCGGCAAGATGACTAAGTCTCCTTTCGCAAAGAGTTGCGAGAGGGCGTCCGATCTATTGGAGCTTATACATAGTGATGTGTGTGGTCCAATGAGCACATCTGCCAGAGGTGGCTATTAGTACTTCGTGAATTTTACCGATGATTTGAGTAGATATGGATATATCTATTTAATGAGGCACAAGTCAGAAACTTTTGAAAAGTTCAAAGAGTTTCAGAACGAGGTTGAGAATCTGCTCGGCAAGACAATAAAGCTTATACGATCAGTTCGTGGAGGTGAGTACATGAGCCAGGAGTTTGATGATCATCTGAAAAGTCAAGGTATAGTACCTCAGCTCACACCTCCGGGTACGCCACAGAGAAACGGCGTGTCGGAACAGAGGAATAGGACCTTGTTGGACATGGTCCAATCTATGATGAGCAAATCGGATTTACCCTTGTCATTTTGGGGATACGCTCTAGAAACTGCAGCTTTCACACTTAATAGGGTACCATCAAAATCTGTAGACAAGACACCACATGAGATGTGGACCGGGAAGAGTCCCAGTTTGTCTTTTCTAAAGATTTGGGGTTGTGAAGCATTTGTCAAGCGACTTATGTCAGACAAGCTTACACCCAAGTCAGATAAATGCATATTCGTGGGATATCCGAGGGAAACCTTGGGATATAGCTTCTACAACCGGGAAGAGAACAAAGTGTTTGTTGCTCGGAACGGGGTTTTCCTTGAGAAAGACTTTCTCAGTCGGGAGGCCAGTGGGAGGACGGTTCGACTCGAAGAAATTCGAGGACCACTCGGGGACGGCTCGGCTGGTGATGAAATCATACCGGAGTCAGTCAGGGAACCTGTAGTGGAAGCGACACCGAAACCACGGAGGTCGGAAAGATTGCGTAGAGTGTGTGATGTATTGCTGCTAGAAAGCGACGAGCCGGCCACGTATGCGGAAGCGATGGTGAACCCAGATTTCAAGGCATGGCTGGAGGCCATGAGATCCGAGTTAAAGTCCATGGATGAGAATCAAGTCTGGGACTTGGTTGATCCGCCACCTGGTGTAACTGCCATTGGTTGCAAATGGTTCTTTAAGAAGAAAACCGATGTGGATGGAAATGTTCAGATCCACAAAGCTCTGCCTGTCGCTAAAGGTTATGGACAAGTTCAAGGAATTGACTACAACGAGACTTACTCGCCGGTAGCGATGCTAAAATCGGTGAGGATCATACTAGCTATAGCTGCATATTTCGATTACGAGATATGGCAGATGGATGACAAAACGGCTTTCCTTCACGGAAATTTAACCGAGGACGTGTATATGATACAGCCCGAGGGTTTTGTTGATCCAACTAGCACTAGTAAGGTATGCAAGCTCAAGAGATCCATTTATGGGTTGAAGCAAGCATCTCAGAGTGGGAACATTCGTTTTGATGAGGTCGTCACTGGTCTCGGTTTCATCAAAAGCAAAGAGGACTCTTGTTTATACAAGAAGTTAAGTGGGAGCTTGATAGTGTTTTTGATCTTGTATGTGGATGACATACTACTGATCGGAAATGATGTTTCGATGTTGAAATCGGTCAAGGAGTCATTGAATGGCATGTTTTCGATGAAAGACCTTGGTGAGGTACTGTATATTTTAGGCATTAAGATCTATAGAGATAGATCGAGGAGGCTGCTCGGCTTAAGCCAGAGCACGTACATAGATAAAGTGTTGAAGCGGTTCAACATGAGTGAGGCGAAGAAAGGGTTCTTGCCACTCTCACATGGTATAAGGCTAAGCGAGACTCAGAGTCCTTCGACATCTGATGAGCGAAGTAGGATGAGTAGGATTCCGTATGCCTCAGCAATTGGATCCATCATGTATGCCATGATATGTACAGGGCCTGATGTTGCTTTTGCAATAAGCCTAACAAGTAGATACCAGGCCAACCCTGGTGAGAGTCACTGGGCAGCGGTAAAGACTATTTTGAAGTACCTGAAAAGGACTAAAGAGATGGTCCTAGTTTATGGAGGCGAGGAAGAGCTCGTCGTAAGGGGTTACGCCGATGCTAGTTTCCAAACCGACAAAGATGATTGTCGATCACAGTCCGGATTCGTGTACGTCCTGAACGGAGGAGCGATTACCTTCGGATGAGTTCCAAGCAGGATACGGTGGCCGATTCTACCACAAAAGCCGAATACATTGCGGCTTGTGAAGCTGCAAAGGAAGGTGTTTGGATCCGGCATTTTCTGGATGATCTTGGTATTTTCCCAGCCTTGGTGAAACCATTGTACCTTTATTGTGATAATTCTGGTGCCATCGCACAAGCCAAGGAGCCAAGGAATCACCACAAGGTCAGACACAGAGACCGAAAATATCACCTGATACAAAAGATCTAAAGAATGGTGATGTAGAGTTATGCAAGATTCACATGGATGGAAATGTTGCAGATCCGTTGACTAAGCCACTTCCACAACCCAAGCATGAGGGGCACGTTAGAGCTATGGGCATTCGATGTCTATTTGATTGACTCTAGTGCAAGTGGGAGACTGTTGGAGATATGCCCTAGAGGCAATCATGTATGATGATATTTCCTATGTGTTTATGAATAAAGATAGTCCTTGGATGCAATCAATGATACTAGTTGGCAAGTATGTGACTTGTCTGTGAGATCTTGTGTTTGTATGATACATCCTAAATAGTCCCTAGTCGCAAGTGACGTGTGGGCACATGTTGGACTAGACTAGCATATGACACGGTGGATGGCTCAGTCTCACTAGCCATGGAGCATTGGATGCTAACCGGATAATATGGACTTGGAAAGGTCTGGTCGGATTCGACGTAGTCGGATCCGAGTCGAGATAAGGTCCGAGTCGGATAGACCCAACTATGAGACGCAGCGATATGTCATCTGTGAGTCTCTAGTACAACATACGTTCTATGTCCTAAGACCTGAGCTGACACATATACTCGGGATGGTAACAGACTTGCTTTGGGCCGACCAAACGCTACTCCGTGACTAGGTAGTTACAAAGGTAGGTTCCGGGTTTGTCCAGACCCATGCTGCGAGACATGGTCGAGCAAGATGGGATTTGCCCCTCCGATCAGGAGAGATATACTCTGGGCCCCTCGTGTGATCCGACCAGGATAAGCATGGCCATGCGACAGGGATTATGAGATAATCCGGTTTTGTGGTCGGTATCACTGAACGAGAAAGAGGTCAGGCTACCACAAGGATGACAGACTCGCCTTGAGCCCGACAACATATATCGTGTGGCAAAGGGAACATAAGTATGATGTACAGGTTCGCCTAACCAGCTTCATGGTCTGCTTGGTGTTCGGCATGCCTTGCTAGAGGCCGCTACCAACCGTGCAGTTCGGAGGTAATCCGAACTGCGACCAAGCTGACTTGAACCTAAGGGGTCGCGCGCTTAAGGGAAGGAACCTACAAGGTCGGTTAGTAGGACACTGGTCGGATGTGATCCGAACTGGACTAGGAACGTGACTGAGTAGACTTGTGGGCTTTAGGGTCCGTGCGAGGCCCAAGTGTTGAGCCCTGGACGGATGCATATATAAAGTGGAGGCGCAGCACACTCATGAGGTTGATCGCTTCGGTGCTGTCATTAGGGTTTGCATGTGTTGCGAATAGCCACCTCCACTCGCCGCCGACTGTGTGATCGGACCTAGCAGTCCGCCGCATGGTGTTCCTCCTGCACGCGCGGATACCGTTAGAGGCGGTGCACTTGTGCCGCTCCGGTGAACTTGTACGTGGGATCGGACGACCGGCTGTTCGAGGGAGATCGCACAAGGAGGAGACGATCCACACAGACGCGCTTCCTCAACTCTACTTCAGCTACACGGCACTGCGCGTCTAGTGGTAACAAACTGTGATCCATCTCCTGTAGCATGTTCCTAGATGTTCTGCGCGTAGGAAAATTTTAATTTGCAGTCGACGCACCCTACCGTAGAGCCCAACATAGTAACATGGCCATGCCCATGTTACTACCTTTATAGTGGGGAGTAACATATGTGTGGTAACATGCAACTCTTTATTTATTAGGCTATAAACTCATCTTGCCTTGATATGTGTGATGTTACTTATACTAGTAGTGAAAGTGCAACTAATCTCTGGGTGGTTTTGGTAATTCTTAACATCATATAGTTCATTGAACTAATGCTCTTTCAAGACGATCATTTCAGAAAGTTCAATGATTGGCATGGCATGGACTAGAGATGTGGACCCCTCAAAATGCAAAAGACATATATTGATAACAAGCTCAAGACTCTGCATTTTCATTTTAGTGATCCAAGATCACATTGAGTCCATAGGAAAGCCAATACTATTAAAAGGGGATGAGGTGTTGCTTAATGGCTTACTTGCTCAAAATGCTTAGTGATATGCTCAAAAACCCTCAACCACTTTCTCATTTCCACATATGTCCTAAACCTAAAGTCAAATTCTGCCCCACCAATTTGATCTATCCGGCGTCACCGAGTTTCATTTGACATAGCCACTGCCACAAACCCTAGTTACTTCGGTCTCACCAATAGGGATCTCGGTCTCACCGAGATGGGATTGCAAACTTTCTATTTTCTTTCTATAACATTTTGGTCTCACCGAAATGAGCAAATCTGTCCCACCGAGTCTGCATTGCAAACTCCCTATTTCCTTTTTGTAACACTTCGGTCCCACCGAAGTGAGCGAATCGGTCCCACCAAGTTTGCCTGACCAACCCTCTGTGTACCTATTGTTGAAATCGGTCCCAGCGAGTTTATGCGATCGGTCACACCGAGATTACGTTATGCCCTAACCCTAGCATATCGGTCTCACCGAGATTACTATATCGGTCCCACCGAAAATCCTCACATTCACATTTTTACCTGGATAGGTCTGACTGAGTTTGTTGATTCGGTTCCACCGAGTTTGGGAATCTGTGTGTAATGGTTAGATTTTTTGTGGAGGCTATATATACCCATCCACCAAGTCTTCATTCGTGGAGAGAGCCATCAGAACGTACCTACACTTCCACTACTCATTTTCTGAGAGAGAACCACCTACTCATGTGTTGAGACCAAGATATTCCAATCCTACCTTATTAATATTGATCTCTAGCTTCCCCAAGTTGCTTTCCACTCAAATCATCTTTCCACCATAGCCCAATCTGTGGCAGAGAGTTGAGTGTTGTCGAGACTATCATTTGAAGCACAAGAGCAAGGAGTTCATCAACAACACACCATCTATTACCTTTTGGAGAGTGGTGTCTCCTAGATTGGTTAGGTGTCACTTGGGAGCCTCCGTCAAGACTGTGGAATTGAACCAAGGAGTTTGTAAGGGCAAGGAGATCGCCTACTTCGTGAAGATCTACCCTAGTGTGGCAAGTCCTTCGTGGGCGATGGCCATGATGGGATAGACAAGGTTGCTTATTCATGGACCCTTCGTGGGTGGAGCCCTCCGTGGACTCGCACAGCCGTTACCCCCCGTGGGTTGAAGTCTCCATCAACGTGGATGTACGATAGCACCACATATCGGAACCACGCCAAAAATCTCTATGTCAACATTGCGTTTGCTCCTTCCAAACTCCCCCCATTTACTTTCTTGCAAGTTGCATGCTTTACTTTCTGCTGCCCATATACTCTTTGCATGCTCGCTTGAATTGTACTGAGATTGCTTGACTTGTGCAGTTGCTAAAATCTGCCAAGAACTAAAATTGGGAAAAGGTTAAGTTTTTTATTTGGTCAAGTAGTCTAATCACCCCCCTCTAGACATACTTTTGATCCTACAAGTGGTATCAGATCTTTGGTCTCCATTTTCCTTGATATCCATAGCTTTGGTGATCATAGCCTTGGTTTCACAACCTAGGAGAGTATGGCGTCTAGCGAGAGAAATTACCACCATAGAGGTCCTTACTTTGATGGTACTAATTTTGCTAGTTGGAAACATAAGATGAAAATGCATATTCTTGGACATAATCCTACCGTTTGGGCTATTGTGTGTATTGGTTTGCAAGGTGAATTCTTTGATGGGAGAGAACCAAACCGTGAAGCTACCGCGGAAGAATTGAAGATGCTGCAGTACAATGCTCAAGCTTGCGATATCCTCTTCAATGGATTGTGTCCCGAAGAATTCAACAAAATCAGCCATCTTGAGAATGCAAAGGAAATTTGGGATACTTTGATTGATATGCATGAAGGTACCGACTCCATCAAGGAATCCAAGTTGGATGTGCTCCAAAGTCAACTTGACAAGTTCAAAATGAAGGATGGTGGAGGTGTCGCCGAAATGTACTCTAGGCTTGCTCTCATCACAAATGAGATTGCCGTCTTAGGAAGTGAAGAGATGACCGACAAATTCATCATCAAGAAGATCTTGAGAGCCTTGGATGTAAAATATGATGCTGTGTGCACATTGATCCAAATGATGCCAAATTACAAAGATCTCAAGCCAACCGAAGTCACTGGAAGAATTGTTGCTCATGAGTTGTCACTCAAGGACAAAAAAAGAGCTTCACAACAAGTCTAATGGTGCTTACAAAGCCTCATGTGATACTCCTACATCATCAAATGAGAAACAAGCCTTCAATTAAGAATTGAGCTTAATGGTGAAGAACTTCAACAAATTCTACAAGAGTAGAAGCAAGGAAAGAAGTTCCAAGTCAAGGTCCTACAATGACAAAAGATCTTCTAGTTGTGAGCGAAATTGCTACAATTGTGGAAGACCCAGACACTACTCCAATGAGTGTACGGCTCCCTACAAAAGAAGAGAAGACTCACCTAAAAGAAGAAGCAAAAGGGAAGAATCACCTCCAAGAGAGAGAAGGAGTAGAGATGATCGCTATGAATGAAGAACCTCTCGAAGAAGCAAGGATTTGGAAAGGAAGGACAAGTCATCAAGGAGCTACACAAAACGAAGACATCAAGCTCATGTTGGTGAATGGGTATCCGGCTCCGACTCCGACCACTACTCCGAGAGAAGTTATCACTCCGACTCCGAATATACTCAAGATGAAGGTGTTGCCGGTCTAGCACTTGTGTCAACCAACTCCTATGACATATTTGATTCACCAAATGAAGGAATTGGGAGATGCTTCATGGCTAAAGGCCCCAAGGTAACACACCCCGAGTATGTTGATTTCAATAGAGATGAAGATGACTTGCTAGGTGATGATGATTTACTTGTTGACAACTCTAGTGATGAATACTATGATGAAACGTCAATTAATCATGATAATCAAGATAAAACGAATGACAATGATAAGAAGGAGATTGAGCGTCTAACTAAAGAACTAAACACTCTTACGTTAGCTCATGAAACTACTTTAGAAGATCATCGAGAACTTTTAAAAAATCATGAGAAGTTACGCTTCGAAAAGCTCAATCTTGAGCAAGAGCATGGGTTCTTAAAGGCCATCAATGATGATCTCCGGAAGAAAAGTTCTTCTTACATTGTCAAGAATTTACTCTTGTCTACTTACATGCCACAAGTAAAATCTAGCAACAAGAACAAGAAAGATTCTTCTTCTAGTAGTAACAATAATCATGCTAAATCCAATATTGTTGCTTCTAGTAGTTCCCTTGATTCCACTAATGATTCTCTTAGCCAAGTTACACGTGAGGATGAAAATAGCTTATTGAAGGGAATTATAGAGAAAGGTGTTTACAAAAGCCTTGCCGGAAGTAAGCAAGGAAGGCATCGGAAGAATCAAGGTGTTGGTTTTGAACGAAAGTTCAATGCCAATGGAGTTGAGTGGGAAGAAGATCAATACCCCAAGAAGAAGTTTGTTCCTCAACAAGAGAAGTATGACCCTACTTCCTTCAAGGGGACACAAGCTCAAGATGATCTTCCACCACAAGACCACAAGCTAAAAGGCAAGGACAAGCTTCAAGAAGAGTTTGATGCATTTGAAGATGCTCTGAAGGCCTTGGTCAAGTGGGTTCCCAAGACTACATCAAGTTCTACTTCATCAAGTACACCTACAACTCCAAGGATTCCCATCAAGATGATGTGGATCCCTAAGAAGAAGAACTAGAGAGTTCTTGAGGGTGACTCCGCCAACATACTTCACTCATATTCATTTTGGCAAGGACAAGTTCAAACAACTTCCACATCTTGCACTAGTTCAAGGAGTCACAAACCCTCTTGTTGGTAAGACAAGGGACAAGGTAACCTAATGCTTTCATGTACATCATCATGTGTGTGCTTCACCATATGTCTATGGATATCATTGTTTGTTCCTTGTGGGACTAACCCATGTAGGTATTGAAATTGCAACTCACTCCAATGGATTGCTTCAAATGATCTATTTCAACAATGAGCATCCACATCTTCGATATCTACATAAAGTCATCATCAACAAAACCCAAGGTTAGTTGATCCCTCTTAGGGGGTATATCACATCTAGGGGGAGCTTTACTCTAAGAATTGAGCTAAAGCAACTCCAATGGTGTGAACACAACAATCCTTTATGTAAAAGTGGTAACCCCAGTTGTGCTTAAACGATGAGTATGACCTATGATCAAATGCTCTCATTTGACTCCTAAGTCAATATACTCATATATAGATGACCTAGTCATCGCCAATTGCTTGATAGATGCTAGAGTGATTGTGCATGCTTTGCCACATATTTCATTTGCCATTTTATTGTGTGAGCATGTTGGTTGCATACTTTTCTCATTCAAGGACATCCATTTGTTGCTTTGATTGTTTGGGTTTCTTCTTTTTGCCAAATGGATGGACAAGAACGCCTAATAACTCCCTCTAGCTATCCATGCTTTTCTCTTCTCAAACTCTATTCATGTTACATCACAAAGTTTGATCTAAGTCAAATTCAAACCCTCTATGTGAGGAGCACTCGGAGTCCATTTTGTAACTTAAAATTTCCAAAACCTCTCTCTGTATTTCGGTCTGACCGACTCCTCCATTTTGGTCACACCGAGTTCACTGGGTTGATCAAGTTTTCAATCTCGGTGCAACCGATTAGAACATTTCGTTCTCACCGAGTTGTAGTAATCGCTTGCAATTCTATGTCTTGGTGCCACCAAGTTGTTCCACTCGGTCACACCGACAGTGTCAGGATATATATACTGACGGGCCAGATTTTGGAAATCACTTCAAAACCTCTTGGCCTGTGCATGTCCTGCTCTGCCTCTCGGGTCTCCGGATCGTCACCTCGTCACCAGCGACCTCCCACCGCTGGTCTCCGCCACTGTCAATGGATTTCAATGTCGCCGTTGCCGCCGTAGCGAACTCACTACCGAACTAGGGTATGAGTTCGACCCCTTGTGCATTCTCGTTGCTTTTGATTCTGAGCACAAGGTCAATGCCATGTTCTTTACCACGTATGAGATTGATCCATCCACAGAGAACCTCCATTGGACTAGATTTGAATTGAAAATTTAGGGTTAGGTTTCCGTCGGACTCATCTCGTACCGACAAAGTTGTAGGAATCGGTTCCACCGATTTGGCTTAGGCCAAAGCACAAGTGATTTTCGGTCTGACCGAAAGTTGCAAATCGGTGTCACTAATACCAGAACTTTGTGAAACCCTAGCAAACTCGGAGTCACCAAACTGTATCTCGGTCTGACCGATTCCGCACATTTAGTCTCCAAAGTTGCTTCGGCGTCACCGAGTTTTCCAAATCGGTAGCTCCGAAATGCTTCCAGTAGAAAACTAAAACTAAGTTTTTGACTCATTCTTTTTGCAAAAACTCTGCACTTTGTGATGCTCATCTACTCTACCTCATCTATATCTATTCACAGGGTCTGCTATCAGTTTGCTTTGCCAGAATGTCTGACCAGAGTGATAGCCAGAAGAAATTAGAAGAGCAAGTGAACATGAGTGAGGGCACTAGTCCCTCTAGCAGCTCTGATAATGGCGGAAGGAGCACTCCAAGCAATTTGCCCAAGGCAGCTACAAGGACAAGGAAGAAGAGAACCTCAGACCCAGAGGATGAGGACTATGTGGCTGCTGAGGAGGAAGTAAGCTCCAAGAAGAAAGTGCGGAAGAAGAAATATGGAACTGCAGTTGCAACAAAACCTAGTATGCATAAGAAGGCACCTGCAAAGAGAGTTCCTATGTCAAAGGCTAGAACCTCCACTCAGGAAACTATGGTTTTCACACTTGAGCCAAGATCAGGTGAAGAAGGCAAGAAGCGGGTTAGAAAAACTACAGCTAGAGTGATTGGAAATCCATCTATGAGGAAGGATTCTGCAAGTGAAGAGGAAGAGGAAGAAGAGTTTGCTGCTCAAGCACCTCCTGCTAAGGCATAGAAGCTGATGGGGGATACCATCAAGTCTGGGGCAGCTCCTTCAAAGCCCAAGACAGCCCCCAAAGCTCCAACTCAAGCTCCAAAGAGAAGCACTAGGAACATACCTGCACCAGAGAAGAACAAGGCCCCAGTGCCTGAAGTTGCAGAAGAAGTTGAAGCCCAAGTGCTTAGGAAGCTCAAACCCAAGATTCCAGACCACAATGACAGTCACCCAGTTGCTGAAAATATGAAGGAAAGAAAGGATGCTGGTCTCAGAAAATGGAGACAAGCAGATCCATATGCTGTGAGGAGGAGAACTACAGTGGACTACAGGTTCCACACCAAAGAGCAACAGGATTTTTATGAGACAGTGTTGCTGGACAAGAAGCCCATAGTTAGTGATATGAGATGGGTGGACTGGAAATACATTGATGCAAATGCTGATCATTTCCCAGGAGTACATGAAAGCTTCAAAGAAAATGATGTTGATGACTTTGTTGGTCAGAAGCTCACCAAATGGAATGATGAGCTCATTATGCAATTCTATTCAATAGCTCACTTCTATGCAGATGGAAGGATTGTGTAGATGACAGAAGGTCAGAGGCACCAATCAACAGTTGATGAGTGTGCTAGACTCATAAATGCACCTGAAGAAGAAGAAAATGACATAGATGTGTATGTTGAGAAGAAGAAAGATCACAAGACCATGGCCAATATGTACAAGGAAATTCCAGATAAGGCCTTGGAGACACATAAGTTTGGATCAGTCTACTACCTGTTGTCTGGTTTGGCCACCATAAACACCATCTTGAGGCACACTTTGTTGCCCAAATCTGGAGATCACAGGATGATCAGAGGCCATTCCATCAACTTGCTGCAGTTATTTGATGTTGTGCCACAGAAGTTCAAGGTCATGAGCTTGATTGTTAAGACAATCAAAAGGACAGTAGCTGACCAAAAAAGATCATGTGGGTATGCTCCACACATCCAAGAGCTAATCAATTCCAAGATGAAGCAAGGAGTGTATCTTTTGGACAAAGAACATCTTCCTTTGGTTCCTGAATTTGAGGACACCACAGTTGTCATGGATGCTGGAGATCCATCTTCAGTTGCAGCTCATGAGAAGAAGGAGAAAGCCAGAGCAGAAAAAGCAGCAAAGATGCCAAGTGCAGTAGAAGCTTCAGAAGTCTTTCTCAAGTCAAAGCAAGACCAGCTTGGATTTCTGATTCAAGCAACCCTGAGGATTGAGAAAGGACTAGCTACCCTGACTCAGAACCAGGAGAGCTTGGAGAGGATCATTGAGACAAAATTCTATGATCTGGACTTGAAAGTGACTGAGATACAGATAGCTGTTGAAGAACTCCAAGAAGAAGCATAGGAGAGGAAGGGCAAAGCTATTACACAGGTGTTCCACAGAGTGCCTAGGGCATAGAGGTCTGTAGCAGTGCTAGTGATAGACACTAGAGCTACAACTTCAACACCTGCAGCCACAACTCCCACAGGTCCTGTTGCCCCTCCAGTGGCAACCCCTCTAGCTCCAACATCATCTACATATGCATTCGTCCTTGGGAGTCATCTCAACACCTCCTTCCGAAGATCAAGCCTAGAGAGTTGCATCGCCGTATGCATTTTCAAGATTTTTGGTAACTTGTTGCCAACAGGGGAGAAAGTGTATAGATCATAGGCTTCGGAGAGAGAGAGAGAGAGATTTGTCTCTTTTTGCTACTTATTCGCTTTGTTTGCTTTGTTTGCTTGTGAGATACATTATGTCTGTGTGTGTGAGATACTTTGTATGATCATGTGCTTGATCATATCGTACCTTATGCTTATGCTTGAATGATGACATTATCTACCTCTTGTATGATCATTCACTTTGCCTTGGTGATGAGTTCTTGTTCTTATCTATTATCATTATTCAGCGCTCCACCAAGATGTATGTGACATGGAAGAGTAACCCATGATCCTAACAGATTTTGCATTTACAGTCCAAAGCAAATCTTAAACAATGCACAAATTTAGGGGAGCTCTTGCTTATCACATACTTCTCAAAGCAACAATGTACTTCATTCTTATTATCATTTGTCGACGCTTTGATCTATAAGTTGTCATCAATTACCAAAAAGGGGAAATTGAAAGTGCAACTAATCCCTGGGTGGTCTTGGTAAATAGTTCATTCAACTAATGCTCTTTCAAGATGATCATTTCAGAAAGTTCAATGTTTGGCATGGCATGGACTAGAGATGTGGACCCTCAAAATGCAAAGGACATATATTGGCAACAAGCTTAAGACTCTACATTTTCATTTTAGTGAGCCAAGATCACATTGAGTCCATAGGAAAGCCAATACTATTAAAAGGGGATCAGGTGTTGCTTAATGGCTTACTTGCTCAAAATGCTTAGTGATATGCTCCAAAACCCTCAACCACTTTCTCATTTCCACATATGTCCTTAACCTAAAGTCAAATTCGGCCCCACCAATTTGATTTATCCGGCGTCACCGACTTTCATTTGACATAGCCACTGCCACAAACCCTAGTTACTTCGGTCTCACTGATAGGGATCTCGGTCTCACCGAGATGGGATTGCAAACTCTGTGTTTCCTTTTTGTAACATTTCGGTCTCACCGAAATGAGAAAATCGGTCCCACCGAGTCTGCATTGCAAACTTCCTATTTCCTTTTCGTAACACTTCAGTCCCACCGAAGTGAGCGAATTGGTCCCACCGAGTTTTCCTGACCAACCCTCTGTTCACCTATTGCTGAAATCGGTCCCACCGAGTTTATGCGATCGGTCACAGCGAGATTATGTTATGCCCTAACCCTAGCATATCGGTCTCACCGAGATGACTATATCGGTCCCACAGAAAATCCTCACATTCACATTTTTACCTGGATCGGTCTGACTGAGTTTGTTGATTCGGTCCCACCGAGTTTGGGAATCTGTGTGTAACGGTTAGATTTTTTGTGGAAGCTATATATACCCATCCACCAAGTCTTCATTCGTGGAGAGAGCCATCAGAACGTACCTACACTTCCACTACTCATTTTCTGAGAGAGAACCACCTACTCATGTGTTGAGACCAAGATATTCCAATCCTACCTTATTAATATTGATCTCTAGCCTTCCCCAAGTTGCTTTCCACTCAAATCATCTTTCCACCATAGCCAAATCTGTGGCAGAGAGTTGAGTGTTGTGGAGACTATCATTTGAAGCACAAGAGCAAGGAGTTCATCAACAACATACCATCTATTACCTTTTGGAGAGTGGTGTCTCCTAGATTGGTTAGGTGTCACTTGGGAGCCTCCGTCAAGATTGTGGAGTTGAACCAAGGAGTTTGTAAGGGCAAGGAGATCGCCTACTTCGTGAAGATCTACCCTAGTGAGGAAAGTCCTTCGTGGGCGATGGCCATGATGGGATAGACAAGGTTGCTTCTTCGTGGACCCTTCGTGGGTGGAGCCCTCCGTGGACTCGCGCAGCCGTTACCCTCTGTGGGTTGAAGTCTCCATCAACGTGGATGTATGATAGCACCACCTATCGGAACCACGCCAAAAATCTCCGTGTCAACATTGCATTTGCTCCCTCCAAACTCCCATTATTTACTTTCTTGCAAGTTGCATGCTTTACTTTCCGCTGCCCATATACTCTTTGCATGCTTGCTTGAATTGTATTGAGATTGCTTGAGTTGTGCTAAGTTGCTAAAATCTGCCAAGAACTAAAATTGGGAAAATGTTAAGTTTTTTATTTGGTCAAGTAGTCTAATCACCCCTCTCTAGACATACTTTCGATCCTGCAAGTAGTAAGGCCCTTCCCAGTGCTCCACCATGGACATGTGCTAAGCATGCCACATAAGCAGAAAAATAACATGACACAACATTTAAGGAGGGGAGAGAGGACTTTGGTGACCCCAGAAAGGACCAATGCCAAGCATGAGAACCTAGGCAAACCACTTAAATGAAACAATTTGGCCAATGCATAAAAGATTTTAGGTGCTGACTCATTAAATAAAGTGTGCTCAGCAACAACAAGTCAAGCACCTATGCATTGGGGAGTTGAGTTGCTAAGATATTTAATGCACTTAGCACCTCATCTAAGCACCTTTGCATTGGAAGAGGTCCAACTAGCTATGTTAGTACCACATACTTCTCTTTCTTCATTTATTGCTTGCCACATCACCTATTTTATCTAGATATGTGTGATGTTACTACCTATATTACTCCCACTATGGGTAGTCCTAGGGGAAGACAGCCACATAAGCTATAGTACTTGACTTTTAGCTAGTTGACATTGTTCGGTCAAGAAATGAGCAACGTTGGTTAGTCATTGTAGTATAAATAGTGCAATTCACCGAATTGTAGATCTTTTTTGCTACATTTTTCCTATGGTGCATACATGTATAGTTCATTGTCTTTCCTTCACATTTTTTGACTTAATACAAAATAGTAGCTCTTAACGCGTCTTTTGCATTTGCATGTTGGAATGCCTAGTTCTCATAAATAAACACCTCTACATGGAGTGCTATGGTTCCGAGGGCATGGCTTGATCTAAGAGCATCCATAATAGAAAAATGCAAATCTCAAACTCCCCCCTTCCCCACACCGAATCAAATCCAATATGACCATGGACGTGTTCGGACAGGTCTGCATACGCGAACCAGTCCCCTCATTTGTTCAACTCTACAAGCACAAACCCTGTTTGCAAACCCTCATTTCATACTACTTATGTAATGTGAAATTCATCCTATGTAGTTCATCATATGCAGATTAAGCGAGCTATATTGAATGAAAAGCATCATTGCAATGGTCCATGAAGCTCCGTCTCCTATTCCTCATTGCTGACATCGACAATGAGCCGCTTCTACTTCAAGTAGACAAGGCAGTGGTTCCCCGTGACCCCTCGCTCAGATAGAATCAAGCCGAGGATTGTTGTTTGCTCCGCCACGATCTGCGCCGCCGCCTCCGCGGCTTAGGCGTGTTGGAACTCCACCTCCGCCTGCTCCATGCCAAAGACATCAGGCTCATCCTCCATGCCCGACACCTCCTTCGCCTCCTCCTCCACGTCATCCGGTACCTCCTCCTGCTTGCACTTCTGCACCTCCTTCCTCCTCATCCTCCTTCTCTTCTTCCACCTCCTATACCACTGCAATTTGAGCGGCACGGCGCGCATCTCATCGGTGAACTTCACCTGGCGCTCGGACGTGAGCATCCTATAGTAGTAAAGCTCATTTTCAAAACAGGGTGACGTGGATCATCCCACGATCATCCCCATGGACGTATCTACATCTCCCATGACACATCTTGGACCAATGACAAGAGCTCGAGCAAAGGCTATCGAAGATAAGGTGAACTCACTCCTCTCCGAACTACCCCTTCCTACACATGAGACATGGCTACTACCTCAAGCGGAAACACTATGTGTGATCAAGTACTTAGAAGAAGGACACGGAACAACTACATCCAATGGCCAAGATGGGCAAGGACACCGAGTGTGAAGGACAAGAAGAAGAGACGCCGAAGAAGCTCCAGCGAGTGGACGACCGCCCAGGACCGGACATCCGGCGCCTGACGCTCCAGCCAGCGGACGTCCGATCCAGACCGGACGACCAGCGCCTGAAGGCCCAGCCAACCCAAGTCCCAGGTGACATGGCCCAGCAAGCGGACGACCGACCGCACCAGGCGACCGACAAATACACACCTGAAGCATTTCAGCGGAAAACCGAAGTCACTGGACGACCGGCGACCGGACGACCGACCACCTCCGAACGTCTGACAACTCGATCATAGAACAAAGTTAGCGGAAGTCCGAGCCCTACCGGACGTCCGGACCTCCGTGAGCGACCGGACGACCAGTAGAGACCGGACGTCCGCTGCCTGTGTGTGCGCAGCTTCGGGCCCGAAGCCCATGTAACCCTTCATTCCACCCTCTTTTGCACTTAGACTATAAATAGAACTCCTCCTCCTCCTAGTTAGGTTTAGCGTTCTGATAGCTCATTTGTGAGATAGAGCCTCGCACATCCATCCGGATCTGCTCCTTCGAGAGAGACCGTACCTCTACGGAGAAGATCCACTTGGATTCAAGACCCCTAACGGGAAGAACTCAAGACCTCCTCACGGAGAAGAACCGGTTACCCTATGTATCGTCCCTTGTTGAATTCGGATCGTGTATCTCTTTGTGTTTCAAGGATCTAGCATATGTGTGAGCATCTCTTGTTGGTTGAGTGATTTCTCTTGTGTTTCCCCTCGTTTTCCCCTCATGTTCTTTGTGTTCTCGATAGGATTCCCTCCAAACGTTAAAGATCGGGCATCTTGGGTTCTACCCTACATCATCTTGGTATCATGAGCCACGTTGATCACGTTTTTGGAGCACCTAGCCTTTGTTTTCTAGCTTGATTTTGTTGTTTTTCGTCCTAATCCAAAAATCCCCACCAAAAATAGCCCTAATTTTTTTGTGATTTGTTGGTGTGATGAAGTTTTGTTGGATTTGACCCTTGGATTTGATTTGTCACGTGTGGATCTAGAATTTCCCACCTTCTCCACCTTTTCCATCCACAAAATCGCTCGGACTTGAACAAATTCATCATCTCCACCACGAACCCGAGTGTTCATCCCGTGCCCGATTTCCCCCACGCACCAGACGTCCGCCAGCCACCGGACATCCGACAACCGGACGACCGCTCTCCACCGGACATCCGCTGAACCCTGATGAAACTGAAAAATTCTAGTTTGGCAACCACTACCTCTCCACCTTTCTCCACCGTTTACGAACTCCCATACCACCACCGCTTTCCGCAAGCACCACCGTCGTCACCGCTACCACCTCCGACGATTTTGACCCGTTTTGGTCTTTGAGAATTTGAGTTGTGGTTCCCGTGTCCTATTGTGTTTTGGCTATATAGGTACAGTTCAACATCAACATCACCACTGCTCATCTTTGCCAAGGACCCGTCATTGCCAACAACCGTTTGTGCTTACAAACGACTACCACGGCGGTAACCTCGACGACATCTTTGTCTATTCTATGCCATTGCATTGATAACCACCATAGCCTTACTTTTGCGCTGCTTACCCATCGAGACTAGCCTTTGAGTATTGCCGGGAATGTGACTTGTGCACATTAGTGATCATACTCCACATAGCATACATACTATATCATAATGGTGCATATCTTGGTATCATCTTTTGTGTCACAAAGTTGTCATCGCATACACAAGTGCTATCTTGGTTTGTGAAGTTTTGCATGAGAAAAGAGCTCAAAGTGAAAGAGCCAAACAAGCTTTTAAGCAAAAAGGGAAAGATAAGAAAAGAGCTTATAAGCAAGAACCATAACATCATACTACATTAAGATTGTCATATCCGATCATCTTGGATCATACCATCGGCATACCATACATATAGCATACTTGGGATAGAAGTCATTGCATTTTTGCATAGTAGTTTGTGCACAAGTTCCGTATCCGCCTATTGTGCAATCGTTCTAGCGTCTCTCTAGTGTTGTGCAACAAGAGCATATTCGTGGATTCCACATTTTGGCTCATTCCTTGGTTGCACGACCCCACTTATCTATTTGCGTGTGTGTTTCCGTGTACCACATATTGCTATTGGTCTACTTGTTGCATTTGCAAATTTGTGCATCTTTTCCAACATTATTGAAGCTCACTAATAATTGCATCAAATTTTGTGACACCATCCTAACCGAGCTCCACCATAAGCTTTTACTTGTGCAGGTGTGAGAACCGACAAGAATTGGTACCAATTGTTCTATTTCCTTGTCCACATTTGAGTGATCATTGATCCATCTTCAACATCGGTCAAGGTACATTTGGTATAAGTTCTTCTCTTTCTCCCACTCACATATTTGCTTGGAATGATGGATAGGCCAAGTTCTTCTACCAACCCACTCTTCATCGAGCAAGACGACGACATGTCATCCTACATCACCAAGAGCCACCTCTTCGGTGCACAACGAGCTTTGCATCAAGAACAACAAGAAATGAGCAACTGCATCGACAATCTCGCCACCAACTTGCGATTCTCTGAGCAACAAACAAGAGACTACTTCGACAACAAGCTCGATGCTCACAAACACGAGAACGATGCTAGAATGGATGAGATTCGTGCCTTGTTGGTGAACCGCCATTCTTCCAC
This sequence comes from Aegilops speltoides, assembly GCA_021437245.1. Lineage (NCBI taxonomy): Eukaryota > Viridiplantae > Streptophyta > Magnoliopsida > Poales > Poaceae > Aegilops > Aegilops speltoides. The sequence goes on from CM038147.1 coordinate 189,532,118, forward strand.
TCAAGACGGAGTGGAAGATGGATCCGTTCGAGTTGACACACCGACGACACCTTCTCCGGCTCAAGTACACCGACATTGAACACTCTACGTCGAGCCGCGTGTCAAGATCGTGAAGCATCTCGCAACCCTCTTGTCGGAGTAATGGGCCACGGGTAGCCTCAGCCGAGTCCCTGGATTTATCAAGACTTTGGGCCAGCTTCGCTTTGCTGCGCCCCAAGCTGAAGCTCCACCCTCTGGGGGCCGGCTAGCTCAAGGGCCGGCCACCAGAGGGCGGCCAACCACCAGCAGACGACATCACGAGTGGCCGGCTCCAGCCAGCCGGCCTCTAGGGAAGACGGCGTCGAGCAGGCGGCCGCCGCGCACCCTCAGAGTTTGTGCCCCCAGCAAGAGGACGAGACGCGGCGTGGCTACAGTGAAGCCCTCACCCTCGAATCTTGGGATTGGCGTGGCCACAGTGTCCCGTACGGGCGAAGATCTCCGCACGGCGTGGCACTGTTGCCACCCTCCCTTGACGTCACTCTGGGCAGGCGGATCCCTGCTCCCCACGACAGCCTGTCGTTATGGCCCGCAGGCGGCGGGCCCTACCGAGCAGTGACATCCCGAAAGACGGCGCACGCCGAACCAATCGGACCAGGAGAGGGACGGCCTCCAGCAGGCAGCCGTCCCCTCTCTCGAAGCGAGCGCACCATTAACTTGAAGAGACCAGGTGTGGCTACAGTGATCTCCCACCAGGCGGCGGGACTGTAGCCACACTGAGCTGACCAAGCCAGTGTCATTAGCAGCACGGCTACAGTGAGCAGCCACCAAATAGACCCGCTAGCGGCGGGAGCGGCCTGTCGGCTCCGTACCAGACCAGTCAGCGGGCCCCAGTAGTCGGCGGAGAAGCCAGAGGCCGGAGACACTGACAGCCGGGCCCAGCAGCCGGCCAGATTACCGTTGTACCCCTGGAGGGTAGACCTATATAAACCCCCCAGGGCACCCATGCAAAGGGTTCCCACCCCATTAAACCTAGCCACATTCCTAGAGTAGGAGAGAGCTAGCCTTTCCTTCTCCTACCTCTAGCATACAGCTCAAGGAGCAACTTTGTATCACTTGTGCCTTTAGTGATCATGCAGAGACCCCGCAGAGCATGACTAGGGGTGTTATCTCCTAGGAGAGCCCCGAACCTGGGTAAGGTGCGCCGGCGTTCTTGTCTACGCCTCATCCCGCTTCCGGGCACCGGGGACGTTCTACTCGCTCCCACCATGATAAGCCATCCTTTAGCATATGTCGCACCCAACTCCCGACGTTTGGCGCCCACCGTGGGGCAAGGTGCACCGTCAACTGGAGATCTGCTCTGGACGGGAACCTTGTTCCTTCCTGGCGAGCGAAGCCAGCCCAGCACGCCCGACGGCGTCAGCCTCGATGCCCTGCATGGCGCGGATATCGCCTGTCGGCGAGCTGCCTAGCCGACCTCGTTGGTGAGATTCACCTCTCCAACGAGCCGGCCTCCGACGCGGGCACCGTCTTCCCCGAGAGCCGCCTCGTCAGCCTCCTCGACCAGCTTCACGTCACCAGCGAGCCTGCTGTGGACCTGGAGTCTATTGGCTCCACCGACCCAATGATAGTCGATTCCGACACGGCGTCGCTTGACGCGTTCCCCACCAATGTGGTGATCTACGACGAGCCGCCTCCTCGCGAGCACAGCGGCGGGAGCACCGTTACGGAGGTGCTCGCCGTTAACAGTGGTGAGCGCTCGAATGGAGATGCTCGAGACCCACTCGATCTGGCGCCGCGAGACAGCGGCGCCCATCGAAAGCGTGGATCTTTGAGACGCCGGAAACACGCGCGTCCAGCTCCTCGAGAGCGTTGGCCGACTGGCCAGCATGCGACGCCTATCGGCGCGAGATGGACCGAAACCATCAGCGAGCAGCGGCTCCTAGGGGCCTAGCCGCGTAGCCTGTCGGCCGGCGTGGCGGGACCATCGCCCGGCATGTTGAGGCGAGCGCCCGCCTCGCCATACTGCGAAGAACATCCGAAACCGCCCGGCGGTGACGATTTAATGAACAGTACGAGGGCGACGAGCGTCGCCACATGACGGAGCGAGTCTAGCAGCTCCTAGACGCGGCTGCCGTGTTGCACGAAGCCGGCTGCCGCGCTGAAGGGCCCGCCCCGCAGAATGAAGAGCCGCCCCTTCGCCATGACCACGGCGCGACATCCCGGACGCCGACTGGCGGCGCCCGCGGAAGACGAGGCAACGAGCCTGCGGCTTGCCGAAGCCGGACTCGCCTTTCCATCGAGCGTGATGAAGATGTCCGCCCTCGGGCGGTGGAGCGCCGAGGCGATCCTCCGCCTCCTCCGCCTCGCGGAGCAAGACATCCCACTCCGCCGCCTGTCTTGCACCCGACACTCAGCGACCGCCTTGGCCGCCGAGAGGGAGTCGGAGAGAACGACGCCCGCCATCGAATCGACCACCTCAACCGATCCCTGGCGCTAGAAGAAGAAGACGCGTTGGGTCCGCCTTGTTTCGGCCCACGAATCCGGGATGAACCCTTTCCCAAAGGGTTCACCCTCCCGCGAGATACGCCCAAGTACACCGGCTCCGTGAAGCCGGAGGATTGGCTGGTCGACTACTCGACAGCCGTCAGCATCGCAAACAGCAACAAGCGTGTTGCCGTGAAGTACGTCCGACTCATGCTTCAGGGCACAGACCGGACATAGCTCAATAGCCCGAAGCCCCACAGCATTAACAGCTGGGTTGATTTCACCGAGGCCTTCATCCGCAACTTCACGAGCACCTACAAGCGGCCTCCCAAGCCCCGACGGCTCTCCTTGTGCGTCCAAGGGCCCAGCAAATCGACTCGTAACTATTTCACGCGTTGGGACGAGCTGCGCAAATCCTGCGAGGGCGTACACGAGGTGTAGGCAATCGATTGCTTCACCGCCGGGTGCCGAGAGGGCACCCTCCTCAAGCATCGACTCCTCTGCGATGAGCCTGCCACGCTTGACGAGCTGCTGATCATCGCCGACAAGCACGCCACGGTCGACTCCTCCATGAAGGCGGAAATCCTAGTGGATGCGTCCGGCAAGGTGGCACCTCAGGCCCCTTAGACTCCGGCTGGTGAGACCAGTCGGCGACAGCAACCAAGTGACAACAAGCGAAAGGCCACTCAGCCGGCTTCCACCAGCCGGCAAGTGGCGACAATTGAGGATTAGCAGCCGGAAGGGCAGCCGGCACCCAAGCGGCAGAAGGGCGGCAAGTCCAATTGGTTGCCTGCCTTCTCTTATGAGCAGACCTTAGATGCACCCTGCAAGTTCCATAGCGTCGCAAAGCCGTCCAACCACACCACTCGGAAGTGTCACTGGCTTGCTAGAATCGCCAAGGGAGATGGACTCCTGCCCCCTCCGCCTTCCGGACTGCCGCCTCCTCAGCCCCAGCAGCCGGCGGCCCAGCCAGTCAGTGCCATACAAGACGAGTACCCCGAGGAGCACGAAGCTTATGTTGTATTCACCAGTGTGGCCGATGACAGATGCAGCAGACGGCAGCAACAAGAAGTGCAAGCGGTGGCCATAAGTACTCCAAAATTCATGCATTGGTCTGAGAAGCCTATCAGTGGGAGCAGGGCCGACCACCCGGAAGTGATGCCTTCCCCAGGTTCATATGCCCTGGTCCTAGAAGTTACCTTTGCGACGGAGAGGCGGGCAGCGCGTTTCTCCAGAGTCCTGATAGATGGCGGCAGCAACATCAATATCGTGTACCGCGACACAATGGAGAAGTTGGGAATCAAGCAGAAGCAGCTCATCCCCAGTCGGACTGTATTCCATGGCATATTCCCTAGCCTTTCCTGCTCACCAATCGGCAAGACCCAGATTGATGTTCTCTTCGGAGACAAGAATCATTTCTGTTGTGAGCCAGTTTGGTTTGAAGTGGTGGACCTCGAAAGCCCCTACCATGCACTGCTTGGCCGACCCGCTCTGCCAAGTTCAGGGCAGTCCCCCACTATGCTTACCTCAAGATGAAGATGCCGAGTACCAAGGGGATCCTGACCGTAGTCGGAGACTACAAGAAGTCGGTCGCTTGCACTGCAGATAACAGTCGGCTGGCCGAGTCCCTCGTAATTGCAGCTGAGAAGCGACTCCTTGACCGGGTGGTGGCGATGGCAGGCAAGAAGCCGGAAATGTCACCCCTCCCCAAGGAGTCGAAGGTTGAGGGCTCGTTCAAGCCGTCCAAGGAAACATAGAAGATACCCTTGGACCCGGAGCACCCGGAGAGGCACGCTGTCATAGGTGCTAACCTTGACGGCAAATAGGAAAGCGAGCTCATCGATTTCCTCCGTGAGAATTGGGAGATCTTCGCATGGTCTCCCAAAGACATGCCGGGTGTTCCGACGGATTTCGCCGAGCACAAGTTACATGTCCGACCTGACGCCAAGCCGGTCAGGCAGCCCTTGCGCCGCCTGTCGGAAGAGAAGAGAAGAGTTGTCGGAGAAGAGATAGCCCGGATTCTAGCAGCCAGATTCATCATGGAAGTCTTCTTTCCAGAGTGGCTGGCCAACCCAGTCCTGGTATGGAAGAAGAATAAGCAGTGGCGCATGTGCATTGACTATACTAGCCTCAACAAAGCCTTCCCCAAAGATCCCTTTGCTCTGCCAAGAATTGATCAAGTGATAGACTCCAGAGCAGGATGCGAGCTCTTGAGTTTCTTGGATGCATACTCAGGATACCATCAGATAAAGCTGAACCCGGCCGACAGGCTGAAGACCGCCTTCATCACGCCATTTGGAGCCTTCTGCTACCTGACCATGACATTCGGCTTGAGAAACGCCGGTGCCACATTTCAGCATTGCATGCAGAAGTGCCTCCTCAAGCAACTTGGCAGAAATGCCCATGTCTATGTGGATGATGTGGTGGTGAAGACGGAGAAGCATGGCACGCTTCTAGAAGACCTCAAGGAAACTTTTGAGAACTTGCACCGATTCTAGATCAAGCTCAACCCGGAGAAATGTGTCTTTGGAGTACCAACCGGCCAGCTTCTCCGTTTTCTGGTCTCAGAGCACGGCATAGAGTGCAACCCGGTGAAGATCAAGGCCATTGAGAAGATGGAGGTGCCCACCCGACTGCTGGACCTGCAGAAATTCACCGGCTGCCTGGCATCAATTAGCCGTTTCATCAGTCGGCTGGGCGAGAAGGCCCTTCCCCTGTACTAGCTTATGAAGAAAACCACTTTTTTCGAGCGGAACGACAAGGCAGACGAAGCCTTTTCCCAGATCAAGAAGATGTTGGCAACTCCGCCTATCCTGGCAGCTCCGACTGAGAAGGAGCCCATGCTCCTCTACATTGCTGCCACCAGTCGGGTTGTTAGCACAGTTATTGTGGTAGAGCGCAAGGAGGAAGGCAGAGCATTGCCGGTCCAGAGACCGGTATATTACTTGAGTGAAGTGCTGTCCGCCTCCAAGCAAAACTACCCACATTATCAGAAGATGTGCCATGGTGTGCACTTTGCCTCCAAGAAGCTGACGCCTTACTTCCAAGACCTTACTTTCAAGAGCACTCAATAACCATCGTCTGTACGGCTCCGCTGGTTGAGATCATTGGAAGCCGGGATGCTTCTGGCCGAGTGGCCAAGTGGGCTATTGATCTAGCCCCTTACACCATCTACTATCAGCCCTGCACCACCATCAAGTCACAAGTGTTGGCCGACTTCCTCGTCGACTGGGCCGAGACCCAGTACCTACCACCAGCACCAGACTCCACCCATTGGCGGATGCATTTTGATGGTTCGAAGATGCGCACCGGTCTGGGAGCCGGCATCATCCTCACCTCTCCCAAAGGGGACAAGCTCAAATATGTGTTGCAAGTCCATTTTGCCGCCTCCAACAATGTAGCAGAATATGAGGCACTCATACACAGACTCCGGCTTGCCAAGGAACTCGGCATTCACCAGATCCTGTGCTATGGTGACTCCGACTTGGTGGTCCAGCAATTGTCAGGCGACTGGGACGCCAAGGACGCGAATATGGCAAGCTATTGCTTCCTTGTGCAGCAACTCAGTGGATACTTTGATGGGTGCGAGTTCCTTCACGTGCCAATAAATGATAATGAGCAAGCAGATTCCTTGGCACAGATCGGCTCCACCCGACAGGCGATACCAGCCGGCGTCGCCTTGCAGCGCCTCCTCAAGCCGTCTGTCAAGCCATCTCCAGAGTCCGACTCCATCTTCGTGCCGGTCCCTCCTGAAGCAGTCGGATACGACTTGAGGATACCAGAAGCCGGCCCGGGGACTTCGGCAGGCGGCCCGGGGACTGCAGCCGTCGCACCCGGCCCCGGAATTCCAGAGCCCGGCCCGGGGACTGCAGCAGTCGGCCCGGGGACTTCTTCAAGACAGCAGGCGGCAACCGACTCCAACCCGCCGCCTCCCAGCCCAACCGCCCTCGTACAAGTTGTTGTCGTAGTAGTCGGAGAGATAGCAGCACCATCATGGGCTCAACCCATCCTCAAATTCCTGGTAAACAAAGAGCTGCCAGCCGACGAGACCGTGGCCCGACAAGTGCAACGGCGGGCGGCGGCGTGTACCATAGTCAACAAAGAGCTGGTTCGGCGCAGTGTCACTGGTGTGTACAAGCGCTGTGTGGAGCCGGACCAGGGCCAAGCAATCCTCAGAGATATTCACCAGGGCGAATGCGGTCACCACGCGGCCTCAAGAGCACTCGTGGCCAAAGCTTTTCGCCATGGCTTCTTCTGGCCGACTGCTCTTGAAGAGGCCAAAGAGTTGGTCCAGAGATTCCGCTCCAAGACACACTTGCCAACTTCTACACTCAAGACTATTCCCATTGCTTGGCCTTTGCTGTTCGGGGTTTGGATATGGTGGGGCCATTCAAGACAGCCCGTGGCGGCATGACTCATCTGCTTGTCATTGTGGATAAGTTCACCAAGTGGATAGAGGCCAAGCCACTCAAGAAACTGAATGGGCCGACTGCCGTGACCTTCATCGCCGACATCACCACTCGATACAGTATACCGCATAGCATCATCACCGACAATGGCACAAACTTTGCCAAAGGAGCCTTGGCTCGTTTCTGCGCGATGTAGGGCATCCGACTAGACTTAGCGTCCGTTGCCCACCCGCAGTAAAACGGCCAGGTTGAGCGAGCAAACAGTCTCATCTTGTCTGGCATCAAGCCCCGACTGGTCGAGCCTCTAGAGCGTCCGGCCGGCTGCTGGCTCGACGAGCTGCCGACCGTCCTATGGAGCCTGTGCACAACTCCAAACAAGTCGACCGGCTTCACGCCCTTCTTCCTCGTCTACGGTGCTGAAGCCGTTATCCCAACGGACATAGAGTTTGACTCCCCGCGAGTCACCATGTGCACCGAGGCGGACGCCAAGGAGGCGCAAGAAGACGGTGTCGACCTGCTGGAAGAGGGCCAACTGTTGGCGCTCAGCCGGTCCGCCATCTACCAGCAGAGTCTGCGTCGATACTACAACCGCAATGGTAAAGCCAAGATCCTTCCAAGAGGGAGACCTTGTGCTCCGGCTGATCCAGCGAACAGCCGGCCAGCACAAGCTCCCGGCACCTTGGGAAGGCCCCTTCATCATCAGCAAGGTGCTGGGCAATGAATCCTACTATCTGATCGATGCTCAGAAGCCCAGAGCGCGCAAAAGAGATGATTCAGGCAAGGAGACGGAGAGGCCGTGGAATGCAAACCTCCTCTGGAGATTTTACAGTTGAAAGCAGTATGTATCACGCTACCTTTTGTATTATGTACAAAGACTCCGGGTCCCCTGAGACGAACTCAGGGACTGCCCTCCTTTTATCTATATGATAAATGTTATTCCCATGAGTGTGCCTTGTTATTATTTCCGCCCGGCACCGGGTCGACCAGTCGTCCCGGAGGTTTGCCGCCTTCTATTATATGCCGCCTCCTGCAGCCGGACAAGTAATGTGTTGGCACCTAAAACTTCTTCTGTCAAAAGCCACAGCTTGCAGAGCGACTGCATGGCGGGCAGGGGCGGCAAGACAGTGCCCGCATGAAAAATGGTTAAGGAAAAACGCATATAGTTGAGGCCGGCATCATACCTGCCCGGCCAGCTGCCGAGCAGCCGGCCGGCCGGCTTCTACCCCCCTTGCCAAAACGTCCAAACGACTAAGTACTTGCCCTCCCGCAAAAAGCTAAGTACTCAAACCAGCCGCACTCCGCAGAGCGGCTGCTTGGCTGGCAAGAGGATAGCTAAGGGAGGGCGGCAAAGGAAAAAAAGCAAGGAGCATAGGCAAGAAAAGTTAGAAGTCGGCAAAACAAAGCATAAAGTTGCGATAGAATATTTACATAGATAAAGGCCCATCATCCGGCATTCAGCAAAGTTTGATATACACCCCCCGAGTGGAATTGTGCGAATTTAATAAAGATGTCCAGACCAAGCAAGCAGGAAACAAAAAGATAAAGACCCTAGGGAGCAGAGGAGGATTCGGTGGGCCTTTGGGTTAGCGATGCTCGATTAATTAGTAGGCGGCTCGGCTAGATAATGGTCAGTTGCGCCGATTACCCATGACAAGCGGCTCCCGACAACTGGTCAGCGGTGCCGATTAGTGCAATGACGGCTCGGCTGGATAATGAGTCAGCTGCGCCCGATTGGCCTTGTGAGCAGCTCGGCTAAACCACCGGAGCAATGGCGCTAGTTGGGACGGCGGAGGGCTGGATGACGGAGTCGGTGGCGTCTGTCGGAGGAACGGGCGGCTGGTCGGTCACCACCTGGCGGCCCCCCAGTAGCAGTCGGCGCTTTGGAGCGCGGGTCGTTGCTTGAGGCCCAGTCGGGGTGGGGCTGATCATCCGCGCCAGCCTCCGGCATGTCGACGTTGCTATCCTCCTCCTCCTCCTCCTCCTCGTCCTGCTCCTCCTCCCCTCCTCCCCTTCATCGCTGGAATTGATGACTTTGGCCGAGTCCTCGCTGTCCTCTGGGTTCAGCCCGAGCCACAACTACGGTGCTTCGGCGCCTTCCTCAACCACCTCTGGAACGAAGATGCTAGTGTTGGTGAAGTCGGCGATTGCCGCCGCCCTATTGATAAGCTCGGCCTCCACCGCCGCCAGCTCCTCCTGCGCTTCCAACCGGAATGTGGCCAACTGGGCTAGATCTAGCCCAGGATACCACGCCTTGACGAACTCAAGGGCCCGGCGCGCTCCTGCCTGGGCTGCAGAGCCCTTCCAGGCTTCCAGGCGGCCGGCCGCCACCTCCAGCTAGTCGGCAGTCCGGCTTGGAGTGCGCAGAGCCGGGAAGCCTGGCCAGAGGGCAGAAATCGCCTGGGCCCCGATGCGCTGAAGATGGCGCAACACTTGATGGGCGGGCCGAAGACGGGCCTGGATGCTGAGGATCTGCTCATTGAGGGTCCGGGGGGCGTCAGCAGCAATCTGCGCGCCTTCCGCCCTCCGCTCCTGGCGCTGGGCCTCGATGACTTGGCTCGCGGCGACAGAGTGACCCGGGAAGAAATCTGCTCGGGCAGAAGGCAAGGAAAAACAAAGTCAGAAACAAGCAGTCGGCTGAGACAAAGGCCGGCAGCTCAAGACAATGAACAAGAAGAATAAAACTCACCATCGACCAAGTCCTCAATGCTGCTGAAGCAAGCCATCGTATGTGCCTCCTTGTCGGCCCAGGCGGCGTGCTCGGTTTCAAATTCGGTGAGAAGATCGGTCTCTTTCGCCTTTGCCTCCCACTGCGCCGTCTTGAGGGCTTCCGTCTGCTCGGCAAGCTTGGCGACCAGCCGGTCTCGCTCCTCGGTCAGCTTTCTGCACTCCGCCTCCTTGCCGCGCAGAGCAGTGTTTGCTTCGCCCAGCTAATGCTGCAAGGCGGTATTGGCCTCTGAAAAAAGGGAAAAGAAGAAAGAGCATCAGACAAAAAGACAAAGAGGGACGTAGTGGCCGGGGAGATCCGGCCCGACTGCTCAGCAGTCGGCCTGAATCTCGAGGATTACCGCCCGCGGGTGTGCCATCGCGCCCCCGCAGAGAAGAAGTAATTAACAAAGGTAGAAAGACTGAGGAGATTCGGCCCGACTGCTCAATAGTCGGCCCGAACCTCGGGGACTACAGCCCGTGGGTGCGCCAGCGCGTCCCCGCGAATAAGGGAAGTCAGGGCTTACTCCGGCTCTCGGTCAGATGGGCGGTCTGCGTCTCCAGCTCCCGGACCCTGGAGTTGAAGGTGACCGCGCGAAGATTATGGTAGTCCTACAAAAGGGATATCATACAAAGTCAGCATTTGGCGCATACAAGTTAAAGTTCCGGACCGCCCGGCTCGGCCGGCCGAAACTTGGGGACTACACCAGTGGAGTGCGCCAAACGCCCACAAAAAAGTAAAAGATCAGGAAAAAGAAAAGCAAAGAAAACTTACGTGGATGGCTGCCCGCGACTACACAAAGGCTTCGTTGCAGCGCTTAAGGGCTTCGGCTTCAGCCCGGAGCTTGGCCTGGACATCAAGGGACGCCTGGGCCAGGGCGCCCGTCCCTCCCCCGGGTACCCAGCCGGCCGGCATGGCGCTGGTCACTTCGGTGTCGAGGATCAACGAGCTCGTGGCACCGTCTTCTAGCGGCCGTGGCACCGAGGCCGCCTTTGCAAAGCGATGGTGCCCGGGCGTGCGGACCTCAGGAATCAGGTCCATGACCACCGTGTCCCCGACTGGTGGCACCGGCAGTGCGACCGGCTGTTCGTCCTGCATCCCGCTAGCCGACAGAGACGACGGCGGCGGCACAATGACGTCCGGCGTGGTCACGTCGCTGCCCTCCCGCTCCCGGATCGGATGCTCGCCGCCGGCTTTTGCGGTTATCGCCTCAAACTCAGGAGGAGGTGGCGCGGTGTTCAGGGACATCACGAGCAGCGGCTCTTGGTGGCGTGCGGCTTCTGCGGGCCGCTCCTTCTCTGCGGCTTCGGCCTCCGCCTGCGCCAGCTTCCTCTCCACGGCTGCAGCGGCCCTGTCCGCCTTTGCCTTCGCCAGATGGTCGGCTTCTTCCTCATGCGCCTCCCGCGCGTTCCGCTCTGTCGCCTCCTGGAGGTCGGCGGCCGGGTCGATTCGCCGGCTAGAGGAGGAAGTCGCTGCCGACCTGATGACCGAGGCGGCGCCCGACTTCTCGAGAGTCAGTGGATCCCTGCGATAAGAAGACAAGTCAAAAAAGGTTTTTAGGTCGGATTGGCAAAAAGACGGAAAACATGAAAAGAACACTTACGCCGACACCATGACTGGCACCTTCGGCTGCCTCTGATACTTGGCCACCTTGGCTGCCGCTTCTTTCCGCCTGGTCGCCGCGGCCGGGTTCTTGGGCTTCTTCGGGGCGCTGCCAAACAGGGCGGCGCCTTGCCTCCGCTTGCGTTTGCTGCCTCGGGCGGGCAGCCCAGTAGAGGGGCTTGCACCGGTGTTGGCAGTGCTCCGGGCGGGGCGCGGCTCGTCTTCATCGTCATCGTCATCAGGCCAAGTCTCCACGTACCGCCTTCCTCGGAGCCGCCCGCTCCGCCGCCGCCGTCTGTTGCGTCGTCCGCCAGCGTGGCCACCCCCAAGTCGGGGTCGTCCAAGTCGCTCACCGCCCTGTCCGGTAGGTAGTCACCACCCGGCCCCATGATGGCGGCCGTCGCCTCGGACATATAAATCTGCACTCTAGAAGGGAGTCACATTACGACAAGAACAAGACTGAAAAAACAGATCAGAAGGAAGAGATGAAGAAACTTACAGCAGGCGGTGGATCGTCGCACGAGTAGGGCCGCTTCCCGTACCGCCACTCTGCCTCCGACACCTTGAGGTCGGAGATCTCATTCACCATCCGCGCGACCTCGGCAGTCGGCATCTCCTTTGTGCACATCCGGCTGGGGTCACGGTGCCCACTCATCCGGAAGATTGGATGAGGGCGGCCCTGGAGCGGGAGAACCCGACGCTCGATCAAGGCGATGATGAGGTCGGAGGCCACGAGGCCCTCCGACTCCTGGAGCGCCCGTATTCGGCCGATGGCGGCCACTGCATCCGGCGACACCGGCTTCGGTTTGTTGCCCCAGTTGGGTCGAGCCCCAGTGGGTGGGCCGGCCTCATAGGCCGGCAGATTGATGAAGTCGACGACCGGGTCGATGTTCTCGACATAAAAGTAGGACTGCTGCCACATCTTCATAGACTGTGCCAGCTTGATGACGGGGAAGGCGTTCCGCTTCGCCGGCCGGCGCATGGCGACGAACCCACCGCACTTAGCCGCCGTATCCTTGGCGGAGGTGCCGAGCTTCCCGTAGAAGAACGCTCCCCACAGCTCGAGTGTGGGAAGGATGCCGATGTAGCCCACGCACGCCGTGACGAAGGCGGAGAGAAAGGTCACGGCGTTGGGCGTAAGATGATGAGGTTGAAGGTTGTTGAACTCGAGGAAGGAGCGGAGGAAGCCGCTAACCGGAAGGCGAAGCCCGGAGGAAGTGCGAAGCGGAAGGCGACCCTCATTCCCCTCGGCGCCGGCGAGATCTCCTCCGGCGGCAGCACCCGCGCCTTGACGAATGCCGCGTTGGGCATCCGGCGCGTGTCGCGGAGGAAGTAGATGTGATCCTCGATCACTGTCGACCCCTCCCAATTGTCATCCTTCTCGCGAGCCATGGCTTCGGGCGGGCCGCATGAGGAGGAGGGGTGCATCGGCGACGAACGGCGACAGCACCTCGACAGCACGGAGCAGCGGCGGCAGCAATGGAGGAGAGAGCAAAGGAAGAAGAGAGAGTGGGAGGGGGCGCGCAAGCTTTGCCGCACCCCTCCATCCCCCTACTTATAGCCCTCGGGCTATGAAGCCGAGGGGGCGGGGCGTGGGTCGTGGGATTAACTGCGCTCACGACCCCACGACCTCCCATTTACCGCGCGCATTCACCATGCCTCGAGCGGTCGTGGGAATTGCAACCGCCCACTTCGGCACAGCAGATCCGCCGGGGTGCTGAGGCGCGGTAGTGGCGGGCCCGACCCACTGTCACATCCCATCAGGGGTGGGGGGGGTGGCAGGCTGGCCGGGCTGGCGTGCGCCGCATGGCGTGTCTATGGCGGGCGGTAGCTCGGAAAGCTTAGCAGGCACGCCACATGTTTTGCTGCCTTGGAGTTCAAAATCGACCAACAACCCTGCCTAGACGAGGCCGACTTCAGCAGTTGGCCAACCGCAAGGCGGATCAACACTCTCCCGGAGCTCGGTGAGGGAGGAAGCTGCTGAGACTTCGTGGCCCCTCGACCACAACGCTTCACCAGCTTCGGGGACTACTGTCGGAGTAATGGGCCACGGGTAGCCTCACCCGAGTCCCTGGATTTATCAAGACTTTGGGCCAGCTTCGCTTTGCTGCGCCCCAAGATGAAGCTTCGCCCTCTGGGGGCCGGCTAGCTCAACAGCCGGCCACCAGAGGGCAGCCAACCACCAGCAGATGGCATCACGAGCGGCCACCAGAGGGCAGCCAACCACCAGCAGATGGCATCACGAGCGGCCGGCTCCAGCCAGCCGGCCTCTAGGGAAGATGGCATCGAGCAGGTGGCTGTCGCGCACCCTCAGAGTTTCTGCCCCCATCAAGAGGACGAGATGGGGCGTGGCTACAGTGAAGCCCTCACCCCCGAATCTTGGGATTGGCGTGGCCACAGTATCCCGTACGGGCGGAGATCTCTTCACGGTGTGGCACTGTTGCCACCCTCCCTTGACGTCACTCTGGGCAGGCGGAGCCCTGCTCCCCATGACGGCCTATCGGTATGGCTCGTAGGCTGCGGGCCCTACCGGGCAGTGACATCCCGGAAGACGGCGCACGCCGAACCATTCGGACCAGGAGAGGGACGGCCTCCAGCAGGCGGTCGTCCCCTCTCTCGAAGCAAGCGCACCATTAACCTGAAGAGATCAGGTGTGGCTACAGTGATATCCCACCAGGCGGCGGGACCGTAGCCACATTGAGCTGACCAAGCTAGCATCATTAGCAGCACGGCTACAGTGAGCAGCCACCAACCAGACCCGCTAGCGGCGGGAGCGACCTGTCGGCTCCGTACCAGACCAGTCGGCGGGGCCCACCAGGCGGTAGGCCCCAGTAGTCGGCGGAGAAGCCGGAGGCCGGAGACGCTGACAGCAGGGCCCAGTAGCCGGCTAGATTACCGTTGTACCCCTGGGGGGTAGGCCTATATAAACCCCCCAGGGCACCCATGCAAAGGGTTCCCACCCCATTAGACCTAGCCACATTCCTAGAGCTGGAGAGAGCTAGCCTTGTCTTCTCCTACCTCTAGCATACAACTCAAGGAGCAACTTTGTATCACTTGTGCCTTTAGTGATAATGCGGAGACCCCGCGGAGCAAGACTAGTGGTGTTATCTCCTAGGAGAGCCCCGTACCTGGGTAAGGTGCGCCGGCGTTCGTGTCCACGCCTCATCCCGCTTCCGGGCACCGGGGACGTTCTACTCGCTCCCACCATGATAAGCCATCCTTTGGCATATGTCGCACCCAACCCCCGACACCTCTACACGGCAATCATACACAAGAGCAATTCGACGAGCAAGCACATCGTCGTCGACAAAACCAAGTCCCTCTTGCACAAGCACAAGATAGGCAATGTCAACGTCTCCAAGAGGAAGAGCGAGCGCGACAACATCAAGACGAACAAGACGCCGATGCTCAATGTCAAGAACAATGACTACGCGAAGCTCAAGCACTTGAAGCGCAACGTGCCCTACGAGAGTCAAGCCGAGCACTACAGAAAAAAGACACATGCGTGACATTTTTAGGCCGAATGAAAAAAAATCAGTCATACTTATGACACTTCTATGACGATAATTGTGACAAAACCCAGCATCATCATAGATGTGGTGGGCTCCTACTTCTATGACAAAAAATCATGACAGAAAATGGGCTTTTTGTCCTGGGCAGGCCGGTGACGCGGCTGCATGACATTATTTGGGCCGTCCATGACGAAAAAAACCGTGGTAGAAGCGAGGGCGAGGAAAATTTTGGGTAGTTCCCGGTTACGGTGGGTGGTCAGGGGCCAAGCGATGCGCGTTTCTCTCGTACCGTACATGCGTGGGTGCAAGGAGTTGGGATCTAACTGAACCCGAGCGAGGCATCGCCTAACTGAACCCAAGCGATTGCACTACAGGCTACACGTTCTCGAACCCGGCGATCGGCGATTCGCCATCGCTACTAAGCGAAGCCGATCGATGCTGCCTCTGGATGAACAGTGAGCGTTGTTGGGGGGAGGGTTGGATGAACAGTTCCCAATGGGGGTGGATGAACAGGACCCCGTGGTGTTGCCTCTGGATGAACAGGACCACGATCGAGCTGGTTGGGGGTGGATGAACTGGACCTGTGGAGGGCTGGATGAATAGGATGGCCTTGTGGAGGGCTGGTTGAACAGTAGCCAGTGGAGGGCTAGATGAACAGTAGCCCGTGGAGGGGTGGTTGAACAGTAGCCCATGAAGAGGGCTAGTTGAACAGAAGCTGGTGCAGTAGCGCGTGGTGGAGGCTGGATGAACAGGAGCCCGTGGATGAACAGTCGTAGGTGGAGGCTGGAGGAGGTCGACGGTGGATGAACAATAGCCCGTGGAGGCTGGAGGAGGTCGATGGTGGAGATGAACAGTATCTCGTCGAGTCCCGTTTTGCGGTACGCCACACCCCTCCCGATGAACAGGACCCCCGTTTCAACTGTAGTGCTCCAACACAAGTTCGTTTCCTCCATTTCGTAGTACGCCACACCCCTCCCGATCAACAGGACCCCGTTTCCACCATAGGAGGTCCAACAGAAGTCTGTTTCCTCCGTTTTGCGGTACGCCAGACCCCTCCCGATGAACAAGATCCCGTTTCGATCGTGGACGGTCGAACACAAGGCCGTTTCCTCCGTTCTGTGGTATGCTAGGCCTTGTTTCCATCGGCTATTCCGTCAAAGCCCTCCCGATGAACACGACAACGCATTTCGTTCCGACCCAGCCGGTTGGCTCCCCAAGAACACGACGATGACGCAGTTTCTCCATTCCGACCCAGCAATGTACACGAGCCCTGGCCGTACGTATGCACGAGTAGGCATTCGAGACCCGCCCGTATGTACGTACGTGGTCGTATTTTCTTTCTTGCATCCTGACTGATGTACGTGCGTGTACATGCTACGTGCACGCCTCTACCATGACACGTGCGCGCCTCTACATTGACCAGTATGTACGTACACGTTTGCGACCAGAATGACAATGCTACGTACACTTCGACCAGGTGGGTCCCGACTGTTAGGCACTTCCTTGCGTGCAAAGATGTAGCTGGTGGGTCCCAGCAGTCAGGGGGGCGAATCGTTTTTTTGCCCATAATATGGACACACTTCCTTGCATTCGAAGATGTAGCTGGTGGGTCCCAGTAGTCAGGGGGAAACATTTTTTTCACGAAATATAGTGGCCCGTACGGTGGGTCCCTGCTGTCAGGTGGAGGTATAATTATTTTGTGCGTAATCAACCTATCAATGTATAGTACTCTTCCGATGGAAGTCGTTCCTTGACCACGTTGACCACGCCGCGCCAAGAGCACCAGGGCGATGGACGACGGCGAGGCCTAGGAAGTGGATGCCCACGCAGAGAGGAGTACGAGGGTTCACTGGTTCGGCTGCGGTGTGAGGCTGCGATTGCCGCAGAATAACAGGGGGTGTGGGTGAGTAGAGGGATGGCCTGGCCAGCGGTGGGAGTAGTAGGGGGCGGTGAGGCCTCTGCAGCATCACAGCCGACCACGGGAGGCAGGAGCACGCGGCACGACCGGCGCTGGTTTGGGCGGCTGGAGCAAGAAGACCAGAGGTTGAAGAAGCACTACGACCGTTGGATGGACATCGTACGGTCACTCGAGCTAGAATCGTTCATATTGACTAAGTTGACAAAGCCCTCCATCCCCGTGAACTTAGTAGGCCCACAAGTCAGCCTTCCACCATGGTGGGTCCCAGCTAGCTGGGGGGGTATTCTTTTTTTGTGCGTAATAAGGAGGCACTTCCTTGCGCGCGAAGATATAGCTGGTGGGTCCGACCTGTCATCGGGGGCCCTTCCGGTGGGTCCTAGCTGTCAGGTGGAGGAATCATTATTTTGTTCGTAATAAGGAGGCATTTCCTTGCATGCGGCCGTGGACCCAACTGTCAGCCTCTCCACGTATAGCACTCTTCCGATGGAAGTCGTTCCTTGACCATGTTGACCATGCCGCGCCGAGAGCACCAGGGCAGTGGACGACGGTGAGGCCTAGGAAGGGGACGACGTGGAGCCGGGGAGGACGCGGCAGTGGAATCCAATGAAATACTCCCTCTGTCCCAAAATTTTATTGTCTTAGATTTGTCTAAATACGGATGTATCAAGTCATGTTTTGGTATTAGATACATCCGTATCTAGACTAATCTAAGACGAGAATTTTGGGACGGAGGGAGTATAAAATATCAGTGAAGAACAAAAACAAAACAAAAACTAATATCCCATTTGCTATAATTTTTTTAGAATTTTCAACCCATTTGAATTACTTTTAACAGACACTGACCATACTCATTGGCCAGGCCGGAATGCATCCCTCCTCGTCTTGAAAGATTTGCAGCCTAGTAAGTCAGAGAAAACAAATAGGCCTAGCTTGGGTATTCTACAAAAAGAAATACTGGGCTACCTATTTTCCCAAAGAAAAAACTATTGGGTTGGTCATGTTGTTAGATGAGTCACAGAGACTGCACAACCCAGTTTATAGCCTGCTCCTCCAAATTACTACTCAAAGAAAAAAAAAGTTGTGCAATTCTGTCGTTAATTGACTATACGTTGAAAATGATGTGGGTCCCACATATCAGTAGGGTGGATTAGAGTAAAAAACGAGGGGTGCATCTGAGTAGTAAAAGAGGCGCTTGCTTGTGTTCGGGAGTGGACCTGGTGGGTTCGTACTGTCATACTCACAACTACAGTCCTCTCCCAATTCACTATGTTGACAGGGACCGTTTCAAAAAAAAACTATGTTAACAGGGCCGGAGGGCGGCGCAGCGGCGAACGCACCAAGGCGGAGGATAAAGTGTTGTCGCCAATGTGCTGGGCTGGGTTGGACATTCTTATTGAATAATAAAAATGGACCGGAACTATTTACGATGTTGACTATGATTTGCATGGGTCTGCTGGTTGCAGGAAGAAAATGTTGGGAGAAAGAAGATTGGTCGCTATCTTTGCCTAAGAATAATATTGACTGAACGTAACAGCACTATCATAGGAAATAATATCCTCTTGTTAAATCGTGAATTTAAAGAACTGGTGCATGAGCATTTAGCTTTATTTATTTACTTATTTATGTTTAGGGGACCATGAGCGTGTACCTGGGCCGGATTCATGTGAGAGCCTCCCTTCCAGTTAATTATGGGCTCCTCTATCGGGCCTTCATTAGTGGGTTGCATGTTATCAACAAGTGGAAAATGTGTTCCGTACCAAAAATAGTATGCGCTATGTATGGTACGGGGCACTAAAGGATCGGACCGTGCAACGACTTCCAAAACATTGTGTTTGTCATTCTAACAACACATTTATTCAACCAACAGACGGAATATACTACTAACTATACATTGGCAACAGCAGCAGCAACAACCAGGGCTGGGGGTGCAACAAAATCACTAAGCAGGCCAGAAGAGTAAAGACACAGCTCTCTCTTCGAAACCAAACATCAGCCATCATTACAAAAGGGCTACCAAAAAAGAACATGTGTATGCATCAAACTAAATAAAGATCCTACTACACCTAGTGTACGCATCTAACTAACTGGCGCAGTTAGACTTTACTATTTATTAAGCTGTGGAGATTGGCTGACGGCTTGAACCAGATGGGTGCCTGATGGGGGAAACTCCAGCCAGCAGGTCGAAGTCCAATACTTGTGACCCTCTCTCCTACTTTGGGCTGCAAAGCGTGGCGGCACATATCAGGGCATGGTGCATGCAGAGACGCATGGTACGATGTGTACACACAGTTTTGCGTGATGAACGAAACCGCGCTGCCGTCATGATCCTTGCCATCAGTTATCTTCTGGTTAGTCGGATAATTCAGTCGACAAACAAAGAGTGTGTACCAAGGCTACTTACCAGCCTCCAGCAAAACAATTCCTGAAGGCCCAGAGAAGCTGGGATCCTACTCAAAGACCTTGCAGTGACTGTGATTGTATTCCTCGAAACAACACGTCTGGTACGTGCGAACGATCATCAATCGTTCGCCATCGTCTGATCGAGCTAGGAACCACCTGCAACTGCCATGCCGCTTTTCTTTGAAAGGTTCTAGGATTAGGAAGGGTAGGGACACCAGGCGGCCTACAACATCATATCAAGTTGGAGTCAAATAAAAAAGGGCTCTTGATGTAGTCAAACTTAAGAACAGCATGTTATGAGCATGAGTATTTTTTCAGTAAATGTTGACAGTAATATAAGCAAGCCATCATGATATCATAGGAAAGTAACATACTACTGTAACAACCATTTGTAGTGATGACTGGAGTAGGCCAGCAATACGTCCAGCCATAGAAGGAGTCGACAACGTAAATGAAGCCCTTGTGTTCAATGGCATCAAAGAACCATGGAGGATGTATGATCCTGCGATGGACGTGCAGATTTATCCACTTACGAGTGACCTGTCAGATAGGCGAGACCATGGTTGAAGAACTTAATTAGCCTGAAGTCTTTATAATTCGCAGATCTTGTGGGCACTTGGCAGATTACAACCTTGAGCAAATCAAACTTGGTATCATGTTGGCTACTGTAAGATTTTGACTATTCTGGGCCGCGGTGCCAAAGCAGTGCAGTGTTAATCGAAGAAAGGGGGATCAATCGCCGGGTGTATACCTCCACGAGCATCCAGCTACAGTGACCGTTGACGAGCACCATCCAAGACGTGTTCAGGCCGACCCAGTACATACCGTTAATGTAGTTGAGGGTGACGGGGATCAGATTGCAGTCAAGGGGGTTGATGCTCGCCACCCTACGATCATTATGCTGCATGACACGCCATTTCTGAAGATCAGGCGGCATCAGCAAGCAAGGAGCTAGCTTAAAAAGCTCCAGCCTGAGGGATTTGAGTAAATGGTACAGCCCCGATGAGCACGCGGCGAGCGGCATGGTACTGAGATTGTCCACACGCGAAACAATGAGCTTGATTAGCTCTATGGGGAGAGAATTCCAGCCACTCTTTTGGCGAACGCTGCTCGGTTCTGCCATTGTTAGTGCTTGGGTTTCGGATGAGGGGGAGGCACCTTAGCGGGGATGGAAGATTGGACGAGATAATGTGCGGACAAAGATGGAGAAGCGAATATGTGTTGCGGGAAGTGGACAGGTGATTATGACTACAGCACGCCGCTTCACTTACAAGACACATACCAGCAGCATAGGGTCATATGGATGCCAAACAACATGCTTGAGTCATCACAGTACTGGTACTCCATACAGTACCTACTACTATGCCCTAACTTGCTTGAGTAGAGTAGTAGTGGAGTAGGACTCTGCTCTACTACTAGCACCGGAGGAGTAGTATATTATAATCTAAAATAGTTACAAACTTCAATGCCCAAGCATGGAATGACTACGAACCGCCATCGGTGCTAACTCCAATCCCGACAAGCGTTATTTGGGAGACATGGCAGTTAAAAGCGCCCATGCATGCGATTCTGATGCGTGTGTAAGGGTGGCGGTTTTGTCAAATACTATGGCTTAAAATAGGCCACCGTCAGATGGAAATCTGACGGTTACGTGGGATTCGCCAGTATTGAGCTCGTGGTGAACAATCGCCAGATATCATTACTAAAAAAGGTTAAAACACCTCGGGCTATAACTTGCACCGGCTGACCACTAACAATGATACTAACATAGTTGTAAAATGGTCAAAGACCGTGTCTATGTGGTGTTTGGAATTATATGCAAAAAAATTAGCAAGAAGCCCGTGCATTGCACGACACACCATCATCACCAACTCGGTTTTTTCTCTACTCCTACTCCTATAAAAGAATCAGTTGGTGATGATGGAGGTGAGGAGGCGTGTTTAGTCGGGCATGCAGTGGAAGACGCAGTACTATTCGATTTGTTATGAAAAACAAAGAAGAGTAGTAGAGATAGAGATAAGAGTTGAGATAGATACTTAGGGACGAGCACCATCTACTTCTTTGTGTGCTACTCCCGCGCTCCATTCGGTGGCCGCAACATCCCCTACAGCCACTCCCTCCTACGCTCCATTCGGCGGGCGCTGTTGAAATTTGGGGAGCGCACTCTCGCGACTGCTGGCAGCCACGACTTCACCGACGATGACTTCTTCCCCGACCTCGGCAACCTCTTCCTCAACGACATGGGCGACAACCTCAACACCAACGGTGATGCTTCCGTTGCACCATATGTGTTTCTGCCCTTCCTGTTTGAAATCGTGGTATAATTCATGTTTCTACTCTGTATCCTAGATTCTATCTGTTCATCTACTATGCTAGTCCACATGATTAGTTTAATCTCTGTTATAGATGTCATGATTTATTTTGTGCTTATTCAGATTAAATCTTGTAGTAACTTGCTCATATATTCAACTGGCGCAACGTCCCCTACAGCCACTCCCGTTTCATGGACGGCCTGGTTGATGCCTCCAAGGAGCCCTTCGTCTACTACTATGAGTGCCCAATGCCGTTTTGGGGCTCGCCATCGGACATCGTGCTTCACCTCATGGATGTGTCCGGCGGTCACTACTGGCCCTTGGTGAAGAACATCAAGTACGAGAAGTGCTACCCGTTCACCGTTCCGGAGTCGCTAGAGGATCACCGCCGCCTGCTAGTCTCAGAGGAGGACGACAGCGTCTTCCTCTTGATCGTTGGCACCGACGAGGCCCGCGTAGGCCGCCGCCCCATCTTTGTAGTGTGCGTTAGGGGCGACGCCGCTGACGCTGACACTGACACGAGGCCGACGTACGGGTGTGTGCTCACTGTTACTACCCCTCAGGGCATCTTCAGCATTTTGTATGTTAGCTCATTGGTAAAATATGCCATGTCATCAACCAACACCTTAACATACAACAACTCCAATGGGTTTTATATAGTTTGCCCAATAGGATGTGAGATAATAAATAAAGTGCTCTCTTATTCTACATTGGAGCTTGTGCAAGGGGTGTTGGTTCATGTACATACAACCTTCCTCTCTTTCCTCATTTATTGTATGACACATCATCAAAAATCCTATGTAGCAAAGTCTACCAACAACTATCTTACAACCATTGGAGATGCCCTCAGAGGTATATGGGCGGCGACACCGGCTCCATCATGCTCACTAGGACTATGCAGAGCTCGGACCTTCTCGTCGATGTGGACATGGAAGATGCATGGTATGATTTAACCCCCAACGCGCTGCACGGGGACTCCAAGGAGGTTCACCTGGACATATGCATTACCAAGTTAAATGTTGATCATTAGTCTTCGCTCAATGTAATCCGCTGTCTAAGCATGTGGAGACTTCCATGCATGATCTTTCTCTATTGGAGTATCGCGCATGAGTAAAAGTGTATCCATTTATGGTTTAGTGTAGAATCTTCCATGTATGAATTTTTACTATAGTACTGGTGAAAAACTTACGATGAACCATTTATTACATCTCCTCTGCCCCCTTCCAAGTCATCCTGATTAAATCCCTCCGTCTAGGTGTATAAGGGCATGGTTAATACTTAATAGTATAGCCAACTGTCGACTATAAGAAAGTGCCATGTCATCTGTAGCCAACATGTATAACAATCGATACTCAAAAACTAATTCTTAAAGATCATTTCTTGCAAAGCACAATAAGTGTTATTTCTTCACAAGTTTTGGATGCAGGTTGAACAGTTGAACGCTTTTGTTTGCAAAAGATATTTTTTATCTATTTCACCCAGATGTTTGTGAGCTCTAGAGATGAAATAATATCCGAAGAAACCTATCGATACCCGTTACACATGAGATGAGCCCACATCCTTTGTCAAAATAAACAACTCCCCGATCAATGCATTTCACTCTTCCATGCAACGCACGGGCACCTTACTATAGATTAGTACGACCAAAAATTTGAACTAACATTATATATAGTATGATAAATGCTGATGCATGTCACCTAAAATTATATCACTGAAAGCTATGTTCAAATACGAATCCAACGATATAATTTTTGTTGACATGCACTAACATTTTGTCGATTAAATCTTGATCAAATTCAATGGGGACTAACAACCCATGACCGATGTAGTACAAGTGTAGAGGCGGTGCTTGCAGAGTCTCACCCGCTCGTGGCGCAGCGATAAAAGCCGTCATATCACAAAACCCAACCCTTGCCCCAAGAATAAGTGGCCTGGTAAAATAAACGGACAAGCAACCATGACATCCCTCTGTCTTTTTTGCATTTCATCTCTCTGCATTTACTTTCTCCGGTTCATCTCGCACACTCGGTCCCTAGCTACTATTCCTAGGGCCAGTTCTTTTGGCGGCTTAAAAAATAAGTCGTCTCTTCCCCAGCTTTTCCCATAAGACTAGTACACCCTCCGTTTTTATTTAAGTCCGCGTGTTAGCATTGGTCAAATTCAAGTTTTGTAAACTCTCAGAAAGTTTATAACAAAAAATATTAACATATACAATAACAAATAAATACCATTAGATTCATTATTGAATGTACTTTCACATCATACATATTGGTTATGGTAAATGTTTATATTTTTCTATAAACTTGGTCAAACTTTAGGAAGTTTGACTTCGGTCAAACCTAATATGCAGAGTTAATAAAAACAGAGGGAGTACTAGTAGTTACTAGTACTACTCGCTAGTTGCTTAGCCGAATCACCCAGCACGCCACACGGGGAGTTCAGTGTCAGAAATTTTGAGGTCGGCGGGAAAATCACCCGCGACCCTGATTCGAGCAGTGGGAAGTTACCATCTTAGCCTTCGGAACAGGCCTACGGATGATGCTTGGTAGGGGGCTGTTTTTGTAACTTCAGGTTCACCCTACCCAGCCAACCCCACCCCGGCACCCAGAGTAGTACGGACGTCCGAGTAGTACACCTGAATACTCCCCATTTTCTATCCCCACCGCAAAATAGACTTCTCCACGGCACCGCAACCTTCGTGCTCCTCCACTTCTACATCGGCGCACTCGTCCACCGCAGCGCATCTACCTCATCGACGACTTCGTACGCCACACTGGAGTCGGTCCACCGCCGTCCTCATACACGGAGCCTCTTCCCCAGCACTGTCTTCCACGGTCTAGGATCTGCTTCCCGGAAGCCGACGCCAAGCGCAGAAGCACCACCATCGTGGACAATGAATTGACTCCCATTGCCGACCATGATGCACAGAGGCAACCGCGACCATCATTCTCCTCATTGATTGGTAATGTGTATATTGAATCACTTAGCAGTACATGTGCAGTTCCAATTTTGTTCATACCTACCCTTCAAATTTCTTGGTTGCTATTGTTCCCGTAAAAGTAATTGGTTATAGCCTCCATTGTCCAACTGAATATTAGCTTGTAATTGTGTGTCGCTCCCGTATCGCGCTGTGCTTGGGTAGGTTCTTCATCTGCAACTAGTAGTGTGGCAAATGATGGAAAGTTTTTTAGAACTAGCAAGATGCACATGCGTTGCACGCATCAAGATGCATTTGTCTGAGTAGTTTATCTTGTCGGAGAAAAGGATGAACGAGGGAAGGCCTTATTTGCAAATGTGGAGAGGGGTATGGGTATCTTGATAAAATCCAACGCCCTCCCACCGCCCTGTGCCTTGCCACCGCTCTCTCCCTGCTCTGTGCCTCGCCACCGCTCTCTCCCCGCTCTTTCTCGCCTCGCCGCTGTCGCGCCACCATGCCGCCGCATTGCCGGGAAACTTGGGGATACTGCGGTGTCCGCGCGCGCCCCTCCGGCGGCTTCTCCGCCGTGATCTGGTTCCGCGGGATCCGCCTCGGCCTCGGCAATTTTGACACCGCCAATGAGGCTGCCCGCGCATATGACGTGGCGGCGTGGCGCCTCCGGTGGCCTCATAGAACATTGAACTTCCCCAATGTGTCGACGCGGGAGTGGGCACAGGAGCTCGCGCCTCTACCGCGACTTATCGCTGACAAGGATCACCGCGACAACCGGAGGCAGGAGCATCGTCTCGGCATCGCCGAGATGGATGAGGAAGCCATAGCATTGTGGCGCCAACGCTTCCCGCGGGACATCATCAACGAGCGTGAGTTCTACGTGCAAAGGAGGGCAGAGAGGGAGAAGAGGAGGGCGGAGCGAGCTGCCTATCGCGAGGACAAGCGTAGGCGAAAAGCGGATGCTCAATTCAACATGAGGCTAGGAGCAACGTCGCCCTGGGAATCCGACGACGATCGGTATCTTCACGCCTACATTCAGACGTCGGAGGAGGACATCACCGAGGAGGAGTCGAACGACAAGGAGTAGTTGAATAATCTATGCTGAGAACTATCCTCTACTCTCTAGTCTCTACTTTCTATCCCTACTTCTTGATCTCAGCACTGTAAACACTTTTTTAAAGCACTGTGCGTTGCGATTCTGTTGCAGATGCTCTAACATGGTAGACAAGTTCTTTAATGTTGCCCACAAGATGTGTGAGTATTACTAGTAGTATATTTTTCTTGCCATGTTGAGATTTTAAAACCACGAGTACGAACATGCAGAGTAGCAATGAAGACCAAACACGGGATATTGGGGACATCTTCAAGGAGCGTGGCAAGTTAAAGAGGAGCTGCACCAAACCTGTAAAAAGAGCTTTGGTAAGTAACACCACTCGTGGACCTTCCCGGTGGGCAGGGTATGGCGCCTGCCACACCTTAATTTTGAGCTAAAAAAATTATAACTAGTATGCATCAATCGCTAGCAGAAGACTGCCTTGTCACTGTTAATACAGGTGATGGGCCGACGGCCCGACGCAGCGAGCGGCAAGATGGGCCAACACCCAGCCACATGAGGCAGCCAGCAGGTTCGAGCGTCCACGCGAGCGAGCAGAGACGCAATGCACACACTCAACTGCTCTGTTCTCCCCCCAATCCCCACAACACCAACCCTAATCCCGCCGCCGGCGGCGGCTGGCCAGGTCTCCATCCTCTAGGAGTGGGTGGGGCAGGCAAAAGCGAGTGACGGCGGGGCAGCCAGCGGCAGGGCAGGCAACGGTGAGTGACAGCGAGGCAGCCAGAGGCAGGGCAGGCAACGGTGGCGCAATCGGGGGGGGCTAGAGGGCGGCGGCACCGCGGTAGCAAGTGGCGTCTCCAGCCGGGGCCTAGGCGCCTAGCAGTAGCAACATCAGTCCGGCCAGCATAGTCATGGCCAGATTACCCGAAGATGGAAAGGAAGAGGAAGGCAGTAGGAAATCCAAAGGAAAGGGGAGGAGGTGATTTCTCAATTTTCCTAAAATGTTTTTGCAAATTCTAGCAGTAGCTTGAAGTCTCAAATTCAAGTAGATTGTAGTGACATATTAATGTTGTGAACAATTTGGTTGTGAATTGCAGATTTGAAAAGATATTTTGAAGTGCTTGGTAGTAGTAGCAGCTCAAAATTGAATCCAAATACTCGTGAAAGTGTCAATGTTTTGGCACATGCCACTCATCAAGATCAAGTGAGTTCGGTGCAAGTAGAGCATGAAAATTTGATGCAAACTTAACAAGTGGAAGAACAAACTACAGATTCTCTTGAAGCTATAGTGGAAGAGAATGTTGAAGTTCATGAAGTTGAAGGTATATCTATTTTTAGTGAAGATTACATAAATGGTTATCCTGGGCTTTGCATTCCACTTGATAGATTTGCCCCCAACATTAGAGATGATGTTAGATTTGCTTATATACGAATGGGTGCAACTCGACCAACTAGTTACACTTTCCCCCCAAATAGAAATGGAAGATGCTTCCGTCCACAATGCTATAAGGACTTTGATTGCTTGGAATATAGTGTAACAAAGCATAAGTCCTATTGCTTCTATTGTTATCTTTTTAAGCATGACCGAATGGATGATAAATTTGGGCACGATGTTTTCTCCAAATTTGGTTTTGACTATTGGAAAAATGTGGTTGCAGCATTCCGTAAACATGTTGGTGGGCCATGTAGCATCCACAATATTTCAAAAATAGCATGTGATGATTTTAAAAATCAAGGGGCAAGTGTAAAAAGTAAAGTTACAACTTATAGCAAAGGTTCACTAGTCAAGTATGAAACTCGTGTGGATACATCTTTGGGCATTGTAAGTTATCTAGCATTGCAAGGTGAACCATTTCGTGGGCATGATGAATCCAATACTTCTTTGAACACGGGGTATTTTTTAGAGTTACTTGATTGGCTGAAAGAAAGAACTCCAGAAGTGAAGGTTGCATTTGATGAGATATGCCCTAAGAATGCCAAAATGACTTCTACAAAATTCAAAAAATGCTTGCTAAACATTGTGCGCAAGCGGTCACCAAGGAAATCAAAGAAGAGATGGGTGATTGTCTTTTCTCTGTTCTTATTGATGAGTGCCGTGATATATCGGTGAAAGAACAAATGACCATGGTAATCAGTTACGTCTTTAAGTTTTTGAAGTGTCTATGTGCTTTTTGATCATTTTGTTCTATGTAGAGTGGTCAACTAATTCTATGACTTCTTGTAGGTATTTGAGCAAACAAGGAGAGACTATTGAATGCTTTTTAGGTATTAAGCATGTTCCGGACACAACATCTTATTCTTTAAAGAAGGCATTATTGGAGGTTTTTGTTAAGCACGGTCTAGTTGTTGCACGACTACGAGGGCAAGGGTATGATGGGGCATCTAATATGAGAGGAGAATTCAATGGCCTTCAGAAGTTAATTCGAGATGAGAACCCATATGCTTTCTATATCCATTGCTTTGCCCACCAACTGCAGTTGGTAGTTGTTGCTGTTTCGAGATGCTCCAAGGGTGTTGAGGATTTTTTTGAATATGTGACCATGATTGCTCATCTCAGTACTTCATCTGCAAGAGGAAGGATAAATTGCTTGACAAGCAAAAAGAGGTTCTTTTGGATAAGATTAAGTGTGGTGAGATGCTAACGGGAAGAGGGAAAAATCAAGAAACATCCTTGGTCAGACCTAGAGATACAAGTTGGGGCTCTCATTACAACCTTATCTCGCATTGAATCATCGTGGGATGCAGTCATAGATGTTTTGGGCATTGTTAAGGATGATGTGTGTGTTCCATGTAGGGTAGGAGGTTTGGTTCATCAAATGGAGACTTTTAGCGTTGTGTTCATCTTGAACATGATGCTAAAAATCCTTCGCATGACAAATGATTTGTCTCTTCTATTGCAAAAGAAGGATCAAAATGTTGTTCGGGTACGTGATGGATCATGCTACATGTATCTAGTCTGCTCGATATATTTTGTTCATGTAAACATACATGCATCTAAAATTGCAATTTTCTCATTTCAGGCAATGTCATTGGTTACGGATGTGAGAACACGTTTGATCAACAGGAGAAATAATGGTTGGGAGCCACTCTTGGAAGATGTCAAAGCCTTTTGCACCAAAAACGACATTCCGATACCAAATATGGATGACATCTTTACAAAGTGGGGAAAATGAAGAAAAGGTGGGTGAAACAATGTCACGGCTGATCATTTTTCCGCGTGGACACTTTCTATGCTGCCATAGACTCCATCACCACAGATTTTGATCATCGTTTTAATGAGGTATCTTCAGAGCTGCTCCAGAACTTCTCTTGTCTTGACCCAAGAAACTCCTTTTCTAGGTTCAATGTGAATAAGCTTGCTAGACTCATAGAGATTTATCATGAGGATTTCTCAGATTATGAACGTGAACATATAGTAGAGAAGAATTGAAGACTTTAGAGCTTGTCATGATATTGCAAGTCTAGCTAGAAAGATGGCTGAACTTGAAAGGCATGTCATGTTTCCTGTTGTTTATCGCCTCATTGAGTTGGCATTGCTACTACCGGTAGCGACGACAACAGTTAAAAGAGCCTTCTCATCAATGAAAATCATCAAGACTGAGTTGCGCAGCAAGATGTCTGATGGCTAGCTTAATGACTTGATGGTGTGTTACATTGAGTGAGAGATCTTCAAAAGTATTGATCTTGGTAAAATTAATGAAGACTTTCAGAAGGAGGGTAGGGCACTACCATGACCTGGGTCTTCTAGACGCCATTAAATGCTTCATGATAGGTATGTTTTAGGTTGTTTTCCTATTGAAACATGTCTACAATTTCATTGTATTTGGTTATTTGTTTGTAGTGTAAAATTTCATTCCTTTGATTCGCATAAAGAAAAATCTTAGTGAGACTTCGCCCCACCTTAAATTTTTTTCGTGGTCTGCCTCTGAGTAACACCCTTTCAATTACTTTTGTTTAGCCTCATGTTCTTTGATGTGTATATGTTGTATTTCTGTTTCTCTTAGCCTCGTGTTCTTCGATGTGTAATAAGAAGAGCCTTAATCATCCTAATGCTTTTGTTTTTAGCTTGATGTAGGAAGTGGGTGTTCTCACCTTGTAGTCTATTTTTATATTTTTTTTCCTTTTGAATTCACTTCTCCGAGTCCTGTTTATCTGGCTTCTACTAAATGGATCTGGGTTGCTCTAAGTATTGATTTTTTTAAAAAGTAACTTCATGTCAGGATGCAGTTCCTGCAAGGAGGGAAGTATGGTCAACCTCGAGATCATGTTTCCAAAATGAGGCTGGATTACACACAAGGTGGCAGTTCCCTAATGATGCTGGATTAGACACAAGGTGCAAATTCCCAGATGATGCTGGATTACACACAAGCCAGGTGGAGTCGTCAGCTGTTCGTGTCCTCGTGGCTCTAGTAAAGGCTGAAAGAAAGCGTGCAGTGGCCCTTGAGAATGTAGCTGAGTTCCTGAAGAAGCGAAAAGAGCAATCAGATGCTCTCTTCACCCAAGCCAAAGAAGAGATGGAAGAAGCCAGAAATAATCTAGCAGAGGTAGAGCAGGCTAGGCGTCTCCTGCTATCTAAAATTGTTGTCAATACAAATTTCCTTCATAATAGCTAGGTTCAAATATTTATCCAGTCAGCATGCCTGTTGTGATGTCCGTGCATCTACTGATGTGGCACAAAATATTTTTTTCAAGTCATGTAATAACAGCAATTACTTTCCAAACAATAAGAGATGAAGCATTGGACATGGTATAGTTCACGCGCAAGCCCGACATTCCAAGTTCAACTTCTACATCAAACTCATGTTCACAGATATCTGCACATTCATAGATAATGTCCACAACCATGATTCACTTCAAAGCCAAAAAATGTGAGGAGAGTTATAATAAAGAAAAACCTCTAGTTCCTGCTACCAGTGCGAGCACAACAAGTCAAGAACATGCGTAATTAATTATATTTTGGTCATTTTTTGTGTTCTAAAATGCTGGCTGGATCAAGGGAGGACGTGTTGCCGGCACACATGCAGATTCAATGGAGGTAGGCGGGGTAGTCTGAAGCCGTGTTGCATGCGGCAAGGAGGCGTGTTCAGCCGGGCCTACAGCGAGTGGGGCCCTCTTTTCCGACGCGCCGGTTCAATGCTTGTGCTATGAGACGTCGTGTCCGTGTCAGAGCAATCACTCCCTCCGATCCTTTTTTGTTTGGGTATAACAAAATACCGTTTTCCACTCACATTTTACAAGTAAAATTTGTGGACAAACTTTGACCAAAAATATGATGGGGACTAGTAAACCAGAACGGAGCTAGTAGTTTTTTTTATCTAGGAAGGGTTACCCCTTCCAATTTTCATTACTGAAAACCAACATCTAAACCATAGTATTTGCCCTAGAACTACGAGGTTCAACATATTGCAACATAAACCCATACAACCATACGCCAATGAGGTACTACCTCCGCCCTGGTTTATTAGTCCCCTGAGCTATCACAGGTTGTACCATTTTTATTAGGCCGCTGCATTTTAGCACATCACTTTATTTCTTCCATCCCAGATTCCAACACTCTCCCCATGGAAGCAAGTGCATGGGGCTGCTCGATTGGATATGCATGCAGGCTACATGCATGCAATAGCCATTGCATGCACAGAGGTAGTAAATTGGCCTATTTAGTAGGGGTGATTCGAGAGGTAATTTATTTCTAATTTCTCTATATGTGTGCTTTCTTGGTCTTTGCGTTTTGGCTCAAGGGCCCAATAAACCAGGACGAAGTAGTAGTAGTTATGAATTCCATTTCGCTCCATACCAACCGTTCTAAAAACTACTTAGTACTTATAACGTGCCATTGAAAATCAGAATTCTTAACCCCGCTAAAAAATGATATTTTAAATGTGGCTACTCGATATGTGGCAACTGGCGAGCCACCGCCTCCAGGTCATTCACCTGTGGTCCCGACCATCAACTCCTATGGATCAAACTATCACGTGAGCTGACTATTCATACAAAGGTGTGCTCCACCACGTACCTAGTACCCGCGCATGCAGCAATCGTGCACCTAGGGTTTTAGGGTTTATTTGTTAACGGTGCCTTTACGTAACTCTCATGTGTGCGAGACAGCGAGAGACCGACTGCGTGTGTGCACCTCTTCTCTTTGTATATGCACTCCATAGTTTGTCTGGTGTCCAAAAAATTATACAGTGGTAATAACTACTAGCAATGTGCAATGCGTTGCCACACAATTAAAGTAGATTAATACATATTCACCGATTTGATAGAAAAAAGAGTCTATTTTTGAAATACGTATATCACTAAAAATATGTTATGTTTCACTCAAAATATATTCCTTTGGCGGTTTTGATGAGATAAAGGAGGAATGTTGTTGGTTTCAAGATTCGACAAGTGGTATATGTCTAATTTCTACTCTTACTAGCAAGATGCCCGTGTGTTGCACGAAACATCAAGATCTTGTGGGAGAAAAGGATGAACGAGGGAAGGCCTTATCTGCAAATGTGGTGAGGAGTGCGGGTAAATTGCCATAGTTTCCTTCCTATCCGTCAGATATAAATCAGACGGCCTATATTGCAGGATGGCAGGCCCACCATCATCACCAACTCTGTTTTTTATCCCTACTCTTATAAAAAGCATAGTCGGTGATGATCGTGTGCATGCCAACCTGCAATATAGGCCGTCTGATCTATATCTGACGGATAGGAAGGAAACTATAGAAATTTTGCAAAAAGATACCCACACCCCTCTCCACATTTGCAAATAAGGCCTTCCCTCGTTCATCCTTTTCTCCCACAAGATAAACTACACATACAAATGCATCTTGATGTTCCATGCAACGCATGGGCATCTTGCTAGTTGTTGCAAAAAGCACATGTGTGTGTGAGAGAGAGAGGGAGAGAGGAGGAGGACGGAGTGCATGTCTGACAAAGACACAAAGAGTGTGTGTGCGAGAGGTATCACCTTAAAATGAGGCGATAGTGTGTGTATGCACGAACGAGAGGGTGTGTCTCAAGAAGGGAAGAAAAATCTACATAAATACAAGGAGCAGGAGAGAGACATGTATGCGACAGTGGAAGCACGAGTGTGCGGGTGTATAAACCTATCTAGAGGCTAGTCGATAAATGTATGTGAGAGAAATACGAGTCGGGTGCGAAGGCGAGAGTTTTGTGTGTGAGAGAGAGATACGGTAGTCCGGAAGGGGAGTGGAAGCAGGAGTTGTGTGTGTTTGAGAGAGAGGGGGGGAGTTTGTATGATCGGTAAACAAATGAATAATGTCAGTCTGGGATGGAGACGGAAAGAAGACCGCAACAAATGTTGTGTCTACAGGAGAGAGAGTAATTTTAATGGTATGAGTCATATCTAGAGACATATAGGGTGTGTGAGAGAATCCCATAGAGAGAAAGACAAAGTGAAAGACGAGTGGAGACTGTGTGTGTGGCGGTGAAAAAGAAAGCTTAGGTACCTAGTGATACCAGAGAATGGTAGAGACATGAGAGATAATGAAAACCATTTAATGTACAATGATAGGGAGAGTGTGACACTTCTCAAGGGAGACGTCGAGAGACCATGTTTGCAAGGATAGGAGAAACATGAAGTGAGCGTGCAGGTGAGCTGGAGAAAAGAGAGTAATAGCTACATGAAGGAGCATGCATGCGAGAGAGATGGGCGTGAAAGGAGTCAACATAATAGGGATTCAAATATTTGAATTCGAGATGATGATACATGTAATCCATACTCGGACCAAAATTGATCTATCAAACATGCATACTCATATGAATTCACGCGCATCTATGTTATTTAATATGTAGATATTACTGATCCATACATTTTAGTAGAACATAATTTGGTTTAAATTTTCTGAATTCAACCTTATGATTTTGAGATCATTGTATTTGTAAATCATATTATACATATGAAGGAGCAGAATTCTTTGTTGTCCTTTTGAAGTATATATAAAAAATGATGTATAGAGAATTTTATTCCAATCGAAAATGGATCCTACCCGAAAAAAATAGAATACAAATGGGATTCGAATTGAGTTGGCATGGTAAACATGCACTCTGCAAAATTTGAACGAAGCGGGGAAAGTCACAGTAACCGCCCGAAACCAAAATCTGCAAGATGGAAATTACTAGTGCTTATCCCTACCACGCAAAGCCTATACAGGATTCTATAGGTTTTGATAGGGGTAGGTTTGTAATTTCACTCAAACGTGACATAACCGCCTCTCACCCGGATTCATACATGGTGGGCGCCAAAACACAGTGTCTCCTCGGCCAAAATCGACTCCCTCCCCAACTGACTAATATTGTTGTGATGCAGGAAATTTGGAACGGGGGCTAAGTTTGTAAATATCCTTACATTTGAGACAAGCGCGCCCTGAAGACATGGTTCCCCCTTCCTCTCTCCCTTCATTTCCGCATTCCTACTCCGTGGGCGCCAAAACACCCTCTCCATGCCAGCCTCCTCCGTCCGCCACCCCATCCACCGCCGTCCTCCTCCACCATGCCGGAGCTGATACCTCGATGCCTTCGTCCATTACAAGAGATCGTCCGCTCTCATCCACGGCTTCGGACCGAGATCTATGCATCCCGTCCTCTCACTTCATCCCCGCTGTCGTCCACCTTGTCGGCGCCACTCCTATGACCGTCTCGTCCACCGCGCCCTGCCGCCACCGTCTACCCTCCTAGATCTGCTTCCACACTGCCGACAGCCATCGCTACCGCAGCACCATCAAATTCTCAGTAGATGCATACACGGCGCCGCACCAGAGGCAGTACTCTTTCGTATCTTCTCAACTTATTTATCGCGGCAAGAAAATAGATCGCCACTGCTTTACTCTGATTTCTTGTCCATCACTTCAATGCTTGTGAAAGCAAACATTGGTTGCGAAGTTGCACTACAAAAAAAGACACATTCTTGACATCTTGGCCTGAACGGAAAAAAATTCTGTCATACTTATGACACTTCTATGACGATAATTGTGACAAAACCGGGTATCATCATAGATGTGGTGGGCTCCAACTTATATGACAAAAAATCATGATAGAAAATGGGCTTTTTGTCCTGGGCGGGCCGGAGACGCAGCTTCATGACATTCTTTGGGCCGTCCATGACGGAAAAAACCGTGGTAGGAGCGAGGGCGAGGAAAATATCGGGTGTTCCCGGTTACGACGGGTGGTCGGGGCGGAGTGATGCATGGAGGTTTGCGCATTTCTCTTGTACACGGATGCGCGTGGGTGTGAGGCGTTGGGCTCTAACTGAATCCGAGCGAGGCCTTCGCCTACTAAACCTGAGTGATTGCACCGCAGGCTACGCATTACTGAACCCGAGCGATCGATTGATGGTTTTTAACTGAACCCAATCGAGCATTTCCTTCGCTACTGCTGCTAACTGAAGCCGATCGATACTGCCTCTGGATGAATAGTGAGAGTTGTTGGGGGGGTTTGGACGAACAGTTCCTGGTGGGCGTTGGATGAACAGGACCCTGTGGTGTTGCCGCTAGATGAATAGGACCCCGATCGATCGAGCCGTTTGGGCGTGCATGACCAGGACCCCGTGGAGGGAAGGTTGAACAGTAGCCGCTGGAGGGCTGGTTGAACTGTCGCCGGTGGAGGGCTGGATGAACAATCTTTCATGGAGGGGTGGTTGAACAGGACCCCGTGGAGAGGGCTGGTTGAACAGTAGCCGGTGGAGGAGCGCGTGGTGGAGGCTGGATGAACAGTCGCGGGTGGAGGCTAGAGGAGGTCGACGGTGGATGAACAGTAGTCCGTGGAGGCTGGAGGATGTCGACGGTGGAGATGAACAGTATCTCGTGGAGTCCCGTTTTGCGGTACGCCACACCCCTCTCGATGAACAGGACCCCCGTTTCGACCATAGCGGTCCAACACAAGTCCTTTTCCTCCGTTTTGCTGTATGTCACACCCCTCCCGATCAACAGGACCTCGTTTCGACCATAGGAGGTCCAACAGAAGTCCATTTCCTCCGTTTTACAATATCCAGGCCCCTCCCGATGAACAGGATTCCGTTTCGACCGTGGCCGGTCGAACACAAGGCCATTTCCTCCATTCTACGGTATGCCAGGCCTCGTTTCCATCGGTTGTTCCATCCAAGCCGGTTGGCTCTCACGTGTTCCGTTGCCTACCGATGAACACGACACATTTCGTTGGCTCCCCATGAACACGACGATGATGCAGTTTCTCCGTTCCGACCCAGCCATGTACATGAGCCCTGGCCGTACGTATGCGCGAGTAGGCGTTCGAGACCCCGCCCATATGTACGTACATGGTCGTATTTTCTTTCTTGCACCCTGGCCGTTGTACATACGTGTACATGCTACGTGCGCGCCTCTACTACGACACGTGCGCGCCTCTACATCGACCACTATGTACTTACACGTTCGCGACCAGAATGACAACGCTACGTACGCTTTGACCAGGTGGGTCCCGACTGTCAGGCACTTCCTTGCGTGCGAAGATGTAGCTGGTGGGTCCCAGCAGTCAAGGGGCAAATAAATGTTTGTGCCCGTAATATGGACGCACTTCCTTGTGTGCGAAGATGTAGCTGGTGGCTCCCAGCAGTCAGGGGGAAACGTTTTTTTTTTCACAAAATAGTGTGGCTTGTCCGGTAGGTCCTAGCTGTCAGGTGGAGGAATCATTATTTTCCGCGTAATAAGGAGGCACTTCCTTGCTGCGGTCGTGGACCCGGCTGTCAGCCTCTCCACGTACAGTGCTCTTCTGATGGAAGTCGTTCCTTGACCACGTTGACCATGCCGCGCCGAGAGCACATGCGGTGGACGACGGCGAGGCCTAGGAAGGGGAAGATGTGGAGCCGGGGAAGACGTGGTAGTGGATGCCCACGTGGAGAGGAGTAAGAGGATTCACTGGTTCGGCTTTGGTGTGAGGTTGCCGTCACCGCAGAATAACAGGGGGTGTGGGTGAGTGGAGGGATGGCCTTGCCAGCGGTGGGAGTAGTAGGGGGTGGTGAGGCTTCCGCGGCAGCATAGCCGACCACGGGAGGCAGGAGCAGGCGGCACGACCGGCGCTGCTTTGGGCGGCTGGAGCAAGAAGACCAGAGGTTGAAGAAGCACTATGGCCGTTGGATGGACATCATATGGTCAATGGAGCTAGAATTGTTCATATTGACTAAGTTGACAAAGCCCTCCATCCCCATCAACTTAGTAGGCCCACAAGTCAGCCTCCCACTATGCTGTCTCCTAGCTAGCAGGGGGTATTCATTTTTTGTGCGTAATAAGGATGCACTTCCTTGCGTGCAAAGATATAGCTGGTGGTTCCGACCTGTCAGTGGGGGAACATTTTTTTCATGAAATACAGAGGCCCTTCCGGTGGGTCCCAGATGTCAGCTGGATGAATCATTATTTTTCTCATAATAAGAAGGCATTTCCTTGTGTGCGACCATGGACGACCCAGCTGTCAGCCTCTCCATAGTCCACGTCCGATGGAAGTCGTTCCATGACCACATTGACCACGCTGCGCCGAGAGCATCAGGGCGGTGTACGACGGCGAGGCCTAGGAAGGGGACGACACGGAGCCGGGAAAGACGCGAAAGTGGATGCCCACATGGAGAGGAGTACGGGGGTACACTGGTTCGGCTTTGGTGTGAGGCTGCCGTCGCCGCAGAATAACATGGGGTGTGGGTGAGTGGAGGGATGGCCTGACCAGCGGTGGGAGTAGTAGGGGCGGTGAGGCCTCCACGGCAGCACAGCCGGCCACGGGAGGCAGGAGCAGGCGACACGATCGACGCTGCTTTGGGCGGCTGGAGCAATAAGACCAGAGGTTGAAGAAGCACGACGGCCGTTGGATGGACATTGTACGGCATTGCAGCTAGAATCATTTATATTGACTAAGTTGACAGAGCCCTTGGTATGCATCAACTTAGTAGGCCCACAGGCCAGCCTCCGAAACGGTGCACCCCAGATGTTAGGGGGAGGAATCATTTTTTGGGCGCCTGAAGCTAGAATATCCGAGATTGAAGTAGAAGCACGACATCCGTTGGATAGACATCCAATGGCCACTACTACTAGAACCGTGTGTTGACTATAAGTAGACAAAGCCTTGCATATGCGTCAACTTATTTTTTTAGGGGATGCATCAACTTAGTAGGCAAGTGTGTGGCACAGAACTTATAGCCCATTTGCGATTTGTAAGAATGTACATCCCATTTTTGAATTCTAATGCAATTTACTACAGCCCATTTACAGTTTGTTAAAAGTACACCCCATTTTCTAGCAAGGACAACGATTAATAATTTCAACCAACCGTTCAAAACAGAATTCAATAAAATTTCCCACATTTTGATGGGATCCGAAATATTTTTATCCCGAAAATTCTAATCAGATTAAATATAAATTTGTATTACGTATAAATTCAACGAAACATTGCGCGTGCAACAATTAAAAATTAAAATTTGAAAATCCAAAAAAATATTGTATAAACTAATTACATGTTTGGTGCATTTTTATAGTTACTACCCAGTTTTTATAATTACATCCCATTTATTATTTCTAAAGCCCATTTTCTTGCTAAGCCTAATGCATCCTCTAGGAAAGATTTGCAGCCCAGCGGGGCGGAGAATAACAAGTTGACCTTGCCTGAGTTTTCCTCAAAAAAAAGTATAGCTGGGCTAGCCATTTTCATCTTGAAAAAAATTAATATCTGGGCTGGATATCTGGCCTGGGCTAGACGGGGCACAGCCCGCCCAGTTAATACCCTACTCTTCTCTGAACAACAACGAAAACATCGTTCAAGAAAAACTCTGCAATGCTCACACCTCAAAAACACAAATACTGCTCGAGCTGCTTGGTCCCAGCTGTCGGCCGCTCCTTGTGCAATTCTCTAGTTTATATTGACTACACAGGTTGACAATGGTGTGGGACCGTGATGTCAAAAACCAGGAGGAAGCAAAAAAATATAGTTGTACATAATAAGGAGGCACTTGCGTACGTACGGCTATGGCCCTAGTGGGTCCCTACTGTCATCTAGTCAAAATAAAGTCAACTCTTGAATCCTCATGTTTGTTGACCATGTTGACAATGCTCGGCGCCACGGCGAGCGCAACAACTCGAAGGACGACGGAGTGGGCCTCGCGGGCCCTACGAATGGTCTGATATAGCGCCCGCTACTCATTCAGGAAGCCAGGATCATCGGACACCTATGAGCACCTTTGAGAGACTGAGACGGCATGAAACGGTAAGGCCATGCATGGGAGCTCTGGTTTATTTCACACCTGTATTAAGATACAAGTGTAACAAGTGTAATTTACTCGTCACTGGAAACAACGCGTAAAATACAGACGTAATGAAACCGAGGGCCTGAGGTCTGTAAGTAAAAGCGGTGGGTTACGCGTGTAATTTGAGAGACCAGTGTATATTTTACTAATCAAAATCGACCAACCAAGCGCTTCGCCCGAGATTATCTACTTTTATTTACAAGCATCAGCTTTACAAGCGGTTTTGGTTGGAAAACGACGATCCAATCACGGCCTAAGATGATGAGTTGGTCGGAAGATCATATGGTTTCACGTCTAACCTACCCGACATGTCGTATAGGCTATGAATGAAACATAAGACGATGAACTTCTTAAGCACGGAAACAACAGAAGAGGATGGTCTTCTTAACAAGCAAATCACTGGCATTAGATGAACATGCAAAACAATACGAAGCATTATTCTCAGGAGGGACGGTGAACAGCTCGTGATGCCGCATACCACAACATTCCAAGCTCAACTTTGCAATCAAAACACAAGGCCTGGCATTACATAGACAATATTCAGAACAAACTCTTAAAATACCTTACATAAGTCAACATTCATGTGACTATGCATCTCGGCAGAGTAACTATTTACTTCTAAACTGATTGCAGGAATAGGAAAAAACGATCGACGCTACTCATAGCAAAGGTCGTCCCACTCAAAAATATCAAATGCATGTCTTCTGGCTAACATCAATGAGCAAAATTTGACAAGGTTTTCTAATTCCAATATATTAAACTAATGTCTTCTTGCTAACATCAATGATTAAACTTTGACAAGCTTTTCCCTTTCAAAATATGTAATGCCTATGATCATGGAGCGGGCAGGGTTTTTCATCAGTTTGTCTGTTGATAGTCCGGTGGCTCAAGGTGACGATGAATGATTAGAAAACCATTCGATGTATTGTGCATGATGAATTATTATGGAGGACACAAACCATCTCAACATTTTGTGCAGTTCCACTAAAATCAAGCTGAGCATCCCTATGGATTTCGTATTTATATGCTGCAAAAAACAAAGACACATCAGCACACACATGAATATTGGCCCCGGTGTCAACCCACCACTCAGTGGACTAACAAACTGAAAGTACAGTAAACAAATTACCATACCCAGATGCCCCATCATTGTTGCTTAGAATGACATTGACAGACTTGGAGTCATGTCATGGCTTCTTGTACTTCTTTGGGCACTTTTTGCCCAGTGCACTCCACGTGTGGTAGAGTTGCCTATGCTCTCTGCAGATTAGTAATGTCACCAGCGTCTACTAATACTCTGTAAAGCTTCTCAATCATTCCTTCTGTAATGTAGCGCAAGCAGTGACTCCTTCTTTCTGCAAAGTGGTACGACCAACTGGACACAGTAATGCAGCAGTTTGCCTTGGACACATTAGCTCCTTTTGTGCAGTTCAACTAAAATCAAAGTCGGAATAAAACTAAGCTTTAATTTTGATATCCCTGTAAGCAACAATAGGCATAAGGGAAACAATTACTGAGAAATAACGGTTGATGACTTGTACTCCCGGAAGAAAAACATCTATTGATCTACCTTATCTTAATGGGAAACAAAGCAGGAGAGTAGCAATTCTCCATCAGTGTGATTCATTCATATTGACTAAGACATTATCTTAACGATGCCTTGTTTCAACATGTATAAAGAATGACACAGCAGAAAAGTACCATTCCTAATACAATGTGACTGATTCATTTTAACAGAGACATCTATTTATATATAAAAAGCGCTTGATGGGATCACCAGAAAAAAGAGAATTAGGCTAGAAAATCCCACAAAAATCAGTAACATCCAACCATCTATTTAATAGACTAATTTTTACAGCCATTAGATTTGTTTTAAGCAAAAAAATTACCCACCTCTGCCATTACAAATAAATGTTTCATCCAGGTTCCCTTATTATATAACAAAAAGTGCCCAGCGTAAGACCTTTCCTTATATAAACAGCTAACGTTCCTTTTAAAAAAAATATAAAGCCACGTTGTCTCATGTCTTACCGTGTACATGCATGCAAGCTTCCTTGCTAGCGTAGGACTCTCCCAAAAAACAAAGCTAGCATACGTTCTCTAATAGGTTGCCTTACTTTTAGACTTTCTATATGCATGCACACCTCTTGCCTTCATATATGGATGTGTAAAAAAACATTCATTGCTTTATCTATCAAAATAGAAGAAAAATACGTGCGAAAAATAAGAACACCATATTAGTCCACATCATCTGAATTACTTGGATAGTTAGATTTATGATCAATGGTTGGAAAATTAGGTGCGTGCACACACATGTCCGATTGATGTTTTTGTTCATCTGAATTACTTGGATAGTTAGATTTATGATCAATGGTTGGAAAATTAGGTGCGTGCACACACATGTCCGATTGATGTTTTTGTTCCACCCGTCTTGTACAGTTTTTTCTTAAATGGAAGAGTTATATCCTAATACGGCTGGTTGTCCTAGATCATTTCTGACGTAAATGGTGTACGGTTCTACGACAATCAGCTCAGCCACAATCGACATACTAGGAATTGGAAGAGTTATTGCCTAATAGCTAATACAGACTTGGAATAAAAGTGGGCGAACATTACAAGAAATTATGTTTACCTAATGGCTAGCACGGAGTTAGCATAAAAAAGGCGACCGTTGCAAGAAATTTTGTTTAGTCCAAAACAATTCACATGGCATGAAAATATATAGCTTTAGCTAAACTTCATGCCTAATATAAAGATGTGTGTTTAATACATTTTCTAAAGTATCTGCAAAAACTACTACCATAATGAAGTAAATGACGTGGTTTTTTACGTGTTAATTCTAGAAAAATAGAGATACATACGAGAATCTGTTATATATAAAATGTAAGGTACGATGAACCAGGAGCAAGAGAATTCATGAGAAAATTTCACATTAATCAGAAAATGTCAGCCCTTGATATAATAAATCATTAATACTAAAAAAACCAAAACTGCTCAATTTGCGCAACAATATAAATATGGTGGACCCATACTCAAATATTGGTCATCCTCATAATTTTTTGTGTATCACGTCAAAAGAAAGCCAAGGCCCAACACATGTAGCTACCTTCCCTTGAATCAAACACGTCTACAATATACCTTTCTAACTTTTTTTAGTAGAACATTCCTTTCTAGGTATCTAGGCATAGTTGTACAATTTATGGATATGATTTAACTAAATCTAACATGACTATGTATAATTATGTAACTGTTTGAGCAGGATGGCCGAATGAGACGTGTGCTTCATGGACCTTTTTTTATCTGAAAAGATAGGACAGGTGCACATTATCTATGCCCTTCACACTTGTATATTTGAACTGAAAAATTCATGTTAGCAAAAATAAAGCAAACACCGACATCCCAGGTTATAATGATTTATTTTTAATTGTTCAACACGTAGTTATGTTATAGCTAGATTGGGTTAAGTGTTAGTATAATATTTCATAGTTAATCATGAAGATTTTCACTTTCAAAGTTGAGCTATCCCTTTAATTTTCACCTAAAAACATAACTAATCTTTCTAAAAGAATTCTCAATATATATCATTCATTGAATATAAATCATTATATATATCTAGAGTTCTTGTGACTAATAAAAAGTGCATGGAAAAGGTCATACCAAAGTAACTGAAGAAAATTTCAAGTGTGTCAAGTCCATTTTGAATAACATAATTGTGAACTTATCCACACCTAAACTGTCTCTAGAGAATCAATGTCAATGGAAATGTACCTAATATTTCAAAATTTAAACATGAGATGCACAAAAATGATTAAAATCACAATTCAACGGTATGTCTTCATGTTCATTTAAAATAGTACATAACACAAAAATAAGATAAATATTTGTGGAAACTACACATTTTTTTACAACGAGAATCATAGTAGCCTGATATAACACTGTTTTTTCATAACCAATTTAACGACAAGTAAAGATGATGCATGTGCATCGAACATGCGTAAGAAAAAACTATGTTTGAAAAACCTCAGGTTTGTTTATGTGATAACATTTGGTACAAACATTTCTTAGACAAATCAAATGATGTGTTATCATGATATGACTTCATAAAATTCTAGCCCGCACATCGGGCGGGCCACTCTGCTAGTTATCTTAACAATACCTTGGTTAAACATGTAGAAAGAACAACAAAGCAGGATAGTGCCATTCCTAAAACAATGCGACTGATTCGTTTTAACAGAGGCAAAAAAGGAATCAATTACTGGCCAATAAAGGAGGATGAAACATGCGGCCACCAAAATGGTAATCCCGCCAATCCCTAACAAGTGTTGTAGTTTTGAACTAAGATTCAATAGTTAATTAATTCTGAGAGTGGCATTGCTTAATTTTACCAGCGACATTAGATTAACAAAAAGCATAAACAGTTCTAGGGGAGAGTGGGTGCAACAACACCATGTGCTTCCATCTACTTATAAAGGGGGTGATGCAGAGTTTTGTTGTAATAAAGAAACAAGCGTCATGTCTGGGTTGGAACAATTTTTGCTCACTTAATGGTAAAAGACAGCATTTCAATAGCTTCAATTCAATATTTGTCCAAAATAGTACCAATACAAGTAGCACAACATCTCAAAGCACACTGCAACATCATGTGGATGAAAGTCAGTACTAACCTTTCTTGACCATGATTGAAACAGCTTGTGCGGAGGACTTGAAAGAAATCCCAACACATATATGAAATCTCGATCTCCTTTTGTGCAGTTCCACCAAAATTAAGCAAAGTCGCCGGTGTGACATTCAAGTTGAACTGCACAAAACACTCTTAAAACATAAGTGTATCGCATAGCGAAGCAAAATGTCGCAATAGCAACAAGTTGAATAGATATCCCTGTTTTAACAGAGGCAAAAAAGGAATCAATTACTGGCAAATAAAGGAGGATGAAACATGCAGCCACAAAAATGGTAGTTCCGCCAATCCCTAACAAGTGTTGCAGTTTTGAACTAAGATTCAGTAGTTAATTCTGAGAGTGGCATTGCTTAATTTTACCAGCGGCATTAGATTAACAAAAAAGCATAAACTGTTCCAAGGGAGAGTGGGCGCAACAACACCATGTGCTTCCATCTACTTATAAAGGAGGTGACGCAGAGTTTTGTGTAAGAAAGCAACAAGCATCATGTCTGGGTTGGAACAATTTTTGCTCACTTAATGGTAAAAG
The DNA here is from genome assembly GCA_021437245.1 of Aegilops speltoides. Lineage (NCBI taxonomy): Eukaryota > Viridiplantae > Streptophyta > Magnoliopsida > Poales > Poaceae > Aegilops > Aegilops speltoides. The sequence goes on from CM038147.1 coordinate 189,575,873, forward strand.
ACAGCAGTTCAATAGCTTCAATTCAACATTTATCAAAAATAGTACCAAAACAAGTAGCACAACATCTCAAAGCCCACTACACCATCAAGTGGATGAGACCAAGATTTGAAACAACTCGCGAGGAAGACTAGAAACAAATCTCGATCTCCTTTTGTGCAGTTCCACCAAAATTAAGCAAAGTCGCCGGTGTGACATTCAAGTTGAACTGCACAAAACACTCTTAAAACATAAGTGTTTCGCGTAGCGAAGCAAAATGTCATACTAGCAACAAGTTGAATAGGTACCCCTGTTTTTAAAGAGGCAAAAAAGGAAACAATTACTTGCTGATAGAGGAGGATGAAACAAATGGCGACAAAAAGAAGCATCTAACTTATCTTGATGGAAAACAAAGTAGGATAGTAGCATTTCTAAAACGGTTGCATTGATTCATATTAACAGAGACATTCTCTTAAAACAACATTCGTTAAAAATGTAATTTACTTCTAACAGTGGCATTGCTTCAATTTTCCGGCGGCATTCTTAGATTAACAACAGCAAAATAGTTGTATGGGACATGGGACATGGGATATGGGACATGCGAGCACCATGTGCATCCACACGTATAAATGGGTGATGCAGAGTATGTAGCTAAGCAGCATATCTGCGCTGGTCCCATATTTGTTCTCTTTGAACCTTTTTCCTATGTGAGGGCAGCAAAATCTAGTCCTGCACAAACTACTCGACCCCCCAGTTTCTTTCCCTTTTCAACAAAGAGATCGGTACCTTACAGATGTGTGTACTGGGTTACCCCATTTTTCCCTTTTGATCAACAAAGCGGCTGGATAGCCAGTCGCTCCACCCCACCGCACCCTTCTTTCCTCTTTGAACCAAGACCTAGATTCGACTACATAATTGAAAAAGATCCGCATGCAGCTAGAGCAATGACGGTTTCAAAGAAACTTATACCTTAGGGTCGTCGGGATGTGGCAAGGTGTGTGGCGGGAGGCCGGATTCTGCCCACACTACGTACGGCAGTGAGGAATAAAGGGTCGGTGGCCCTGCCACACAGGCGCTGGGTGAAAGAGAACAGCGCAGCCAGCAGTGGATTGCCTCCCTCGCCGAAGGCGATAGAGTGAACGCTGCACCTTCTCCCCTTCCTGGTATGATGGTATCCGGACGCCTCCTTCACCAGCTGTGAGGGGGAGAGAGTGACAAGAGGCCCATGCAGTCTTGTTTAGATCTGGTGAAGAGCGTGAGAGACCGTGAATATAGCAAACCCTAGCAAAGGAACGCTGAGCCTCCAGCGTGTATATATATGTAGTGCGGCGAGAGTGTGGAGAGTGCAAACCCTAGCGAACAAGCGCTGAGGCTCTAGCTTATATATATACTGTAGTATGCATCGAGCTCGTGCCTTAATCAAGACTGCTTTTGGTCAGATGACAGTGGGCAGCCACATTTTGGCCCCACCTGTCATAAACCCAAAGGCATGTGCACTAAGTCAATGAAGCTGCATCCATATAGTACTCGTGTATACGACTAATATATAGTGGAGTAGTTTTCTTATTCTCTCCATAACAGTCGTTTTAAATTGTGTAAGTATGAAACGAAACTCTTTATTTAACATACCAGTGAAGAAAACTACTGTCGGTGTCAAAACCGGCGGATCTCGGGTAGGGGGTCTCGAACTATGCGTCTAAGGCTAATGGTAACAGGAGGCGGGGGACACGATGTTTACCCAGGTTTGGGCCCTCTCGATGGAGGTAATACCCTACTTCCTGCTTGATTGATCTTGATGATATGAGTATTACAAGATTTGATCTACCACGAGATCATAGAGGCTAAACCCTAGAAGCTAGCCTATGATTATGATTGTTCTTGTCCTACGGACTAAACCCTCTGGTTTATGTAGACACCGGAGGGGGCTAGGGTTACACAGAGTCGGTTACAGAGAAGGATATCTACATATCCGAATTGCCAAGCTTGCCTTCCATGCAAAGGAGAGTCCCACCCGGACACGGGACGAAGTCTTCAATCTTGTATCTTCATAGTCCAACAGTCCGGCCAAAGTATATAGTCCGGCTGTCCGACTATCCCCTAATCTAGGACTCCCTCAGTAGCCCCTGAACCAGGCTTCAATGACGATGAGTCCGGCATGCAGATTGTCTTCGGCATTGCAAGGCAGGTTCCTTCTCCGAATACTCCATAGAAGCTTTTGAACACGAGGATCGTGTCCGGCTCTGCAAAAAAAATTCCACATACCACCGTAGAGAGCACAATATTCCACAAATCTAATCTGCTGACAATTTTTCATAGCGTGACATCACACCACGGCCCGGTCATTATTCGAACCATTTTTTCCAACCAGCTTGCCACTGCACGTGTTGTGAGGCGGTTTTATTGGCATGTCTTGTCGAAGCAGAGATCGTGTTCCCCTTATCACGGGATTCTCATCAATACAGGTGTGGGTAACCCAACCGTGCTTGTGAGTATGACTCCTTGATTTTAGGCAGGTTCCAAACGGCCACGCGGAGGACGCTTGATATTCGCCCTCTTTATAAGGGGGCCAAGGCCTGTCCTTTTCTTCCCATGCTCGTTCCTTCCCTTCTCCCACCTCGAGTTCCAACACCCAAGGCTGAAGCTAAGTGCTTCGGACCTTCAACCATGTCTGGATCCAACCTTCAAGGATGGTGGATGGCCTCCTTTGTCACAAAGGAGGACATCAAGAAGCTTAGGGAGGCCAGGTATCTTACCGCCGAGATCCCGCACAGGCTGCCTGCTCAAGGGCAGGTCATCCCCACTCCCAAACCCAACGAGAGTGTCGTATTTGTTTCCCACTTCCTCCGAGGTCTAGGTTTTAGTCTTGATCCCTTTGTGAGAGGGCTCGTGTTTTATTACAGGCTAGACTTGCACGATCTAGCTCCCAATTCCATCCTTCACATCTCATCGTTTATCGTCGTGTGTGAGGCCTTCCTCCGCATCACCCCACACTTCGGCTTATGGATCAAGACCTTCAATGCGAAGCCGAAGATGATCTATGGGCGACACGCAGAGTGCGGAGGTGCTACAATAAGCAAAGGCGCCGATGCCCCATGGCCAAAGGGTTCCTTCCCGGATGCGTCTGATTTATGGCAACGAGAGTGGTTTTACATCACAGCTCCCCGAGGTCAAAGCGAGAGGCCGCCCCCGCCTTCCGCTCGGGCCCTCCGCCCCAACTGGCGTCATGGGTCAACAAGGGGCTGGACTGGGGGTCGGTTAATGACGTGCTGACATTGTAAAGCCGCATTCGAGATCTCCTCAAGAGGGATGACAGTCTTGTCAAGGTAATGCAAGTTATGCTAGTTCGTCAGATCCTGCCATGCCAGCGTCGATCTCTCCGTATGTGGGAGTTCAACCCGGAAGGACCGCAAACTATTCAACAATTCTTCAGCGTGACGCTCAAAGAGATGTATGGTTGTTCTTCGGATCACGAATAAAGTTTCCGGATACCACTGAGGATGTGGGCCTCAACTACCACCGTCCAGATACTCAAGTAAGTAATTCTGTGACCGAACATGTTGTCTTTTTATTTGTCACAACATCATTCTAAAAATTGCTCTCTGCCAGGACTGGATAAGAAAGGCGGGGAGGATCAGGTGTTCGGCTCCCCTTCCCAAAGGCTCACTGGATCCTGTGTTAACCAGGATGCTTGAGCGCGTGCCTTATTAAGCGCCATCAGTAGCAGATGAAGGGAGGAATAAAGAAGACGAAAGCGGGCCTCACACATTACACATCCAGACTGGGGGAATTAGTGTCTCCGTGAAGGAGGATAATCGGGGAGGTGAATCCAGAATCCCCTCTCCCCAAGGAAAGAAAAGGGTCGCCTCTGAAGACTTGGAAACGGAGGCTTCCAAACGAGGGAAAATACCATCGCCAGGGCGCCCTGCCCCGGAGGGCGTCTTTCCGCATAGCGCCCGCAAGGGGGCTAGCCCTCAAGCGAGCTGTCAGTGAAACAAAAGTACTTTGGTAAATATAACCTGTTTTTATCTCTGAGATCAATAACCGAGACATATATCTTGCAGTCCGGCTCGCAGCCCTTCTCGACAGAGTTCGTCTTCGGGGGATCTTCTTCCGGAGATGATGGAGAGAGAGACGCCTCCTCCTGCCTCCCCGCCTCACGGGGCGGACAACCCTGAGGTGTCGTCATAGAGGGTTTCTCCTAATCCGCAAAGGTCAGAAGTTAACTCTTCGGTCGCCAGAAGTCCGGAGTATTCGGCTCCAAAGGGGAGCAACAGAAAGAGTCCGGGACTGTCCGGTGCACAACCGGACACACTGATGGGTCTTCTCGAGCAAGCGGCTATCTCAGAGGCGCATCATACCTTAATGGGTACGGTGGTTGAGAGGATTTCATGTGCCAAAAGCGGGTTGAATGAAGCTTTTATGAGCCTGCTAACAGGCTTTGAGGTACGCAAAATAATATATGTATTTTTGACGGTACCGCACATGCTAGGTGTGCTCTGTATAGATAGTAGCCCCTGAGACTCTGGTTGCCATCCAGAGGTGGCAAACAGAGGATCATAGTCCTAGGTAATGATCACGCTGCTTCCACGTGCAGGCGGCTTAGGGTCCGGTGGCTGGCCGGGCTACTGATTTTGTCGAGCTGAAGCGGCAGCTTGACGTGGCGGATGCCGACATCGTGCTTGTGAACAAGCGGCTTGACGAGGCACAGGGTATGTATTTTCGGGTAGTCAGCAAATATTAAGAGGAGCATTTATGCTAGTATCTATAATATGATGTGACTGCATATGGAGCTGCTGCCGTGGAGACCCTTCGGGCGGAACTAGCCCGAGCCAAGGAACAAGCCAGGATAAGTGATGCGGCCGCCCTAAAGGCGGCCGAAGAGTTAAGAGCCGAACAGGCTGCTCATCGCCGGAGCGAAGATAAAATATCCAAGATGGCTGTTGAGCTGAAAGATGCCGCTGGCTGATATGAGCTTTTTGAAAAAGAAAGCTAAGCGAAAGCGGCCGACCTAAAGAAGGCCTTGGAAGCGGCCAAGGAAACTCGCTCTGAAATAAGAGGGATAAGGGAGGAGCTTCGTGAAGCCGGAGATATTACGGCTGGGAGGCCCTTTTTGTTGCGGATGAAGTTCGGAGATCCGAAGTATGCCCCTCTGGATCAGTTATGGAGTGTTGCAGACGCGTATGCGGACTTGGCAAAGAGTGTTGCTGATGCGACTGAGTTTTTCAAAGATCGGAAAGATCATGAGGTGGAAAGGTTGTTCTGGTCGCAATTTAGTGCCCCGACGCGTCCGCTGCCATTGAACGAAAAAATGGCCGCATGGGCCGAGCTCCATAGGTTGTCCGGGCTTGCTATGAGGTCTGTCGTGGATCATCTTTGGCCAAAGGGACCAAGGCCAGACAGTTATTTTGGTTTAGTGCAACAATTCCTTGGTGCTGTGTTGCATATCGATGCTGTAAAGAGGTCGGCGTGCATAGAGGGTGCGTGGATGGCTCTTGCCCGTGTTAAAACATATTGGGCAGGGATGGAGGCCACCGCTATTGCAACCCGAGGTCTAGCGGGAGGCCAGGACCCGGCCGAGCACTATTTTGAAGAAGTCCTAGAAGGCGCCCGTTTAATAGAGGTTCAGTGCTCGAAGAGTACCATGTTAGAGTGACATGTATCTGAATTGTAAAAACAATGCTATTTTGATTATATAGGATGTGTTTATATTTTTGCCCAAAAGTATTATAGTGCCTTCTGTGCGGTCGTTTATGTATGTATATAACCTGAAAGTTTGCAGTCGTCAGCTTCAGCCCCCACGCATATAATGCGGGGGTGTTCGAAAAGGCGCGTAATCACACTTGATCCAATGTCTTGGTCCATTAAGGAGGTGATAGCGCAGCGAACCAGGCAATCGGACTATATAGCTTTAACACTTTCACTTAGCCATAGGAGTTTGACGGTGGGGCTACTATATAGCCCCTGGTACTTCCGCGTTTATCCGAATTCGGTGCGCATACGTGCATGACCGGGAAACCGGTCCTTCGTTAATGCGGAGGAATCCCGAGGATTCCGCTGAGTCATCGAGTGGTTGACCAGTCTCGCGCTATATCATGACAGTCAGTTTTCGGCTTTCTCTACTGAGGTGCTCATCCAGATGAACAGGGGACAATCGCAGTAGTTTTCCCGGTGCCACCTTAGTCGATAGAGAGGAACGTAAGGTAGCAAAACACGGGAGCCGGGCAAACACAACTATTAACCAAAGACATGATTCGGAGCTGATGCATATAAGGCCAAACTCGCGATGCCGAACACTCCCTAAGGTATTCAGACTTTTACAACATATACTGGGCTGAGTAACGCCCTCGATAATGAGCCCTGAGTTTCCAGGTACGTGCATTAGTCTGGCGTGACGAAATGCCCATAACGCCAGTATCCCTCCCGGTTGTGTTAAGTGTCCGGAGGGTGTGAAGCAACAAGAGACATTAAAAAAAGGTTTACGCAGGGTCTTAATATAAAAAGAAACCTCTGAGCGGGGCCCTGCTACATGCCTGCACCTTTGTCTCCATTGTGCCGTATCCTGGAGGAGTGTGGCACGATGTTCATCTGCAAAAAGGAAGAACCCAAGTGAAATACTTCGTGCGAAAAGTTGGTTATGCTAAACGAACCGTAAAAGTGCAATATGTTATTGTGTTAATAGGGTCAAGCCGAACTATGGGCTTTTATACATGCGGGCAGCCCCTAGCACCACCTATGGGGGTATATCCATAGACCCAAGCTCAGGTTTATCTGGGCTGTTACAACCGGTGGTGCGCCAGACTCATCTAACCATGTCCGTGGTCTTGACCACCGATCATTTATTCTGGTTGGAGTGGCCGTTCAGTGTTCGGCTGCTAGAGCCGCCACATATTCTTCCACACGTAGGGAACACTCTGTATTTCCGCTAACTGTGATGACGCCACGTGGATCGGGCATCTTAAGTTTAAGATAGGCGTAGTGCGGTACTGCATTAAAATGAGCGAAGGCCGTTCTTCCGAGTAGTGCATGATAGCCGCTTCAGAATGGAGCAATGTCGAAGATTAATTCTTCGCTTCTGAAGTTATCGGGAGAACCGAATACAACCTCTAGTACTAGAGAGCCTGTGCAACGGGCCTCTACGCCTGGTATTACTCCTTTAAAGGTAGTATTACTTTGGCTGATTCTTAACGGGTCTATCCCCATTTTGTGGACAGTGTCCTGATATATCAGATTAAGACTACTGTTGTCGTCCATAAGGACTCGGGTGAGATGGTATCCGTCAATTATTGGGTTGAGCACCAAGGCAGCCGATCCTCTATGCCAGATACTAGTTGGATGATCCTTGCGATCAAAGGTGATCGGGCAGGCCGACCAAGGATTGAACTTGGGGGCGACGGGCTCTACAGCGTATATGTCTCGGAGTGCGCGTTTGCGCCTTCTCTTTGGTATGTGAGTTGTGTAAATCATATTCACTGTTTTGACTTCTGGTGGGAATTTTTTTTGTCCCCCAGTGTTCGGTTGGCAAGGCTCACCTCGTCTTCACTTGGCGTTTCCCTCCCCTTGTGTTCGGCGTTTAGCTTGCCGGCCTGCTTGAAAACCCAGCATTCTCTGTTGGTGTGATTTGCAGGTTTCTCGGGGGTGCCATGAATCTGAAATAATATGTCTAGAATCTTGTTTAGGCTGGACGGTCCATCTTTGTTGCCTTTAAATGGCTTTTTCTGTTGACCGGGTCGAGAGCCCCTGAATCTGGCGTTGACCGCCATGTTATCTGGGTTGTCTTCATTGTTTTGACGTTTGTTTTTATTGCGTCACGGCTTCCCGTTAATCCTGACTTCGGATGTGCCTGGGTCGCTGGTGCCGCTAGAGGCCAGCCAACTGTCCTCGCCCACACAAAAGCGGGTCATAAGGCTTGTTAGGGCTGCCGTTGTCCTCGGCTTTCCTGGCCGAGGTGTCTGGCAAGCCATTCGTCCCGGACACTGTGCTTGAAAGCCGCTAAGGCTTCGGCATCCAGGCAGTCGACGATTTGATTCTTCTTAGTGAGAAATCTGTTCCAAAGCTGTCGGGCTGACTCTCCGGGCTGTTGAATTATGTGACTTAAATCGTCTGCATCCAAAGGTCGGACATAGGTCCCTTGAAAATTGGCCCTAAAAGCATCCTCAATTTCTTCCCAACTACCAATTGAGTTTTCTGGGAGGCTTTTCAACCAGTGCCGAGCTGGTCCTTTCAACTTGAGGGGCAAGTATTTTATGGCATGGGGATCATCCCCGCGAGCCATATGGATGTGAAGGATAAAGTCCTCAATCCAGACTCCAGGGTTCCTCATTCCGTCGTATGCCTCTATGTTCACGAGTTTGAATCCCTCTGGAAATTCATGATCCAGCACCGCATCGGTGAAGCACAGGGGGTGTGCGGCACCCCTGTATTTGGATGTGTCATGGTATGATGTCGACGGTTGTTGTGTTCTGTGTTGATTCCGAGCTGGTATTCGATCAATATGATCGTTTTGGTTGCTGTGATCCTGCACCAGAGCACGCTTCCTAGATCCATAGATGGACCTGGCCATACCGGCTTTTTTGTCCAGGAGCTCAGGTAAATCGTGTGCTAGCTTGTGTGCGACATCATTAGCCGCCCTATCGCGGCCACGGGGTGGTCGGTCCGGCTGATCGGCCATTTTATTTTTCGGCTGGATGGGCTCTATAGCCTCGTCGTTGAATTCGGGCAGCAGCTTGCGCTTTGGATAGCTCTTTGTGTGGCGATCACCACTGTATTTTTCTTCAGTATCGAGCACTTTGTTCCATCTATGGTTGAGCGTATCCTGCGCGGCCTTAAGCCTTTGCTTCTGCTTCTTCAAGCTCCTCCCGGTGGCAATAAGCCTTCTTCGGAGGTTCTCTTGTTCCAAGTGTTTTTCCGGGATGATGAGTCCATCGTTGTCCGGACTGTTCTCTTCTCCGGAGACAGGTTGATGAATTTTACCCTCGGGATTGCCGTCATTGAACATCTGCTCCGGACTATTTTCACCGTCCCCTCGCTCATCCTGCTCCATCGCTGGGCCCGTGGGGTCGTCGTTTCCTTTGGAATCGACCGGGGTGTTATTCTTTCTTTCGCTGTTATCGCTGTTTTTACTGTGGCGGGATTTAGAGCGGTGCCTACGTCGTCGCTTTGGTGGCTTCTCGAGGGGATTGTCCTTAGTTGCATCCTCGCCATTATTTTCCTTGGGTGTATCCACCATGTATATATCGTATGATGAGGTGGCTATTCAGCGCCCTTTAGGCAGTGGTTCCTGTTCTTCTCCTGCATCGTCGTCCATACCGTCGATGTCTTCGGAGTCGAAGTCAAGCGTGTCGATTAAGTCATCGACAGTGGCTATCAAGTGGGTGGTGGGTGGGGAACGAATTTCTTCGTCGTCCGCTTCCCACTCAAGCCGGACATAGTTCGGCCGACAGTCTCCTGACAAAGAGAGAGACTTTAATGAATTTAGCATGTCGCCCAAAGGCGAGTGCTGAAAGATATCCGCGGAGGTAAACTCCATGATTGGTGCCCAATCAGATTCGATAGGCACGGACACACACGGTTCGGAGCATGTGGCAGGAGACGAGTCTGAGGGTCCAATGACACAGATTTCTTTGGATGTGAAGTCTGTGTTCGGCGCTAGCACCGATGAGTGTGCGGCCTCCATGGCGGGGTCCATCCACCCATCCTCAGATGGCATGATCTGCTCTGGATTGACGGTTGGGGCAGCCGCAAGCGTGACCTCCCGAACACTGTCCGATGGCAGATCTAAGTCATGCTCGTCGTGACTGTTCGGCGCACTTGACATGGGCTCAAATCCGTCGAAGTCTCTGCGGATGTCGGTAGTATAGTTCAAGCTTCCAAATCTGACCTGAGGGCTAGGGGCGTAGCTATCGATCTGCTCCAGATGGCCAAGCGAGTTGGCCCGCAGTACGAAGCTGCCGAATACGAAGATCTGTCCGGGGAGGAAAACCTCACCCTGGACTGCATCATTGAAGATGATTGAAGGAGCCATCAAGCCTTATCGTGATGACACAGTGGAACTCTCAATGAAAGCACCAATATCGGTGTCAAAACTGGCGGATCTCGGGTAGGGGGTCCCGAACTGTGCGTCTAAGGCTAATGGTAACAGGAGGCAGGGGACACGATGTTTACCCAGGTTCGGGCCCTCGCGATGGAGGTAATACCCTACTTCCTGCTTGATTGATCTTGATGATATGAGTATTACAAGAGTTGATCTACCACGAGATCGTAGAGGCTAAACCCTAGAAGCTAGCCTATGATTATGGTTGTTCTTGTCCTACGGACTAACCCCTCCGGTTTATATAGACACCGGAGGGGGCTAGGGTTACACAGAGTCGGTTACAGAGAAGGAGATCTACATATCTGAATCGCCAAGCTTGCCTTCCATGCAAAGGAGAGTCCCACCCGAACGCGGGACGAAGTCTTCAATCTTGTATCTTCATAGTCCAACAGTCCAGCCAAAGTATATAGTCCGGCTGTCCGAGGACCCCCTAATCCGAGTTTTCCCTCAACCACTACTTCTGATGAACTAACGATCCACGCGTCTTGGTTTCACTTCCTATCCTTCACGTGTGGTACACTACCCTCCCTTAAGTGAACAACCACGCATGCGCCAAATTATCGGAAACGTGTGAGAGTGTGTACAAATAAAAATTTTAATTTCAAGTATCGGAAAGGTTTGAGAGTATGTACAATTTTCCCTCTCTAATAATTATGGTTTGTTGTGTTCGTCCTAAACTTGGTCAAACTTTACAAAGTTTGACTTTAGTCAAATCTAATATGCGGAGTAAATAAAAATGGACGGCTACTACGTCCATCCGGATTTTTAGTCCACACCATTTTTTTAATCAAAGTTAATAGCTAGACAAATAGAATTACAGGGGCGTTGGAGACAAAGTTGTGAGAAGGCTTAGAAATCAATACAAAACTTATGCTCTTAGTACCAACATCGATCCTTCTTCGAGGAAACATTTGGTTCATAGCCAATTGTGTGATAAAATTGCACCAACGTGAAAGACAACTGTGTCTCCAATGCAACCAAGGTGAACTAATGAAGGATATCATCTTTGTGGGTAACAAGCAAAGAGCACTGATGGAAGACAGCTTGTTTTTCTTTGAAAATCGATCAGCTTCACCAACCAAAGCAACCATGAGGCGCAACCATGAGCATCAATAGGTCATCATGGTGATGCATCATCCATTTGGCATCAAGTTTGGGTGAGGCACCTATGAAGTTCGACAAATCCTCACCATGGTCTGTTTTTTCTCAGTAATCAAGCTCGAGGAAGGAAGAACCACGTGGCAGAGGATAGTGAGGCGGAACAACAATGGCCATCCAATTTTGTGCAGTTCCACTAAATTGAGGAAGACATGCCCGGGTATGGAGGTACGCATCGCTATTTGCAAAAATATAAAAAAGGGATATAGTGTTGTTACTTTGTTTTGGCAGTGGTACATGATTAACAACTGCATCTCAATTCTCAATAAGAATGAATGAAAAGTACACCAACAAATAGAAGCATCATGATTATCTTGATGGGAACTAAACCAGGATACCCGAGAAAAAAAAAGCATTTCTTCATTTCACCAGCGATAGTATTAGATTAGCAGCAGCAATAGGAGCATATGAACAATGACCGCATAACCACCATGTACTTTTTGTTGAAACAACATGTATACCTCCACCAAGGCATAAATCAGGACAACTTTTTGAGTGGCCTTTCCTTTATAATAGTAGGTGATGTTGGACCAGCCAACAAACCCTAGCTACTATACATGGGGAGCTGGGGAGTAGTCGCATAGAAGAAAACCCGCATGCAGCGACCTGGGGAGCTGGACTAGTACAAGAAGTTATACCTCAGGTGGGTGAGATGTCGCTTAGGCGGGCGGGCTGGATCTACCCACACGACGGTAGCGAACAAGGGTGGGGAGGACCTTCGTCCGCGCCAGCGCCGACTCCGAGAGGACGGTGCGCATCAGCTTCCTCCATCGCCGACGGTGACAACATCAACGCTGCACCTCCTCACCTCCCACAGCAGATGGGATTCGGCCGGATCTGTGACCACTGGTGAGGAGAGAGATAGAATGGACACTGTCATCTTGTTTTGATATGGAGAGGGTGAGAGAGCGAGACGCGAGAAAGCCTATCAAACAAGAGGCTATAATGGCGTAAAAAAATCTCTCCATAACAGTGGTTTTAAATAGAATACGCACGTTCCCGGAGAAAAGAAACGAAAACTGGTAGACAATTATTAACGTACCAAGAAAGAAAACTCGATCAAAAACATGCCCCCGCTTCCAGGTCGCAAGAGTTGCCACGCACACACACATAAACATAGACATGCATATCCGTGTTTACGTAAAATTCCATCTCCATCTCCATCTCCTATCATATTTGTCCAACTGGCACATTATTTACGTTGTTAATTATATACGCAACAATATTAACGTACAACATCTCTTGTTTGCGGGCGTCCGGACCGCTGCCACGGCCGCTCCTGACCAACCCGAACCCTCTTCATCACCCGCGCGTGCTTCCCGCCCAAAACGGTCAGTGCCGCATTCATGCCCGGCCAGAGCGGACGTGACCTCTCACCGGCGCTGGCATTGAAGCGGCACGTCGGCCGAGAGAGCATCGCCCATGCCGCTTCCTAGTGAACGCGACTTCTCCGCGTTCAAAGGTCGCAATAGCCGGCCACAACATGCATGTAAAAAGTTCTTGGGAGTCTGTGCTACAGCTAGCTGCCCTCCCCCAACTCGTCAATCTCTTCCAGTAGTGCTAGTACTCCATGGCACGATCCATCGACAAGCAGGCAGGAAAGTTATCGTATACTCGGTTTGCGGTGAGTGGCATGTTGAGCGACCGTGTGGGGTCGATCCGTGGAGGAGGGTGAGACATGAACGTGACAGACGTGATTTAAACGTTGGTTTTGCTCGATGGCGCGATCTAACGAAACGAAACGTTGGTTTCTCTCCATTTCCATTTTTTCTCCGAAAAAACGGAAACTTTCCACTCCATTTTCATTCCTACTCCAAGGTTGCCCCGTTACAACATTCCATCAAATACAAAGTAAAACTAACACGCATGCTGATGCATCTCAATGATTCACAGATCATAGCCAATATTTACTTTATAACTAAAGACAAAAGTTGTGAGAGCGTGTACGAAAGAAAAACTATTGATGGGGTCACTACAACTTAAACCCTAAACCCTAAACATGATTTAATTTCATGGCTAGGTAGAACCTGTCGAAGGAAAGACGGCTGGTACCCTCGGATCATACGATGCTTTTGTGCAGTTCCACTAAAATTGCGCGGAGCATCCCTGATGGAAAAGATATTGAAGAAGTGTGATTAGAATAATAGTACTGGGACTAGTTCATGAGACATAAACTCATCACAAGTAGGAGCTAGTAGAAGTAGAGAAAGATCAACATGGAGATGGAGCTACGTGGGGAGCTGCGGCAGTGGAGCAAGCCGCCTCCAAAAGGAAGATGCACTACCTGGGACGTCGGGCTAGAAGGGCGGTTGGATGCGGCATCAGCCCATACTGCGGTGATCCCCGATTGAGACGCACCGACTGTAGGTTTTCTCCCTCGCCGATGTCGACCGCCTCTACGCAGAACATTGTTCCCTTCCCCCAGCCGCGGGATCAGGCCGGATATGTGACCAGCGGTGTGGCCACCGTCGTTCTATGCTTGTGAAGAGAGCAACCCAAGCAAGCAGGCTTGTAGCTTAGGCTCCTGGTAGTGTATATATAGTGGTTTTCTTTTTCTCTCCATATCAACCATTTTATATTGCGTACATGTCATTGAAGAGTGAAATGATGGTTGCTTCTTCCGACTAACTTACTGTGTGATTTGGCTGCTCCTTAGTGGCACCTACACGTACCCCCCCTACGTGTAGGACCGTTCCTGAGTCTCACTTGTACTTATCACTATTTTCTTGCATGACACGTAAACAATATGCGCATAGAGGAATTTTGTTGCTGCACATTGTTACGTAATGGTACTGTACTACTAGTCCCTACTCCCTCCTTCCGGTTCACTATTGGTACTCCCTCCATCCTAGCTTATTGGTCCCCTTTGTACTCAATTCATGGGCTCATTTTCCTCAAGAAAATTGTCTTTACCAACGTATTAATATCAGGAATGCATGCATGAACAACGAATGATTAAACCTTGCATGCAACGTTTTGACAAAGCATTGACTTATGAACATGTGAATGTAAGGGACTACAACCTTGTGCATGCATGCAACAGTCACACGTACACATGGACGCAAAAATGCGCGCGACGCCCTAATGCATGCATGTCCGAGCACATGACGGAATACACACGGTCACGCTCAAGTGCTCAACCTACACGTGCATGCACACACATACTCAGCCAGGGTGAGCTAGTGACTGTATAAACACCGGAAAATGTATATATTGAGCGTAATGAGCGTATTATGAAGTCCACTGACCGTATTTTTAAAAATATACGGTGGAAGATAGTGTATTAATCTCATTTGAAATTAAGCCATATTAACCAGAGAGGAGGTAGTATGGACTAGCATTACTTTGATGTGTCCCGTCAACTTGCCGAACAGGGAGAAGCTTGCAGGACGGGAGAAGCTCGCGTGTGGTGGCTCGCAGGTCAAGGAGAAACTTTTGACTAATGCAAGCTCTCCCTCGCTCAGGCGGTGGATGTGCAACAGTTAATTTGGTGTCAGATTGCCAAAAGCATACACTATACTTGTACTATTATTGTTCGACTTCCCAAAGAGGCGAACAGCCAATCGCAAAGTTTACTAGTACTAGTACTACTACTATAGTCTATAGAGGTATGTACTATACTACTAGGAACCGGATGGAGGAGCGTCTGCACTCTTATTATATTTTAAAAATGTTATAAAGCAATCTTCAACACATTTGGTTCTCTTCGAAGGTTCTCGCATATGATAATGGAAGTTGATTGCATGGAACACTCGTCACAATTCTTGCTTAATTCTGGCTCATATCATGTTACAAATAGGAGAGCTCGGTATATTTCCTCTTTTTTTGTTATTCAACATGTAAACAGGTTAGCAAACCTTGCGGCGCATCTTTATTCGAACCGTGCTTGCTGCACTTTGAATGTGGCCGAGAGCTCGCTTGATGAAACACCTCGCTTCCTTCTTCTTTTTTTGCGGGGTACCTCGCTTCCTAGTGACCAGTGTCTTGGCTGATCGTCCTAAGAATGCTTATCTATGAATAAAGCTCTCTCATTTACCCGGAAAAAAGATTAAGCCATATTAACCGGAAAGGAGGGAGTATGGACTAGCACTACTTTTTGGTGTGTCCCGTCAACTCGCAAAACGAGGAGAAGCTTGCAGGACAAGGTGAAGCTCGCTTACGCCTTTTGACTAATGCAACCTACCCTCGCCCAGGCGGTCGACATGCATCAGTTCATTCGGTGTCAGATTGCCAGAGGCATACACTATAGTACCCAACATGCGGAGTACCATCATTGTTCGACTTCACGAAGAGGCGAAGAGCCAAGCGCAAGGTTTAGTAGTACGAGTAGTACTACTACTAGAACCGCATGGTGGAGCATCTGTACTCTTATTTTTTTACTCTCTGATAAAGTACACATTTATTCGGGAGAAGGGCGGAAAACGGCAGCCCAATAGTATAGTATTAAAAAACATCAAACATGTAATGATGATATCGATCAACCATGCTCGAATATATCTTGGTGAAAGTGCAACCATCCTTGGGTGGTTTTGGTAATTCCTAACAACATATAGCTCATTGAGGTGATGCTATTTCAAGATAAATATTTTAGGAAAGCTCAATGATTGGCATGGCATGGATGAGAAAAGTGGATCCCTCAAAATGCTAAGGACAAAAGAATTGGCTCAAGCTCAAAGCACAAAACTCTACATTTTCTATTTTAGTGATCCAAGATCACATTGAGTCTATAGGAAAAGCCAATACTATCAAGGATGGATGAGGTGTTGCTTAATGGGTTTCTTGTTCAAAATGCTTAGTGATATGCTCCAAAGCCCTCAACTACTTTCTCACATCCACATATGACCCAAACCAAAAGTCAAACTCGGCCCCACAAAAACCATCTATCTGGCGCCACCGAGTTCAGATGTCATAGCCACAGCCACAAACCCTAGTCTTTTCGGTCTCACCGATAGGGATCTCGGTCTCACCGAGATGGGATTTCAATCTCTCTATTTCCCTTCGTAACGTTTCGGTCAAACCGAGATGAGCGATCGGTCCCACCGAGATTGCAATGCAAACTCACTGTTTCCCTTTCGTAACGTTTTGGTCTAACTGAGATGAGGGAATCGGTCCCACCGAGTTTGCCTAACCAACCCTCTGTGTGTCTATTACCAAAATCGGTCCCATCGAGTTTGCCTGACCAACCCTCTGTGTGTCTATTACCAAAATCGGTCCCACCGAGTTTGTGTAATCGGTCTCACCGAGATTATGTTATGCCCTAACCCTAACCATATCGGTCCCACCGAGTTGACATGTCAGTCCCACCGAAAATCCTAACAGTCACATCATTTACTAAATCGTTCCAACCGAGTTTCACTATTCGGTCCCACCGAGTTTGGTAAGTTGTGTGTAATGGCTAGATTTTGTGTGTAGGTTATATATACCCCTCCACCCACTCTTCATTCATGGAGAGAGCCATCAGAACACGCCTACACTTCCAACATACATTTTCTGAGAGAGAACCACCTATACTTGTGTTGAGGTCAAGATATTCCATTCCTACCACATAAATCTTGATCTCTAGCCTTCCCCAAGTTGCTTTCCACTCAAATCTTCTTTCCACCAAATCCAAATCCTGTGAAAGAGAGTTGAGTGTTGGGGAGACTATCATTTGAAGCACAAGAGCAAGGAGTTCATCATCAACACACCATTTGTTACTTCTTGGAGAGTGGTGTCTCCTAGATTGGCTAGGTGTCACTTGGGAGCTTCCGACAAGATTATGGAGTTGAACCAAGGATTTTGTAAGGGCAAGGAGATCGCCTACTTCGTGAAGATCTACCCTAGTGAGGCAAGTCCTTCGTGGGCGATAGCCATGGTGGGATAGACAAGGTTGCTTCTTCGTGGACCCTTCGTGGGTGGAGCCCTCCGTGGACTCGCGCAACCGTTACCCTTCGTGGGTTGAAGTCTCCATCAACGTGGATGTACGATAGCACCACCTATCGGAACCACGGCTAAAAAATCTCCGTGTCAACATTGCGTTCCCTCCCTCAAACTCCTCCCTTTACCTTCATATGCAATTGTTTTACACTCCGCTGCTATACTCTTAGAATTGCATGTGTAGGTTGATTGCTTGACTTGTGCTAAGTTGCTAAAATCTGCTAAGAACTAAAATTAGGAAAAGGCTAGATTTTTATTTGGTCAAGTAGTCTAATCAACACCCCTCTAGACATACTTTCGATCCTACAAGTGGTATCAGAGCTTTGGTCTCCATTTGCTTTGATTTCCATAGCTTTTGGTGGTCATAGCCTTGGTTTCACAACCTAGGAAGTATGGCGTCTACCGAGGGAAATTACCACCGTAGAGGTCCTTACTTTGATGGTACTAATTTTGCTAGTTGGAAGCATAAAATGAAAATGCATATTCTTGGACATAACCCCGTTGTTTGGGCTATTGTGTGTATTGGCTTGCAAGGTGAATTCTTTGATGGAAGAGAACCGAACCGTGAAGCTACCACGGAAGAGTTGAAGATGCTGCAATACAATGCTCAAGCTTCTGATATCCTCTTCAACGGATTGTGCCCCGAAGAATTCAACAAAATCAGCCGTCTTGAGTCAAAGGAAATTTGGGATACTTTGATTGACATGCACGAAGGTACCGACTCAGTCAAGGAATCCAAATTGGATGTGCTTCAAAGTCAACTTGATAAGTTCAAAATGGAGGATGGTGAAGGCATCGCCGAGATGTACTCTAGGCTTGCTCTCATCACAAATGAGATTGACAGCTTAGGAAGTGAAGAAATGACTGACAAATTCATCATCAAGAAGATCCTAAGAGCCTTGGATGGAAAATATGATACCGTGTGCACTTTTATCGAAATGATGCCCAATTACAAAGATCTCAAGCCAATGGAAGTCATTGGAAGAATTGTTGCTCATGAGATGTCACTCAAGGATAAGGAGGAGCTCCCCAACAAGTCAAGTGGTGCTTACAAAGCCTCATGTGAAGCTCCCACATCATCAAGTGAGAAACACCTTTGATGAAGAATTGAACCTAATGGTGAAGAACTTCAACAAGTTCTACAAGAGTAGAAGCAAGGAAAGAAGCTCCAAGTCAAGGTCCTACAATGACAAAAGATCTTCTAGTCGTGAGCGTAATTGCTACAATTGTGGAAGACCCGAACACTATTCCAATGAGTGTACGGCTCCCTACAAAAGAAGAAAATATTCTCCAAAAAGAAGGAGTAGAAGAGAAGAATCACCATCAAGAGAAAGAAGGAGTAGAGATGATCGTTATGAACGAAGAACATCCCGGAGAAGCAAGGATTTGGAAAGGAAGGACAAGTCATCAAGGAGCTACACAAAACGAAGACATCAAGCTCATGTTGGTGAATGGGTATCCGGCTCCGACTCCGACAATCACTTCGAGAGAAGCTATCACTCCGACTCCGAATATACTCAAGATGAAGGTGTTGTCGGTCTAGCACTTGTATCAACCAACTCCTACGACATATTTGACTCACCAAATGAAGGAATTGGAAGATGATTCATGGCTAAAGGCCCAAAGGTATCACACCTCGAGTATGTTGATTTCAATCCTAACTAAAGAACTAAACACTCTTAAGTTAGCTCATGAAACTATCTTGGAAGATCATTGAGAACTTTTAAAGACTCATGAGAAGTTATGCTTTGAAAATCTCAACCTTGAGCAAGAGCATGAGTTTTTAAAGGCAATCAATGATGATCTCCACAAGAAAAGTTCTTCTTACATTGCCAAGCATTTACTCTTATCTACTTACATGCCACAAGTCAAATCTAGTAACAAGAACAATAAAGATTCTTCTTCTAGTAGTAACAATAATCATGCTAAATCCAATGTTGTTGCTTCTAGTAGTTCTCTTGATTCCACTAATGATTCTCTTAGCCAAGTTACACTTGAGCAAGAAAATAGCTTATTGAAGGGAATTATAGAGAAAGGTGTTTATAAGAGTCTTGTCGGAAGTAAGCAATTCAAGGAAATTGTATGCAAGCAAGGAAGGCACCAGAAGAATCAAGGTGTTGGTTTTGAACAAAAGTTCAATGCCAATGGAGTTGAGTGGGAAGAAGATCAATTACCCCAAGACGAAGTTTGTTCCTCAACAAGAGAAGTATGATCCTACTTCTTTCAAAGGGACACAAGCTCAACATGATCTTCCACCACAAGACCACAAGCAAAAGGGCAAGGACAAGCTTCAAGAGGAGATTGATGCATTTGAAGAAGCTCCTAAGGCCATGGTCAAGTGGGTTTCCAAGACTACATCAAGTTCTACTTCAACAAGTACAACTACAACTCCAAGGATTCCCATCAAGATGATGTGGATCCCAAAGAAGAAGAACTAGAGAGTTCTTGAGGGTGACTCCACCAACATACTTCACTCATATCATTTTGGCAAGGACAAGTGCAATTAACTTCCACATCTTGCACTAGTTCGAGGAGTCACAAACCCTCTTGTTGGTAAGACAAGGGACAAGGTAATCTAATGCTTTCATGGACATCATATTTTGTATGCATCACTCTATGTCTATGGATATCCTTGTTTGTTCCTTATGGGAATAACCCATGTAGGTATTGAAAGTGCAACTCACTCCAATGGATTGCTCCAAATGATCTACATCAACATTGAGCATCCACATCTTCAACACCTACATGAAGTCATCATCTACAAAACCCAAGGTTACTTCATCCCTCTTAGGGGGGATCTCACATCTAGGGGGAGCTTTACTCTAAGAATTGAGCTAAAGCAACTCTAATGGTGTGAACACAACAATGCTTTATGTAAAAGTGGTAACCCCACTTGTGCTTAAACGATGAGTATGACCTATGATCAAATGTTCTCATTTGACTCCTAAGTCAATATACTCATATATAGATGACCTAATCATCACCAATTGTTTGATAGATGCTAGAATTGGTTGTGCATGCTTTGCCACATATTTCATTTGCCATTTTATTGTGTGAGCATGTTGGTTGCATATTTACTCATTCAAGGACATCCACTTGTTGTTTTGATTGGTTGGTTTCTTTTCTTTTGCCAAGTGGATGGACAAGGGTGCCTAAGAACCTTCTCTAGCTATCTATGCTCTTCTTGTCTCAAACTCTATTCATGCTACATCACAAAGTTTGATCAAGTCAGATTCGAACCACTCTGTGCGAGGAGCACTCGGAGTCCCCGATTCGTCATAGACTTAAACTTCCAAAATCTCTTTGTGCATTTCGGTCTGACCGATTCTCCCTTTTCGGTCATACCAAGATCATTCAATTGATCTAGGTTTTCAACCTCGGTGCAACCGATTAGAACTTTTCGGTCACACCGAGTTGTTCCACTCGGTCACACCGACAGGGTCAGGCTATATATACCCTCGGGTCAAATTTTGGAAAACAAATTCCGAAACCCCTTCGCCCGCGCCTAGCCTGCTCTGCCTTCTCGATTCTCCGGATTGTCCTCCTCGTCGCCAGCGACCTCCCGCCGCTGGTCTCCGCCGCCGTCAACGGCATTCTGCCCCGCCGTTGCCACCGTAGCAAGTTCACTGCCGAACTAGGGTATGAACTTGAAACTTTGTGCTATCCTTAACTCCGATTCCTAGCACATTGCATTGCCATGAATCTTGCCATGTTTGAAATTGTTTTATCCAGCGAAAGCACTCCGTAGATTAGATTTGATTTGAAAATTTAGGGTTAAGTTTCCGCCGAATTCATCTCAGACCGACCGAGTTGTAGAAATCGGTCTCACCGATTTGGCTTAGGCCATTGCACATGTGATTTTCGGTCTGACCGAGAATTGCAAATCGGTGTGACCGAGATCGATTCTTTGTGAAACCCTAGCAGTCTCGGTGCCACAGAACTGCGACTCGGTCTGACCAAGTTCACTAGTTTAGGTTCCAAAAGCTGCTTCGGTATCACCGAGTTTACAAATTGGTAGCTCCGAAATGCTTTCTATGGAAAACTAAAACTAAGTTTTTGATTCACTTACTTGGCAAAAAACCTCTGTGCTTTGTGATGCTCATCCACTCTACCTCATCTACATCTATTCACAGGGTCTGCTATCAGTGAGTTTGCAATATGTCTGATCAAAGTGACAGCCAGAACAAGTCAGAGGAGCAAGCTCAGATGAGTGAGGGCACTATTCCCTCAAGCAGTTATGATGAGGGCAGCAGGAGCACACCCAGCAATTTGCCAAAAGCAGCCACGAGGACAAGGAAGAAAAAAACCTCAGATTCTGAAGATGAGGACTATATTGTTGTTGAGGATGAGGCCACTTCTAAGAAGAAGGTGCTGAAAAGGGAGTATGGCACAACTGCTACCACAAAGCCAGGCATGAAAAAAGGCACCTACCAAGAGAGTGCCCACATCCAAACCTACGAAGGTCGCCACTGGTGAAACCATGAAGTTCACCATTGAGTCTGATGAAGAAGCTGCTGGCCAAGATAAGAAGAAGAAGAGGGTCAGAACCACTACTGCCAAAGTACTTGGCAAGCCCTCCATGAGGAGAGACTCTGATGAGGAAGAAGAAGAGGAAGAGGATTCTGCACTAGCTCCTAAAGCTCAGAAGCTAATGGGAGATGCAATCAAGACAGGGGCTGCTCCATCTAAGCCCAAAGCTGCTCCCAAGGCTGCTGCTCCAGCACCAAAGCCTAAACCCAAGAGGAACACCGTATATACATCGATCGAGAAGAACAAGGCCCCAAAGGCTCAAGTCAAGAAGAAGATGATTCTCTTGTTTTGAGGAAGTTGAAGCCCAAGATTCCTGATCACAATGATGCTCATCTAGTTGCTGAAGACATGCATATCAGAAAGGATGCTGGACTGAGACTGTGGAGACAGTCAGATCCTTACGCTGTGAGGATAAGGACAGCAGTTGACTATAGATTCCACACAAAGGAGCAACGGGACTGTTATGAAACAATTTTGCTTGACAAGAAGCCCATTGTGTATGACATGAGATGGATCAACTGGGAATACATCAAGAAGAATGAAGCTCACTATCCAGTAGTATATGACAGCTTCAAGTCTTGTGGAGTTGATGACTTTGTTGCCCAGAAGCTCAACAAGTGGAATGATGATCTCATCATGTAGTTCTACTCCACATCTCACTTCTACCCAGATGGAAAGATTGTCTGGATGTCTGAAGGTACCAGGTACCAATCCACAGTTGAAGAATGGGCTGAGTTGATCGATGCCCCAAAGGAATCTGAAGATGACTTGGATGTATATGCAGAGAAGAAGAAAGACCACAACTCTATGGCTTACATGTACAGAGAGATCCCAGAAAAAGCTTTGGAAACTCACAAGCTTGGATCTGTACACTTCTTGTTGTCTGGTCTGCCTACAATCAACTGGATACTTAGGCACACATTGCTTCCCAAGTCAGGAGATCACAAGATGATCAGAGGTCATGCTATCAACTTGCTACACTTGTTTGATATACCTCAGAAATTCAAAGTCATGAGCCTGATTGTGGAATCAATCAAGAGAACAGCAGCTGATCAGAAGAGGAGTTGTGGGTAGGCTCCACACATTCAGGAGCTCATCAACTCAAAGATGGGCACAAGCACATATCTTTTGGATAAGGAGCATCTACCCCTATACCCTGAATTTGAAGATAACACTGTTGAGATGAATGAGAAGGAACCATCATCTGTGCAAGCACATGAAAAGAGAGAGAAAGCAAGGGCAGAGAAAGCTACAAAGATGCCAACTGCTGAAGAGGCATCTCAAGTGTTTCTGAAGAGCAAGAAAGACCAGCTTGGCTACTTGATTGCCTCCACCTTGAGGATTGAGAAGGTCTTGGCCACCCTGACTCAAAACCAGGAGAGCTTGGAGAGAATCATAGAGCAGAAGTTTTATGCACTTGATGTGAAGGTCACAGAAATCCAAAGTGCAATTGAGCAACTTCAGGAGGATGTGGAGGAGAAGAAGGGCAAGTCTACCACAGATGCATTTGCTTGTGTGCCCAGAGGACAAAGATCTGCTGAAGTGCCTATTCCAGACACCAGAGCTACATCTTTTGCACCAGCTGCCACAGCCTCAGTGCCACCAGCTCCAGCTCCCACTCCACCAGCTCCAGCTACATCAACTGATGCTTTCGTCCTTGGAGTCATCTCTACAGCACCTCATGAAGACCAAGCCTGAGAGTCGTTTAGCACTATGCATTTTTGAACTTTTTGGTAACTTGTTGCCAAAGGGAAGAAAAATGTATAGATCATAGGCTTCGAGAGAGAGAGAGTGATGCTTTTTATCTCTCTTGCTTTTGGTGGTTGAACTTCTTTATTGTGTGTTTGCTTGATACATTATGCCTTTTGTGAGATACTTGGATGATCATGTGTTTGATCATATGCTAACTTAATGCTTGTTGGATGACATTATCTTTTATATCCTTATATGATCATTCACTTTGCTTGGTGATGAGTGTATGTGTTTAATTATTATCATTCTGAGCGCTCCACCAAGATGTATGTGACATGGAAGAGTGACCCATGATCCTAACTCATTGTGCATTTGCAGTCCAAAGCAAATTTTTAAATAGTATACAAATTTAGGGGGAGCTCTTACTTATCACATACTTCTCAAAGCGATGATGTTTTTCAATCCTATTATCATATGACGAAGCTTTGATCTATATGTTGTCATCAATTACCAAAAAGGGGGAGATTGAAAGTGCAACTATCCCTGGGTGGTTTTGGTAATTCCTAACAACATATAGCTCATTGAGCTGATGCTATTTCAAGATAAATATTTCAGCAAAGCACAATGATTGGCATGGCATGGATGAGAAAAGCGGATCCCTCAAATGCTAAGGACAAAAGAATTGGCTCAAGCTCAAAGCACAAGACTCTACATTTTCTATTTTAGTGATCCAAGATCACATTGAGTCTATAGTAAAAGCCAATACTATCAAGGAGGGATGAGGTGTTGCTTAATGAGTTTCTTGCTCGAAATGCTTAGTGATATGCTCCACATCCCTCAACTACTTTCTCACATCCACATATGACCCAAACCAAAAGTCAAACTCTGCTCCACCGAAACCATCTATCTGGCGCCACCGAGTTCAGATGCCATAGCCACAGCCAGAAACCCTAGTCTTTTCGGTCTCACCAATAGGGATCTCGGTCTCACCGAGATGGGATTGCAATCTCTCTGTTTCCCTTTGTAACGTTTCAGTCAAACCGAGATGGGCGAACGGTCCCACCGAGATTGCAATGCAAACTCACTGTTTCCCTTTCGTAACATTTCGGTCTAACCGCGATGAGCAAATCGGTCCCACCGAGTTTGCCTGACCAACCCTCTGTGTGTCTATTACCAAAATCGGTCCCACCGAGTTTGTGTAATCGGTCTCACCGAGATTACGTTATGCCCTAAACCTAACCATATCGGTCCCACCGAGTTGACATGTCGGTCCCACCGAAAATCCTAACGGTCACATTATTTACTAAATCAGTCCGACCGAGTTTCACTATTCGGTCCCACCGAGTTTGGTAAGTTGTGTGTAACGATTAGATTTTGTGTGGAGGCTATATATACCCCTCCACCCACTCTTCATTCATGGAGAGAGCCATCAGAACATGCCTACACTTCCAACATACATTTTCTGAGAGAGAACCACCTGCACTTGTGTTGAGGTCAAGATATTCCATTCCTACCACATAAATCTTGATCTCTAGCCTTCCCCAAGTTGCTTTCCACTCAAATCTTCTTTCCAGCAAATCCAAATCCTGTGAGAGAGAGTTGAGTGTTGGGGAGACTATCATTTGAAGCACAAGAGCAAGGAGTTCATCATCAACACACCATTTGTTACTTCTTGGAGAGTGGTGTCTCCTAGATTGGCTAGGTGTCACTTGGGAGCCTCCGACAAGATTGCGGAGTTGAACCAAGGAGTTTGTAAGGGCAAGGAGATTGCCTACTTCGTGAAGATCTACCCTAGTGAGGCAAGTCCTTCGTGGGCGATAGCCATGGTGGGATAGACAAGGTTGCTTCTTCGTGGACCCTTCGTGGGTGGAGCCCTCCATGGACTCGTGCAACCGTTACCCTTCGTGGGTTGAAGTCTCCATCAATGTGGATGTACGATAGCACCACCTATCGGAACCATGGCTAAAAAATCTCCGTGTCAACATTAAGTCCGCTCCCTCAAACTCCTCCCTTTACCTTCATATGCAATTGTTTTATATTCCGCTGCTATACTCTTAGAATTGCATGTGTAGGTTGATTGCTTGACTTGTGTTAAGTTGCTAAAATCTGCCAAGAACTAAAATTGGGAAAAGGCTAGATTTTTATTTGGTCAAGTAGTCTAATCACCCCCCCCCTCTAGACATACTTTCGATCCTACACTTGGCCTTTGTGCGAGCCCGTCTGTGTGTTCTCGCTCCTCGTCTCTCTCAAGGAACGGCGGGTTAGCCATTTAAATTTGCCGTCAATTGAGATCGGTTTGCTCATACTCCAGTCCCACATGTCAGTGATATGCCAAGAGGAGGTGCGTTCACCGACTGGCCATACGCGTACATGGATTTGCACCTTCATACTAGTCCTCCATCCGTCATAGTTTACAGGACGCGCTTCATTATGATGCATTTCTCCCAATGCATTTCCACCACCAGGGAGACTTTAGACACGATTGGTTTAATGCTCAATTAATTAGGGCATGGTAACCGCAACCAAGTCCACAATTTTCTCTCGATGTACTATGGAGTGGAGTAAGTGCATGCATGTATGTACCCAGGGTGGAAGCACTGCATGCATGTGTGTACGCATTATTTCCTCTAGTAATAGACGTCGTGCTATAACAACCAATGCTATTTTTCAGGCTGATCACTAGTCGCCTTGGTCCCAGAGATTTTATTTTTGAAGCGCGCTCTATAAACAGTGACGGATGTTGTAGTATGAGCGGATTCAAAGAAGAGCGTATTGATGGTTGCTTCTTCCGAGCAACTTACAGTGGGAAAGATGGGGCTTATGATTTGACTGCTCATTACTCACTATTAATGTGGCGCAACGACCGGGCTGAGTGTCCCATGCGGTTGTGCACTACTCCCTCAGTTCTCAAATATACTCCGGAGTTTTTGTCTTTCTAGAGATTTCAACGAGTGACTACATACAAAGCAAAATGAGTGAATCTACACTCTAGAATATGCCCATTTGAAATTTGTAAAAAGAGAAATATTTAGGAACGAAGGAGTATAATTTTGTGCATGGCACATGTACCCGGATGCTGAAGAGGCTTCTGGCAATGCTATCAAGCTTCCAGCATTTGTGTGACGCCCGGGTAATCAAGCTACAGTAGCCCTCTGCTAATCATGCCACGTCACCTCAATTACTGTTGCTAATCTCGCGTTAGTTTGAAACCGATTCGAATCCAAATTAAAAAAATGGCAAACAACAAAAGTTTTTTTGAAGTTGAAACAAAATGTTCAAACAAAGGCCAAAAATGACATAGGTAATTATGGTGTAGAAGACATGATTTTATAAAATACCTAAATGCCCTAAATTAAATGAAACAGAAAAAGGAAAAGAAAAATAAAGAAAAGAAAGAAAGAAAGAAAAAGGGAAGAGAACCCCTACCAATCGGGCCATGTTCCACCAGTGCCGCCCAGCTTCCCCAGCCCAACCGGCCTCCCCATATTCCCCCATCCCCGAAACCCTAACCCACTACCACCACGCACCCCCACTCACTCGCTCCCACTCCCGATCCAGATCGGGATCGGGCGACCACGCCTGCCCCCGCGCCGCCCGTCGCCGTGCCACCGCGCCCATCCTCCTCCGCGACGCCACCTCGCCCGGCGCCTCACCTCCCGCCTCCTTCGCTCTCTCGCACCGCTGTCTTCCCGAGCCCAGCGCGCTCCGTCCATGGCGGCCCGACCCGTCGCGGAACCACGCCATCGCCGCCAGAGGCCACCTCACCGGACCGCCAGCCCGTCGGCCTCCCTGCGTCGCCGCTGTCCCGTCTACCTCCTCGACCCTCGCTGCCCGAACCCTGCAGCACCCACGTGAGCCGCCACCTCCCTCCTCACTCCCTCTCTCCGTTGTTGAGCCCCGCTCACATCGACATGCCCGCTTCGCAGCCGCTCATCACGCGTCTGGCGCCGGAGCTCGCCCCACAGCGTCGTGCTCGCCCACGCTGCCGCCTTAGCCCGCCACGCCACTTGCTGCTTTACCACGGCCACGGCCGCCGCCAAGCCCTCACAGACGAGCCTTCTCCCGCCTGTGCCCAGATCCGCCAGATCAGCGCCAGTACTGCCGGTCCGGCTCCGCCCTTCGCCAAGGTTGGCCATTGCCACAGCTGCCGCGCTTGCCAGCGCCCTCAGATCCGGCGACGCCCGCGCCTGTGCCCATTCGCCAAGAATCGCGCCTCCGCCCGGCTTCCTTCACGGGAGGCGGCCGGCCAGCGAGCCCACTGCGGGCCGTCCGTGCTATGGCGGTACCCCCCTCTGGGGCCGGTCCGCCCTCGTTAAGGCGCGCCGCTAACCACCACCCATGCGACCGCTAGGCCCCTGTGGCCCTATGACAAAGGGGCCCACTCGTAACATTTTTTAAAAAAATAATAATAATAAAATAAATAAATTTAATTAATTAATTAACTAAAATAATTAAGTTAATTAATCCTAGATAATTAATCTAATTAACTAGTTAGTTTAATTAAACAGTAATTAGATTAGTTAAACCCTAATTAGACTAAACAGTCAATGACGAACGGGACCCACATCGTCACTTGACCACCAACACCTCTGCTGATCGATGACGCCATGTCGATGTCATGCTTGACGTCGGCGCATCGCTCGATAATGTTGGATTAAAATAATTAAATAAATGCTAAAAGTGATTTAAATCTTTTAAAATCAATATAAAATAAACCGTAGCTTCGGATGGAAAAACTTTGTACATGAAAGTTGCTCGTAACGACGAGACGAATTCGCACGCAGCCCGCTCGTCCGCCACACACCCCTAGCATGCCGAACACGCAACTTTCCTCCGGCTCCTCTGCTCAAAACGCTAAACACCGGGAATACTTTCCGGATGTTTCCCCTTCACGGTACCACCCATCGCCGTTAGGGCACACCTTAGCGCCGTGTATTGCCATGTTACGCTTTGTGATGCTTTGATTGCTCTGTTATTTATTGTGTTCCCCCTCCGTTACATCTTTCCTAGAGACCCGTGATTTATCTTGATGCCCTCGTGGTCGACTACGCCACCGACGACCTCTCCTTCTTGTTCGAGCAACCAGCAAGCCCCCCTTGATCACCATATATCGCCTATTCTCCTCTATACTGCTTGCATTAGAGTAGTGTAGCATGTTACTTGCTTTCAGCTTGATCCTATTACGATGCATAGCCCGACATTGTTGCTACAATCATTGATACCTTACCCGATCCTAAATGCTTAGTATAGGATGCTAGTTTATCATCATTGGCCCTACATTCTTGTCGATCGCCTTGCTATATTATCGGGCCGTGATCACTTGGGAGGTGATCACGGTATATACTATACATACATACATACTATACAGATGGTGACTAAAGTCGGGTCACTCATTGAGTACCCGCAAGTGATTCCGATGTGAAATTTGAAAGGACAGTGGCTCCATCCCGGTAGAGGTGGGCCCGGTTCCCGACGGCCCCGATTACTTTGTGGCGGAGCGACAGGGCAGGTTGAGACCACCTAGGAGACAAGTGGGCTGGCCTGTTCGGGCGTTCATGGATACTTAACACGCTTAACGAGATCTTGGTATTTGATCCGAGTCCGCCATTTGGTCTATACGCACTAACCATCTACGTGGGAGTAGTTATGGGTATCCCGACGTCGTGGTATCACCAAGCCTTCTTGACGTCAAGAATCGAGCGGCGCGCGCGCCGGTTGGACTGCGTTAACGCAACTTCCTTTGTAATGGAGGTTGCTAGGTCTGCTCACCGGTCGCGTACGCAACGTGCAGGTGTGCTCAGGGCGATGGGCCCAGACCCCTGCGCGCTTAGGTTTAGACCGGCGTGCTGACCTCTCTGTTGTGCCTAGGTGGGGCTGCGGCGTGTTGATCTTCCGAGGCGGGCATGACCGAGAAAGTGTGTCCGCCAAATGGGATCAAGCGTGTTGGGTTATGTGGTGCACCCTGCAGGAAGTTAATCTATTGAATAGTCGTGATCTTCGTAACAGGACGACTTGGAGTTGTACCTTGACCTTATGACAACTAGAACCGGATACTTAATAAAACACACCCTTCCAAGTTCCACGAGACAACCCGGTGATCGCTTTTCCACAGGCGGCGAGGAGGATCGCGGGTAGGATTATGCTATGCGATGCTCTTGGAGATGCTACTTGGAGTTGCTACTTGGCGATGCTACTTGGAGGACTTCAATCTACTCTCTTCTACATGTCAGTAAGACGGAGGCTGCTGAGCGTAGTCTTCGATAGGATTAGCTATCCCCTCTTATTCGGCATTCTGCAGTTCACCACTCATATGGCCTCCTTACACATATACCCATGCATATGTAGTGTAG
The DNA here is from genome assembly GCA_021437245.1 of Aegilops speltoides. Taxonomy (NCBI): domain Eukaryota; kingdom Viridiplantae; phylum Streptophyta; class Magnoliopsida; order Poales; family Poaceae; genus Aegilops; species Aegilops speltoides. The sequence goes on from CM038147.1 coordinate 189,605,585, forward strand.
TTCCTTGCTTGCAGTACTTTGGATGAGTACTCACGGTTGCTTTCTTCCCCTTTTCCCCTTTCCTTTCTTTCGGTTTGTCGCAACCAGATGTTTGGAGTCGAGAGCGACGCCACCGTCGATGATGACTACTACTACATCGGAGGTGCCTACTACTACGTGCAGCCCACCGGCGACCAGAGTAGTTTAGGAGGATCCTGCGGAGGCTGCGCCTCTTTCGATCAGATCCCGGTTTGTACTAGCCTTCTTAAGGCAAACTTGTTTAACTTATGTCGTACTCAGATATTGTTGCTTCCACGACTTCGTCTATGATCGAGCACTTATATTCGAGCCCTCGAGGCCCCTGGCTTGTATTATGATGCTTGTATGACTTATTTTACTTTTAGAGTTGTGTTGTGATATCTTCCCGTGAGTCCCTGATCTTGATCGTACACGTTTGCGTGCATGATTAGTGTACGATTGAATCGGGGGCGTCACAAGTTGGTATCAGAGCCGACTGCCTTTAGGAATCCTGTAGGATCGGAAGTATGTCTAGAGGGGGGGGTGATTAGACTACTTGACAACTTAAAAGTTTCACCTTTTGATTGGAGTAGATTATTAGCAAGTTCACAAAGATAACCAAGTCAAGTATCACCCTACACATGCAATTCTAGAGTTGTGGCAGCGGAAAGTAAATTGCACGTATAGTAAATGAGAGGTGGAGAAGAGCAAACGCAATTTGGAGACACGGAGATTTTTCTCGTGGTTCCGATAGGTGGTGCTATCGTCAATCCACGTTGATGGAGACTTCAACCCACGGAGGGTAACGGCTGCGAGAGTCCACGGAGGGCTCCACCCACGAAGGGTCCACGAAGAAGCAACCTTGTCTATGCCATCATGGCTTACGCCCACGGAGGACTAGCCTTACTGGGGTAGATCTTCACGAGTAGGCGATCTCCTTGCCCTTACAAACTCCTTGGTTCAACTCCACATCATGACGGAGGCTCCCAAGTGACACCTAACCAATCTAGGAGGCACCACCCTCCAAAAGGTAATAGATGGTGTTAGTGATGATGAACTCCTTGCTCTTGTGCTTCAAATGATAATCTCCCCAACACTCAACTCTCCTCACCGATTTGGCTGTGGTGGAGGAAGGATTGAGTGGAAAGCAACTTGGGAAGGCTAGAAATCAAGTTCCATATGGTGGGAGTGGAGCAACTTGATCTCAACACAAGGGTAGGTAGTTTTCTTCTCGTAAATGTAAGGTAGGAGTGGTAGTACTTTCGATGGCTCTCTCCACGAATGAAGAGGAGGTGGAGGGTATTTATAGCCTCCACACAAAATCCAACTGTTACACACATTTGACCAATCTCGGTCGGACCGAAGTTGACAACTCGGTGAGACCGAAAGTTCAAATCTTGTGAGCGTTGGGATTTTCGTGGGACCGAAAATACAATCTCGGTTAGTCCGATTCTTCCAAAGTCTAGGGTTTGCCAATCTCGGTGGGACCGACTTTCTCATCTCGGTGACACCGATTTGAGTACGAAGGTTCTGAAGCTTGGCAACACCAATTTCGTATGACCGAGTTTGGAATCGGAAAATCCGAAATTCTTAGGGTTTGGCTATATGGTGAGGTGGTTCATCTCGGTGTGGTGGGTTTGGAATCGGTGGGACCGAGATTACTTATGGGTTTATGTTGGAGTGAAAGATTGCGATAGTTTGAGAGATAAATCACTAAGCACTTTGAGCAACCAGATCATCATCATAACCTCATCCCCTTTAATAGTATTGGCTTTCCTATGGACTCAATGTGATCTTGGATCACTAAACCAAAATGGAGTCTTGAGCTTTTGCCAATGTTTTCCTTAGCATTTTGAGGGTCCACATCATCGGTCATTGCCATACCCATATCAACGAACTTTCTCAAATATTCTCTAGAAATGATTAGTTCAATGATATATATGTTGTTATTAATTACCAAAACCACCCGGGGATTAGTTGCACTTTCAATCTCCCCCTTTTTGGTAATTGATGACAACATATAGATCAAAGCTTCGACAAATGATATAATCAATGAATAACATCGTCGCTTTGAGAAGTATGTGATAAGCAAGAGCTCCCCCTAAATTTGTGCATTATTTAAGATTTGCGTTTGAATGCAAATGCACAATCGATTAGGATCATGGGTTACTCTTCCATGTCACATACATCTTGGTGGAGCGCACAAAATGATAAGAATGAATAACATGCACCCAATCACCAAGACATGAGTAAGTGATCATACAAGATATGAATGGAATATGATAGACATTAAGCACACATTAAGCATAGTATGATCAAGCACTCATCAAGATAGAGCAAACGTAGTATCAAACACACGAAATGTCTCAAAGAACTCAAAAGTATCTCAAGGAAAACCGCAAACGAAAGAGCAAAAACGAGCACTCTCTCTCTCGAAGTCCTATGATCTATACAATTTCTCCCCCTTTGGCAACAAGTTACCAAAAAGTTCGAAAGGTATAGAGCTAATCGTCACTAGGGACTCTGCTGGCGGCTCCTGTCTGCGTCGATGGAGTGGAGATAGCTGCATCTGCAAAGCTTCTGCTGAAGTCTGTGGAGCTGGAGGAGTGGATATTGGAGCTGGTCTTTGGGCCGACAGAGCTGTAGGAGGTGCTGATGTAGTAGCCAGGGTCATCACGGGAATAGCAAATGATCTGGCTTTGTGGGCACAAAGAAGGGCTGCTCATAGTCATCTGGACTAGATCATCTTCCATCTCCTCATGAGTTCTGCCTTTTCCCTCTTAGCTTCCTCGATGTCCGCCTCAAGCTTGTTGACGGTGACTGCACTTGATCGACGCCGTCGAGCATGGAACTTATCTTCAACTATCCTCTCAAGGCTCTCCCGAGATCGCACTATGCTGGCCAGGCGTAGCTCAATTCTCTGAGTGGCTTCAAGAAGTTGTTCTGCAACGCTCTTGGGCTTTGTTTGCTTCCTTCTCGGCTTTAGCTTGTTTGGCAGCTTCAGACTTAGCATGTCCTTCGACGGATGTGGGAGCATCCTCGGTCATCACAACCTCATTATCTTCGTGTTCAGCTGCAGTGGCAAGTGGGGTCTATCCAACGGTAGGTGTCCGTGCCAAACTTGGCATTAATGAGCATCTGAATATGCGAGCAAACCCACACGACCTCTTACGTCTGCTGCATTGTCCTCTTGATAGTCTCTACTATCGTGTCCATCACCTTAAAAGGTGTCTTCGATCTAGAATGTGCAGCATGTTGATAGAATACCCTCTTATCATGCGGTGGTCTCGACTTAGGCATCAAAGTATGCCTCGAGAATGGTGTTGGTGGTTGGGAGACCCGCTCAAGATAATAGATCGAACCAAGCTTCCATATCTCAACATCCTTCTCGGGTACCTCATTGTACATGTTCTTCATAGACTCGTGATTTTTCTTCGGAATGCCATAGACATCAATGTCATCATCCCTTGATACTGGAGCATTTAGCAATACTCTCCATTCTTCAACAGTTGAATGGAATCTACGCCTTCTCATCATCCATACAATTACGCCATCCGGATAGAAGTGTGCGGTGGCATAGAACCGCATGATCATCTCATCATTCCAAGCGATCGACCGACCAACAAACTCTGCAATCCCACAAGCAGTGAAGCTTTCATGCACATGTGGGAAATAGTCTCTGTGCTCTTCACTGTCGATGTATTCCCGGTCTACATATCCGTGTCGGCAATAATTGGCTTCTTATCCATGAGCACCGCCTCATAAAAGTCTTGTTGCTCTCGGTGTGGAATCTTGGGTCAATCTGTCCTTCTCCGGTGGCATATGGATCAACTTGCCTCCATAGCTCGAGTCCTTTATCCTTCCTCTCCTTCATATTTTCAGCTCGAGGATGAGCATCATTATGAACAGGCAATTTCATGCGAGCTTGAAGAAAACATGAGCCTCATCATCGATTCTGCAGTGGCACATTGTCCTTCTTCTTCTCTGAAGGGTATGTTCCTCACAGTTTTCTTTGGCTTGGCAGCAGGTTTGGCTTGGGCTGCCTTTGCTTGAGCCGATGGCTTAGCTTTTGTGGGTGCTCCTGCTTACGATGGCATCTCCCATCAACTTCGCTTACGAGGAGGCTGGGGTGCTTCCTCATCGTAATCATCATCATCGACTTCTTCATGAACTAGTCTCTTCCTCTTGGAAGTTTTCTTGATCTTCTTTGGAGGTTTCTTCTTCCATCTTGAGCTTCGTACAACAAATGGATTTCTTCACCTTCTTGGTGCCTTTCTTTGATGTTTCCCTTGATAGCCCTTGGCAACCACTTGCCTTTTGGCTTTGAAGTTATCTCCTCATCTGCAACAAAGTCAGAATCCTCCTCATAAGAATTCCTCTTCTTCCTGGCCCTGGTGGCAGCTGCAGGCAGTCCACTTGGAGTGCTTCTCTCTCCATCATCTGAAAAACTGCTTGCTTGGGACTTGTAGCTGCCTCTGGAATCTCAATCGCAATTCAGACCTGTTCGATTGTCACTTCCATCGATATGACCGACAACTTTGTGAATAGAATAGGCATAGGCGTAATAGAAGAGTTATCACAAACTGCAGAGGATTTTGCAAAAGAATGAGTTCAAACTTTAGTCTTAGGTTTTCACAGAATACATGTCGGTTCGACCGAGTGTATAAATTCGTGAATCCAAGTGTCTAAACAGACCACATACACCACTTTCGGTTGGACGAAATGGGTTTCGTCTAGCCGAGAGCACTAGGGTTTCACTAAATCCTCACTTCGGTCTTACCGATTTGCACAACTTCGGTTTAACCGAAAAGTGCGATCAAATGACCAGAGGCCAAATCGGTCATCCGAGAATGTCGATTCGGTCACACCGAGATGTGTTCATGGAAACCTAACCCTAAAATTTTTACTCGAATATTGTTCTATGATCTAAACGGCCGGATAGGGAGATTTCAATCTTGGCAAGAAACTTGACAACACCTATCGTGCATTGAATCAGCGGTTGAGCACGAGAGGATGAAACTCACCCAATGCGGTGGAGCTTCACTCTGGCGGCAACAAATGATGAGAAAGACCGTTGACGGCGATGGAGACCAGCGCGGGCGCACAGTGATGGCGGAGACGATCCGGAGACCAAGGCGGCGGCAATAAGGGTTTGAGGCGGAGCGTTTGAAGAAGTAATCAACGCGCTGTCCTCGGGTATATATACCCTTCGGTTGTCGGTGGGACCGAGTTGGAAAACTTCGATGGGACCGAGATGGTTAATGCGTGCGATTACACACTTCGATCACGCCGAATTTGTAACTTGGTTTCACCGAGGTGAAAACCTAGATCAATCCAAGTGATTTGATCATCGATTTGAGTATATCGGTTTGACCGAAAGTACTTAGAAGGTTTTGGAAGTTAGGCTTTTGACGGATCGGTGGCTCAGAGTGCTCCTCACTCGGTCTGTCCAAAAAGTCTTGTTCAAAGTTTGTGATATAAGCATGAATAGAGTTTGAGACAAGAAAGCATAGATAGCTAGGGAGGAACTTAGGCATTCTTGTCCATCTATTTGGTCAAAAAGAAAAAAACCAAAGGACCAAAGCAACAAATGGATGTCCTCGAATGGATAAAATCATGCATCCAACATGCTCACACAATAAGATAGCAAATGAAATATGTGTCAAACATGCACAAACAAAACACTTAGCAACTAGCACACAATTTGGCGATGACTAGGTCATCTATATATGAGTATATTGACTTAGGAGTCAAATGAGAACATTTGATCATAGGTCATACTCATCGTTTAAGCACAAGTGGGGTTACCACTTTTCCATAAAGCATTGATGTGTTCACATCATTAGAAGATGCTTTAGCTCATTTCTTTAGAGCAAAGCTCCCCCTTGATGTGAGAACCCCTTTTAAAGGGTCAAACTAACCTTGGGTTGTCGTTGAAGACTTCATGTAGATGTTGAAGATGTGGATGCTCAATGTTGATGAAGATCACCAAGAGTTGGGAGCAATCCTTTGGATTCGGGCACTTTCAATACCTACATGGGTTAGTCCCACAAGGAACAAACAAGGATATCCATGGACATAGATTGAAGTACATAATAGATGATGTCCATGAAAGCAATGATTACCTTGTCCCTTGACTTACCAACATGAGGGTTTGTGACTCCATGAACTAGTGCAAGATAAGGAAGTTGATTGCACAAGTTCTTGCCAAAATGAATGTGAGTGAAGTATATTGGCGGAGTCACCCTCAAGAACTCTCTAGTTCTTCTTCTTCGGGATCCACATCATCTTGATGGGAATCCTTGGGGTAGTAGTTGAGCTTGTCGAAGTAGAACTTGAAGTAGCCTTGGGAACCCACTTGACCATGGCCTTGGGTGCTTCAATAAATGCATCAATCTCTTCTTGAAGCTTGTCCTTGCCTTTTAGCTTGTGGTCTTGTGGTGGAAGGTCATCTTCAGCTTGTTCCTCATTTGAAGAAGTAGGATCATACTTCTTCTCTTGAGAGACGAACTTTGGAGTGGGATATTGACCTTCTTCCCATTCAACACCTTCGGCGTTGAACTTTCGCTCAAAACCGATTCCTTGATTCTTCCGGTGTCTTCCTTGTTTGCGAACAATTTCCTCAAAGCTCTTGCTTCCGGCAAGACTCTTGTAGACACCTTTCTCTATAATCCCTTTCAATAGACTATTTTCTTGCTCAAGTGAAACTTGGCTTGAAACATTGTTAGTGGAATCAAGAGAATTACTAGAAGTAACAACATTTGATTTGGCATGATTATTGTTACTACTAGAGGAAGAATTTTTCTTATTCTTGTCATGCTTAGTTTTAATAGGTGGCAAGAAATTAGACAAGAGAAGTCGTTTGGCAAGAAATGAAGAACTCTTCTTTCGAAGATCGTCATTGGTAGCTTTTAGAAACTCATGTTCTTGCTCTAGATTGAGCTTCTCGAAGCGTAGCTTCTCATGAGATCTTAGGAGCTCTCTATGATCTTCTTGAGTTGTTTCATGAGCTAACTTAAGAGTGTTTAGTTCTTTAGTTAGTTGCTCAATCTCCTTCATAGCATTGTCATTCGACTCTTCTCGACTATAAAGACTACTAGCATGTTCATCATTACTAAGCTCACTAGATTTATCATGTAAAAGCTCATCTTCACCAAGCAAGTCATCCTCATCACTATCAAAGTCAATAAACTCAGGATGTGATACCTTGGGGCCTTTTGCCATGAAGCATCTTCCAATTCCCTCATTTGGTGAATCAAATATGTCGTAGGAGTTGGAGTTGGAGGACACGAGAGCAAGACCGGCAACACCTTCATCTTGACTATATTCGGAGTTGGAGTGATAGCTTCTTTCGGAGTGATTGTCGGAGTCGGAGCCGAAACCCATTCACCAACATGAGCTTGATGTTTTCTTCTTGTGTAGCTCCTTGATGACTTGTCTTTCCTTTCCGAATCCTTGCTTCTCCGAGAGGATCTTCGTTCATAACGATCATCTCTACTCCTTCTCTCTTTTCGAGGCGACTCTTCTCTTGAGCTTCTTCTTCTTGGAGATTCTTCTCTTCTCTTGTGGGGAGTCGAACACTCATTTGAGTAGTGTCCGGGTCTTCCACAATTGTAGCAGATTTCGATCACGACTAGAAGATCTCTTTTCATCATATGATCTAGACTTTGAGCTTCTTTCCTTGCTTCTACTCTTGTAGAATTTGTTGAAGTTCTTCACCATTAGGCTTATCTCTTCATTGGAAACTAGCTTGTCACTTGAGGTTGTGGGAGCTTCAACTGCAGCTTTGTAAGCACCACTTGACTTGTTGTGAAGCTCTTCCTTATCTTTAAGTGTCATCTCATGAGCAACAATCCTTCCAATGACTTGGTAGGCTTGAGATCTTTGTAGTTTGGCATCATTTGGATCAAAGTGCACACGGTGTCATACTTTCCATCCAAAGCTCTGAGAATCTTCTTGATGATGAATCGGTCGGTCATTTCTTCACTTCCTAAGCCTGCCATCTCATTGGTGATGAGAGCAAGCCTAGAGTACATTTCAGCGACTCCTTCACCTTCCTTCATCTTGAACTTGTCAAGTCGACCTTGAAGAACATCTAGCTTTGATTCCTTCACGGACTCGGTACCTTCGTGCATTTCACCAAAGTATCCCAAATCTCTTTTGCATTCTCAAGGCGGCTGATCTTGTTGAACTCCTCGGGACACAAAGCATTGAAGAGAATGTCACAAGCTTGAGCATTGTTACGTAACATCCGCAACTCATCCGCAGAGCTTCGCGATCCGAACTTTTCCTTCCTCAAGAACTCACCTTGCAAGCCAACACAAATAATGCCCCATGCGGCGGGGTTATGTCCAAGAATATGCATTTTCATTTTATGCTTCCAACTAGCAAAGTTTGAACCATCAAAGTAAGGACCTCTCGGAAATTACCCTCACTAGGCGCCATACTCTCCTAGGTTGTGAAACCAAGCTTATGGAGTCAATGCAATGGAAACCAATCCAATGGAGACCAAAGCTCGATACCACTTGTAGGATCGGAAGTATGTCTAGAGGGGGTGATTAGACTACTTGACAACTTAAAAGTTTCACCTTTTGATTGGAGTAGATTCTTAGCAAGTTCACAAAGATAACCAAGTCAAGTATCACCCTACACATGCAATTCTAGAGTTGTGGCAGCGGAAAGTAAATTGCACGTATAGTAAATGAGAGGTGGAGAAGAGCAAGCGCAATTTGGAACACGGAGATTTTTCTCGTGGTTCCGATAGGTGGTGCTATCGTCAATCCACGTTGATGGAGACTTCAACCCACGGAGGGTAACGGCTGCGAGAGTCCACGGAGGGCTCCACCCACGAAGGGTCCACGAAGAAGCAACCTTGTCTATGCCATCATGGCTTACGCCCACGGAGGACTAGCCTTACTCGGGGTAGATCTTCACGAAGTAGGCGATCTCCTTGCCCTTACAAACTCCTTGGTTCAACTCCACATCATTACGGAGGCTCCCAAGTGACACCTAACCAATCTAGGAGGCACCACCCTCCAAAAGGTAATAGATGGGGTTGGTGATGATGAACTCCTTGCTCTTGTGCTTCAAATGATAATCTCCCCAACACTCAACTCTCCTCACTGATTTGGCTGTGGTGGAAGAAAGGATTGAGTGGAAAGCAACTTGGGAAGGCTAGAAATCAAGTTTCATATGGTGGGAGTGGAGCAACTTGATCTCAACACAAGGGTAGGTAGTTTTCTTCTCGAAATGTAAGGTAGGAGTGGTAGTTCTTTCGATGGCTCTCTCCACGAATGAAGAGGAGGTGGAGGGTATTTATAGCCTCCACACAAAATCCAACCGTTACACACATTTGACCAATCTCGGTCGGACCGAGATTGACAACTCGGTGAGACCGAAAGTTCAAATCTTGTGAGCGTTGGGATTTTCGTGGGACCGAAAATACAATCTCGGTTAGTCCGATTCTTCCAAAGTCTAGGGTTTGCCAATCTCGGTGGGACCGACTTTCTCATCTCGGTGACACCGATTTGAGTCTGAAGGTTCTGAAGCTTGGCAACACCAATTTCGTATGACCGAGTTTTGAATCGGAAAATCCGAAATTCTTAGGGTTTGGCTATATGGCTGAGGTGGTTCATCTTGGTGTGACTGGGTTTGGAATCGGTGGGACCGAGATTACTTATGGGTTTATGTTGGAGTGAAAGATTGCTGATAGTTTGAGAGATAAATCACTAAGCACTTTGAGCAACCAGATCATCATCATAACCTCATCCCCTTTTAATAGTATTGGCTTTCCTATGGACTCAATGTGATCTTGGATCACTAAACCAAAAATGGAGTCTTGAGCTTTTGCCAATGTTTTCCTTAGCATTTTGAGGGGTCCACATCATCAGTCATTGCCATACCCATATCACTGAACTTTCTGAAATATTCTCAAGAAATGATTAGTTCAATGATATATATGTTGTTATTAATTACCAAAACCACCCGGGGATTAGTTGCACTTTCAAATCCCCCTTCCACACTCCTTGGCCGAAGTCGAGTCTAGACATTGAAAAACTTTTACTAACATGGCTGTGCGGCCCATGGGCCCACGTCGCCATTGGGTGGTATTAGGATCTTTTACTCCTTATCTATACTCTGGGCTCTGATCTCTCTTCTATTCGGATTAAACGATTTTTACAAAAATCTAACTTTAGGTTCTCGAAAATACTTTCTCCCGGAGAGGCCCTTCAGTCCAGATGATCACCGACTGCACCAGAAGATTTCGAAGCTACTCTCCGATTTTCTCTCGAGACCTTGTGCCCGTTGCCTTTGCAATTCCCTACCACTGAAATATCCCTATGGATAAATACTTACACCTGTCGTGCTTACTTTTATTCTCGATCGATCTTGTTATTACAAGATACCCGAGAATATTTTGTGCCTCTTGCCTTGCGCTTCCTTGCCACCGAATACCCCTAAGAATAATTTCTCGCACCTTTTCGAGTATCCGCCCATCCCAGCTTGTTCGGTGTTTCACAAAAGTCTTTGAAATACTATTCAATCCTCCGAAAATCCTTAGCAGCTTTATTGCTCTGCAAATACTTGTCTACTGGCATTATGGATGCTTCCCATATATCTGGCAATATTCATTAGTATCCTTTGACACGATCATTTTGATCTTATCGATTCAACATGTGTGTGAAAGCACGCAATCATCAGTTGATCCTTTTAAATTATCTTTCCGGCTCAGACATCATTTTGAACATGATTTGTTTATCGACCAATCAGATTGTCGTCGATTGTACCCCTAAGTCTATTCAGCTTACCCATCCTTAATCAGAGCGTTTGCTCCTGATCCCTTGAATCAGAAATCATGATTCTTTACATTGAGCTTTGAATTAGTGAGTTGTTCCTATAATTCAATACATTTGTATTGTTTCTTCCTCTGATGGTGTGCCGATGCTCACATCAGCTCCATTATAGACCGTCGGATCCTTTGTTGAATTATCATCCGACAGTGTCCTTGGTATACAAAACCTCGAGAAGTTCTTTCACTGATACTTAATTCCATTGGTAAATCCTATTCTCTGATTTGGCCAAACCATGCTCTGCTTTTGAGCTGGTGATAATTACTCTTGATATTTGTGGTATATGTTTCTAAGATGCCCTAATGGGTTGAAGCTATACCTTCCCAAAAACCGTATGAACCTCAAGTTTTTCATAAGTCATACCCTTGTGGTGTTTTACCAGATAATTTTCTACCATACAACTTCTTTGAAGACGAGAAGTGAATGGAAGGTTATACATTGAAGAAGTGGGAGTCGACCTTTAACTTTGTGTTCATGCCCATGGACACGATGTAGATCTTATCATTAAAGCTTCTCTTAAATTAATTATTCCCTTGGTATAAGTTCTTATATCTGGGATCCGGCCTTTTGCAATCGTGGTTCTGACCATGTTCTCCTTTGATTCCATTTCTCAGACAAGATGAAGTACTTGTCTTCTGCAGATCATTTCACGTGTCCACCATCTACTCTGCTCTACCGTCGAGTATTATACTCTGGTATCTCGAGAATATCACCAAACTACATAACTTCTTGTGAGTTCTTCATCAACTATTATTTCTCGATGATTCCAATTTTCTCCGGGTTTTGAGTTGTTTGTCACCAAACACCGATAACTGAATTGAGTCATTCTACGGTTCAACTACTCTTTGTAATCCTTATTACTGCGAGTTGTACTCGCTGATGTCATTCCCAATCGATTGGCTACATCATCATCGTGATGTTAAAGCTTAAACTATGCTACCTGGTCCTTATTCCCAGAGCACAACCTTTGATGACGAGCTAAGCTTACGTCGATCTTCCTTGTCTTACCGCTTCACCTCAAACAACAAGCTTGATTCCGAGTTTGTGTCGTATCCGTGGTTTCAATAACTTTTCGCTCCATCCTTCCTTTTGCTTGATATCGTCGATGAGCGATTATAACTTCATGAAACCTCTCGACAAATGTGTCATGATCATCATCAACATTCTGAGCTCTTCCAGAATATCAATCAAATTCATGATGAGAATTACCATCCTTGCCCCTCGATGATTGTGTTATCATCGACAACATTCTTGCCTTCCCACAACACAAACTTGTTCATGTTATGAATGCAACTTGCTATCCAGCTTGTATGATGTTCCACCTTGAAGTATTAATGTCCTTTATGACAAGGATGCTGTGAGGATTGCTCCACCTCTTAAGAATTCTTGGTATATTGATACTTCTCACCATCACCATTCTTTCTTGGTCCTCGTGTTGATTCGATCGGTGTTGTTTGGATTCTGCCCTTCCAGCAACCATATTGCCTTGAAATTAATGGTCGGTCGTTCACCCTTAGACTATTGATTATTGAATCTCCATTCTGACATTGGTCGTGCAACCCAACCCATATTTCGGGTGCACATTTCAACCAATGTTTAACTGTGTATGTTTTCCTCGGGCATACATCATTAAGTTATTTGATCTAGCTAATGTTATCTCCTTGTTCACATAGTTGCGGGAATTCATCTTTTTGGAAATCTCAATGGATTGTCGCTGAGTCAATCAGTCACCTCCTCACCTCTCCTTGATTTAATGATGAACTCTTGTTTCAGAACTCGCTTCCATAGTTCATTTCCCGAGAATCTTACGATGTCTTCTCTTTAATTTGTATTGCACCTGTTCTCCTCAAGCATCGTGAGTTTGAGGTATCCTAACACTGATCAGGTCTGAATCTCGGTCAGATATGATGGTTGGAACATTTTTCCAAGAGTTATAACACTGGTCTTTATATGACCCGGTAAGGTGATGTCATGCCTAGCACACCTGGCTGGAGGGCCTATTGTTATAGTTCTTCCTTTTAGCAATGTTAACCAGTCTTCCATGAGGAAATTGAAAGACTTATTCTATAAGTTGTTCCTGATGAATCCTTTGTGTATCCAAAGGTCCGACCTTTGCTTGAAGACCATGTCAATGCTATCTCGAAGCATGTCTGTGGTACTTCGATCTTCAATAAGGACATTTGTAGCCCAATGCTAAATGTTTCTTGCTCAATTATCCAAACACCGTTTTATGGGTAATGTCATGAAATTTCTCTCACCTTACCTAAAGAGTTTTCTACATTATCTCCTGTCGTGGATATTTTGCTCTGCTTGTCCTTGGGAAGGATATACTCCTAATAATTGTGTGTCAACACAATCTTCCTTTCCATTGTTCGGTTTACTCTGATAATCGCGTTTTCCTTTCCATTCTTTTGTTTAACCTTTCCTGATTCGGACTTAAGCGGCGAGATAATTCCTGCTTAGGTAGGCACCTTGTTGTACCACTCATGCAGTAAGACCTGTTACTATTGTTGATGACATTCCGGTAACCACCGATGGGTGATAACTTTGCCAATTGGTTCGCCTTGTTCAACGAGTAGGAAAATTGCTCTCTTCATTCCCCGTCCTTAGTACCGACATTGTTGCTGGCATAGCTGACAAGCTATTCACTGACATGCCTCCCTGTCGCAGCTGTGCAAGATGTCACCACCCTTCCTACTTTCAACCCACATGGTGGGCCCATAACCCACAGTTCCACAGGATCGAAACTTGACTCTCCTGTACAACCTTTTGTCAAAGTTATTCCTCGCGCATGGCCTTGTATGTAATTCGCGGGCCACCGTCCTAGTGATCTATTCTGGTATCAGACACAATGCTTATGCCCATTGCTCTAAACCCCTTTCATACTTGTTTCAGGCAACAAACGATTGCCTATGTGCTTGAAGCTTCCATTTTGCGCCTTCTTACTTTGCTCCCGATAATTTCTTAAGTTTCAATTCGAGAGTTACTTCCGCCACCTTCCCCGATGTTATAGACCCGATAGTCAACCTTGCAGAGGTTTGCTCCCCCGGAATACCCACCCCCTTTATTCTTTCGTAAGTACGATGGAATTCTCGAAGAAAAGATGCCGACTTCATCATGATGAACTGAAGAAGAGAAATGGAGACCTCAAGTAATGGATTGACCTCTTCAAGAAGAGCAACCAAGACCGAGAAGGCTCATTAGAATTTCGCAACCAAATCCCTCCCCCCTTACTCCCCTCTTAAATCTCGGGACGAGATTTCTTGTAGTGGAGGAGAATTGTGACGCCCGGGTAATCAAGCTACAGTAGCCCTCTGCTAATCATGCCACGTCACCTCAATTACTGTTGCTAATCTCGCGTTAGTTTGAAACCGATTCGAATCCAAATTAAAAAAAATGGCAAACAACAAAAGTTGTTTTTGAAGTTGAAACAAAAATGTTCAAACAGTGCCAAAAATGACATAGGTAATTATGGTGTAGAAGACATGATTTTATAAAATACCTAAATGCCCTAAATTAAATGAAACAGAAAAAGGAAAAGAAAAATAAAGAAAAGAAAGAAAGAAAGAAAAAGGGAAGAGAACCCCGCCCCATCACCATGTTCCACCCAGCCGCCCAGCTTCCCTCAGCCCAACCGCCTCCCATATTCCCCATCCCGAAACCCTAACCCACTACCACCACGCACCCCCACTCACTCGCTCCCCCTCCCGATCCAGATCGGGATCGGGCGACCACGCCTTGCCCAGACGCCGCCCGTCGCCATGCCACCGCCCTCCATCCTCCTCCGCGCGCCACCTCGCGGCGCCTCACCTCCCGCCTCCTACGCTCTCTCGTGCACGCGTCGTCTTCCCGAGCTCCAGCGCGCTCCGTCCATGGCGGCCCGACCCGTCGCGGAACCACGTCGTCATCGCCAGAGGCCACCTCACCGGACCGCCAAGACGGCCTCCCTGCGTCGCCGTCGTCCCGTCTACCTCCTCGACCCTCGCCGCGAACCCTGCAGCACCCACGTGAGCCGCCACCTCCCTCCTCCTCCCTCTCTCCCGTTGTTGAGCCCCGCTCACCGCAAGACATGCCCTTCCAGCTGCCCTTGTCACGCGTCTGGCGCGGAGCTTCGTCCCGCGTCGTGCTCCGCGCCAAGCTGCCCTTAGCCCCGCGCACTGCACTGCGGCCACGGCCACGCAGCCCGCCAAGCCTCACAGACGAGTTTTCTCCCGCCTGTGTGCCGCATCCGCCAGACCAGCGCCAGACTGCGGTCGGCTCCGCCCTTCGCCGGCGTTAGCAGCGCCAGATCGCCTTGCGCTTCAAGGCCAGATCCGGGCGACGCCACGCCTGTGCCCATTCGCCAAGAATCAAGACTCCTCCAAGGCTTCCTTCGCTGGCGGCCGGCGGCGAGCCCCACCGTGCAGTCGTCGTGCTATGGCGCCTGCCCCCCTCCGGGGCCGGTCCGCCCTCGTTGAGCACCGCCCGTTAACCACCACCCATGCGACCCGCTAGGCCCCCAGGGCCCTATGACAAAGGGGGCCCACTCAGAACATTTTTTTAAAAAAAATAATAATAATAAAAATAAATAAATTTAATTAATTAATTAACTAAAATAATTAAGTTAATTAATCCTAGATAATTAATCTAATTAACTAGTTAGTTTAATTAAACAGTAATTAGATTAGTTAAACCTAATTAGACTAAGCGATCGATGACGAACAGGACCCACACGTCGGTTGACCATCCAACACCTCTGCTGATGATGACGTCATCTTGATGTCATCTTGACGTCGGCGTGCCTTATCGCTCGATAATGTTGGATTAAAATAATTAAATAAATGCTAAAAGTGATTTAAATCTTTTAAAATCAATATAAAATAAACCGTAGCTCGGATGGAAAAACTTTGTACATGAAAGTTGCTCAGAACGACGAGACGAATTCGGGTACGCAGCCCGTTCGTCCGCCACACACCCCTAGCATGCCGAACACGCAACTTTCCCCCTCCGGCTCCTCTGCCCGAAAACGCGAAACACTGGGAATACTTTCCCGGATGTTTCCCCACGCCAGTACCACCCTCTTTTGCGCGTTAGGGCACACCTTAGCGCTGTGTATTGCCATGTTACGCTTTGTGATGCTTTGATTGCTCTGTTATTTATTGTGTTCCCCCGTTACTTCTTTCCGTGAGACCCGTGGCGATCTTTGATCCCCCGTGGTCGACTACGCCACCGACGACCTCTCCTTCTTGTCGAGCAACCGTGCAAGCCCCCCTTGATCACCATATATCGCCTATTCTCCTCTATACTTGCTTGCATTAGAGTAGTGTAGCATATTCTTGCTTTCGATTGATCCTATTACGATGCATAGCCCGACATTGTTGCTACAATCATTGATACCTTACCCGATCCTAAATGCTTAGTATAGGATGCTAGTTTATCATCATTGGCCCTACATTCTTGTCGATGCGCCTTGCTATACTATCGGGCCGTGATCACTTGGGAGGTGATCACGGTATATACTATACATACATACATACTATCTGAGATGGTGACTAAAGTCGGGTCACTCATTGAGTACCCGCAAGTGATTCCGATGTGGGGCCGAAAGGACGGTGGCTCCATCCCGTAGAGGTGGGCCTGGGTTCCCGACGGCCCCGATTGTTACTTTGTGGCGGAGCGGCAGGGCAGGTTGAGACCACCTAGGAGGCAGTGGGCTGGCCTGCTCGGCGTTCATGGATACTTAACACGCTTAACGAGATCTTGGTATTTGATCTGAGTCGGCCATTTGGTCTATACGCACTAACCATCTATGTGGGAGTAGTTATGGGTATCCCGCGTCGTGGTATCGGCCAAGCCTTCTTGGCGTCGAGAATCGGCGGGCGCTACGGGTTGGACTGCGTTAACGCAACTTCCTTTGTAATGGAGGTTGCTAGGTCGCTCACCGACAGCGTCGCATAGCGTGCGTGTGTGCTCGAGGCGATGGGCCTGCACCCTGCGCGCTTAGGTTTAGACCGCGGTCTTGACCTCTCTGTTGTGCCTAGGTGGGGCTGCGGCGTGTTGATCTTCCGAGGCGGGCATGACCCAGAAAGTGTGTCCGCCAAATGGGATCAAGCGTGTTGGGTTATGTGGTGCACCCTGCAGGAAGTTAATCTATTGAATAGCCGTGATCTTGATAACAGGACGACTTGGAGTTGTACCTTGACCTTATGACAACTAGAACCGGATACTTAATAAAACACACCCTTCCAAGTTCCACAGACAACCCGGTGATCGCTTTTCCACGGGCGCACGAGGGAGGATCGCGGTAGGATTATGCTATGCGATGCTCTTGGAGATGCTACTTGGAGTTGCTACTTGGCGATGCTACTTGGAGGACTTCAATCTACTCTCTTCTACATCTTTGTAAGACGGAGGCTGCGAGCGTAGTCTTCGATAGGATTAGCTATCCCCTCTTATTCTCGCATTCTGCATTCGGTCCACTCATATGGCCTCCTTACACATATACCCATGCATATGTAGTGTAGTTCCTTGCTTGCGAGTACTTTGGATGAGTACTCACGGTTGCTTTCTTCCCCTTTTCCCCTTTCCTTTCTTTACGGTTGTCGCAACCAGATCTTTGGAGTCGAGAGCGAGACGCCACCGTCGATGGCGACTACTACATCGAGGTGCCTACTACTACGTGCAGCCGCGGACGGCGACCGAGGTGAGTAGTTTAGGAGGATCGAGCGAGGAGGCTGCGCCTCTTCGATCTGTATCCCAGTTTGTGCTAGCCTTCTTAAGGCAAACTTGTTTAACTTATGTCTGTACTCAGATATTGTTGCTTCCGCTGACTCGTCTATGATCGAGCACTTATATTCGAGCCCTCGAGGCCCCTGGCTTGTATTATGATGCTTGTATGACTTATTTTACTATTAGAGTTGTGTTGTGATATCTTCCCGTGAGTCCCTGATCTTGATCGTACACGTTTGCGTGCATGATTAGTGTACGATTGAATCGGGGGCGTCACAATTTGTTTACATAATTGACGTACTACACAAATAATTTTCCAGCGACATGAAATTGTACAATGCTCTAAGCTTTCAGCTTTTGTTTCGTGTGTCTTGCCATCGATGCTCTTTCGGAAACAATAAAAAACTAATACTGGAGATCAGAGGTAATATTTACATCACAACTGAAGACAAAGTTGTGAGAAGGTGTTAAATTAAAATTGATCCATGCTTTCATTGGCAGCAACGTCCCCCCAGCTCAGTCTAAATCAACAAGGCATGTTGGGAAAAAAGTAGCTGTCTGGAGCATGCAACATTCTGATCATTTTGTGCAGTTCCACTAAAATAGAGTTGAGTGTCGTTGTTCCAAAGATATTAAGTGTGATTACGATAATAGAGGAATGTTGATGAAACAATAAACACACAAATAGAACCCGATCACCTTTGCAGTCTCTCTTAAGACTAACTAGTTAGAGAAGATTAGCCTCGGAGTTGGATGAGGAGGATAGAGCAAAACCAATCTCCCATTATGCAGTCGCACTGAAATGTAGAGACGTTGCCCGTGTGACATTTTAGTACAACTGCACAACACTCTTAAGAAAAAAGTGATTCGTGCAGTTCACCAAAAGGTTGCGATAGCAACGAGGTGAAATGGATAGTCTTGTTTGCAAAAAAGAGGTAGAAAGGAAACAATTACTGGCCAATAAGTGTTGATGACACATGCGATGACAAAAAAGAAGCATATTCCTTGTCTAAAATGGTGTGAGGACGAGATTGCAATATGGAAAGTACGCCGGACGAGTTACGTTTTGGGAAAAGAACTATGGAAGATCCACATGCAAGATTTTCCACATGCGGCGACATGGGAAGACGGGCAGGTGAGCGGCGGCGGGCGGCAGCGGGCGGAATCTGCCCATACTGCGGCAGCGAGCAGGTGGCATAGGCCCTACCACGTTGGCGCTTGGTCAAAGAGAACGATGTGTACCGCAGATCGGGACGTGCTGCCTCGGCGCCGTCCAACGTAGAAATGATGCACACCCTCCCTTTCCGCCGGTGGACGGGATGCGGCCAGATCAGTGACCAACAGTGTGAGAGAGAGAGAGAGGCCACCTCAACCTTGTGTGAGATACTCTGAAGAGAGACAAACCCATGCAGGCATGCTCCATTGTATATAGTGGAGCAGACTACCTTTTTCTCTATAAAAATCAGTTTATATTCTACGTGCCATCGAGTGACATAACTTTATTTAAAAATAACGCACCAACGCATCAAGTCGAACTTTGTTTTGTGCACGCGTGGTACACGACCTCCGTAGCTAAACAACCGCTACACGCGTTCAAATTAGCACGTGGGCTGCCATTTCATACAGAAATGAGCTCCACCGTGTACCCGCGTGGGTGTGATTGGGCACGAAGGGTGAGTACATGCACCTATTATCTTATTGTGTACGTACACCACCTACATGGGGTTGTGTGGGAGAGATACAAACGTAGAGAGATATGCTGTGTGTGGGTTCGTGAGTGTTTTTTGGGGAGGGTCAATCAAAAAATGTAACGTATGCTATGTGTGTGAAATAGAGTCCTGTATATGTCATATATATAGAGGGGGCGATCCATGAGAAGAGAGTGGAGGTATCATCGGCTTTGAGGTATCCATAGAATGAAAGAGAGGGATGATGATGATGTGTGGGTGTGCGCGGGCGCGATCGGTAAAGAGTGCCATCGAATTTGTGTGTGCCCACGTCAAAGATATAGAGTGGTTGGCCTACTGGAACGTGAGAGGGGATAGGTGCAGTTTGTCTTTGTGGCATGGATACCTACCTACAGCGCTCGACTATCGGTGTGCGGTGGGGGGAGGCCTAATTAACTATAGAGGTACAATGGCTGGTATATGTGTGGAGGAGGAGAGAGGCCTACCTCATGTATTAAGGGAGATCGATCTACCTCATGTATTAAGGGAGATCAATCGGCATCCATGCATATGTGTAGGAGAGGAATAAGGTTGGGAGAGAGATAGAGCTAGAGTGTTGGAGGGGGTGGTACTAGAGTTGCTTCTAACAAATGGTGGGAGAGGCTTGCTAGACAAATGGAGGGCACGCCTGCAATATCAATAAGAGAGGGGATGGTTGCCTGTCTGTGCACATGCATGTGAGAGACGGTTCAGGAGGCAAGCACGAATGATGAGGGGGGACGATATGGCTGTGGTAAGCAGACGTAACTACATAGGAAGATCAATCGTCCTTTGTCAGAGAAAGGAGAGACATAACGTGTGAGGTACGTCGATCGATGGGTGGGAGGGAAATAGTTAAAGTTGACCTAGGTATATATTGGGAGATCGATCGGTATACATGCATGTATGTGTTACAAGCAAATAAGGCACGGGGAGAAGGATAGAGAGAGAGGGATGCATCTAGGAGGTGGTGCGAGAGGCATACTATATCGAGGGGGAAGGAGTGTGCGAGTACGAGATTGATGAAAAGAGTGGTGGGAGTGAGGCATGGACGATGATAAGAGAAGATGGGAAGCTTGTGTTTGTGCTAGGCACACCTGGCTACAGAGGCATATCGATCGATGTGTGCCGTAAAGAAGGAGCTGGGGGGCCTACACACATCGTGGGTGAACGACCTAAAGTGAAAAGACGAATTTGCGCGATGGAGCTACAGAATGCTGAGGGAGGGTGAGAGGTATGCGGGTGTGTGCATGCACAAGAGAAAGATAGTGCTAGCTACAAAGATAAGAGGATTGTGTGGGTGTAAAAGACGAATAGAGATCATAAATCATTATAAAAAGTGAATTCGAATATTTGAAGAATTTATCATAGTGTTTTAAACCGACGCATGTGTGAATATATATAACGGTGACACACATGGTGTGGTTATGAACATGTTATACTACATATAATATATTTTATCTCTACTCTTATAAAAAACAGAGTTGTTGATGATGGTGTGCCTGCCATCCTGCAATATAGGCCGTTCGATTTATATCTGACGGATAGGAAGGAAACTATGGCGATTTTGAAAAAAGATGCCCACACCCCTCTCCATATTTGCAAATTAGGCCTCCCCTTGATCATTTTGATGTTCTATGGAACGCATGGGCATCTTGCTAGTACTACATATAATATATAGAACATTGATTATAATTTGGGCTAATGTGTGGCTTTTGCAGCTTAGGGCTAAATACTTGTCATAATGTAGGGGGCGGGGCACTATACATTGTTTGATAAACACGGTGTACGTATGGAACATGGTTTAGATTATGAATATATAGTTAGTACATCAAATGTACTATTATTTGGAATCAACATCAAGTGTATTCAAAAAATAGAATTCGAGTTCATGTAGTACACATAGTTCATATCTATCTCTATAGTAATCATGTGGTGTGTTATTAAGGTAATACACGAATGATGGTTGAAGTTGGCAACAATCATGATTGTAGATTCTTATTGAAATAGAGAAACGAATTCAAATTCAGTTTGAATTGCAGAGGTAGTATAGACATTTGGAATGCACTAAAATGTTGGTATGAGTAGGTTACATGCATTATACAGCCAGCAAAAAAATTTAATTGGACATAACATGGATTCATACTCCCTCCTTCCATCTATATATGGCATAATGCGTTTTTTAAGACCGCCTTTGACTATTGACAAGATTAATAGTGCATGACATGCACAATGTGAAAATTATATCATTGAAAGCTCCTTTCACATACGAATTTAACGATGTGCTTTGTGTAAGTTGCATGTCATATATTATTGCTCTAATATTTGGTCAAAGTTAGTATTGAAAAACGCATTAGGCCCTATATAGATGGAAGGAGGGAGTAGCTTTGAATAGCATTTGATAGTAAAATGGGGCAATACTCTCTCTTTGTGTGGTGTGAATAGTTTTATTTTGTTCATTTTTTTTTTGGTTGAGGGAAGTGCGAATGGATTTGGTATGTACAAGTACAATATTACACGTTAGGCTTGTCCCTAAAATTCAACCCGCGCCTTGTTATATCCGGAAAATTCAGATATCGTGCTCCTAAAACTGGCGCCTTCACAACTCGCGCCTTGCTATCCCGAAATTACAACGCGCGCGTAAACTCCCCCCAGCTGCCAAATCCCGACACACGAAATCCCCCTTATAACCCTGAGCCGAAAGGGCCGCTAGTTCAAATCAGTGGGGGTACTTTTGTAACACACCCTACATTTTGGACAAGCGCGTCCCTAAGTCATGGTTCACCCCCTCCCATTGCCTCCTTTTCGCCATTCGAAATCCCAGGCCGCCATAACCTCTCCACTCCAGTCGCAAAACCCCACCCTCCTTCGTCTGCCACCTCACCGCTGCCCGGCCGGAGCCTCTTCCCCGACGATGTCGTCCACCGCGACAGCTCGACGTCCCTTGTCCATCTCCTCGAATGAGGATCCGTCGTCCATCTCATTGTCCCGCTGGTTCAGCCGCCCCGTCCTCCACCTCCAAGGAGTTGCTCTGACGATTGCCTCATCTATCGGGCTGCTCCATCCCCATAGCGCCACCTTAGCCTGCTCCACCGGAACCGCATCATCCTCACCGACTCCTCGGACGAAGCCGAGGCCTACTCCACGACACCAAAGAGGTTGTTGTTGGTGTTCTGGATATGGGGGTATCCAGCCCTGCCTACCTGCGGCCCACCACGTGGCGCCATCGACGGCCTGGTACGGCCCAGCTTCAACATCAATAGGTCAAGACCCTCGCGAGCGGCCAAGCCTCGCGAGGCGGACGAGACCAAGACCCCCGAGGGGGTCGGGCTCTTCAGACTGGGCTCCTGAGGGGCGAAGAGTTCTATTAAAGGTGCACCTCACGAGGCTCAGCTGACATGAGCCATGATGACCAAGTCCAGGCGAGCGCCAGCGGGTGCAGAGCGCAGGTTTCCTCTTCAGTGCAAGGGAGGCAAGCCACAGGCGCGGAGTCCCGAGAAATCAGCCAAAGGTTTCCATTTTGTTGCAACAAGACCAAGACCGCCAGGACGGCAGGACGGAGGTCATCACCGAGCCCACCGCAGCGTCACGACCAGAGGCTATTCGCAGGCGAAGACTACTTTTGTCAGGATAAGATGTACTACTTGTCCCCTTTCAAATCCGGTCGTTGTGGGATCCCTTCCCGCCAACATTTGGGAAGAGGACCAAGCCCACTATAAATAGTACTTAGCCACCACCATAGAGAGGATCAGATCCATTCTCACCCGACCACCTCACCAGCTCTCTCAAGCTCAAGAACACCTCACCTCCTGAGGCGAGTTCATCCACTGTACCAGCTCATCCTCAGCCCACCAAGGCAATCCACCAAAACACTGGAGTAGGGTATTACACCGCAAGGTGGCCCGAACCAGGATAAACTGTCGTGTCTCTTTGTCTCTTCGAGCTCGACGTGCTAGGCTTAGGAGGATCGTGAGTAGGCAGGCCGGGTAGGTTGAGATCTCTGCATGCACCCTAGAGTTCGAACCTCTCAAGGGTTTGCGGAACCCATAATCCGACATTTGGCGCGCTAGGTAGGCGTGCGCTGGATCTTCTCTTCAGTCGACCAGTCCCCCACCACTCCACCAACGCCATGGCCGACGCCCCGAGGGCGCATGTCAAGCATTGGGTGGTTCGGGCCTCCATGACGATGCCCGCTGATGAGGAGGATCTCCACTCCGCCCTGCTCGCGGCCCGCACTCTGCCTGGGGCGGCCGGCCGCGGGGATCACGAGGCGCAGCCTTCCAGACTGGCGCCGCGTGCAACCGCGCCGCCGTGCGGTCTGCAAACTACGCTGCAACAACCGCACCGCACACGCACAGGGAACAGGCAAACATGCGGGCCGTGGTCATCTGGCTCGAGAGCTCGTGAGGTGCAGGCTGCTGGAAAGCGGTCGCGACGCCCTGCTGGAACGTGTCGCCGAGCTACTGGATGCGGCATGCAGGGGTGCAGTGCCATTCTGCACCCTGCCCACTCCGCAAGTGGTGGTAGGGGCGCGCGCCCGTCCCCGACACAACCACGCGCCCCCTCCTAGGGCCCCCGAAGAGCCTCTCGACGCTGGCTAGCTTCACGGAGCAGCCCGCACCCCTCCGAATGTGCCACCTCAGCATGGGGCTGCTTCGGGCAGCATCACCAGGGGCCGCGCTGGAGCGCCGACCCCTGGACGACATGACCAGAGGGCGACTGAAGGAGGCAGGAATGTGAGGCAGCCGGGCGGTGTTTCTGGTGCGGCCAGCCCGGAAGCCTACGTGCCCGTCGTGATGGATCCAAGGCACGCGCTGGGAGAGGGCCCCAGCCGATCCCCCATGCCAGGCTGGGCGCTGGACATACACGAAGCCGAACTCTCCTTCGAGCCGCTGCCGAGCCCTGCCAACGTCTCCAACGGCAGCAACCTCTGGGTACAGCTAACGCCACAGGGGCACGCTTACGCTGACCATGGATCGTAGGTGAACAAGGGCGCAGCTACCACTAGGACTCTCCAAGACGGCGGATCCCCCGCAGGAGCGTGAAGGACATTGGGAGCAGCGTGGGGGAAGCCCAGCGGCAGGGCCTTCCTCGCGCTGCGCGGAGCAGGGCCCTACCTAGAGGTGGGTTCCCCATCGGGGAAGGTGCCGGCGAGCCCTTCTCCCGGGTGGGGGGCCTATGGTCTCCGAGGATGCCGCCAGTGTCCCCCTTGCCCCTTGGTCTTGTCCTGGTTTCTGGTCTCCCCAATGGTGGTCGGGGGTGGCGCACGGCGGGGTCCTCGTCGGGCGACATGAAGCAAGGCTTCGACCTATGAAGCTCTCCGCTCATGACACTCTCACGTAATAATGAGTGGGGTTGTACATGACCCGGAGTCTCCTGAGAGCTGCCCTGGGGCCTCACGGGGGCTCCCGCCCACGTCTTAGTGGAAGCACCATGCTCCACATTGGCAGTTGACACTGTCCCAAATGACTATGCCCAGCCAGTGGAAGCACTTAGCTCTGCGCTGGTGAGAAGACTTGAAGACTAGCTAGGCACCAGACGCGGCCATTTGCTTTTTTTTTTTTGTACTTGTTCGTCGGCTTCTTGAAGCAGTTGGGTTTTCGTGCGTTTATAAAAACGGGGGGAGTTTTCTCGTCTTGCGTTGCTCTATTGCCTTCAGTTCTTGCGTCTTTCTGAAGCTCGTGACTGTCGCCTTGCCCTCAAGCGCCTCTCAAGCGGGGGCTGGGTACGGTGTGCGCGCTGGATCGATCACTCCTCCCGGGGGGCTCAAGGGTGCGGTCGCGCGCCCACCTTGCCATGATCTTGCAGCTGCTTCCTCGCGAGGCACTCTAGGACAGCCTGTAGGATCGGAAGTATGTCTAGAGGGGGGGTGATTAGACTACTTGACAACTTAAAAGTTTTGCCTTTTGATTGGAGTAGATTCTTAGCAAGTTCACAATGATAACCAAGTCAAGTATCACCCTACACATGCAATTCTAGAGTTGTGGCAGCGGAAAGTAAATTGCACGTATAGTAAATGAGAGGTGGAGAAGAGCAAACGCAATTTGGAGACACGGAGATTTTTCTCGTGGTTCCGATAGGTGGTGCTATCGTCAATCCACGTTGATGGAGACTTCAACCCACGGAGGGTAACGGCGAGAGTCCACGGAGGGCTCCACCCACGAAGGGTCCACGAAGAAGCAACCTTGTCTATGCCATCATGGCTTACGCCCACGGAGGACTAGCCTTACTCGGGGTAGATCTTCACAGTAGGCGATCTCCTTGCCCTTACAAACTCCTTGGTTCAACTCCACATCATGACGGAGGCTCCCAAGTGACACCTAACCAATCTAGGAGGCACCACCTCCAAAAGGTAATAGATGGGGTTGGTGATGATGAACTCCTTGCTCTTGTGCTTCAAATGATAATCTCCCCAACACTCAACTCTCCTCACCGATTTGGCTATGGTGGAAGAAAGGATTGAGTGGAAAGCAACTTGGGAAGGCTAGAAATCAAGTTTCATATGGTGGGAGTGGAGCAACTTGATCTCAACACAAGGGTAGGTAGTTTTCTTCTCGAAATGTAAGGTAGGAGTGGTAGTTCTTTCGATGGCTCTCTCCACGAATGAAGAGGAGGTGGAGGGTATTTATAGCCTCCACACAAAATCCAACTGTTACACACATTTGACCAATCTCGGTCAGACCGAAGTTGACAACTCGGTGAGACCGAAAGTTCAAATCTTGTGAACGTTGGGATTTTCGGTGGGACCGAAAATACAATCTCGGTTAGTCCGATTCTTCCAAAGTCTAGGGTTTGCCAATCTCGGTGGGACCGACTTTCTCATCTCGGTGACACCGATTTGAGTCTGAATGTTCTGAAGCTTGGCAACACCAATTTCGGTATGACCGAGTTTGGAATCGGAAAATCCGAAATTCTTAGGGTTTGGCTATATGGTGAGGTGGTTCATCTCGGTGTGGTGAGTTTGGAATCGGTGGGACCGAGATTACTTATGAGTTTATGTTGGAATGAAAGATTGCCGATAGTTTGAGAGATAAATCACTAAGCACTTAGAGCAACCAGATCATCATCATAACCTCATCCCTTTTAATAGTATTGGCTTTCCTATGGACTCAATGTGATCTTGGATCACTAAACCAAAATGGAGTCTTGAGCTTTTGCCAATGTTTTCCTTAGCATTTTGAGGGTCCACATCATCATCATTGCCATACCCATATCACTGAACTTTCTCAAATATTCTCAAGAAATGATTAGTTCAATGATATATATGTTGTTATTAATTACCAAAACCACCCGGGATTAGTTGCACTTTCAATCTCCCCTTTTGGTAATTGATGACAACATATAGATCAAAGCTTCGACAAATGATATAATCAATGAATAACATCGTCGCTTTGAGAAGTATGTGATAAGCAAGAGCTCCCCCTAAATTTGTGCATTATTTAAGATTTGCGTTTGAATGCAAATGCACAATCGATTAGGATCATGGGTTACTCTTCCATGTCACATACATCTTGGTGGAGCGCACAAAATGATAAGAATGAATAACATGCACCCAATCACCAAGACATGAGTAAGTGATCATACAAGATATGAATGGAATATGATAAGCATCAAGCACACATTAAGCACAAGATGATCAAGCACTCATCAAGATTGAGCAAACGAGTATCAAACACACGAAATGTCTCAAAGAACTCAAAAGTATCTCAAGGAAAACCGCAAACGAAAGAGCAAAAACGAGCACTCTCTCTCTAAGACCTATGATCTATACAATTTCTCCCCTTTGGCAACAAGTTACCAAAAAGTTCGAAGGTATAGAGCTAATCGTCACTATGGACTCTGCCGGCGGCTCTGCTGCGTCGATGGAGTGGAGATAGCTGCATCTGCAAAAGCTTCTGTGAAGTCTGTGGAGCTGGAGGAGTGGATACCGAGCTGGTCTTTGGGCCGACGGAGCTGTAGGAGGTGCCGATGTAGTAGCCACAGGGTCTCACAGAATAGCAAATGATCTGGGCTTTGTGGGCACAAAGCAGCAGCTGCTCATAGTCATCTGGACTAGATCATCTTCCATCTCCTTCATGAGTTCTCGCCTTCTCCTCTTAGCTTCCTCGATGTCCGCCTCAAGCTTGTTGGCGGTGACCTGCACTTCATCGACTTTGACGTCCGAGCATGGAACTTATCTTCAACTATCCTCTCAAGGCTCTCCCGAGATCGCACTATGCTGGCCAGCGTAGCTCAATTCTCCGAGTGGCTTCAAGAAGTTGTTCTCAACGCTCTTGGGCTTTGTTGCTGCTTCCTTCTCGGCTTTAGCTTGTTTGGCAGCTTCAGACTTAGCATGTCCTTCGACAGATGTGGGAGCATCCTCGGTCATCACAACTTCGTTATCCTCGTGTTCAGCTGCGGTGGCAAGTGGGGTCTATCCAATGTAGGTGTCCGTGCCAAACTTGGCATTAATGAGCATCTGAATATGCGGAGCAAACCCACACGACCTCTTATGGTCTGCTGCTGTCCTCTTGATAGTCTCTACTATCAGGTCCATCACCTTAAAAGGTGTCTTCTGATCTAGAATGTGCAGCATGTTGATAGAATACCCTCTTATCATGCGGTGGTCTCCTGACTTAGGCATCAAAGTATGCCTCAGAATGGTGTTGGTGGTTGGGAGACCTGCCTGAAGATAATAAACTGAACCAAGCTTCCATATCTCAACATCCTTCTCATTTACCTCATTGTACATGTTCTTCATAGACTCGTGATTTTTCTTCGGAATGCCATAGACATCAACATCATCTTCCCTTGAAATGGTGCATTCAGAACGCTCTCCATTCTTCAACAGTTGAATGGAATCTCTGTCCTTCAGTCATCCATACAATTCTGCCATCTGGATAGAAGTGTGCGGTGGCATAGAACTGCATGATCATCTCATCATTCCAAGCGATCACCGACCAACAAACTCTGCAATCCCACAAGCGGTGAAGCTTTCATGCACATGTGGGAAATAGTCTCTGTGCTCTTCACTTTGTCGATGTATTCCCGATCTACATATCTGTGTCAAGAATAATTGACTTCTTATCCATGAGCACTTTGCCTCATAAAAGTCTTGTTGCTCTCTGTGTGGAATCTTGGGTCAATCTGCTGTCCTTCTCCGGTGGCATATGGATCAACTTGCCTCCATAGCTCGAGACCTTTATCCTTTCTCTCCTTCATATTTTCAGCTCGAGGATGAGCATCATTATGAACTGGCAGTTTACATGCGAGCTTGAAAAAACATGAGCCTCATCATCTGATTCTGCAGGTGGCACATTGTCCTTCTTCTTCTCTGAAGCAGGTATGTTCCTCACAGTCTTCTTTGGCTTGGCAGCAGGTTTGGCTTGGGCTGCCTTTGCTGGAGCTGATGGCTTAGCTTTTGGAGGTGCTCCTGCCCTGATGGCATCTCCCATCAACTTCTGCTTCTGAGGAGGCTGGGGTGCTTCCTCATCGTAATCATCATCATCGCCTTCTTCATGAACTAGTCTCTTCCTCTTGGAAGTTTTCTTGATCTTGCTGGAGGTTTCTTCTTCCATGCTGAGCTTCTTTGCAGCAGTGGATTTCTTTACCTTGCTTGTGCCTTTCTTTGACTGTTGCCCTTGATAGCCCTTGGCAACCACTTGCCTTTTTGGCTTAGAAGTTATCTCCTCATCTGCAACAAAGTCTGAATCCTCCTCGTCGAATTCCTCTTCTTCCGGGTCCGTAGCAGCTGCAGCAGTCCACTTGGAGTGCTTCTCTCCATCATCTGAAAAACTGCTTTCTTCTGGACTTGTCACTGCCTCAGGAATCTCAACTGGCAACTCAGACTTGTTCTGACTGTCACTTCCATCAGACATGACTGACAACCTGTGAATAGAATAGGCATAGGCAGAATAGAAGAGTTATCACAAACTGCAGAGGATTTTGCAAAAAGCATGAGTTCAAACTTTAGTCTTAGGTTTTCACAGAATACATGTCGGTCTGACCGAGTCTATAAATTCGGTGAATCCGAAGTGTCTAAACAGACCACATACACCACTTTCGGTTGGACCGAAATGGGTTTCGGTCTAGCCGAGAGCACTAGGGTTTCACTAAATCCTCACTTCGGTCTTACCGATTTGCACAACTCGGTTTAACCGAAAAGTGCGAAGGTAATGACCAGAGGCCAAATCGGTCGATCCGAGAATGTCGATTCGGTCACACCGAGATGTGTTCGTGGAAACCTAACCCTAAAATTTTTACTCGAATTTTGTTCTATGATCTAAACGGCCGGATAGGAGATTTCAATCTAGGCAAGAAACTTGACAACACCTATCGTGCATTGAATCAGCGGTTGAGCACGAGAGGATGAAACTCACCCAATGCGGTGGAGCTTCACTCGGCGGCAACGGCGCGATGAGAAAGACCGCTGACGGCGATGGAGACCAGCGGCGAGGGCGCATGTGATGGCGGAGACGATCCGGAGACCAAGGCGGCGGCAAATAAGGGTTTGAGGCGGGCGTTTGAAGAAGTAATCAACGCGCTGTCCTCGGTATATATACCCTTCGGTTGTCGGTGGGACCGAGTTGGAAAACTTCGGTGGGACCGAGATGGTTAATGCGTGCGATTACACACTTCGATCACGCCGAAATTGTAACTTCGGTTTCACCGAGGTGAAAACCTAGATCAATCCAAGTGATTTTGGTCTGTCCGATTTGAGTATATCGGTTTGACCGAAAGTACTTAGAAGGTTTTGGAAGTTAGGCTTTTGACGGATCGGTGGCTCAAGTGCTCCTCACTCGGTCATCAAAAAGTCTTGTTCAAAGTTTGTGATATAAGCATGAATAGAGTTTGAGACAAGAAAGCATAGATAGCTAGGGGAGGAACTTAGGCATTCTTGTCCATCCATTTGGTCAAAAGGAAGAAAACCAAAAGACCAAAGCAACAAATGGATGTCCTCGAATGGATAAAATCATGCATCCAACATGCTCACACAATAAGATAGCAAATGAAATATGTGTCAAACATGCACAAACAAAACACTAACAGCTAGCACACAATTTGGCGATGACTAGGTCATCTATATATGAGTATATTGACTTAGGAGTCAAATGAGAACATTTGATCATAGGTCATACTCATCGCTTAAGCACAAGTGGGGTTACCACTTTTCCATAAAGCATTGATGTGTTCACATCATTAGAAGATGCTTTGGCTCATTTCTTTAGAGCAAAGCTCCCCTTGATGTGAGAACCCTTTTACAGGGTCAAACTAACCTTGGGTTGTCGTTGAAGACTTCATGTAGATGTTGAAGATGTGGATGCTCAATGTTGATGAAGATCATCAAGAGTTGGGAGAAATCCTTTGGATTCGGGCACTTTCAATACCTACATGGGTTAGTCCCACAAGGAACAAACAAGGATATCCATGGACATAGATTGAAGTACACAAATAGATGATGTCCATGAAAGCAAAGATTACCTTGTCCCTTGACTTACCAACATGAGGGTTTGTGACTCCATGTACTAGTGCAAGATGTGGAAGTTGATTGCACAAGTCCTTGCCAAAATGAATGTGAGTGAAGAATATTGGCGGAGTCACCCTCAAGAACTCTCTAGTTCTTCTTCTTCGGGATCCACATCATCTTGATGGGAATCCTTGGTGTAGTAGTTGAGCTTGTCGAAGTAGAACTTGAAGTTGCCTTGGGAACCCACTTGACCATGGCCTTGGGTGCTTCAATAAATGCATCAATCTCCTCTTGAAGCTTGTCCTTGCCTTTTAGCTTGTGGTCTTGTGGTGGAAGGTCATCTTCAGCTTGTTCCTCATTTGAATAAGTAGGATCATACTTCTTCTCTTGAGAGACAAACTTTGGAGTGGGATATTGACCTTCTTCCCATTCAACACCCTCGGCGTTGAACTTTCGCTCAAAACCAATTCCTTGATTCTTCCGGTGTCTTCCTTGCTTGCGAACAATTTCCTCAAAGCTCTTGCTTCCGCAAGACTCTTGTAGACACCTTTCTCTATAATCCCTTTCAATAGACTATTTTCTTGCTCAAGTGAAACTTGGCTTGAAACATTGTTAGTGGAATCAAGAGAATCACTAGAAGTAACAACATTTGATTTAGCATGATTATTGTTACTACTAGATGAAGAATTTTTCTTATGCTTGTCATGT
The DNA here is from genome assembly GCA_021437245.1 of Aegilops speltoides. Lineage (NCBI taxonomy): Eukaryota > Viridiplantae > Streptophyta > Magnoliopsida > Poales > Poaceae > Aegilops > Aegilops speltoides. The sequence goes on from CM038147.1 coordinate 189,637,000, forward strand.
TTGGTTTTGATAGGTGGCAAGAAATTAGACAAGAGAAGTCGTTTGGCAAGATATGAAGAACTCTTCTTTCGAAGATCGTCATTGATAGCTTTTAGAAACTCATGTTCTTGCTCTAGATTGAGCTTCTCGAAGCGTAGCTTCTCATGAGATCTTAGGAGCTCTCTATGATCTTCTTGAGTTGTTTCATGAGCTAACTTAAGAGTGTTTAGTTCTTTAGTTAGTCGCTCAATCTCCTTCATAGCATTGTCATTCGACTCTTCTCGACCATAAAGACTACTAGCATGTTCATCATTACTAAGCTTACTAGATTTATCATGTAAAAGCTCATCTTCGCCAAGCAAGTCATCCTTATCACTATCAAAGTCAATAAACTCAGGATGTGATACCTTGGGGCCTTTTGCCATGAAGCATCTTCCAATTCCCTCATTTGGTGAATCAAATATGTCATAGGAGTTGGAGTTGGAGGACACGAGAGCAAGACCGCAACACCTTCATCTTGATCAGATTCGGAGTTGGAGTGATAGCTTCTTTCGAGTGATTGTTGGAGTCGGAGCCGGAAACCCATTCACCAACATGAGCTTGATGTTTTCTTCTTGTGTAGCTCCTTGATGACTTGTCTTTCCTTTCCGAATCCTTGCTTCTCCGAGAGGATCTTCGTTCATAATGATCATCTCTACTCCTTCTCTCTTTTCGAGGCGACTCTTCTCTTGAGCTTCTTCTTCTTGGAGATTCTTCTCTTCTCTTGTGGGGAGTCGAACACTCATTTGAGTAGTGTCCGGGTCTTCCACAATTGTAGCAGCTTTCGATCACGACTAGAAGATCTCTTTTCATCATATGATCTAGACTTTGAGCTTCTTTCCTTGCTTCTACTCTTGTAGAATTTGTTGAAGTTCTTCACCATTAGGCTTATCTCTTCATTGGAAACTAGCTTGTCACTTGAGGTTGTGGGAGCTTCAACTGCAGCTTTGTAAGCACCACTTGACTTGTTGTGAAGCTCTTCCTTATCTTTAAGTGTCATCTCATGAGCAACAATCCTTCCAATGACTTCGTAGGCTTGAGATCTTTGTAGTTTGGCATCATTTGGATCAAAGTGCACACGGTGTCATACTTTCCATCCAAAGCTCGAGAATCTTCTTGATGATGAATCGGTCGGTCATTTCTTCACTTCCTAAGCCTGCCATCTCATTGGTGATGAGAGCAAGCCTAGAGTACATTTCAATGACCCTTCACCTTCCTTCATCTTGAACTTGTCAAGTCGACCTTGAAGAACATCTAGCTTTGATTCCTTCACGGACTCGGTACCTTCGTGCATTTCACCAAAGTATCCCAAATCTCTTTTGCATTCTCAAGACGGCTGATCTTGTTGAACTCCTCGGGACACAAAGCATTGAAGAGAATGTCACAAGCTTGAGCATTGTTCAGAACATCCGCAACTCATCTGCAGTAGCTTCGCGATCCGAACTTTTCCTTCCTCAAGAACTCACCTTGCAAGCCAACACAAATAATGCCCCATGAGGCGGGGTTATGTCCAAGAATATGCATTTTCATTTTATGCTTCCAACTAGCAAAGTTTGAACCATCAAAGTAAGGACCTCTCTGGAAATTACCCTCACTAGACGCCATACTCTCCTAGGTTGTGAAACCAAGCTTATGGAGTCCAATGCAATGGAAACCAATCCAATGGAGACCAAAGCTCTGATACCACTTGTAGGATCGGAAGTATGTCTAGAGGGGGGGTGATTAGACTACTTGACAACTTAAAAGTTTCACCTTTTGATTGGAGTAGATTCTTAGCAAGTTCACAATGATAACCAAGTCAAGTATCACCCTACACATGCAATTCTAGAGTTGTGGCAGCGGAAAGTAAATTGCATGTATAGTAAATGAGAGGTGGAGAAGAGCAAACGCAATTTGGAGACACGGAGATTTTTCTCGTGGTTCCGATAGGTGGTGCTATCGTCAATCCACGTTGATGGAGACTTCAACCCACGGAGGGTAACGGCCATGCGAGAGTCCACGGAGGGCTCCACCCACGAAGGGTCCACGAAGAAGCAACCTTGTCTATGCCATCATGGCTTACGCCCACGGAGGACTAGCCTTACTCGGGGTAGATCTTCACGAAGTAGGCTATCTCCTTGCCCTTACAAACTCCTTGGTTCAACTCCACATCATGACGGAGGCTCCCAAGTGACACCTAACCAATCTAGGAGGCACCACCCTCCAAAAGGTAATAGATGGGGTTGGTGATGATGAACTCCTTGCTCTTGTGCTTCAAATGATAATCTCCCCAACACTCAACTCTCCTCACTGATTTGGCTATGGTGGAAGAAAGGATTGAGTGGAAAGCAACTTGGGAAGCTAGAAATCAAGTTTCATATGGTGGGAGTGGAGCAACTTGATCTCAACACAAGGGTAGGTAGTTTTCTTCTCGAAATGTAAGGTAGGAGTGGTAGTTCTTTCGATGGCTCTCTCCACGAATGAAGAGGAGGTGGAGGGTATTTATAGCCTCCACACAAAATCCAACTGTTACACACATTTGACCAATCTCGGTCGGACCGAAGTTGACAACTCGGTGAGACCGAAAGTTCAAATCTTGTGAACGTTGGGATTTTCGTGGGACCGAAAATACAATCTCGGTTAGTCCGATTCTTCCAAAGTCTAGGGTTTGCCAATCTCGGTGGGACCGACTTTCTCATCTCGGTGACACCGATTTGAGTCTGAAGGTTCTGAAGCTTGGCAACACCAATTTCGTATGACCGAGTTTGGAATCGGAAAATCCGAAATTTTAGGGTTTGGCTATATGGTGAGGTGGTTCATCTCGGTGTGGTGAGTTTGGAATCGGTGGGACCGAGATTACTTATGAGTTTATGTTGGAATGAAAGATTGCGATAGTTTGAGAGATAAATCACTAAGCACTTAGAGCAACCAGATCATCATCATAACCTCATCCCTTTTAATAGTATTGGCTTTCCTATGGACTCAATGTGATCTTGGATCACTAAACCAAAAATGGAGTCTTGAGCTTTTGCCAATGTTTTCCTTAGCATTTTGAGGGGTCCACATCATCAGTCATTGCCATACCCATATCACTGAACTTTCTGAAATATTCTCAAGAAATGATTAGTTCAATGATATATATGTTGTTATTAATTACCAAAACCACCCGGGGATTAGTTGCACTTTCACAGCCCGGCAGGCCCCTCGGGAGGCTCAGAACCTCGCGAGCCCGCGGCAGGCTCACCTCAAGGGAAGAACTGCCGCTGCGTCACCAGGGCTCACTCGAGACCCGTGGAGCCAAAGATAAGTCATAACAACTACCGCCCTTGGGAACCCGCAGCCCTCCTAGGTCGCGCTCCGAGCGCTACTTCAAAAGTGTTTCGTAATTTCATACATCATAAGTGCCCCCCCCTTTTCAAAATGCTCTCACGAGGATGCATTCAAGTTCTTGTCATACAGTCAAAGCAAAAGAAACACGGGCCTAGCTGGATGCGCCTTCTTCATCAACTTCGGCTGCGCTGCTCGCGTTGTGGCGACCAACCTCCTCATCATCACTACCCGCGCCGTCTTCTTCAGCCGCAATCACGACCATGTCGTCCTCCAGAGAAAATTCTGCTACCAGGGCATCCACATGGTCATCCACCCACCCGGCCAGGTTGTCCTAAATAATTGAGGGCACAGGGGCTAACACATCATTGAAGTCGAACTGAGGATCACGGTTGAGGAGGTGGCTGAAGACATGAGAGAATGCGCGCCCAAGAAGACCCCGGCTCCTCTTTGCTACAAGCTCGCGAGTCCTCGCGGCCCGATCCTCCAGGTCACGATGTCAGTGAATAAGTTGAGGTGGCTGGCGAATCATTCTCGTGCGGGTGAGGAGCGCTCTCGTCATAGATTGTGCCCAAGGCGCAGTTAGCTCTGATTCTAAGACCCTGGAGCATCGAGGCGTGCTCGTGCTGCAGCGTCCAGGGGCGATTCGCTTCATTCACGGTCCTCTCCACCATGGATGCGGTATCCTTGATATGTTGCTGAAGGGAAGACAGTCCAGCATGGGCAGAGGCCAAAGCAGATTCAGAAGAAATCAGGGCTTTTTGAGCAGCCCTCTCACGCTGTTCCGCGGACTGCAGCTTCGCCTTCAGGGCAGAGGTCCTACCTTCAAGCTCGGCCTTGAGTAGCCCCAGATCCAGGTGGTGCCCCTCCGCCAAGTTAGCACGCGCCTTCGCCACCCTCTCCTCCACCTCCAGCTGAACCTGGGCTTCTCGGTCGGCAACGGCATCCTCAACCGCGGCAGCCTGGCACTCCCTCACCTCCAGCCTCTCCAACGTCATGCTGTGCTCCATGGTCTCCAACGTCAAGTCGTCATGGCGCCTCAGGAGCTCCGCCTCCGCAAAGGCCTCCTCGTCTGGTGAGGAGGCTAGGAGGACGCGATGCTCCTCAACTTCTCACTCAAGGGCCGCATTTGAAGACAGGAGCTCCCGCTCCCACTCCATGGCCGCCTCGCGACAATGGTTGGCGGCCTCGGCCTCCTCCATGGCGCAGGCGCAAGCCTTGCGAGAAGTAGCAAGCAAGGCCGCCACAAGCACGTCGGCCTTGTCGCGCTGAAGTCTCCTGAGGTTGATGGCAACCTTCAGTAGCTGCCACTCATGCGCCAGGCGGCGGCCTTCCGCCTCAAGCCTGGTGTCAACATTAGCAAGCTCCCCGCCAAGCTAGATCATCGCATGCATCACCTCACTGAAGAGCTCGAAGCGCACGACACTGTGCCCACGTGTGAGCGCCAGCACATCACCAAGGCCTTCTTCAGCCCCGGAGGTTGCCGAGGAGGCACCGGGCGTCACGCCCGCCGCCAGCCGGGAGCTGGCCAGTGTAGCCCCGCAACCTGAAGACGAAGGCCGCCCAGGGGGCGCACCAATGCCGATGACGACTATAGGAAGGATCGTCGGTGCATCCCTCGTCTCACAGGCTGAGCCGCGGAGAGGGGGAGCAGGATGTTACGGGCCAGGGCTCCCTTGTTGTATCGTGGCAGTCGGAGTTGGCCCCATGCCCTGCGCAGGACCTGAGCGTCGGGGGCTGTGTGCTGGCGTCAAGCTGGGATCCTTGGAGGCGCTCGCCTCCCGAGGTTTCGTCTTCACGAAAGCCCTGCAAGGCCTTGGTCAGGAGAAAACGTGACGTGCAAGGAATCAAAAGCAAGGTACTTACTCATGACAGCCACATATCTCCTTAGCTTCATCGCCCAACGGGTGCCATCACTGCGGCACGGAGACCTCTTCCTCTTCAGGAGCGATTCAAGGATCAGGCGGGGCCGACCAGACCCCGACGGGCGATCCTCGAGAGGAGGAGCGCTCGGCTAGGCATCCGGGGCAGAAGCCCCAGGAGTAGGGGCGCCTGGCGGGGTCTTCTGGCCCGCAACTCCGGAGCCGTCGATGGGTGCCTCGCTGTCGGCAGCCACCTCGAAGCCATTGCCCCGAGCTTCAGGAACCACTGCCTCTAGAGCATGGGGTGGCATCAGCTCCACGGCGGCCCCCTTCTGGGCCTCAGGAGCCCCGATCTCCTGGGCCACCAATGGCGCCAGGTCTCCAGAGGAGCCCTTAACAGATGCTGGCGGCGAGCGCCCCCCTACTTCCACACTTGGGGCGCACGCGGCAGGGTCGAATAGAAGGGGAGCCACGAAGACGGGGTTCTCGCTAGGCCCCTCAAGGCCCTCCGGAAGCAACCCCCGCTCGTTGAGGGCATCTGCCCCGGGAAGACCACCTTGTTCGAGCACTGATAGAGAAGGCAGCCACCCCCCGGAAGGTCAGCAGGCTCGGGGTTGCCCGTCAGGAGTTTGAGCACCATGCTCAAGGTCCCAGCAGCCAGTGATGGCCTCTGCAGCCTCATGGGATCCTTGACGCCCGCAAGGTCCCACATTGGGCGAGAATGGCGCTGAAGGGGAGCGACATGCTGCCTGACGAATTTCTTCACCACCATCGGTACCGTCACTTCCAGCTCTTGCAACCTCGCCAACCTATTCCAGACGAAAGCAAGGCGCAGGTCGGAGAGCTTCTCGTGGCCCCAACCGGAGCTGGGCGAGGCCGGTGCCCCAGGAGTCAGGAGCAGGGGGCTGTATGTGCCGGCATCCATGAGTAGCCACTGCTTCCGGAACCCCTTCACAGCAGGCAAAAGCTCGAAGTCGATCCCCGAGCCAGTGGTTGCGGCCACGGCTTTGAAGGTCGCGCACCTTGAGCATTGGCGAGCATCGACCAACTAGAGCAAGAAGAAATGGCGAAAAAGGGCCACAGAAGGAGTAATGCTGACCATGGCCTCGCAAAGGAAGGCGAAGACGGCAAGAAGAAGAATAGAGAAGGGGTCCAGGTGCAGCAGGTGGATCTGATAATGCAAGATTACAACATTGAAGAAGGGAGAGAAGGGAGGAACCATACCTGCAAGGAGAGCATGGAGATAGATGGGGATCTCGGTGGCACTCATCTCACTCACGTGCCAAGACGCAGGACAGACGGCCGTCACCTTCCACTCATTGGAATCGGCCGCAAGGGCATGGCGGACCTTGTCCGGCCCCTCCTGGTTGATCACCGTCGACTGCTCGAGAGCTGGCTCCAAGGCCGGTGGAGGCCCGGCCGGGGCACACGGCTTGCCCTTCTTCCTCCTTGGTTGTGGGGCCATGAAGGACGCTGAAAAAAGGGGCAAAGCACTGACGCCGGATCTATGCATGGAGCGACAAAATTGGGAAAGGAAGAAATGAAGGCCAGGCGCGACGATCTGCGAAGGGCGAGCTGCTCTGACAAAGGGCGACCACTAGGCCTGGCGAATATCAAGGCGGCATGGGGAAGTGGAGACGCCCACGTCCCATCAATTGCCACGCGTCATCAAGGCTACATGCGGTTAGGGCCCACGGCGCTCCGCACTTGCCCTTTGGCTTCGCCTGGAAGCCAAGTCTGAGCAGACCTTGGGCCCGGGGGCTACTGTTTGCGTTTTGGATATGGGGGTATCCAGCCCTGCCTGCCTGCGGCCCACCACGTGGCTCCATTGACGGCTTGATACGGCCCAGCTTCAACATCTACAGATCAAGACCCTCGCGAGGGGCCAAGCCTCGCGAGGCGGACGACGCCAAGACCCCTGAGGGGGTCGGCCTCTTCAGACTGGGCTCCCGAGGGGCGGAGAGTTCTATGCAAGGTGCACCTCACGAGGCTCAGCTGGTGTGAGACATGACGACCAAGGCCAGGCGGGCGCCAGGTGGGCGCCAGCGGTTGTAGAGCGCAGGTTTCCTCTTTGGTGCAAGGGAGGCAAGCCGCAGGCGCAGAGTCCCAAGGAATCGGTCAAAGGTTTCCATTCTGTTGCAACAAGACCAAGACCGCCCGGACAGCAGGACGGAGGTCATCACCAAGCCCACCGCAGCGTCACGACCAGAGGCTTTTCGCAGGCGAAGACTACTTTTGTCAAGATAAGCTGTACTACTTGTCCCCTTTCATATCCTGCCGTTGTGGGATCCCTTCCTGCCAACATTTGGGAAGAGGACCAAGGCCACTATAAATAGGACTTAGCCACGACCATAGATAGGATCAGATCCATTCTCACCTGACCACCTCACCAGCTCTCTCGAGCTCAAGAACACCTCACCTCCTGAGGCCAGTTCATCCACTGCACCAGTTCATCCTCAGCCCACCAAGGCAATCCACCAAAACGCTGGAGTAGGGTATTACACCGCAAGGTGGCCCAAACCAGGATAAACTGTTGTGTCTCTTTGTCTCTTCGAGCTCGACGCGCTAGGCTTAGGAGGATCACGAGTAGGCAGGCTGGGTAGGTTGAGATCTCCGCACGCACCCTAGAGTTCGAACCTCTCAAGGGTTTGCGGAACCCGTAATCCAACAGTTGTACACTCATTGCATCACACCTTCTCCTTAACTTGACCTCCCGGCACCGACGGTGCTCCATCCCGCACCCCCATGGAGCGGCTACCTTGAAGCCGGCGCCGCAGGCGACATCTCCATGACGGCTCTCCCCCAGTGCGAGGCCCCTTCGGCGGTGGCGTCCATACCAGCCGGATCTGCTGCTGCTGCTCCGGCTCTCGCTTCCTTCCTTCGCTTCTTCTTCTGCTGCTCGGCTCTCGCTCGCTTGCTTGCGCATTCTTTGTTGTTCGGCTCTTGCTCGCTCACTGGCGCTGCTGCTGCTGCTGCTCTCCCCGCGCGTCGTATTCTTGCTCTGCCCAATTTAGCTACACTTCAGTCGACTGAATCGACTTTTGGGTCAGTCGATTTTCACGGGGTGGGGGGGCTCGCCGGAGTTAAGGAAGAACCACCCACAGCGAGGAGTGGGGCTCACCATAGAGGTATTCCATTATCTATCTTAGGGTTCGGGTTGGGGACGGGGGGGCTAGAGGGCTGGCCGGGGTGGCGGGGCTGCGGCGGACCGGCGGTGGGGAGTTGTTTCAGGGCGGCGAGGCGGCTCTGGGGCTGGCGGTTCGGCCGGTGATGGCTGGTGGCTCGGGGGGGTGCAGGTTGAAGACGAACTGCGGGCCCTCCCTAAACTACATGTCAAGTGCCTCTCTGCTACCATTGCGTTCGCCGACAAGAATATTCAAATTCCACAAGAAGTTTCAGTTTTACGCTTAAGTTTAGAGTCAGCAGTTTTTACCTCATCTGTTGTAGTCAGGTGGTTTTTGGTGATGTAAATTTTACATCTATTTTACATCATCTATTGGAGATGCTATTAGAATCCCACTTGAGATTAACGATGTTTGTCTTGTGCTGCTTCAGCCTTGACGTCTTACGGCTCACTGGAGTTGCTCCAACTACAGAATGATCCATCACAACAGAGCAGTGACCTGGACGCCATCTACAGATTCCTCAGATCTTCGTCCACACCTCCGACAGTCACCTCTGCCTCAACAGCTTCAGCGACCAACCCAATGATGCTGAGGTCGACACGACTACGGCAAAGAGGTTGTACAGTTGTTGCATCACTTATTACTATACATTCATGTCGATCTATTAGGGCTATTTTGGTTCAATGGGAAAACATAGCAATAGGGAATTATCCTATGGCACTCCACTATTCAATTATTCATGCATTTTGTTGAAAGGAATGGAGCAAAACATCCACCTGGACCTACTTTTCAAAATCCTATGCATGAAAAAAGACCAAGTGCATTAGTGGTAGAATAACATTCTAACTGTACATGCTTTCATACGGTTTCACTTTATTTTGGCCATGTTTCTTTGCATTCCTCTGCTCTTCCAATTCCTATGAACCAAACACCCAAGTTGACAGAAATCCTATGTTTACAAATGCTCTATTTACCATGTGCATTCCTATCTTATTCTGATGTTTTTCCTATCCCTGCGTTTTTAGAATCATGCAAGCCAAATGAGCCCTTACAGGATTACTTTAGTTAGAGGTAGGTGTCGAAGGGAACTTTGTGTGGTTTGTCCTGCTCCTACCGCGACGTCGTTCACTTCACCTGGGCTGCTCCATCGACAGAAGCATCCACCAAACCAGACATCACGACTCTGACCGCCTTTCGCCGCCTCGATCTCCTTCCTGCCACGGCACCCACCGCAACGGCATCACCATTATCGACTCAGCGGATGAACCTGAGGAGTACACGGGTCCACAAGAGAGGTCACACTCTTTTGTTTCTACTTATGTTATGTATTGCTTAAAATTACCTGCTACTCTATCGTCCTGTTCACCTCTTGGACTCCAAGTCAGGTCCAAATTAATGTTCAAACTTGAGTTCTAAATTAGTTGTGGGGCACATATCGAGGCAGCAATGAATAGTATCTCTGTCTAATATCTGGTTCACCTAGGGTATGCCTATGTTGTTCATCTTGGGTGGGAAACAAATAGTAAAGCAATCATCATCTGTCTTTTTATTAAATTAAAGCAATCATCAGCTTGCTATCATTTTTTGGATCCATTCACTGGTTGTTACCATAACTCTAAATTTCTGCATGCTCTCCTTACATAATCTCACCATATTTTTTTCGTATGCATGTTAGATATTGTACACAGTCATGCTGAACATGTAGAGAAAAAGGGAAGAGTTTTGCGCGGCAATACAATGTCATGCAGACGTCGCTCCATGGTGGGTTCAATGGCAAACCCTCCCCCCTCTCCAGATTGTAAGCCAGAGGAAGATATCTGTTTTGAGGCGGATCTAGACGCAATTGACCACTCCTATTTACCCCCCAAGGTGTTTTATCTACCTTGGCATGATGATGTTAGTCATATCATGCATATGTTGCCTTGTAGTGCCTACTTTTGACATCAGATATGTCATCTGCTTAGTTTATACATGTTCTGTAATGCCACCTATTTAGTTTCTATATCATATATGGGAATTATGCAGTCTCATGTCTTTTAGCCAGCCATAATATATGTGAAATGTGCAATGCCATCCTGTTTTACCAGGCATCATATATTTGAATGATATCTTGCCCATCCTTTTCTTCATTACATTTCCATTTGTCGACAATGTTTGTACATTAAACTACTCTTCCTGTGAATCAGCCATTTGGGTGGGAGATGGAAAAATCTGGAGTGAAAACAAGGTCTTCAGAGCAGACAGTGCTACCTGTCGAAGCAGATCTCTTGTTGGGTCTCGATAGCTCCTCAGAGATGGATTCAAAGATAGATGACCAATCCTATTCCCCCACCGAGGTGTATGCTCTAACTTGGCATGGTTATACTGCTCATATCATGCATATGGTGTCTTGCATTGCATAGTTTAGACATCATATACACAATATTCAACACCATGTTCTTAATTCAGACATCATATCGAATGCCCTCTATTTAGCATATAAATCACATATGTGAATTAAATCATGCGATCCTGATTACTTAGATAACATGTAGGTGAATTATGTCATGCAATCCTATTTAGTTATTCATCATATCTTTGAATTATGTTATGCTATGCTATCCAGTTTAGATAGACATCATATATGTGAAATTATGTCATGCTACCCGTTTTAGTTAAACAATAGACATGTCAACTATTTCATGCCCTATTTTTTCCACACTATCTATTGCATCTGTCTCTCATACAATGTCTGTACATTCAACTATGTTTCATGTTTATCAGCCATTTGAATTGGAGCGGGTGATGCTAGTATCTAGCGGAGTAAAAACATGGTCTTCAAATAAAACAGTGCTACCTCATGGTGGAGATATCACCCCGGTTGTACATGCACGAGAAGCAGTCCTACCACACATAACCCAAACTCTCGCAGATTGTACCCATACTGCGATGGACAGAGAACCAGCTTCACCCAATCTAACCCAAACCCCAGCAGATAGTAACCCAGTTCCTGTTGACACATCACCATCTCCAACATAGAGCTCCCAAAAAAGAGCACTTAGTAAGGCAGCTCCAGTGCCCAAAGGGCGAGTACTACCACGGTGAACCCCAACTCCACCAGTTAGTACGCCAATTCCTGTGGAGGAAGCACAACCAGCTAGTCATAGTTTAGCATCTATCGCATTTGATGTTGTTAAATCCTATGTGTGTATCTTCCCATCTTGGAAATATTATACTGAAGATGAAGGAAAATGCTAGTTGCAGGTGTTTGTCCAGGAGTTATGTGTAAGTAATGTTATTCATGGCAATTACTTTGCTTTGTCCCATACATCCTACCTCCATGATGGTTATAATACAGCAAATTTTCCATTTTTCTCTATAGAGAAGGACCGATTTGGAAACTCAGGATGAGGTAGCCTGTGCTAATACCTCTGCTATCTTCAAGAATGCTTGGTGGCAATATTGGAATTACCTGAAGAAAACGTACTTCATCGGCAAAGAAACTCATCAAATTCCCTTACGTTCTCCTGAGACACATTTACTGGACAATGACTGTGAACAACTTATTCTGTACTGGTCCTGAACCAAGAATGCGGTAAGGTCTATGAGCTCATTTTCTATTTTTAAGTACTATATTCTTGTGTCTTACTGTACTCTATTCATGTAGAACAAGTGCCTAAACCTGAAGAACAACTACTGTAATTTAATATTCCAATGCTATCATAGTTCAAAAAAGCGCTAGGCGTTAATTGTGCGTTTTGCCACCGCCTTGCGCTTTACTGACCAAAGCGCATGCTTATGCACAGATTAAGCATAGTTATGCGCAATGCGTTTTGCCAACGCCTAGAGCCTAGGCGCGCTTAAGCGCTCGCTTAGGCGCCCCTTTTTTAACTACGATTGCTATCGTGCATACTGCTTTGCTCTTGTATCACTATATTTACTCATACAAACTAGCGCTTAGGCGCGCCTTTTTTAAGTATGATTGCTATCGCACATACTGCTTTGCTCTTGTATCACTATATTTACTCATACAAACTTATTTTTAAATTGAAGGATCCAATCGAAACTCCAATGGCACAGCAGGTATGTTCACACATGTTTCTTTAACAGGTTTGCTCTTATCAATAGCTCTGTTGATTTCAATTTCAATTGTGTATAAAGTTGATTTCTCATATCATGCACATTACTAGCATCACAACAGAGCCAATAGTGTTGTTGTACATGTAGACCCGTGGTACCCATCTGAAATCTTGTTGTGCCATGTAGTTTCCCACGCTTTGTATTCTTTCACTGCTGCTTTGTCTTGAACTGATATGATTTGAACCGTGTCTCTATTTTGATTTGGCAAGACAATGCAGTGACCATAGGACATAAATATATGTTTGTTTGATGCTTTTATTATGTACTTGTACTTGGCAATAGAAGACTTGGTAGTTTAATCCTGTCCACCTTACTAATGAACTGGTTCACCGAAATGAGTTTCATATACTAGTACATGCTAAACATGTTATGTGTCTGCTTGTTTCTTCTTTTAGAATGCTGACAGAATATTGGGGAAGAGTGCCTTATTAAGCAATGGTAAAGGAAGTAATGCAGATAAGGTTTAGGATAGTGAGACATCCTTGTTGGTCTCCGACAAAGCTGATAAAACAGCTAAGGAAGACTATCTTGAAGACAGTGAGACAATACCAAAGTCCTGTCTTGGTTTAGTGTTCGAGTTACTGTCCGCTACCGCTTGCACAAGCATTCAAACTCACTGTCTGAATCAGTTCGGTTTCTTTAGTCTCAACTAAAAGCTGAAAGACATCGATCAGCTGTGCTACGACAAGAAGCGGAAGGACTGCGGAAGTCCCTGGAGCATTCAGATGAATACTTCCTGGTGCAACAGCAAGCGTTGGAGGATTTTAGCACCAAACAGGACAAAGCTAATAAGCTTGCTAAGCTTATTGCCAGCATGGTGGATACCCAGGATAACGTTTCTTGAGCTCTTCTGAAGTTGTTTCAGTTTTGCTCTTATTTTGCTGCCACGTTTATTTGCACTGGTGGCCAATTTTGACGGCCAGTGTATGTAATATGTTGCTTTGTTCCCTATATTTGCACTGGTGGCGAACTTTGATGCCCAGTGGATGTAATATGTGTAATAGCGGCAATAGGCTAGCGTTAGTTGCTTTCTTATTTATTTCCTTATTGTCTTGTTTAGTTGTTTGCTTGTAGTCACTGCAGTTCTTTTTTCGTGTTTTTCTAGTGGCCACAATTACCTATTTTTGGTAACTAGGCCACAATAATCATGGCAACACACGGACTGTTGTAACCATGGGCCTCCTGCGGGCCGTATGATCCATGGGCCTTCTACGGGCCGTAGGATCCATTGGTCTTCTATACGGGCCGTAGGATCCATTGGTCTTCTATACGGGCCGTAGGATCCATGGGCCTTCTACAGGCCATAGAATCCATGGGCCTTCTACGGGCCGTAGGATCCATGGACTTTCTACGAGCCGTCCGATCCATGGGCCTTCTACGGGCCATAGGATCCATGGGCCTTCTACGGGCCGTAGGATCCATGGGCCTTCTATGGGGCGTATAATCATTTCGCCAATCATGGGTCGTACTATTCGTGGACCATAACGGGCCATTAATAGGCCGTATTTGATAACTCTATGAAAACAGCCCAACATTTTTTTACATGAAAACGGCCCAACATTTTAACGGGTCACAAACGGGCCGATTGTAACCACGGGCTGAATTTGGCCCACAAGCAGAAAATGACAGTAACGGGCCATAAGTAACCGAATGCTGGAAATGAGCCCAAGAATAAATGGGCCCTGAGAAGGCCGAAAGATAACATGGGCTGGAAACGACCCAATGGAATAATGGACAGTTAATGGGTATAAAGTGATACACTGTTCATTACGGGCCAGTTTCACTACGGGCCGTTAATGGGCCAAGAGTTACAAAGGGCCTCATATGGGCTGAAAGATGTCATGGGCCATACATGGGCCGGAAGTTAAAATGGGCTGGAATCATATTGTACGGCCCAGATGACGCTACTGGGCCTAATTCAGATAGGTCATAATGGGCCCTGGGTTAGCGGGCTGTAAAGGGGCTATATGCGAATAGGCCATTAACAGGCTTTCCGTGGACCGGCCCGCCACCTTTTGACCAAGTCAAATGGGTCAGCCTTTTCACAGGAATGGGCCTCTGTTGGGCCGTGCCATGTGTCGACGTATCATAGGCGCCTTCGGTCCAATGAGTGGATGAATGACATTTGTCCCAATAGTGAGACGGCACGTGTTTCCTCCAGCCAATGATGATTTTACACGTGGAAAATCCCCATTGGTCGAGGCTGTTAACAGGTTATCGGATCCAAAACCGGACCCGATAGTTTAACAGCGTTCCATTAAGGGTGATGCCACGTGTCGGACACCCTTGACGAAAGCACTTTTGTGACGTGCGATTTATCGTCATGGAAGTGGACAGTTCCATGATGATAATTTTGGTAATGTCATGGAACACTTCTATGACAGCACAGGTATGACTATCTTGATTCTATCATAAAATCGTCATGGATGTACATGCATGACAGAAAACGTGACCTACTGTGACAAACACGTATCATCACGGAAGTGTATTTTTTTTGTAGTGAATTACCTTTGTTCGGTTTGCACCTTCAGATCCGCCATGGCACGCTCAACACTATACTCGCAATGCTTATGGTTTTCCCCTTTTATATTCCACACTAGTTAAATCACAGTAGACTAAATTTCAAAATTGGGTCAGTCGATTTTCCAGAGCTCGCCAGAGTTCGCCGGTGCGAAGGAAGGGGCTCGGGTGGGGATAGTGGTTGTGGGAGGAGGTGGTGGGGCCTCGCCAAACAAAGAAAACTTCGGCGCTGGTGGGGGAGGGTGGGGGTGGGGTGGCGGAGGAACACAGTGATGGGGCGGTGGTCCGGCGGCGGGCCCGTGGTGTTCTCAGATGGGAAGAATCGAGACGGGAAGAAGAAGGGTTAGGAGACATAGGATCTTCATCCAACCGCCTGAAATGGTTGGCTGACCCAAATGACAAAAGTCACATGACTTGCATGCAGACATGCCTTTATATTCAGTACCATCATCGTACCTGCTTAGCACTACTCCTGAATCCATCAAGCTAAACAATGTGCCACTCATAATTCCAAACTTGTTGCTCAAATACGAATCTGATATGATGCTGATATTACTAAAATAGATAATGTTTAATTGGTTAGCTAATGTTCCTACTTTACTTTCGAAAAGCACGTGCACCACATATAGAGAGACAGCAGGGAGTTGCATCCTTAATGTGCTCTGGTTCATCATGTGTGGGCACTACGCAACGAACATTTTATTATCCAAAATCTGCTTGCTCTTCTTTAGCATGTTCTTCTTCCATTCTTCTTTAATAAGTACTCTCTCTATTCCTAAATACAAGTCTTTGTATAGATTCCACCATGGACTACATATGGAGCAAAATGAGTGAATCTACACTCTAAAATGTATCTGGATACATTTATATGTGATCCATAGTGGAAATCTCTACAAAGACTTATATTTTGGAACGGAGGGAGTATGATAGTAGTACAGTATGTTCCTTGTAGTGAAGATGAGCAGGGACATTAGCAGTGTAGAGGTCTATGCGGTCGGTTGTGATGGACACTTTGAACTCTCCGGGCCTCTTTGATTCGTAGGATTTTGTAAACATAGGAATAGAATTTGTAGTGGCCTGCCCACTTTAATCCTATAAGAATAGCAAGGAAATGCGGGGAGTTGTGTCACCTTTGAGAGTTACACTGATATTAATAGTACCACACCATCAGTTGAAGAGAGCTGGTATCCGAAGCCTTTCTAGCCGTACCGGCAATACTAGCACATATATTCCAGCAAGTTCCACTTTGCTGATTTTACTCTGATGCTTACAGTTTTCTCGTTATATCTACACTATGATCTATGTAGCTGCTTTGTGTCGCACTAGCAGTAGTCCACTCTTTAAGCTAAACACTGCAATGACTTACAAAATTGGCACCAAGGCATTGAGTGCCATTCTGGATGCAATGAAACTCATACGCTCCCCACCTGTTGATTCTTGTTCGGAATATGATCCTAATGACTATTCTAACCTCGAGGAGTCAAAGGCAGATGGCATGTCCTGTTCACCCATCAAGGTGCATGTTCTAATTTGGCAAGGTTTTATTGATTACGCGTATCTTGCATATGTTGTCTTGCATTTCTTCTAATTTGTTGCACCTCCATCTGCTTAGTTTACTCATCATATATGTCGGGATGCCATGCCCATCCATTATCAATACATATTCCATCTGTCATCATACCATGTTTTTCCACTCAAATGTTGCTCTTTTGCATCAGACATCAAAAAGGAAGAGGGTGATTGCCGAACCTAAAGGAGCACCAGCAAAGTCCTTGAAAAACGTGGTGGTGCCGGAGAAATAAGACATCACCCCGCTTATATTGGTTGTACAACGAGTGACACAAAATGTAGGACCGACTCCAGCAAACTGTACCCATACTTCACTAGCCACACCACTAGCCCCACCACACAGGACCTACACTCCAGCAAAAGGTATGTCGATTTCAGTTCCCATAGCATGAGCCGTACCATAGAAAAATCCCACTCCAGCAAAAAGTATAGCAAGTCCACCGGCCGAAGACCTATCCCAACTGCAGAGACGGCAGATTCCTGCATATTGGAACCCCATTCCAGTTATTCCCAGTTTAAAAGACAATGCTTTCAATGTTGTTAGGGACTACGTGCATATATTCCCATCATGGGAAGATTATAGTGAAGACAAACACCATTTTCACATCTTCCTGTCCAACTTATGTGTAAGTGCTATTATTCATGGTGATTATTTTCCTGTTTTCTGCTGATTGAACACATCAATGATTGACATTACATTGTTGTAAGTAGGCGAGGGTCAATCTAGATAGTCATGACGAGCAAAGCTTGCTTGTGCTTTTCAAGGAAGCATTTCAGCAGTATCAGTGTTACGTGAGGAAATCACACTTTGATGGAAAGTCTATAAATGAATTTCCGGTGAAGTCTCCTGTGCTAAATTTAGAAGACATTGAATGGAAAAACCTTGTTATGCACTGGTCTCGTTCCCAGGATGAGGTACTGTCTATGAAATCACATGATAATTTGAACTTCTACTTTTACGCGTATGCCATACGGATCTTTTTTGTAGGAAATCTGCTCAAAGAAGAATTCCGGTTTGAAAAGAACGACAGGATATCGCAAATATGATGCCTGCTGCTTTGCTCTTGTTAGTATCTGTTGTCCCGTATCACTGTACTTGCATACATACCTGGTTCATTATGTGACAGCAGTATGCATGATAGCTTGCTTATCAATTGTTCGCTCCAAATTATCTGACCTGTGTGAATGGTTACATTAGTGTACAATATATCCAATGCCAATGAATTTTTTTAGCTCTGCATTGTTCTTGTAAGTACCTGCTGCCCTTTATCAGTGTACTTATATTGACAGGTAGTTGTTCATGTACCATCACTTTGCAACTTATTTTCCTTTGCCCTCCATTTTCTACACATCAGATCTATATTTACTCTTACCATAAGGTTAGATAACACCGATGGTACTGAAGAAGTTTAGCTCTGCATTGCTCTTGGTTGTACCTTTTGCCTGTATCATTGTACTTACATTTATAGCTACTTGGTTATGTAGCATCACACTTCATCTTATCTTAAATATTCTTCATTTTTTCTTATATTATCACATCTATATTTACTCTTAACAAAATGTAGAATAAAGGCAATGCTTATGAAGAAGATCCTGTGGTAAACTTCTTGAATTGCCCCCCCCCCCCATCAGCATGGACAAGGGCTTTATAGAGCCTGTCTTCACCAATAATGTAAGTTTGTCCTTCTCAAGCCTTCAAACTTTGTTGTGTATATTTGGTTAGGCATGACTGCAACAGCTGTTTATTTTTGGTGTTTGCACCAAATTGCATGTTTAAAGTTTATTATGTAGTTTATAAACAAAAGTTTGTCCTTCTCAAATTAAGTTTTCAGTTGTACAACCAAGTTACTTCTTCATACCATGTAAATTAAACTATACAGAGCAAGTGATCTTCTTTTGCACTGCATGTATGCTTTTGTTCTTGATCCGTAATCCAGTGGTGTGGTGAACCTACCCACTACAGCATAATGTCATATTCTGCAATGTCTTAACTATGAACAATGTCATATCATTCTACTATTATTTAAGCCGTCTCTTTATTTGTCAATCTGAAATGGGATAAATTGACAACACACTAACCATTGATACTTATGAGTTCTTGATTTGTAATCCATTGGTGTCGTGAAGCTGCCAACTCCTTCACAATGTCATTTCCTGCCATGTCTTGACCTGAACAATACCATATTGTGTTAATGCTATTTTAAACTGTGTCACTTTATTCGTCAATAAGAAATGTGATGAATTGTCAGCACTGATACTTATATGTGCAAAACCTGTCATCTGTCTGCTTGTTTATCTTTCAGAGTGAGGAGGATATAAGTGTCAAACAAGCGCTAGCTCATCACTTGCTCACCGCTTACCGCAGCTCTCGAAAGGGGCTAACTTTCTTGAACTCTATTGAAGTGCTGCCGGTTTTGTATATTATTTTTTCAGCGTGTTTATTTGCACTAGTGGTGATCTTTGATGCCCAGTGCATGTAATCTGCTGTCTGCTTATGCTTTATTATCATAGTGGCAAACTTTGATGCCCAGTGGATGTAATATGCCATAATTTCTTTATTGTATAGTATAGGTTTTTTCTTATTCACGATGCTGCAGTTATTTTACTGTATATATCTTGTCTTCATAGTAAACCGGCCAAACCGTAAAATACGGTACATAATCGGGCCGTCATGTAATCACTATGTATGATCCGCATCATGGGCCCCGTCATCTTGGTCCGTTAACAGTCGTAAACTGGCCCACTAGTAGATTCAGGCCTTTAATAGGCCGAGTAAACTGCCGACCCTATTTTCGCAAGAAAAATCAATGGGCTTTTAGGAGGCGAAAAGTAGGTTGGGCCTGAAACGTGCCGAACAGCTCACGGGCCGGCAGCAGGCCAAAATGGACCTCAGCCCATGATTGTGCCAATCAAATCACATGCTTTTAACAGGCCAAAATTGTCTCGGTCCTTGTTTGGCCCAATCAGATTATTGGCTATGAGCAGGCGGATGCAAACCGGGCCGTAGTTAGGCCCAACTATATGATGGGCTTTTAACAGGCCGAAATAAATATAGGGCCAAAATGTTAAACGGGCCTTTAACAGGCCGAAACTAATATCAGGCCGAATTACTACATGGGCCTTTAGCAAGTGGGCCCAAAAGCATAGCGTCCAGTTGACGGGCCGAATGTGATATGGGCCATATTTGGCCCAAAGCCTCTTAAAGGGTCGGACCTGATCTGGGCCGTAATTTGGCCCAGAACGTGGTAGGCTTTTAACGGGCCGGATCTAATATGGGCCTTTATTAGGCCCGGAACATGGCGGGCTGTTAATGGACCCGATCAAATATGGGTTGGCATTTGGCCCAAAACATGGCAGCCTGTTAATGGGCCGGCCAACTAGTGTCCTCAAAATCTTGTGGGCCTTCAGCTGGGTTGGCCCATTATGGTCGGCGAAATCTCGTGGGCCTTTAGCTGGGCCGGCCCATTATGGTCCGCAAAATCTTGTGGGCCTTTAGCTGGGCCGGCCCACTATGGTCCGCAAAATCTCGTGGGCCTTTAGCTGGGCCATCCCATTATGGCCCGCAAAAATCTTGTGGGCCTTTAGCTAGGCCGGCCCATTATGGTCTGCAAAATCTCGTGGGCCTTTAGCTGGGCCGCCCCATTATGGTTTGCAAAATCTTGTGGGCCTTTAGTTGGGCCGGCCCATTTAAACTTTATGGGCCACTTTTGGGCTGGTCCATGTGTCAACATATCATAGGCGCATCTCGCCCATTGGACGAGTGACACCTGTGCCAACGCGGAGCTGACACGTGTTTCGTCCAGCCAATGATGATTTTACATGACGAAAATCCCCATTAGTCCGGGCTGCTAACGGGTTATCGGATCTAAAAATCAGACCCTATAGCTTAACGACGTTCCGTTATGGTGGATGCCACGTGTCGGTCACCCTTAACGAAAGCACTTCTGTGACGCGCGATTTATCATCATGGAAGTGGACACTTCCCTGATGATAATTTTGGTAATGTCATGGAACACTTCTACGACAGCACATGTATGACTATCTTGATTCTGTCATAAAATCGTCATGGATGTACATGCATGACAGAAAACGTGACCTACTGTGACAAACAGGTATCATCACGGAAGTGTATTTTTTTGTAGTGGAGCCATTGCCAACTGCAACCGAGGTAGGTGCAATCAAGAGGAAGCACTTCGCGAAGAAATTCAAGAGCGAGCCTACCAAGCAAGAGTGCATCAACAAGTTCCTCAAGCTCCTCCACAAGCTTGACAAGCTCCACACAACCTCAAGTTCATCTAGAGCAAGAAGAAAATGGAAATCCTCCACACCAAGAGCAACATGAGGTTGATAATCCTCCACGTCAAGGGCGTCATCATCACCCTTGACCCCAACACAATGAAGAGCAATGCTATGGCAAGCTCAAGTTCACCATGCCCAAGTTCAATAGAAGCAATGATCCCGAAGAGTACCTATCATGGGCATTGAAGGTCGACAAAATCTTTCGCTTGCACAACTATGAGGAAGAGAAGAAGATCACTATGGCATCCTTGAGTTCTAAGACTATGTGCTCATATGGTGGGAACAAGTCCTTGAGCGCCGAGAAGCAAGAGGTGAACCACCAATCACCACATGGGAGGAAATGAAAGATACCATGCGTGCACACTTTGTGCCAACCTACTACAACCGCGTTCTCTTCAAGAAACTCAAACTCCTAAAGCAAGGAACAAAGACCGTTGAAGAATACTACAAGGAAATGGAGATTGCCATGATAAGAGCCAATGTCACGGAAGATGTTGAACAAACTATGGCCCGTTTCTTGAATGGCCTCAATCATCCCATCAAGAAGATTGCCGACTTCCAACCCTACTCCAACCTCATTGAGCTCGTAAGCTACCAAAGCGGAACGTCAAGTGCAAGATGACTTCAAGTATGCCAAGTACTCGTCCAAGAGCTATGGCTTCTCCAGCACCCAAGCTTCAACGACTCCAACAACTCCTACCTCGACCAAACCATCTACGAGCAACAGCGACAAGTCGACTTACAAGAAAACTTCGACAACCTCAAGTCATCCTCCTACTACAAGCAACTTCAAGCCGCGCGCTTCATCATCTACTCCAACCGATGAGACCGTCAGGACAAGCTCCATCAAGTGTTTCACTTGCGGCGGCCGAGGCCACAAGTCCTTTGAGTGTACCAACAAGCGCACCATGATCCTCAACAACGACAGAACCTATGACTCCATGAGTGAAGAGGATATGGAAGCCCTTGAGCAAGTGTCCATGCACCAGCACGTGAATGAAGATGAAGATGATCAAGTCTTTTGTGATGAGGATTCGAGCCCCGCTCTCGTTGTCTCCAAAGTCTTGACTCTTCAACAATAACAAGACGAAGACCAAAGATGCCACATCTTCCACACAAAGCCCGACATCAATGGAAGGTCCGTCAAGGTCATCATCGATGGAGGTAGTTGTCACAACTTGTCAAGTGAAGAACTATGCTCCAAGCTCCAATTGGTCAAGATGAAGAACCCGCACCCATACAAAGTTCAATGGCTAAGCGATTCCGACACTATACAAGTTGAGCATACGGTCAGAGTTTCCTTCAAAACCGGAGCATATGAAGACACTTTGGAGTGTGATATTGTCTCGATGTCCGTTTGCCACCTCCTTCTCGGTTGACCATGGCAATTTGACCGCGGCATCATCCACAATGGGCGTACCAATCACTATAGCTTCAAGATGAAAGGAAAGGAGTATGTGCTACGACCTATGTCTCCAAGTCAAGTGATCGCCGACAAGCAAGACACCCATCATGGAGAAAAGAGTGAGAGAGTGATCCACCCAAAAGAGAGTGAGTGCCACAAGCCAAAATCGAGTGCCTCCATGATGAGCGACAAGAAAAACTTAGTCCTATTTTCCACGAAAAGTGAGATGAGAGAAGTGTGTGAGAACCCATCATGTGTTATGCACTGTGTCCTTGTGTGCAAGGACGAGACACCAAAAACTAACACCTCTCATGATCTACCTTTAGTGTTGTCTTCTCTTTTTGCAGGAATTCCAAGATGTTTTCCCCAATGAGCTACCTCCGGGTCTACCTCCACTAAGAGGCATTGAGCACCGAATCGACCTCATCCCCGGAGCACCTCTTCCTAACAAGGCTCCCTACCGCGTCTACCCTGAGGAAACTAAGGATATCCAATGGCAAGTACAACAACTCATCGACAACGATCAAGTACGTGAAAGCTTGAGCCCTTGTGCTATTCCGGTCATACTTGTTCTGAAGAAAGACGGTACTTATCGCATAGTTTCCGATTGCCATCCCACCAATGCTATCACCGTTAGATATCGTTACCCTATTCCACACTTAGATGATATGCTTGATGAGCTTAGCGGAGTCACCATTTTCTCTAAGATTGATCTTAAGAGTGGCTACTATCAAATACGCACCCAAGAAGGTGATGAATGGAAAACCGCATTTAAGACCAAATTTGGCTTATATGAATGGCTAGTTATGCCAATGGGTTTATCCAAAGCACCCGGTACTTTCATGCGAGTCATGCACTTTGTTCTTCGTCCCTATATTGGTGTATTTGTTGTGGTTTATTTTGATGATATTCTTGTCTTTAGAAAATCCCTCAAAGATCATGTCACCCATCTTAGAACCGTGTTGCAAACCCTTAGGAAAGAGCGTCTTTATGCTAATATGGACAAATGCCTTTTTGGTGTCGATAAGCTTGTTTTCTTGGGTTTTGTTGTGTCTTCTAAGGGTGTTCATGTAGATGAATCTAAGATCAATGCTATTAAAACTTGGCCCCAACCAACCAACTTGCAACAAGTGCGTAGTTTTCTTGGTTTAGCCGGTTTCTATGGTCACTTTGTGAAGGATTTTAGCACCATTGCTTCACATTTACATTCTTTGAGTAAGAAAAATGCGCCATTTGTTTGGGGACCATCCCAAGATACTGCATTTAATGAGCTTAAGAATTTGCTTACTCATGCTCCCGTGCTTGCATTACCCAACTTTGACAAACCTTTTGAGATTCATTGTGATGCTAGTGGTAATGTCATAAGAGGTGTGTTAACGCAAGAGAAGCGCCCCATATCATACTGTAGTGAGAAACTTTCTAGAGCGTAACTCAATTACCCCATCTGTGACAAAGAGCTATATGCTTTAGTGCGAGTTTTGCGTGAATGGGAACATTATCTTTGCCCTCATGAATTTATCATTCATACCGATCATGAAACACTTAAGTACTTAAAAGGACAAACTAAGTTGAACAAGCGTCGCGCTAAATGGAGTGAATTCATTGAGTCATTTCCTTATGTCATCAAGTACATCAAGGGTAAGGCAAATGTAGTGGCAGATGCTCTTTCCCGCATATGCACGCTTGTCACTAAACTTGAATTGAATGTCATTGGCTTTGAGCACATAAATGACTTGTATGCGCATGATCCTACTTTTGCTATTCCTTATGCCAAGTGTTTGACGCATACATCTTGGGAACAATATTACATCAAGGATGATTATCTTATGAGAGCTAACAAACTTTGCATTTTCGAGTCTTCTCTTCGTTTGCTCCTTTTGCAAGAGGCTCATGGAGGCGAACTCATGGGACACTTTGGACGCGACAAGACATTCGCCACGCTCTCCAAGAACTAATTTTGGCCCAAGATGTTCCGCGGCGTCTCATGCTTCACCAACCAATGCTCTATATGTCGCAAAGCTAAGTCAAAAGCTCAATCCCATGGTCTTTAGATGCCTCTTCCTATTCCTTATCAACCTTGGGAAGATATTAGCATGGATTTTGTACTTGGTTTGCCTAGAACTAAAAATGGAAAGGATTCCATGTTTGTTGTTGTGGACCAATTCTCCAAGATGGCTCATTTTATCCCATGCAACAAGATAGACGATGCTTCACATAATGCAAATCTTTTTTGCAGGGAAATCTTGCGCCTCCATGGAGTGACAAAGACAATTGTCTCGGACCGCGACGTCAAGTTCTTGAGTTACTTTTGGAAGACTCTATGTGCCAATCTCGGAATCAAGCTCTTGTTCTCTTTGGCATACCATCCTCAAACCGACGGCCAAACGGAGGTGACGAACCGTACACTCTCAACTCTACTTCGCGTGTTGATCAAGAGGAACATTAAGGAGTGGGAGGAATGCCTACCCATCGCCGAGTACGCCTACAACCGCGCAAGACATTCGACTACCGGCAAGTCCCCCTTTGAGGTCGTCTACGGCTTCAACCCGTTGTCCCCATTGGACATTCTACCTCTTCCACTACAAGAGCACACCAACATGGACGCGAGTGCACGAGCAAGCTACCTCAATAAGATGCATGAAGATACAAGGCACACCATCAAGCGCCAAGTACAACGACTCACGACCAAGCTCAACATCAATAAGCAACCCATGATATTCAACATAGGAGATCTTGTGTGGCTACACCTTCGCAAGGACCGCTTCCCCAACGAATGCAAGTCCAAACTTCTACCACGAGCCGACAAACCCTTCAAGGTGCTAGCACGCTAAAACAACAACACTTACGAGATCGACCTCCCAAGCGACAAGTACAACGTGAGCGACATCTTCAATGTCAAAGACCTCTCGCCATACCATGGTGATGAAGCTTTTGATCCAAGGTCGGATCTTTCCCAAGGGGGGGAGATGATGCGGAGCATCCCACGATCATCCCCATGGATGTATCTACATCTCCCACGACACCGCTTGGACCAATGACAAGAGCTCGAGCAAAGGCTATCGAAGATAAGGTGAACTCAAGCGGAAACACTATGTGTGATCATGTACTTAGAAGAAGGCCACGGAACAGCTACATCCAATGGCCAAGACGGCGAGGACACTGAGTGTGAAGGGCAAGAAGAAGAGATGTGAAGAAGCTCTAGCGAGCGGACGACCGCCCAGGACCGGACGTCCGACGCCTGACGCTCCAGCAAGCGGACGTCCGATCCAGACCGGATGACCGACGCCTAAAGGCCCAACCAACCCAAGTCCCAGGTGACACGACCCAGCAAGCGGACGATCGTCCGCACCGGACGACCGGTAAATACACACCCGAAGCATTTCAGCGGAAAACCGAAGTCACCGGACGACCGACCACCTCCGGACGTCTGACAACTTGATCACAGAACGAAATTAGCAAAAGTCCGAGCCCTACCGGACGTCCGGACCTCCGCGAGTGACCGGGCGACCGGTAGAGACCGGACGTTCGCTGCCTGTGTGTGCGCAGCTTCGTGCCTGAAGCCCATGTAACCCTTCATTCCGCCCCCTTTTGCACTTAGACTATAAATAGAACTCCTCCTCCTCCTAGTTAGGGTTAGCATTGTGATAGCTCATTTGTGAGATAGAGCCTCGCTCATCCATCCGGATCTGCTCCTCCGAGAGAGACCGTACCTCTACGGAGAAGATCCACTTGGATTCAAGACCCCTAACGGGAAGAACTCAAGACCTCCTCACGGAGAAGAACCGGTTACCCTATGTATCGTCCCTTGTTGGATTCGGATCGTATATCTCTTTGTGTTTCGAGGATCTAGCGTATGTGTGACCATCTCTTGTTGGTTGAGTGATTTCTCTTGTGTTTCCCCTCGTTTTCCCCTCGTGTTCTTCGTGTTCTCGGTAGGAGTCCCTCCAAACGTGAAAGATCAGGCATCTAGGGTTCTTACCCTACATCACAGGGTCAAGCGGCGCATTAAAAAAGGATGGCCCATTAAAAGGACGCTTACTTTGCGAACGAAGTTCAGAGTCAACAAGGATTCTCCGAACTAAGGGAGTGTACAACTGGGCACAACCCCATTTTTTTGTTGTAGAACGGAGTTAATTCTTCAAAACCATGGCAACGACAAAGGCCGGAGCATAAGTGAAAGCGGGCGGGGGGAGTGGTGGCGGTGCGAATGAAATGGAGAGGAAGGAAATAGGGGTGGCTAGGGTTTCCCTCACCGTCCAGCTGAAAATAGCCAGATTTGATCCCTCCGGCGACGAGACGGAGCGGTGGCATGAATGCCTCCTCACCAAATCGGAGAAGGAAACCAGCGGACGATGGGTTTTTGCGCAGATCTCGCCCGTCAGCCCGAGCCCTGGCGTTTAGAAATTGTATGACCGGTCCAGTTATAGATGCTCTAATGAAATTTAAAACCCCCACTTGGCGTCCCGTCAGGAGGCAAGGTGGGCAAAGACAAGGGTGGCGCCAAAGGCAAGGCGTTTTCTGACTGCTTGATGGATGATCTTCGGTCTCTCGGCCCATCCTCTTGGATTGAGTTGTCGCTATGGGTTGAAAGACGTCTAATGCGTTGTGTCGAGGTGTTCTCACAGGGACTCATTTGACGTAGTAGCAATGTCTTTTTTCTTATGCGGGGAGGCGTACTAGCAATGTCGTGGTTTGTGATTGTTGTGTATTCAAAGAGTTTGGCGGGCCGCGTGTACGGTTGTGGGGTTTCATGTCATGTGAGTAGTTCATCGATGCTTCGTTTGTATTGGCTTTCGTCTCCGTTATCATTTGTTTTGTCTCCGTTACAAAATAAATTAATTAAATTCATAGAAGTGCGGACATTCGATGGAGTTTTTGCGGCCATGACCATCCGACCGGAGAAACATAAGCTGTATGCGTAATGGAAATAACACAGGCAAACGAGGGGGCAAACAGAAAAGAGCCCCTGACCTATGCATCTCTATCCGAAACGCCAACCGTGGAGAAAACTACAGGGCCAGAACAGACAGACAGAGCACACACACAGGAGCGGTGCTCGCTGAGCCCACCGGAACCACCGCGACCCAACCCCCCTCCCAAAACAAAACCGCGGCCCCCCGCCCGGACCCGAGAGCGGAGCGATTCCCCATTTCAAAAAAAGGCGACGAGAGTCCGCCGCCGCCTCCGCCCCGAGCCCCGATGGTGTCCGACCAGGAGCTCGCCCGCTACGTCGAGTCCTTCGTCCGCCAGGCCGCCGCGCTCCCCGGCGCCGCCGCGGCCGGGATATCCCCCGACGCCGTCGTGCGCCAGCTCCAGGCGCAGCTCGGCGTCGACCTCGCCCCCAGGGCGCCGCTCATCCGCGACATCCTCATCGCGCTCCTCTCCCCCGCCGCCGCTCCCGCCCCCGCCCCGCGTAAAGACCCTTTTGCCCCCGCCTCCTCTCCCCACGCCCAGCCCCACTTCAGCACCACCACCACCACGGCCTCCGCTTCCGCCCCCGCCGGCGTGCCCCACTTCTTCTCGCAGCAGCCGACGCCGCAGCAGCTGCAGTCCTACTACGCCGCCTCGCAGCAGTACCAGCAGCAGCAGCAGCACCACCACCACCAGCAGCAGCAGCACCGCGCCAGCCCGCCGGCCTCCTCGCCGTATGACGCCCCAGGGTCGTTCCGCTACGCACAGCCCGGCGAGGCGCAGCTGCAGAGGCTCGTCCAGCTGCAGCAGTACCAGCAGCAGCAGCAGCAGCACCAGCAGCAGCAGATGGCCGCCGCGGCTAATGCGGCCACGGCGGGGGCCAGTCCGCGTGGGCCGGTGGCCGAGAGTCCGCGTGGGGCCGCGCCCGCGAGGGCCAAGAAGGAAAGGTGATTCTTGGTATCCTTCGTCTCATGATCTTTTTCCACATTCGTGCTAGGGTTTGTGTTGGGTACGGCTACTAGTGTGCTATGTATTAGCGTCTACGCGAAGCTATGCCCCAATCCTTTACACCACATGCTCTGGCAGCTCCTTTCTCAGATTTATTTGGTGGACTGAGTTTGGGTTATTCGCAAAGGCCTATTTTTTTTCGTGTCACATGATATCCCTGTTCATGTTGTTAGGGCCAGTGCTTTTGATTCTTTCTGGTGGACAGTGATGTTCTATCATGATTACTGTGAGTAATTAGGATGGTGGTGTAAACTGCAAGCAAATGATTTCTGAGCGGCTCAGTAGGTTCATGCCAACCCGTACTAGATTTTTAATGTTCAAGGACTCTTGCGAGATTACTTCTTGTGTACTTCAGAAAATCTTTGAATACTGCCGTAGTTATGTCAACCTGGCCTGCAGAATTGAAGCCTCTGAACCCGTAGTAATGGATTTTGCTATCCCCATCAAAATTGTTGCTTTAAAAAGCATCCTCAACCAGAGCTTTTATTGCGCGCAAGAAATGGATTAGCAAGTGCACTCCATTTATTTTTCTGTAACTTTAAGGGATTTGAAAGAAACTCTTAATGTCTGTTTACTTGACTTTGTTAAACTGCTTACATTTGTGTGCGGGATGACAATATTTAGCAGGTTTTGTCTTGTTGCCTAAAAAATGTTTGATCAAGCGTATACATACTAATAATCTCCTTTTCACTAAATGAAAAGGCAGCGCTCCTTCGGGTTGCTCAAAAAAGGAAAACAAATACTCCATCTGTAAACTGATGTAAGACGTTTTTGTAGTTCAAATTGAACTGCAAAAATGCCTTATGTTAGTGTACGAGAGGTTGTAGTTATTTAGCACACATCAATCTGTCTGTGTGGAAGAATATTCCTGAGTAAAATCTGGAGGTGTACTTCCCCTATGACTACAGCAGATACGGATGTGTCCCTTCTCTTGTTCTTGAATGTCAGCTATCTTTTACTGTTGTCCAGTCTGTTCATCAAATTTATTATTTCTGATCATCTTTATGAATCAGTGCAAGTACTGGAGTAAAACGAAGAGGTGGTCCAGGGGGATTAAACAAAATCTGTGGTGTTTCGCCTGAGCTGCAAGCTATTGTTGGTGAACCAACAATGGCTAGGACTGAGGTTTCATTATACTGGCCTATCTTTCTACGGTCTTCTCTTCTCTTGATATGATTACATCACGGAAGAAGCCCTGAGATTGTGAATTGAATCAATTGCAGATCGTTAAGCAGCTTTGGGCGTACATTCGCAGGAATGACTTGCAGGACCCAAACAATAAGAGAAAGATCATATGCAATGATGAGCTACGATTGGTTTTTGAGACTGATTGCACTGATATGTTCAAGATGAACAAGCTTTTAGCGAAGCATATAAAACCACTCGAGCCAACAAGTAGTCCTTGCCCACAAACAGTAGTTATGTTATAGAAAGTAATCAAACTTTAGTTTAAATCGTATTTGCTACAACTTCTTGCAGAAGATTCAAATCGAGATATGAAGAAGCTGAAGCCTGTGGAAGATGTTCCCGTTCCTCCTGCCGAAGATGTTGCTACAAACCAACCTCCAGTTAACGTGTCTGATGCTCTTGCTAGCTTTTTTGGAACCGGAGAAAGAGAGATGTCCCAATCCGAGGTTGTCAAGCGTGTTTGGGACCACATCAAAAGCAACAATCTAGAGGTTAGTGGATGATTATTATCAGAACTTTGATGTGCTATACCGTTCTAGTGTGAAATGCTCTGGGTGATATTAAACTTGTAGTGGGCATTGCAAATTAATTGTGTCCAACCATGAAGAACTAGCTAAGTGGAACCGATTCTTCATTCAGTTTAGTTATGTAAGCATCTTTGGAAAGTACAAGCATATCTCGGTTATTTTAGAATGTTAGAATTACTATCTCACAAGAAAGCATATTTAAGTGTACAACTTTATGATGTTAGACGTAGAATTACTATCTCCCAAGGAAGCGTATTTAAGTAGAATTGGTAATTGTACTCCTTCTCTGTATGCTCTGGATAAATGCTATCAGGCCTGGAATTTTTTCTGTCTGATTCATGACAGATTGTGTTGACTGGAGTGGACATCATGGTGGATATTTTTATTTGGTAGATCACTCACTTTCTGTTTTCTCTTTCTGATTTTAGATTTGGTTGGCATGGTTGTTGGTGGTTGATCAACTAGAGGCATATATGGTGGTTGTTTTTAGATATAGGTTGTTGAGTGTATATTGACTATATTCCATGTTGCTCTATTTATTTAACTTGAAGAGCTGGTACGTGGAGAGAAAAAAAATCTGCTTTTTGGTGTGTACAGTTATACCCTTATGCCTTGAGCAGCGATTAGCCAGTATTTTGCAGGTTGCTTTATACACAAGTTGGTTGGTTGTCTATTCTTTTTTAATGTATGGTAAGAGTGAAGCATAAGCAAAGCATGTGGGGTCAATTAGTTAGATGCATATGGTGGTTGTTCTGGATAAAAGTCATTTTAGTGTATGCTCTCATTTGTTTTTCATTTTTGAAGTTAAAGAACTGGTACATGAGGTTGAGAGGTTTTTTTAACACCGCTATGACCTTACATACATCCTTGTCAGCTGTATGAGAGTATTTTGCTGATTGCTTCTATATGCAAGTTGGCTTGTTATTTGTTCTCTTTAGACTTACGATGAGTAAAGCATAAGGAAAGCATTCCCGCAAGTCCCCCTTTCACTCTCGTGAGTGCTTTCATATATAACTGAACAGTAACGATGTTGCCACCTAAGACACTGCGAATTATAAAATCAGCATATATGCAATGTGTTAATGAAATTATTCACAGCTCTCAGCTTGCAAACTTATCTATTTATGGTATCAAATAATGCATGCCACCAACCCCACCTGCCATGTGATTTTCCTTGTTCTTTTTGTTGATCAGGAATGTTTCATGGGTGAATATTCAGTTCTGCATGTTGCCATGTCTAGATTTAGGCATTAGTTAGTGCTAGGCTTTTTAGGTAGGCATATTTATATTTGGCTGATCGGTGGTAGACTGTATATTCACTCTGCTTATATTGTGAGTTCCCTTACTAGCAAGGATCTATTATTGTATGCAGACAAGATAAAAACTCCTTATGCAACCATCTTGCTGTTCTAATTGGTACTCCTATGTAAATATAGGCTTCTCTCAAGTACCTCAGTTCCATTCTTGTTTGTTTTGTTGCAGGATCCATCAAATCCCACGATGATATTATGCGACTCTAAGCTTAAAGATCTCTTTGGATGTGAAAGCGTAACTGCTCCGGCTGTTTCAGAGTTGCTGTCAGACCACCTTTTCAAGCAACCTAACAAGATCTAACTGGTTAGTTATTGACTCCCTCCTAAGAATATCCTCATGCTTATCCATCTTCCACCGCCGATTGCCAGTCCCTATTTTTTTCCAGCGTTGCACTGTAGAAGTATAGAAATGTGTGAAACAGGTACAAGGGTATTTTTAGTCGTTATATCAATATCTAGGCCTGTTAACTATTCGTTCTGTTTCATTTAACACAAAGGTGTTTGTTCGCTTATATCTAATACGAGTGCCTAACTTTGGCTGCAGATGAAACATGGCTGGTCTAACATCCTGGTAGTAGGAACTGATGAAATGGCAGAAACTCGCCGAAGTTATTAACTGCATCTTTGGTACCCAACAGGCTTATTTACTTACGAGAAAGGGCTGTAGGCTAATCTCATCACAGTAGCAATGAAAACGAATGGTAGTTCTGCATATTGTCTAGTTTGGTCTTCCCGGAAGGGTCTCACATCTGGTAGGCTGTCCGAATTTGTAGCAACAGTAAGAGAAAGTGAAAGCTGATTTAACTTTGATGTAAATTCAGCAACCATAGACGCGTCTTATGGTAAGGGGCAGCTTTCTCCCTTTTTACCCAGAACATTGTGATGTTGTAGGTGATGTCTAATTATATGTTGTAGATCGTTATCAAAATGATAAATTTGCTCCCGGTCGTTCTAAATTGTGTCTCCGGTTATTCTTATATTCATGAAAGTTTTTCTTCCTTTTTTGTGACCAACAACTACCCTGCTATGTATTATTACATGAAGGGATAAAGTCATTATGCACGCTGATTCATTTCACAAGAGATTCTGGTATCTGTACATCAGAATTCTCTGAAGCATCAACCTGGCCTTGCTGCCCCTAGTGAGAACCTATAAGTTGTTGAACATGGCGTAGAACAGAACCATGACCACCAGGCCAATGATGGCACACACAATTATGTTGCTTCTCTCCTTCTCATCCAGCGTGCCGTCCGGTAGGAGCTTGTTTGCCACGATCAAAACAACCGCATCCAGATTCTGCGGCGGTAAACAAAAGTCGAGTCATTTTACTTGGGTCCGTGCATTTTGGTTCGCTAGGAGTGTACCATGCCTACCTGGTAAATCATCTGAAGAATCCTCTGCAGGAGCGGCCCACATGCCTTGTTCACTTGGCTACAGACCAACAGAGTCAGAAATTTTGTCTCTGCTGTCTAAATTGCACTATAAGTTATGTGGAATGGAAAATGTGCCTATAAAGTGAACACCGAAAGCTGGCCCAAATTCAGAGTTTAGCTGGACAATAACATACCTGATGAGCAGTAGGCCTGTGTAGACGTGGGTCGTGGATACAGTGCAGTCTACGTCCCACGGCAGCTTCTGGCCCTTCCATTCTGCAAGTCATCAAACATTTCGGTATGAACTGATCAAACGGTGGTTGGCACGTTGCAACTGACAAGTGTTTTACAGACCTAGCGACCACTTGACGCCCAGGTCGAAGGCTCCGTTCTCCGCGGGCTTGAGCACGAACGAGACCTGGTGCCGGAGCATCATCTCATGTAGAAACAGGAACACGCTCTGTCAAAGCATGTCCCGTGTCAGCAACCAGAACGAACAAAAGAAGAAAAGAAGAAAAGAAAGTAGCAGCAGCGAGCAACATGCTGGCTGTAGTACCTTGCTCATCTCCGAAACGCTGACGGGCGGGATGTTGCGGCAGAAATACCGGCACTCGTCGGCGACCAGCTCCAGCAGCTCCCGGACGCTCCGGTTCTGGATGGCGGAGTTGAGCCTCACGATCCTCATCACCGCCCGGAACCCGTCTTCTCCTCCCCCTGCTCCGTCGCCGAACAGAGCCTCCACGCGCAGCCTGCCGCCGCTTCTCTTCCTCCGCGTCCCGGCGCCGTTGCTCCATGCCCTGCATTGACGCCCCGGCATGCTAGCGCTCGCACCGTTTCGGCGCAGGCGGGTCGGCGACGCGGCAAGAGGAGGAGGAGGAAGGCATGACAGGGTCGAAGCCATGGCGGAGGCGCGCTGTGGACGTGGAGTGCATCGTGCCTGGATGTGCACGATTTATGAGGCTGGGGTTTTGGTTTGGGACAAGGAAGGGATGGTATGGGCGCGAAGCCATCCATGTCCCTGGTGTGCTCTAGACTACTAGATTTATAGCTTGGTATGAACGGGTGGCAAGGAAAGCAAGGAAGGATGCTCTTGGAAACTTGGCTTGAGGTCCATACCCTACATGCATCCTAGAACTGGCTATGCTCATAGGCAGCATGTTTCGGAACCTTGATCACCGGGTTTCCTAAACTTGTTGTAGCTTAAAACTGACAAGCCGGAAGCAAGTATTCTCACATTCACGGGCCTTTGTAGCTCGGCCCACTCTTCTCCAGCTCGGTAGCATCTCACTCCGTGCATTTTAAAACCAAACCGAAAATAACCTGAACCAAACCAATTTTACGGTTTTTATGGTTTCTGGTTTCGGTAGGCTATGAACTTTCATATGGTTTTAAATTTTGATTTTTATGGTATATTCCAAAATACCGAACAGTTAACCATCAAGTAAAAAATATATTTATATTTCTTGAGACGAACAACTATACATATAGTTATTTTTCTTGCACAAGAGCAAGATTTCCTGCTAGGGACGTCCATTTTTCTTGTAACATACTTATGTTTCTTTTTTTTAAACACCTCATATATTAATTAACCAACAGAGTTATTACAACCACTCATTACAAAATTCACCACACAGGGCGGAACATCGTTAACAAGAATACCATCTGCTCTATTATCAAAACTATGCTTAGCAATCAAATGAGCTACCATATTGGTTGAACGATTAATCTTTGAAATTTTGAACCTATTTAGCATCTTAGAGATACTCATTGCTTTCTTCTTTAAATCAAATAGTGTTGACATGTCAAAATTTTCCTTTGCAAGAGCCGCAACAACAAATGCACAATCAGTTTCTAAAATTATAGGATTATGAAGAGTGATACCTATATAGAGACCCGCAATGCAGGCCCTGAGTTCCACTTCCTCCGCGCTCTTACAAAGCCCAATGAAGTCCCAAGAAGAAACAATGACATTACCAGAGGAATCCCTGGCAACCATGCCCACAATTGCAGCGTCAATGTTCTCCACAAAGTTTGCGTTGACATTTATCACAATATAATTCGAAGGAGGGGGTTGCCACGCCACCTGAATTCCCAAGGAATTAGGAACAATTCTTAGACCAAGTACCAGACCTTTACCTTTATTCTTCGAGTCCACCATTGAAAAGGAGTGGCAAGCGACAAAAGACGACCAATAATTATCCACAAAACTAGCAGAGCCTAAGACGGATTCCTTGCCCTTACCAAAAATCAAATCATTTCCCAAATGCCAGGCTCTTCAGAAAATGAAGATAATTTGGTCTCGCATCGTAGGACTAATTGATTTAGAAGAATAAGAAATCAATCACTTCCAGTATACCTGAACACCTCTTCCACAAGTAATTTCCAAATGTCCCTCATGGCCATATGCAAAGCATAAGCCTTCGGACACTGGACAAGCGCATGAAACGTACTTTCATCCTCCACTCCACAAATTGAGCAAGTACTCACCGTAGCTTGGCATCGCACCACTCTGTTTACCTGGACAACCAAGCTATTGGTAGCAGCCCGCCACGCAAAATTATAAATCTTCTGAGGAACATTGGCCTTCCAAATCGAATCCCAAATTTTCCTCTCCCCCACACAGCCCCACTATATTGCCCCTCATCATCTTCTTTTTTCCTTTAGATTAAGCACAATCTTGTATGCACTTTAAACCGATAACAATCCATTGTTCTCAAAATGCCAAGCAACAAAATCACCATCCCCTACTGATTGAATGCGCAAACTAAGGATCGCCTCCGTATCATGCGGGCAAAACAGATGCCTGACCAAACTCTCATCCCATCTCCTAGGACCACTCAAGATCAAGTCAGACACCCATTTGATTTTGGTCCTACTCTTCCTTGCAGTAACTTTAAGGCCAGAGGTGATAGAGGCAAAGGTGTCCCGTCTTTTGATGAGATGGTGGCTATCGTTTTAGTGGAAGTCGACTTTGATGATCCGACTACGAACGTGCGAGGACGTCGCGCCTTAGCAATCGCTAAACCAACTCCGAGAGGTTATTGACCACGACAGAGCACGATCAACCTGACCACAAAGGTCTATTTCTTGCAAGCAAACGAAGAACAAGCAAGAAACTAAGATTGCTATCTGGTTATTGCGAATAAAAGGGGAAAACTTTATTGATGAACATGGGGTTTTGTGACTTCTTTGTCTGGTCGTTGAACACAAACGAAGTACGCGAAGTTGCAGCTATGGCGAACTTTAATCTAAGCAAAACCCAAAGTCTAAACGGTGCCCTAAGGGCTGTATATATGGAGGAAGAGAGGGGGGGGGGGTTCATGGCCCTAAAAATAGCTTATACTTATGTATTTCAAAATTACATGGGCCTGGCCCAATAATAAGGTGATGCAGCACCTAGAATAGCCTCTTAACGAATTTTATGAAGTGACATCTTGTATATTTCGTCCAAGGCTTCTGTTGGGGAACGTAGTAATTTCAAAAAATTTCCTACGCACACGCAAGATCATGGTGATGCATAGCAACGAGAGGGAGAGTGTTGTCTCGTGCCCTCGTGAGACCCGGCGAAGCGATCACAACGTAGAGGAAGTAGTCGTACATTCTCCTCGCGATCCGACCGATCCGGCGCCGTTACTCCGGCGCCCGAGTTCTTGACACACGACAGCTCGATGGCGTCCCTCGTACTCGATCCAGCCGAGTGTCGAGGAGAGTTCCGTCAAGACGACGGCGTGGTGACGATCTTGATGTTTCACGGCGCAGGCTTCGCTTAAGCTTCACGACAGTATGACCGAGGTGGAATATGGTGGAGGGGGCACCGCACACGGCTAAGGAACGATCCGTAGATCAATACTTGTGTGTCCATGGGGTGCCCCTGCCTCAGATATAAAGGAGGGAGGGAGGAGGAGGCCGGCCTAGGAGGAGGCGCGCATAGGGAGTCCTACTCCCACCGAGTAGGATTCCCCTTCCTAGTCCAACTAGGAGTCCTTCCATGTAGGGGAGTAGGAGAGAAGGAAAGGGAAGAGAGAAGGAGAAGGAAGGAAGGGCGCCCCTTCCTAGTCCAATTCGGACTAGAGCAGGGGAGGCGCGCCACCTTTTGGCCCCTTCTCTCCTTTTCCCGTATGGCCCAATGAGGCCCAATACGAATTCCGTAACTCTCCGTACTCGAAAAATACCCGAATGACTCGGAACCTTTCCGAACTCGAATATAGTCGTCCAATATATCGATCTTTATGTCTCGACCATTTCGAGACTCCTCGTCATGTCCCCGATCTCATCCGGGATTCCGAACTCCTTCGGTACATCAAAATACATAAACTCATAATAACTGTCATCGAAACCTTAAGCGTGCGGACCCTACGGTTCGAGAACAATGTAGACATGACCGAGACACGTCTCCGGTCAATAACCAACAGCGGACCTGGATGCCCATATTGGTTCCTACATATTCTACGAAGATCTTTATCGGTCGGACCGCATAACAACATACGTTGTTCCTTTGTCATCGGTATGTTACTTGCCCGAGATTCGATCGTCGGTATCCAATACCTAGTTCAATCTCGTTACGCAAGTCTCTTTACTCGTTCCGTAATACATCATCTCACAACTAACTCATTAGTTGCGGTGCTTGCAAGGCTTCGATGATGTGTATTACCGAGAGGGCCAGAGATACCTCTCCGACAATCGGAGTGACAAAACCTAATCTCAAATACGCCAACCCAACATATGCCTTTGGAGACACCTGTAGTACTCCTTTATAATCACCCGATTCGTTGTGACGTTTGGTAGCACCAAAGTGTTCCTCCGTAAACGGAGTTGCATAATCTCATAGTCATAGGAACATGTATAAGTCATGAAGGAAGCAATAGCAACATACTAAACGATCGTGTGCTAAGCTAACGGAATGGGTCATGTCAATCAGATCATTCAACTAATGATGTGACCTTGTTAATCAAATAACAACTCCTTGTCCATGGTTAGGAAACATAACCATCTTTGATTAACAAGCTAGTCAAGTAGAGGCATACTAGTGACACTCTGTTTGTCTATATATCCACACATGTATTATGTTTCCGGTTAATACAATTCTAGCATGAATAATAAACATTTATCATGATATGAGGAAATAAATAATAACTTTATTATTGCCTCTAGGGCATATTTCCTTCAGTCTCCCACTTGCACTAGAGTCAATAATCTAGATCACATCACCATGTGATTAACATCGATAGTTCACATCATCATGTGATTAACACCCAAAGGGTTTACTAGATTCAGTAATCTATTTCACATCGCTATGTGATTAACACCCAAGAGTACTAAGGTGTGATCATGTTTTGCTTGTGAGAGAGTCTTAGTCAACGGGTCTTTCACATTCAGATCCGTTATGTATTTTGCAATTTTTCTATGTCTACAATGCTCGCACGGCTACTCTAGCTAATTGCTCCCATTTTCAATATGTATCTAGATCGAGACTTAGAGTCATCCGATCGGTGTCAAAACTTGCATCGACGTAACCCTTTACGACGAACCTTTTGTCACTTCCATAATCGAGAAACATATCCTTATTCCACTAAGGATAATTTTGACCGTTGTCGATGATCTACTCCTAGATCACTATTGTACTCCTTGCCAAACTCAAAGGTAGGGTATACAATAGATCTGGTACACAGCATGGCATACTTTATAGAACCTATGGCCAAGGCATAGGGAATGACTTTCATTCTCTTTCTATCTTCTGCCGTGGTCGGGTTTTGAGTCTTACTCAATTTCACACCTTGTAACACAGGCAAGAACTCTTTCTTTGACTGTTTCATTTTGAACTACTTCAAAATCTTGTCAAGGTATGTACTCATTGAAAAAACTTATCAAGCATCTTGATCTATCTCTATAGATCTTGATGCTCAATATGTAAGCAGCTTCACCGAGGTCTTTCTTTGAAAAATTTCTTTCAAACACTCCTTTATGCTTTGCAGAATAATTCTACATTATTTCCGATCTACAATATGTCATTCACATATACTTATCGAAATGTTGTAGTGCTCCCACTCACTTTCTAGTAAATACAGGCTTCACCATAAGTCATGATAAAACTATATGCTTTGATCAACTCATCAAAGCGTATATTCCAACTCCGAGATGCTTGCACCAGTCCATAGATGGATCATGGAGCTTGCACACTTTGTTAGCTCCTTTGGATCGAAAAAACCTTCGGTTGCATCATATACAACTCTTCCTCCGTAAAACCATTCAGAATGCAGTTTTTACATCCATTTGCCAAATTTCATAAATTGTGGCAATTGCTAACATGATTCGGACAGACTTAAGCATCGCTACTGCTTGAGAAAATCTCATTGTAGTCAACATCTTGAACTTTGTCGAAAACCTTTTGCAACAAGTCGAGCTTTGTAGATAGTAACACTACTATCAACGTCCGTCTTCCTCTTGAAGATCCATTTATTTTCTATGGTTTGCCGATCATCGGGCAAACCCATCAAAGTCCATACTTTGTTCTCATACATGGATCATATCTCGATTTCATGGCCTCAAACCATTTTGCGGAATCTGGGCTCATCATCGCTTCCTCATAGTTCGTAGGTTTGTCATGGTCAAGTAACACGACCTCCGAGCAGGATTATCGTACCACTCAGTGCGGATCTCACTCTTTTACCTACGAGGTTTGGTAGTAACTTGATCTGAAGTTACATGATCATCATCATTAGCTTCCTCACTAATTGGTATAGTAGTCACAAGAACAGATTTCTGTGATGAACTACTTTCCAATAAGGGAACAGGTACAGTTACCTCATCAAGTTCTACTTTCCTCCCACTCACTTCTTTCGAGAGAAACTCCTTCTCTAGAAAGGATCCATTCTTAGCAACGAATGTCTTGCCTTCGGATCTGTGATAGAAGGTGTACCCAACTGTCTCCTTTGGGTATTCTATGAAGACGCACTTCTCCGATTTGGGTTTGAGCTTATCAGGATGAAACATTTTCACATAAGCATCGCAGCCCCAAACTTTAAGAAACGACAACTTTGGTTTCTTGCTAAACCACAGTTCATATAGTGTCGTCTCAACGGATTTAGATGGTGCCCAATTTAATGTGAATGCAGCTGTCTCTAATGCATGATCCCAAAACAATATTGGTAAATCAGTAAGAAACATCATAGATTGCACTATATCCAATAAAGTGCGGTTACGATGTTTGGACACACCATAACATTGTGGTGTTCCAGGTGGCGTGAGCTGTGAAACTATTCCACTTTGTTTTAATTGAAGACCAAACTCGTAACTCAAATATTCGTCTCGCGATCAGATCGCGAAACTTTATTTTCTTGTTACGATGATTTTTCCACTTCACTCTGAAATTCTTTGAACCTTTCAACTATTTCAGACTTATGTTTCATCAAGAAGATATACCCATATCTGCTCAAATCATCTTGTGAAGGTCGAAAATAACGATACTTGCCACGAGCATCAACACTCATTGGATCGCATACATCGGTATGTATTATTTCCAATAAGTCAAGAGCTTGTTCCATTGTTCCGAGAACGGAGTTTTAGTCATCTTTCCCAAAAGGCACGGTTCGCAAGCATCAAGTGATTCATAATCAAGTGATTCCAAGATCCCATCAAGATGGAGTTTCTTCATGCGCTTTACACCATTATGACCTAAACGGCAAGTGCCACAAATAAGTTGCACTATCATTATTAACTTTGCATCTTTTGGTTTCAATATTATGAATATGTGTATTACTACGATCGAGATCCAATGAACCATTTTCATTGCGTGTGTAACCATATAAGGTTTTATTCATGTAAACAGAACAACAGTTTATTCTTTTACTTAAATGAATAACCGTATTGCAATAAACACGATCAAATCATATTCATGCTCAACGCAAACACCAAATAACATTTATTTAGGTTCAACACTAATCCCGAAAGTACAGGGAGTGTGCGATGATGATCATATCAATCTTGAAACTACTTTCAACACACATCGTCACTTCACCCTTAGCTAGTTTCTGTTTATTCTGCAACTCCCGTTTCGAGTTACTACTCTTTAGCAACTGAACCAGTACCAAATACCGAGGGGTTGCTATAAACACTAGTAAAGTACACATCAATAACATGTATATCAAATATACTTTTGTTTACTTTGCCATCCTTCTTATCCGCCAAATACTTGGGGTAGTTCGCTTCGAAGGACCAGTCCCTTTGCAAGAGAAGCACTTAGTCTCGTGCTTAGGTCCGGACTTGGGCTTCTTCACTTGAGCAACAACTTGCTTGCCGTTCTTCTTGAAGTTCCCTTCTATCCCTTTGCCCTTTTCTTGAAACTAGTGGTCTTGTTAACCATCAACACTTGATGTTCTTTCTTGATTTCTACCTTCATCGATTTCATCATCATGAAAAACTCGGAATCATTTTCATCATCCCTTGCATACTATTGTTCATCACGAAGTTCTACTAACTTGGTGACGGTGACTAGAGAATTCATCAATCACTATCTTATCTGGAAGATTAACTCCCACTTGATTCAAGCGATTGAAGTACCCGCATAATCTGAGCACATGCTCACTAGTTGAGCGATTCTCCTCCATCTTTTAGCTATAGAACTTGTTGAAGACTTTATATCTCTCAACTCGGGTATTTGCTTGAAATATTAACTTCAACTCCTGGAACATCTCATATGGTCCATGATGTTCAAAACATCTTTGAAGTCCCGATTCTAAGCCATAAAGCATGGTGCACAAAACTATCAAGTAGTCATCATATTGAGCTAGCCAAACGTTCATAACGTCTGCATCTACTCCTGCAATAGGTCTGTCACCTAGCGGTGCATCAAGGACATAATTCTTCTGTGCAGCAATGAGGATTAACCTCAGATCACGGATCAAATCCGCAACATTGCCACTAACATTTTTCAACACAGTTTTCTCTAGGAACATATCAAAATAAACATATGAAAGCAACAACGCAAGCTATTGATCTTACAACATAATTTGCAAAATACTACCAGGACTAAGTTCATGATAAATTTAAGTTCAATTAATCATATTACTTAAGAACTCCCACTTAGATAGACATCTCTCTAGTCATCTAAGTGATCACGTGATCCAAATCAACTAAACCATAACCGATCATCACGTGAGATGGAGTAGTTTTCAATGGTGAACATCTTATGTTGATCATATCTACTATATGATTCACGCTCGACCTTTCGGTCTCCGTGTTCCGAGGCCATATCTGCATATGCTAGGCTCGTCAAGTATAACCCGAGTATTCTGCGTGTGCAAAACTGGCTTGCACCCGTTGTAGATGGACGTAGAGCTTATCACACCCGATCATCACGTGGTGTCTGGGCACGACGAACTTTGGCAACGGTGCATACTCGGGGAGAACACATCTTGATAATTTAGTGAGAGATCATCTTATAATGCTACCGTCAATCAAAGCAAGATAAGATGCATAAAGGATAAACATCACATGCAAATCAATATAAGTGATATGATATGGTCATCATCATCTTGTGCTTCGTGATCTACATCTCCGCAGCACCACCATGATCACCATCGTCACCGGCGCGACACCTTGATCTCCATCGTAGCATCGTTGTCGTCTCGCCAATCTTATGCTTCTCGACTATCGCTACCGCTTAGTGATAAAGTAAAGCATTACAGGCGATTGCATTTCATACAATAAAGCGACAACCATATGGCTCCTGCCATTGCCGATAACCGGTTACAAAACATGATCATCTCATACAATAAAATATAGCATCACGTCTTGACCATATCACATCACAACATGCCCTGCAAAAACAAGTTAGACGTCCTCTACTTTGTTGTTGCAAATTTTACGTGGCTGCTACGGGCTTTAAGCAAGAACCAGTCTCACCTACGCATCAAAACCACAACGATACTTCGTCAAATAGACTCCGTTTTAACCTTCTCAAGGACCGGGCGTAGCCACACTCGGTTCAACTAAAGTGAGAGAGACAGACACCCGCCAGTCACCTTTAAGCAACGAGTGCTCGTAGCGGTGAAACCAGTCTCGCGTAA
The DNA here is from genome assembly GCA_021437245.1 of Aegilops speltoides. NCBI lineage: Eukaryota > Viridiplantae > Streptophyta > Magnoliopsida > Poales > Poaceae > Aegilops > Aegilops speltoides. The sequence continues at coordinate 189,679,607 of CM038147.1, forward strand.
GCGTCGCTGTAATGTCGGTCCGGGCCGCTTCATCTCACAATACCGCTGAACCAAAGTATGACATCTTTGGTAGGTAGTATGACTTGTATCGCCCACAACTCACTTGTGTTCTACTCGTGCAAAACATCAAACCATAAAACCTAGGCTCGATACCACTGTTGGGGAACGTAGTAATTTCAAAAATTTCCTCGCACACGCAAGATCATGGTGATGCATAGCAACGAGAGGGAGAGTGTTGTCTCGTGCCCTCGTGAGACCCGGCGAAGCGATCACAACGTAGAGGAAGTAGTCGTACATTCTCCTCGCGATCCGACCGATCCGGCGCCGTTACTCGGCGCCCCGAGTTCTTGACACACGTACAGCTCGATGGCGTCCCTCGTACTCGATCCAGCCGAGTGTCGAGGAGAGTTCGTCGAGACGACGGCGTGGTGACGATCTTGATGTTTCACGGCGCAGGGCTTCGCTAAGCTTCATGACGGTATGACCGAGGTGGAATATGGTGGAGGGGGCACCGCACACGGCTAAGGAACGATCCGTAGATCAATACTTGTGTGTCCATGGGGTGCCCCCTGCCTCAGATATAAAGGAGGGAGGGAGGAGGAGGCCGGCCTAGGAGGAGGCGCGCCATAGGGAGTCCTACTCCCACCGGGAGTAGGATTCCCCCTTTCCTAGTCCAACTAGGAGTCCTTCCATGTAGGGGGAGTAGGAGAGAAGGAAAGGGAAGAGAGAAGGAGAAGGAAGGAAGGGGCGCCTTCCCTAGTCCAATTCGGACTAGAGCAAGGGAGGGCGCGCCACCTTTTGGCCCCTTCTCTCCTTTTCCCGTATGGCCCAATGAGGCCCAATACGAATTCCGTAACTCTCCGGTACTCGAAAAATACCGAATGACTCGGAACCTTTCCGAACTCCGAATATAGTCGTCCAATATATCGATCTTTATGTCTCGACCATTTCGAGACTCCTCGTCATGTCCCCGATCTCATCCGGATTCGAACTCCTTCGGTACATCAAAATACATAAACTCATAATAACTGTCATCGAAACCTTAAGCGTGCGGACCCTACGGTTCGAGAACAATGTAGACATGACCGAGACACGTCTCCGGTCAATAACCAACAGCGGGACCTGGATGCCCATATTGGTTCCTACATATTCTACGAAGATCTTTATCGGTCTGACCGCATAACAACATACGTTGTTCCCTTTGTCATCGGTATGTTACTTGCCCGAGATTCGATCGTCGGTATCCAATACCTAGTTCAATCTCGTTACGCAAGTCTCTTTACTCGTTCCGTAATACATCATCTCACAACTAACTCATTAGTTGCGGTGCTTGCAAGGCTTCATGATGTGTATTACCGAGAGGGCCCAGAGATACCTCTCCGACAATCGGAGTGACAAAACCTAATCTCGAAATACGCCAACCCAACATATGCCTTTGGAGACACCTGTAGTACTCCTTTATAATCACCCAGTTACGTTGTGACGTTTGGTAGCACCAAAGTGTTCCTCCGTAAACGGAGTTGCATAATCTCATAGTCATAGGAACATGTATAAGTCATGAAGGAAGCAATAGCAACATACTAAACGATCGTGTGCTAAGCTAACGGAATGGGTCATGTCAATCAGATCATTCAACTAATGATGTGACCTTGTTAATCAAATAACAACTCCTTGTCCATGGTTAGGAAACATAACCATCTTTGATTAACAAGCTAGTCAAGTAGAGGCATACTAGTGACACTCTGTTTGTCTATATATCCACACATGTATTATGTTTCCGGTTAATACAATTCTAGCATGAATAATAAACATTTATCATGATATGAGGAAATAAATAATAACTTTATTATTGCCTCTAGGGCATATTTCCTTCAGCTTCATGCACTCATTATGGTGGCTTCAAAGTCCTGAAATCATCACTTGTAACTCCGTTATTGTTCCCCTTGCGCATGCCATCATCACCATGCTTGGTATTGCTCCAGTGTTCTTCCCTCTTATCCATGCCAGGGCCTTCATTTGTAAGCAAAACAAATGTATCCAATTTAGGCAGCATCATATTCTCATGAACATTAGAATCATTACCAAGAAACGAAAGTACCTGATAATTTAATTGGCGTGCACGAGCTCTAGTAATTGGTCCAGTATATGTAGCAGTAGGGGTTGTGGGTGTAACAATGGTATTGATGTCCTCATCATCCTCCCCTTCTTGAAATGAAGTCGTCCTCGACGGAAGCTCATCTTCCTCTTCCAAATAAGGCTTCAATCTGCAATGTTAAAAGTGGGACTAACCCCAAAATCTGCAGGCAACTTAAGTTTATATGCATTATCATTTATTTTCTCTAACACCTTAAAAGGACCATCAGCATGTGGCATTAGCTTTGATTTGTGCAAATTAGGAAACCTATCCTTACGCAAATGTAACCAAACAAGATCTCCAGGTGCAAAGACAACATGTTTTCTAACCTTATCTCCAGCAAGTTTATATTTAGCATTCATACGCTCAATGTTTTCCTTAGTTAACTCATGGATTTTTAAGATCAATTCCGCACGTTGTTTAGCATCAAAATTAACCTTCTCCAAAGATGGAAGAGGCAACAAATCAATAGGTGCACGAGGTAGGAAACCATACACAATTTCAAAAGGGCACATCTTAGTAGTAGAATGCAATGAACGATTATACGCAAATTCAATATGAGTCAAGCATTCCTCCCACATTTTCTTATTATTCTTCAAAACAACCCTAAGCATAGTAGACAAAGTTCTATTGACTACTTTAGTTTGTCCATCAGTTTGAGGGTGACAAGTAGTACTAAAGAGCAGTTTAGTCTCCAACTTAGCCCATAAACATCTCCAAAAGAGGCTAAGAAATTTAGTATCACGATCTGAAACAAATAGTATTTGGCACACCATGCAAGCGAATAATTTCACGAAAGAACAAATCAGCAACATTAACAACATCATCGCTTTTATGACATGGTATAAAGTGTGACATTTTCGAGAATCTATCCACGACAACAAATATGCTATCCCTACCCTTATTTGTTCGAGGTAAACCTAAAACAAAGTCCATAGATATATCCTCTCAAGGAACACTAGGTACAGACAAAGGCATATATAAACCATGAGGATTGAGTCAGACTTAGCTTTTTAACATGTAGTGCAGCGAGCAATAAAACGCTCAACATTGCTCTCATCTTTGGCCAAAAGAAATGTGTAGCAAGTACATCCTCCGTCTTCTTCACGCCAAAAGTGTCCCATTAATCCTCCTCCATGCGTCTCCTGCAACAAATCCATAGCTGGAATGCATAGCTTGTTAGCACGGAACACAAATCCATCATTAACGTCGAACTTGTTCCACATTCTTCCTTCTTTACAATTCTGCATTACATCTGTAAAATCAGCATCATGCACATATTGATCTTTGATGGTCTCCAAACCAAATATTTTGAAGTCAAGTTGTGAAAGCATAGTATAGTGACGAGCTAATGCATCAGCAATAACATTTCCTTTACCCTTCTTGTGTTTAATGACATAAGGGAAAGCCTCAATGAATTCAACCCATTTAGCATGTCTATGATTCAGTTTAGCTTGACTTCTAATATGTTTCAAAGATTCATGATCAGAGTGTATAACAAATTCTTTGGGCCATAAATAATGTTGCCATGTTTCTAAAATCCTAACAAGAGCATATAATTCTTTATCATAAGTAGAATAATTCAGACTAGGCCCACTCAATTTTTCAGAAAAATATGCAACAGGTTTGCCATCTTGTAATAACACACCTCCTAATCCAATTTCACTAGCATCACATTCAAGCTCAAAAAGTCTTATTAAAATCAGGAAACTGGAGTTAAGTAGCATGTGTCAACTTATCTTTCAATACCGTGAAGGCTTCTTCCTGTGCGATAACCCAAACAAAAGGCACATCCTTCTTTGTAAGCTCATTGAGAGGTGCAGCAATGGTGTTGAAATCTCTCACAATATGCCTATAGAATCTAGCGATGCGAAGAAAACTCCTCACCTGTGTGACCGTTTTGGGCTGCGGCCAACTCTCAATAGCTTCAATCTTGGCTTTATCAACTTCAATTCCCTTTGGAGTAACAACATAGCCAAGAAAAGATACTCGGTCGGTGCAAAAGGTGCACTTCCCAAGGTTACCAAACAAACGTGCATCACGTAAAGTAATAAAAACATCACGTAAATGTTCCAACTGTTCCTCCAAAGATCTGCTATAAACCAGTATATCATCAAAATAGACTACAACAAATCGTCCAATGAAAGCACGTAAAACTTCATTCATTAATCTCACAAAAGTGTTGGGGAACGTAGTAATTTCAAAAAATTTCCTACGCACGCGCAAGATCATGGTGATGTATAGCAACGAGAGGGGGAGTGTATCTTCATACCCTTGAAGATCGCTAAGCGGAAGCGTTTATCAACGCAGTGGATGTTGTCGTACGTCTTCACGATCCGAACGATCCAAGTACCGAACGCACGGCACCTCCGAGTTCTGCACACGTTCAGCTCGGTGACGTCCTTGCCTTCTCGATCCAGCAAGACGGGCGAAGTAGTAGATGAGTTCCGGCAGCACGACGGCGTGGTGACGGTGTTGGTGAAGAACAATCTCCGCAGGGCTTCGCCTAAGCACTACAAAAACTATGACGGAGGATAAACTAGAGGGGACGGGGTTGCCGGGACACGGCTTGGTGTTTCTTGATGTATCTTTGGTGCTAGCCCTGCCCCTCTATTTATATGTTGAGCCTTGGGGTCGAAACTTGGAGTAAAAGCCTCCACAAAGTCAGTTTCACCCGAAAGGCAAGAGTCCTTCTCGGACTCGGGGCGGATGTCGGGGTTCCCGCGCGTCGACCCGACGCCGAGACCTGGCGTCTGCCCCTGACTCGGAAAACTTCCTTTGCGCTTTCCAAAAACCTTGTGGGCTTTCCCCTTTGGCCCAAATAACGTGTTCTCGTACCCAAACATTTCGGGAAACATCCGGAACCCCTTCCGGAGATCAAACACTATTATCCCATATATCAAACTTTATCTCCGGACCATTCCAGAGTTCCTCGTCATGTCCATGATCTCATCCGGGACTCCAAACAACATTCGGTTACCAACATACATAACTCATATAATACTATATCGTCAACGAAACGTTAAGCGTGCGGACCCTATAGGTTCGAGAACTATGTAGACATGACCGAGACACGTTTTCGGTCAATAACCAATAGCGGGACCTGGATGCCCATATTGGCTCCCACGTATTCTATGAAGATCTTTATTGGTCAAACCGCATAACAACATACGTTGTTCCCTTTGTCATCGGTATGTTACTTGCCCGAGATTCGATCGTCGGTATCTCAATACCTAATTCAATCTCGTTACCGGCAAGTCTCTTTACTCGTTCCATAATACATCATCCCGCAACTAACTCATTAGTTGCAATGCTTGCAAGGCTTTAAGTGATGTGCATTACCGAGAGGGCCCAGAGATACCTCTCCGACAATCGGAGTGACAAATCCTAATCTCGAAATACGCCAACCCAACAAGTACCTTCGGAGACACCTGTAGATCACCTTTATAATCACCCAGTTACGTTGTGACGTTTGGTAGCACACAAAGTGTTCCTCCGGTAAATGGGAGTTGCATAATCTCATAGTCATAGGAACATGTATAAGTCATGAAGAAAGCAATAGCAACATACTAAATGATCGGGTGCTAAGCTAACGAAATGGGTCATGTCAATCACATCATTCTCCTAATGATGTGATCCCGTTAATCAAATGACAACTCATGTCTATGGCTAGGAAACATAACCATCTTTGATTAACGAGCTAGTCAAGTAGAGGCATACTAGTGACACTCTGTTTGTCTATGTATTCACACATGTATTATGTTTCCGGTTAATACAATTCTAGCATGAACAATAAACATTTATCATGATATAAGGAAATAAATAATAACTTTATTATTGCCTCTAGGGCATATTTCCTTCAGTCTCCCACTTGCAATAGAGTCAATAATCTAGATTACACAGCAATGATTCTAACACCCATGGAGCCTTGGTGCTGATCATGTTTTGCTCGTGGAAGAGGCTTAGTCAACAGGTCTGCAACATTCAGATCCGTATGTATCTTGCAAATTTCTATGTCTCCCACCTGGACTAGATCCTGGATGGAATTGAAGCGTCTCTTGATGTGCTTGGTTCTCTTGTGAAATCTGGATTCCTTCGCCAAGGCTATTGCTCTAGTATTGTCACAAAAGATTTTCATTGGACCCGATGCACTAGGTATAACACCTAGATCGGATATGAACTCCTTCATCCAGACTCCTTCATTTGCTGCTTCTGAAGCAGCTATGTATTCCGTTTCACACGTAGATCCTGCCACGACGCTTTGTTTAGAACTGCACCAACTGACAGCTCTACCGTTCAATGTAAACACGTATCCGGTTTGCAATTTAGAATCGTCCGGATCAGTGTCAAAGCTTACATCAACGTAACCATTTACAATGAGCTCTTTGTCACCTCCATAAACGAGAAACATATCCTTCGTCCTTTTCAGGTATTTCAGGATGTTCTTGACCGCTGTCCAGTGATCCACTCCTTGATTACTTTGGTACCTCCCTGCTAGACTTATAGCAAGGCACACATCAGGTCTGGTACACAGCATTGCATACATGATAGAGCCTATGACTGAACCATAGGGAACATCTTTCATTTTCTCTCTATCTTCTGCAGTGGTCGGGCATTGAGTCTTACTCAACTTCACACCTTGTAACACAGGCAAGAACCCTTTATTTGCTTGATCCATTTTGAACTTCTTCAAAACTTTGTCAAGGTATGTGTTTTGTGAAAGTCCAATTAAGCGTCTTGATCTATCTCTATAGATCTTGATGCCCAATATGTAAGCATCTTCACCGAGGTCCTTCATTGAAAAACTCTTATTCAAGTATCCCTTTATGCTATCCAGAAATTCTATATCATTTCCAATCAACAATATGTCATCCACATATAATATTAGAAATGCTACAGAGCTCCCACTCACTTTCTTATAAATACAGGCTTCTCCAAAAGTCTGTATAAAACCAAATTCTTTGATCACACTATCAAAGCGTTTATTCCAACTCCGAGAGGCTTGCACCAGTCCATAAATGGATCGTTGGAGCTTGCACACTTTGTTAGCTCCCTTTGGATCGACAAAACCTTCTGGTTGCATCATATACAACTCTTCTTCCAGAAATCCATTCAGGAATGCTGTTTTGACATCCATTTGCCAAATTTCATAATCATAAAACGCGGCAATTGCTAACATGATTCGGACAGACTTGAGCATCGCTACGGGTGAGAAAGTCTATTCGTAGTCAATCCCTTGGACTTGTCGAAAACCTTTCGCAACAAGTCGAGCTTTGTAGACAGTAACATTACCGTCAGCGTCAGTCTTCTTCTTGAAGATCCATTTATTCTCAATGGCCTGCCGATCATCGGGCAAGTCAACCAAAGTCCACACTTTGTTCTCATACATGGATCCCATCTCAGATTTCATGGCCTCAAGCCATTTTGCGGAATCTGGGCTCACCATCGCTTCTTCATAGTTCGTAGGTTTGTCATGGTCTAGTAACATAACTTCCAGAACAGGATTACCGTACCACTCTGGTGCGGATCTTACTCTATTTGACCTACGAGGTTCAGTAACAACTTGATCTGAAGTTTCATGATCATCATCATTAACTTCCTCACTAATTGGTGTAGACGTCACAGGAACCGGTTTCTGTGGTGAACCACTTTCCAATAAGGGAGCAGGTACAGTTACCTCATCAAGTTCTACTTTCCTCCCACTCACTTCTTTTGAGAGAAACTCCTTATCTAGAAAGGATCCATTCTTAGCAACGAATGTCTTGCCTTCGGATCTGTGATAGAAGGTGTACCCAACAGTCTCCTTTGGTTATCCTATGAAGACACATTTCTCCGATTTGGGTTCGAGCTTATCAGGTTGAAGCTTTTTCACATAAGCATCGCAGCCCCAAACTTTCAGAAACGACAACTTTGGTTTCTTGCCAAACCACAGTTCATAAGGCGTCGTCTCAACGGATTTCGATAGTGCCCTATTTAACGTGAATGCAGCCGTCTCTAAAGCATAACCCCAAAACGACAATGTAAATCAAGAAGAGACATCATAGATCGCACCATATCTAGTAAAGTACGATTCGACGTTCGGACACACCATTACTGTTGTGGTGTTCCGGTGGCGGAGTTGCTAAACTATTCCGCATTGTTTCAAATGTAGACCAAACTCGTAACTCAAATATTCTCCTCCACGATCAGATCGTAGAAACTTTATTTTCTTGTTACGATGATTTTCAACTTCACTCTGACATTCTTTGAACTTTTCAAATGTTTCAGACTTATGTTTCATCAAGTAGATATACCAATATCTGCTTAAATCATCTGTGAAGGTGAGAAAATAACGATATCCGCCACGAGCCTCAATATTCATCGGACCACATACATCTGTATGTATGATTTGCAACAAATATATTGCTCTCTCCATAGTACCAGAGAACGGCGTTTTAGTCATCTTGCCCATGAGGCACGGTTCGCAAGTACCAAGTGATTCATAATCAAGTGGTTCCAAAGGTCCATCAGTATGGAGTTTCTTCATGCGCTTTACACCGATATGACCAAACGACAGTGCCACAAATAAGTTGCACTATCATTATCAACTCTGCATCTTTTGGCTTCAACATTGTGAATATGTGTATCACTACTATCGAGATTCATCAAAAATAGACCACTCTTCAAGGGTGCATGACCATAAAAGATATTACTCATATAAATTGAACAACCATTATTCTCTGATTTAAATGAATAACCATCTCGCATCAAACAAGATCCAGATATAATGTTCATGCTCAACGCTGGCACCAAATAACAATTATTTAGGTCTAATACTAATCCTGAAGGTAGATGTAGAGGTAGCGTGCCGACCGCGATCACATCGACTTTGGAACCATTTCCCACGCGCATCATCACCTCGTCCTTTGCTAGTGTTCGCTTAATCCGTAGTCCCTGTTTCGAGTTGCAAATATTAGCAATAGAACTAGTATCAAATACCCAGGTGCTATTGCGAGCTCTAGTAAGGTACACATCAATAACATGTATATCACATATACCTTTGTTCACCTTGCCATCCTTCTTATCCGCCAAATACTTGGGGCAGTTCCGCTTCAAAGGACGATCGCTTGCAGAGAAGCACTCGATTTCAGTGCTTAGGTCCGCACTTGGGTTTCTTCTCCGAGCAGCAACTTGCTTGTTGTTCTTCTTGAAGTTCCCTTTCTTCTTCCCTTTACCCTTTTTCTTGAAACTAGTGGTCTTGTTGACCATCAACACTTGATGCTCCTTCTTGATTTCTACCTCCGCAACCTTTAGCATTGCGAAGAGCTCGGGAATCGTCTTATCCATCCCTTGCATGTTATAGTTCATCACGAAGCTCTTGTAGCTTGGTGGCAGTGATTGGAGAATTCAGTCAATGACGCTATTATCCGGAAGATTAACTCCCAGCTGAATCAAGTGATTATTATACCCAGACATCTTGAGTATATGCTCACTGGCAGAACTATTCTCCTCCATCTTGCAGCTATAGAACTTATTGGAGACTTCATATCTCTCAATCTGGGCATTTGCTTGAAATATTAACTTCAACTCCTGGAACATCTCATATGCTCCATGACGCTCAAAACGTCATTGAAGTCCCGTTCTAAGCCGTAAAGCATGGCACATCGAACTATTGAGTAGTCATCACTTTGCTCGCCAGACGCTCATAACATCTCGTGTTGCTCCTGCAAGAAGAGTTCGGCACCTAGCGGTGCTTCGGACGTAATTCTTCCAGGCAGCAATGAGGATGATCCTCAAATTACGGACCCAGTCCATGTAATTGCTACCATCATCTTTCAACTCTGCTTTCTCAAGGAACACATTAAAATTCAACGGAACAACAGTACGGGCCATCTATCTACAATAAAACATAGACAAGCAAGATACTATCAGGTACTAAGTTCATGATAAATTTAAGTTCAATTAATCATATTACTAACAACTCCCACCTAGAAAGAAATCCCTCCAATCCTCTAAGTGATCACGTGATCCAAATCAACTAAACCATAACCGATCATCACGTGAAATGAAGTAGCTTTCAATGGTGAACATCACTATGTTGATCATATCTACTATATGATTCACGCTCGACCTTTCGGTCTCAGTGTTCCGAGGCCATATCTGCATATGCTAGGCTCGTCAAGTTTAACCTGAGTATTCTGCGTGTGCAAAACTGGCTTGCACCCATTGTAGATGGACGAGAGCTTATCACACCCGATCATCACGTGGTGTCCGGGCACGATTTAACTTTGGCAACGGTGCATACTCGGGAAGAATACTTTTATCTTGAAATTTAGTGAGAGATCATCTTATAATGCTACCGTCAATCAAAGCAAGATAAGATGCATAAAAGATAAACATCACATGCAATCAATATAAGTGATATGATATGGCCATCATCATCTTGTGCTTGTGATCTCCATCTCCGGCACCGCCATGATCACCATCGTCACCGCGCGACACCTTGATCTCCATCATAGCATCGTTATTGTCTCGCCAACTATTGCTTCTCGACTATCGCTACCGCTTAGTGATAAAGTAAAGCAATTACGTAGCGATGCATTGCATACAATAAAGCGACAACCATATGGCTCCTGCCAGTTGCCGATAACTCGGTTACAAAACATGATCATCTCATACAATAAAATATAGCATCACGTCTTGACCAAATCACATCACAACATGCCCTGCAAAAACAAGTTAGACGTCCTCTACTTTGTTGTTGCAAATTTTACGTGGCTGCAACGGGCTGAGCAAGAACCGTTCTTACCTACGCATCAAAACCACAATGATAGTTCGTCAAGTTAGTGCTGTTTTAACCTTCTCAAGGACCGGGCGTAGCCACACTCGGTTCAACTAAAGTTGGAGAAACAGACACCCGCCAGCCACCTGTGTGCAAAGCACGTCGGTAGAACCAGTCTCGCGTAAGCGTACGTGTAATGTCGGTCCGGGCCGCTTCATCCAACAATACTGCCGAACCAAAGTATGACATGCTGGTAAGCAGTATGACTTGTATCGCCCACTACTCGTGCATATAACATCTACGCATAAAACCTGGCTCGGATGCCACTGTTGGGGAACATAGTAATTTCAAAAAATTTCCTACGCACACGCAAGATCATGGTGATTTATAGCAACGAGAGGGGGAGTGTATCTTCATACCCTTGAAGATCGCTAAGCGAAAGCGTTTATCAACGCGGTTGATGTAGTTGTACGTCTTCACGATCCGACCGATCCAAGTACCGAACGCACGACACCTCCGAGTTGTGCACATGTTCAGCTTGATGACGTCCTCGCCTTCTCGATCCAGCAAGACGGGCGAAATAGTAGATGAGTTCCGGCAGCACGACGGCGTGGTGACAGTGTTGGTGAAGAACAATCTCCGCAGGGCTTTTGCCTAAGCACTGAAACTATGACGGAGGATAAACTAGAGGGGACGGGGTTGCCGGCACACGCCTTCGTGTTTCTTGATGTATCTTTGGTGCTAGCCCTGCCCCTCTATTTATATGTTGAGCCTTGGGGTCGAAACTTGGAGTAAAAGCCTCCACAAAGTCGGTTTCACCCGAAAGGCAAGATGATGCGGAGCATCCTTCCATCATCCCCATGGACTCTACATCAACACCTACAACACCACAAGGACCTATGACTCGAGCACGTGCAAGAGCTCTTGAAACCGAGGTGACATCACTCCTCTCACAATTGCCTTTCGATTCACATGAGACATGGTTACTACCTCAAACAGAAACGCTATGCATACTCAGGTACCAAGGAGTCAACCATGAAGAAGCAAGGAGGCAAGGAGAACCGGAAGCGGAAGACATGCGAGAAGATGGAGAGGAAAAAGCACCAAGGACCAGGGTGGCCGGACGATCCGGACGGCGGTCCGGACGATCCGGACAGAGCCCGAACGATCCGGACCCCGGTCCGGACGATCCGGCTAAATCGACCGAAGCCTACAGAAGCTCCACCCTGAAGCCGGATCATCCGGACCCCGTCCCGGATCATCCGGACTTGGCCCGGACATCCGACCTGCAGCCGGACATCTGGCCCTGCGCGACCACCAGCCGACCCTCCGGCTCATCCGGGCCTCCACCCGGATCATCCGGACCAGCCCGGATCATCCGGACCCTCGTCCGGATCATCCGGCCAGCGCCTACAGCAGCGTGTTGGCTGAGCCCATGTACCCTTCGCCCCAACTCTATATATAGGACCCCATCTCCTCACTTTGAGACTTAGCATTGGATTAGCTCATATTTGTGTGAGAGCCTTTGCTCATCCACTCGGTTACTTCTCCTCGGAGATCGGGACCTCCTGAGAAGATCCTCAATGATTCAAGACCCCTATCTAGGGAAGAACATCAAGGCCTCCTTTTGGAGATGAACGGTTCCTTTGTATCCTTACCCTAGTTTACTATGTATCTTGTGGATCTCATGTGTGTATGTTGATCTAGCACTTGTGTGATCGATTCCTTGTTGGTTGAGTGATTCTCTCTCGTTTTCCCCGTGTTTCCCCTTGTGCTTCCGCGTGTTCTTCGTGATTCCTCCGTAGGATCCCCTCCGAACATGAAAGATCGACGCCATAGGTTTCCACCCTACATCATATGGTATCATGAGCCACGTTGATCACGTTTTTGGAGCCCCTACCCCGTGTTTTCTAGCTTGATTTTGTTGTTTTCGTCCTAAAATCCGAAAATCCCCACAAAAATACCCCCCAAATTTTTTTGTGATTTGTTGGTTTTGATGATGTTTTGTTGTTTTTGATCCGTGGATTCGGTGTGTAACTCGTGGATCTTGCTTTTCCCCACCTTCTCCCCCTCGAAATCCATCCAAAATCCCCGAAATCGTCAAATTTCTCCCCGTTTTCGTGTTCTTCCCGAGCAGTTCTCGTGCGTGGTTGACCTGCTTGGATCATCCGGACTCCGACCCGGATCATCCGGACGTGCCCGGATCATCCGGCTTCCTCTGCCGAAACTACACTTGTGCAGTCCCCCCTCCACCACCACCACCATCTACACCTACATACCTCCTCCCCACCCCAACCACCACCACTTCCACTTGCCAAACCCCACGACACAACCTCCGTACGACCATTCGAATTTGGGTTCGAGAATTTGCATTGCGATTTCCGTGTCCTATTGTGTTTCGGCTATTTAGGTGCGGTGAGACATCAACAACAAACGCTCATTTTCGCCGTCTACTCATCTTTGCTACGGACGGTAACTTCGACGACATCTTTGTCATACCTTGCAATTGCATTGATAACCATCATAGACCATCTTTGCGTTGCTTACCCATCGAGACTAGCCATTGAGTATTGCCGGCAACGTGACTTGTGCACATTAGTTGCATACACCATATCATACATACCATCGTGGTGGATATCTCGGAATCAACTTGTGTGTCGCAAAGTTGTCATCGCATACACAATTGCTATCTTGGTTCGCGAAGTTTGCATAAGAAAAGAGCTCACCAGAGAAAGAGCCACAAAAGCTTTTAAGCAAAGAGGAAAGATAAGCAAAGAGCTTATAAGCAACAAGCATAGCATCATACAACATTAAGATTGTCATATAAGATCATCTTGGATCATTGCACCGAAATACCATACACATAGCATACTTGGGATAGAGATCGTTGCATTTTTGCCTAGTAGGTTGTGCACAAGCTCCGTATCCGCCTATTGTGCAATCGTGCTAGTGTCTCTCTAGTATTGTGCAACAAGAGCATTTTCGTGGATTCCACATTTTGGCTCACTTTTGGTTTGCACAATCCCATTTATCTTTTTGCGTGTGTGTTTCCGTGCACCACTACTTGCTTGGTCTACTTGTTGCATATGCGAATTTGCGAATCTTCTTCAACATTTTTGAGTCAAGCTAACGATTGAATCAATTTTGTGCCACCATCCTAACCAAGCTCCACCAAAAGCTTTTACTTGTGTAGGTGTGAGAATCGACAAGGATCGGTACCAATAGTGCTATTTCATTGTCCGCATTTGAGTGAACTTGATTCATCTTCAACTTCGGTCAAAGGTACATTGGTATTCGTTCTTCTCCTTCTACCACTCACAATTTGCTTGAAATGATGGATAGGACAAGTTCTTCTACAAATCCACTCTTCATCGAGCAAGACGACGACATGTCATCATACGTCACCAAGAGCCACCTCTTTGCCGCACAACGAGCTCTCCATCAAGAGCAACAAGCAATGAGCGAACGCATCGACAACAAGCTCGACGCGCACAAGAAAGAGAACGATGCAAGAATGGACGAGCTTCGTTCCTTGTTGGTGAACCGGCGTCCTTCTACTTCCTCACACTCAAGACGGAGCCACTCAAGTCGCCACTCCGACGACTCCTTCTCCGACACAAGTACACCGTCATCGAACACTCTTCGACGAGCAGCGCGTCAAGACCGTCATGCATCTCGCAACCCGCTACACGACAAGCATCCCCAAGAGCAAGTTGATGAACAAGTTCCTCGTCCTCAATCGAACCAAGTGGCGTTTGCTCAAGCTCAAGAACGACAACATCTTCGTCGCCAACAAGAACAAGAACGAGCGCGCCTACATGAAGAGCAACAAGACGCCGAGGCTCAACGTCTTCAACAAGAACAACGAGTAGCACAAGCTCTTGAGGCGGAACGTGCCCTTCAAGCATCAAGCCGAGCTATCGCCAACCGCAATCGTGAAAGGTGCAATCAAGAGGAAGCCCTTCGCGAAGAAATACAAGAGAGGAACTACCATCCGCGTGCGCAACGTCAAGTCCCACAAGCTCCTCCACAAGCTCCTCAAGCTCAACTTCAACCTCAAGGTCAACAAGAGCAAGTTGATCATGGACTTCCTCCACGCCAAGAGCAACATGAGGATGATTACCCTCCACGGCAAGAACATCATCATCAACATCGACCACAACACAATGAAGAGCAACGCTATGGCAAGCTCAAGTTCACAATGCCCAAGTTCAATGGAACCAATTATCCGGAAGAGTACCTCTCATGGGCATTGAAGGTCGACAAAATCTTTCGTTTGCACAACTATGAGGAAGAGAAGAAGATCGCTATGGCATCACTTGAGTTCCAAGACTATTTGCTCATATGGTGGGAACAAGTCCTTGAGCGACGACAAGCAAGAGGTGAACCTCCAATCACCACTTGGGCTCAAATGAAGGATGTCATGAGAGCACGCTTTGTGCCCACCTACTACAACCGTGATCTCTTCAAGAAGCTACAACTCCTCAAGCAAGGAACAAAGAGTGTTGAAGAATACTACAAGGAAATGGAGATTGCCATGATTCGAGCCAATGTCACGGAGGATGATGAGCAAACAATGGCACGATTCTTGAATGGCCTCAATCATCCCATCAAGGAGATCGCCGACTTCCAACCCTACTCCAACCTCATTGAGCTCGTGCATCAAGCTACAAAGGTGGAACGTCAAGTGCAAGATGACTTCAAGTACGCCAAGTACTCCTCCAAGACATACGACTTCTCCAACAACCAAGCTTCAACAACTACTCCAACTTCGACGTCAACCAAGACTTCTCCAAGCAACGTCGACAAGTCAATTTACAAGAAAACTTCTACAAGTTCAAGTCGTCCTCCTCCTACTACAAGCAACCTCAAGCCGCGTGCTTCATCATCTACTCCAACCGATGAGACCATCAAGACAAGCTCCTTAAAGTGTTTTACTTGTGGCGGCCGAGGCCACAAGTCCTATGAATGCACCAACAAGCGCACCATGATACTAAACGACGATGGCACCTACGACTCAATGAGTGAAGATGAAATGGACGCTATTGAGCAAGTGGCCATGCACCGGCGCATCAACGAGGATGAAGATGATCAAGTCTTTTGTGATGAAGATACGAGCCCCGCTCTTGTTGTCTCCAAAGTCTTGACACTTCAACATCAACAAGAAGACCAACGATGCCACATCTTCCACACAAAGGCCGGCATCAATGGACGATCCGTCAAGGTCATCATGGATGGAGGTAGTTGCCACAACTTGGCAAGCGAAGAACTATGCTCCAAGCTCCAATTGGTCAAGAAGAAGCATCCGCAACCCTACAAGGTTCAATGGCTAAGTGACTCCGGCACTATACGAGTTGAGCATACGGTCCAAGTATCCTTCAAAATCGGTGGATATGAGGACACTTTGGAGTGTGATGTGGTCCCAATGACCGTTTGCCACCTCCTCCTTGGTCGGCCATGGCAATTCGACCGTGGTGTCTACCACAATGGGCGTACAAACCACTATAGCTTCAAGATGAAAGGCAAAGAATATGTCCCACGACCCATGTCTCCTAGTCAAGTGATAGCCGACAAACAAGCCACCAACCAAAGAGAGAAGAGTGAGAAAGTGAGCCACCAAAAGTGAGTGATAGCCACAAGCCAAATTTGAGCGCCTCTTAGCCTAGAGAAAAACCTCATACTATTCGCCACCAAACATGAGATGAGAGAAGTGTGTGAGAACCCATCGAGTGTGATGCACTTTGTCCTTGTGTGCAAGGATGGAGAACCAAAACTAACACCACTCATGAGCTACCTTTGGTGTTTCAATCTCTTTGCAGGAATTTCAAGATGTTTTCCCGATGAGCTACCTCCGGTTCTACCTCCTCTCGAGGCATTGAGCATCGAATTGACCTCATTCCCGAGCACCACTTCCAAACAAAGCTCCATACCGTGTCAATCCCAAGAAACCAAGGAAATTCAACGGCAAGTACAACAACTAATCGACAACGGTCATGTACGTGAAAGCTTAAGCCCTTGTGCCGTTCCCGTTATACTTGTGCCTAAGCCCGATGGAACTTTCCGCTTGTGTTCCGATTGTAGACCCATAAATGCTATCACCGTGCGCTATAGGCATCCCATTCCTCGCTTAGATGATATGCTTGATGAACTTAGTGGAGCCAACTTTTTCTCAAAAATTGATCTTAAAAGTGGCTATTATCAAATCCGCATTCATGAGGGTGATGAATGGAAAACTGCTTTCAAAACAAAATTTGGCCTATATGAATGGTTGGTTATGCCTATGGGTTTGTCGGAAGCTCCCGAAACTTTTGTGCATCTCATGCATCATGTACTTCGACCATACATTGGAATCTTTGTTGTGGTTTACTTCGATGATATTCTTGTGTTTAGCAAAACCATGAAAGAGCATCTTGATCATGTTAAGCTTGTTTTGCAAACGCTTCAAAAGGAAAGTCTTTATGCCAACTTGAAAAAATGCACTTTTGGCGTTGACAAATGGTTTTCTTGGGTTTCGTTGTCTCTTCCAAGGGTGTCCATGTTGATGAAACTAAGATCAAAGCAATTAAAACTTGGCCCCAACCCACCAATTTGCAACAAGTGCGAAGTTTCCTTGGTCTTGCAGGTTTTTATCGTTGCTTCGTGAAAAACTTTAGCACTATTGCAGCTCCTTTGCATGCTTTGAGTAAGAAGAATACTCCTTTTGTTTGGGGACCTTTGCAATCCAACGCTTTTGATGAGCTCAAGTCTTTGCTTACTCATGCTCCGATTCTCGCTTTGCCCAATTTTGACAAAACTTTTGAGGTTCATTGTGATGCAAGTGGTACCGGAATTGGCGGAGTTTTAATGCAAGAAAAACGAGTCATTGCTTATTTTAGTGAAAAACTCTCCGGTGCTCAACTTAACTATCCCGTGTACGACAATGAATTGTATGCTTTAGTGCGTGTACTACATGTTTGGGAACATTACCTTAGACCTCATGAGTTTGTCATCCATACCGATCATGAAACGCTTAAGTACTTGAAAGTTCAAGCTAAATTGAACAAGCGTCATGCCAAATGGAGTGAATTTATTGAATCTTTTCCATATGTGATCAAGTACATTAAGGGCAAGGAAAATGTAGTTGCCGATGCACTTTCACGCATATGCACGCTTGTCACACAACTTGAGTTGAACGTTATTGGCTTTGAGCACATCAAAGATTTGTATGCTAGTGATCCATCTTTTGCAACTCATTATGCTAAATGTTTGACGCATACATCTTGGGAACAATATTACCTCAAGGATGGTTATCTTATGAGAGCTAACAAACTATGCATACCCGAGTCTTCTCTTCGTTTGCTCCTTTTGCAAGAGGCTCATGGAGGTGGACTCATGGGACACTTTGGACGCGACAAGACATTCGCCACGCTCTCCAAGAACTACTTTTGGCCAAAGATGTTTCGTGACGTCTCACGCTTCACCACAAGATGCTCAACATGCTGCAAAGCTAAGTCAAAAGCTCAATCTCATGGTCTTTACATGCCTCTTCCTATTCCTTATCAACCTTGGGAAGACATTGGCATGGACTTTGTACTTGGTTTGCCTAGAACTCAAAATGGAAAGGATTCCGTATTTGTTGTTGTGGATAGATTTTCTAAGATGGCACATTTTATTCCTTGCAACAAGGTAGACGATGCTTCACATATTGCAAATCTCTTTTGTAGGGAAATCTTGCGCCTCCATGGAGTCCCAAAGACAATCGTCTCTGACCGCGACGTCAAGTTCTTGAGTTACTTTTGGAAGACCCTATGTGCCAAGCTCGGCATCAAGCTCTTATTCTCATCCGCATACCATCCTCAAACCGACGGCCAAACGGAGGTGACGAACCGGACGCTCTCCACTCTACTTCGCGTGTTGATCAAGAAGAACATCAAGGAGTGGGAAGCATGTCTACCCATCGCCGAGTACGCCTACAACCGCGAAAGACATGCGACGACCGGCAAGTCCCCCTTCGAGGTTGTCTACGGCTTCAACCCATTGTCCCCATTGGACATTCTACCTCTACCTCTACAAGAGCGCACCAACCTCGACGCAAGTGCCCGTGCAAGCTACATCAAGAAGATGCATGAAGATACAAGAAACACCATCGAGCGCCAAGTACAACGACTAGCGACCAAGCTCAACATCAACAAGCAACCCATGATCTTCAACATAGGCGATCTCGTGTGGCTACTCCTGCGCAAGGAACGCTTCCCCAACGAACGCAATTCCAAACTTCTACCTCGAGCCGATGGACCCTTCAAGGTGTTAGCACGATACAACAACAACGCCTACAAGCTCGACCTATGAAGCGATAAGTACAACATGAGCGACACCTTCAACGTCAAAGACCTCTCGCCTTTCCATGGTGATGAAGATCTAGATCGAGGTCGGATCCTTTCGAAGGGAGGGGATATGATGCGGAGCATCCTTCCATCATCCCCAAGGACTCTACATCAACACCTACAACACCACAAGGACCTATGACTCGAGCACGTGCAAGAGCTCTTGAAACCGAGGTGACATCACTCCTCTCACAATTCCCTTTCGATTCACATGAGACATGGTTACTACCTCAAATGGAAATGCTATGCATACTCAGGTATCAACCATGAAGAAGCAAGGAGGCAAGGAGAACCGGAAGCGGAAGACATGCGAGAAGACGGAGAGGAAAAAGCACCAAGGACCAGGGTGGCCGGACGATCCGGACGGCGGCCCAGACGATCCGGACAGAGCCGGACGATCCGGACTCGGTCCGGACGATCCGCTAAATCGACCGGCTTCTGAAGCTCCACCTGGCCGGATCATCCAGACCCGTCCGGATCATCCGACTCGGCCGACATCCGACCTCCAGCCGACATCCGCCCTGCGCGACCACCAGCCGACCCTCCGGCTCATCCGGGCCTCCACCCGGATCATCCGGACCAGCCCGGATCATCCAGACCCTCGTCCGGATCATCCGGCTAGCGCCTGCGCGCGCGTGTTGGGCTGAGCCCATGTACCCCTTCGCCCCCAACTCTATATATAGGACCCCATCTCCTCACTTTGAGACTTAGCATTGGATTAGCTCATATTTGTGTGAGAGCCTTTGCTCATCCACTCGGTTACTTCTCCTCGGAGATCAGGACCTCCTCGGAGAAGATCCCTCAGCGGATTCAAGACCCCTATCTAGGGAAGAACATCAAGGCCTCCTTTTGGAGATGAACGGTTCCTTTGTATCCTTACCCTAGTTGACTATGTATCTTGTGGATCTCATGTGTGTATGTTGATCTAGCACTGGTGTGATTGATTCCTTGTTGGTTGAGTGATTCTCTCTCGTTTTCCCCGTGTTTCCCCTTGTGCTTCCACGTGTTCTTCGTGATTCCTCCGTAGGATCCCCTCCGAACATGAAAAATCGACGCCATAGGGTTCCACCCTACATCACAAGAGTCCTTCTCGGACTCCAGGGCCAGACGCCAGGGTTCCCGGCGTCTGGACCCAAATGCCAGGGACCCTGGCATCTGGCCCCTGGACTCCGCAAAACTTCCTTTTGCGCTTTCCAAAAACCTTGTGGTCTTTCCCCTTTGGCCCAAATAACGTGTTCTCGTACCCAAACATTTCGGGAAACATCCGGAACCCCTTCCGGAGATCAAACACTATTATCCCATATATCAAACTTTATCTCCGGACCATTCCGGAGTTCCTCTTCATGTCCATGATCTCATCCGGGACTCCGAACAACATTCGGTTACCAACATACATAACTCATATAATACTATATCGTCAACGAAACGTTAAGCGTGCGGACCCTACGGGTTCGAGAACTATGTAGACATGACCGAGACATGTTTCCGATCAATAACCAATAGCGGGACCTGGATGCCCATATTGGCTCCCACGTATTCTACGAAGATCTTTATTGGTCAAACCGCATAACAACATACGTTGTTCCCTTTGTCATCTGTATGTTACTTGCCCGAGATTCGATCGTCGGTATCTCAATACCTAATTCAATCTCGTTACCGGCAAGTCTCTTTACTCGTTCCATAATACATCATCCCGCAACTAACTCATTAGTTGTAATGCTTGCAAGGCTTTAAGTGATGTGCAATACCGAGAGGGCCCAGAGATACCTCTCCGACAATCGGAGTGACAAATCCTAATCTCGAAATACACCAACCCAACAAGTACCTTCGGAGACACCAGAGAGCACCTTTATAATCACCCGATTCGTTGACGCGTTTGGTAGCACACAAAGTGTTCCTCCGGTAAATGGGAGTTGCATAATCTCATAGTCATAGGAACATGTATAAGTCATGAAGAAAGCAATAGCAACATACTAAATGATCGGGTGCTAAGCTAACGAAATGGGTCATGTCAATCACATCATTCTCCTAATGATGTGATCCCGTTAATCAAATGACAACTCATGTCTATGGCTAGGAAACATAACCATCTTTGATTAACGAGCTAGTCAAGTAGAGGCATACTAGTGACACTCTGTTTGTCTATGTATTCACACATGTATTATGTTTCCGGTTAATACAATTCTAGCATGAACAATAAAAATTTATCATGATATGAGGAAATAAATAATAACTTTATTATTGCCTCTAGGGCATATTTCCTTCAGAAAGTACTATGTGCATTAGTTAACCCAAAAGGCATGACTAACCACTCATATAATCCAAACTTACTTTTAAATGTTGTTTTCCATTCATCCCCCAATTTCATACGAATTTGATGGTATCCACTACACAAATCAACTTTGGAGAATGTTGTAGAGCCACTCAATTCATCAAGCATATCATCTAGCCTAGGAATAGGATGATGATAATGAATAGTAATATTATTAATGCCTCTACAATCAACACACATATGCGATGTACCATCCTTTTTGGACACTAGAATAATAGGAACAACACAAGGACTAAGGGATTCACGTATATAACCTTTGTCGAGAAGCTCCTGTACTTGACGCATAATCTCCTTCGTCTCCTCTGGAATGTACGATATGGCGCATGGTTTGGCAGTGAAGCACCGTGAATTAAGTCAATCTGATGCTCAATCCCTCGAATAGGCAGTAATCCCGGTGGCACGTCTTGTGGAAAGACGTCAACGAACTCCTGCAAAATGTTAGTGACAGCAGGAGGCAAATAGGAAGGCATGTCCTCGAATGAAAATAGTGCCTCTTTGCACACAAATGCAGAGCAAACAAATTTGCTGAAATCTAGCTCATCAATATCAGATTTGGTGGCAAATAACATGCACTTTTCAATTTAATTTTAGAAGCAACACTAGATGGTTTATTATTAGTCTTCATTTGTTGCTCAAAATATTTTGCCACAATCTGCTTTTCACTCTTATTTTTCTCCTGTTTTGCTTTATTAGCTCTATTAATATCATCTTTCAAAATGGAATCGGGAGACATAGGAAGAAAAGTAATATGTTTATCCTTATGAACAAGAGTATACTTATTGTTTCTACCATGCTGTACATAATTTTTTATCAAATTTCCATGGTCTACCAAGTAATAAGGAACATGGTTGCATGGGTACCACATCACAATCAACATAATCAGCATATGTAGAGATACTAAAATGCACACAAACAACATGCGTTACCTTAACCTTGCTGCTGTTATTAAACCATTAGATATAGTTAGGATGTGGATGTGGTCTTGTGGTGAGAGATAACTTCTCCACCATCTCCATGCTAGCCAAGTTGTTACAGCTCCCTCCATCAATGATGACGCGAACAGAACGTTCCTTCACAACTCCCTTTGTATGGAACAAATTATGCCTTTGATTTTGCTCAGCTTGTGTGACCTGCACACTCAAAACATGTTGAGCAACTAAAATTTCATACATGTCAGCATCTTCAGGAGCCATGTATTGCGTCTCATGTTCAGAATCATCTCCACCATGTTCTTCACGTGTAATAAGAGCCAAAGTCTCCTCATCATAGTCACTAGCGGACTCATATCCACCATCCTCAGTAGCAATCATCACATGCTCAGATTTGCATTCTCTCGCATAATGACCTCTTCCCTTACAACGACGACAAATAATATCACTTGTGTGCCCTGTTGATTCCATGGAAGAAGAAGAGCTCTGTGCAGGCCCGATAGGTGTGCTCTTGGCAGATTGTGGTGGTTGTGCCCACTTTCTTGTATCACGGCTGGAGGTGGCACCTGATGGAGGTGCTGGTGCAGTGGAAGTAGAAGATGCACGCGGTGTCCATGATGAAGGTCGACCTGCAGAAAAGCTAGTTCGCGCCAATGGTTGTCGGTCCTGCACTTCACGTTCAGCTTTACAAGCAAGATGGAATAAACAAGTGATATTATTATACTCCTTATACTCTAGAATGGTCTGAATCTCTCTATCTAATCCACCCATGAAACGTGCAAGCATAGCTTCATTCTCCTCAACAATACCACATCTAATCATGCCAGTTTGTAATTTCTGATAATATTCTTCTAGAGATTTTTTTCCTTGTCTCAAATGCTGCAGTTTTTGAAGTAATTCATGTTGATAATATGGTGGAACCCAACGACTACGCATAACAGTTTTCAAAGCAGCCCAAGTAGCTGGAATAGGATATAATCTACAATGTTCAGACCACCATACACATGCAAAACTAGTGAAAGCACAAGCAACAGCAGCAACCCGTCTCTCCTCGGGATATTGTAAACATGTAAAACGTTGTTCAGTTTCTAACTCCCAAGTAAGATATATATCAGGAACATATCTACCCTCAAATCATGGAATATTTAATTTCATTTTAGGAATATGGTCATGATCTCGTACCTGAGGTGGTGTTGCAGGCCTACCATTGCGATTATTTGCATGGGGACGACCTGGTGCTGGTGGTTGCATGTAGTTCTGATTTTAATCAACCTCATCCTCTTAATCGCCTGCATAATCATCATCCTCCTGGGCACCAGCAGCAGCAGGAGCAGGAGCCAAAGAAACATCAATAGTAGGTACAACGGCACCAGAATTTTGACCATGCTCAATTGGAACGCAATGTGATCATCCCACTTGATTTGGAAGGCGGCGTTCTGGATGTCGTCGTCGTCGTTGTTGTTATAAAGGTGCGACAGGTGCAGCCGGCGGTGGTTGTGGAAGACGCGCGAGCAATTCATTAATTCAAACGTCTTCTCAATGCCATCTATCTTCTCCATGGCATCTTCAAATCTGTTTAGCACATCTTGCACCTATCCACTCATCATTTGCTGAAATTTATCATGTAGCTGTTTGTTCGTCATGTTCTCCCAATCATTCCCATCGGCTTGTGATCCTACCATGGTTAGCAGCAATAAAAATACACAAGAATATGATCCTACAGACTACTAGGAAGTAGTGGTGGTGGTGGTGGTGTGTCACAAACCCGTCAAGCGAATCTCAAATTCTTACCAGTTCTTACCCAGCAGCAGGTGGTGATCGACAACCATTGTAGTCAAAACTCTCAAATCTTGGATAGAGCGATGGCCAGGGAGAGTCAAACGCACGACATAGATATATGTCGAGCTGGGAAGGCTTACGATATGGTAGCAAAAAGGGCCAGCAATAACCAATTCAGAGATGCAAAGTTGAATAAACGCTCAACAACGGTACTGTGTTGGTCCTAGGCTAGACCGTACTAGAGACGCGAGCCTAGAACACTAACAAAATCACGGCGCTGCACGTAAACAAGGGAGGAGCACTCTCTGATTTTTTTGCACTCGTTTTTTTGCGAAAATTCACTATAATGGCGAGTGTCTCAAAACTCTTCCCAAGTCAAGGTAACAGGATAGGCACGAAATTTTTTGACTATTTTTTTTCGGAAATCAGGGTAGCGACGACGAAAAAATGCGACAAAAAATCACTGATGGCGAGTGTCTCAAAACGCTCCTTGGGACCTAAAAACAGGATAGGGAAAAGGGTTGATTAGATAAATGCCACTCCAATTATGGTGATTCATAAAAATGCCACTGCAATTTCCAAACAAAAATGCCACTAGAATTTTTGCAAAATTTGAAAAATGCCATTGCTTTTTTTGAAAAACGCCATTGGAAATGGCATTTTTCAAAGTTCAAAAATTAGAGTGACATTTCTCGGAATCGCCAAATTTGTACTGGCATTTATCAAATTAACCCTAGGGAAAAAGATTTTCGGTCACCGAAATTTTGGCCTAAAAACTGCCGAGGGGTCTCCAGACTTTTTTTTCGAAACCTACTCGGGCAAGGAAACACGAATCGGAAAAAAGATGGATCTCGAAAACAAACCTAATAAGAAAAAACTCGGATTGGTGGTGGATATATGGCAGCGGTGGTAGGATATGGCAGCGGTGGTGGTATATGGTAGCGGTGGAAGGATATGGCAACAGTGGTGGTATATGGCAGCGGTGGAAGGTTATGGCAGCGGTGGTGGTATATGGCAGCAGCGATGAAGATGGTGCGGCGGCGGCGTGGCAAACTGTGACAGAACTCGAAACTCTAAAGGACTAGACGCTAAGACCAGCAACTAGACACGACGATGCAATCGCAAATTCAACAATGCAAAAACTGTAAAAAGATTATGCAAAGGCTCAGATTGGTTCAGATATGATGAACTAACCCTAATTTTTGTTTTGGCTTTTTTTGTGGACTGTAGGTATGAAGAACAGACTCGATCTAAACTACGAAAAATAGTAAAATCTCACCGAGCAACCTGGAAATATGATACCACTTCATAGAGGCAAAGGTGTCCCGTCTTTCGATGAGATGGTGGCTACTGTTTTAGTGGAAGTCGACTTTGACGATCCGACTACGAACGTGCGAGGATGTCGCGCCTTAGCAGTCGCTAAACCAACTCCGAGAGGCTACTGACCACGCTGGAGCACGATCAACCTGACCACGAAGGTCTATTTCCTGCAAGCAAACGAAGAACAATCAAGAAACTAAGGTTGCAATCTGGTTATCGCGAATGAAAGAGGAAAGCTTTATTGATGAACGTGGGGTTCTGTGAGGTCTTTCTCTGGTTGTTGAACACAAATGAAGTATGCGAAGTTGCAGCTATGGCGAACTTTAATCTAAACAAAACCCAAAGTCTAAACAGTGCCCTAAGGGCTGTACATATGGAGGAAGAGGGGGGGGGGATTTTGTGGCCCTTGGGGAAGAGGTCCGAAACCAACCCTATCTCTTGTTTCCCCACACATACGGACTCTAAAAATAGCCTATACTTATGTATTTTGAAATGACATTGGCCTGGCCCAATAATAAGGTGACGCAGCGCCTAGAATAGCCTCTGGACGAATTTTATGAAGTGGCTTCTTGTATATTTCGTCCAAGGCTTCATGCAGTCATTATGGTGGCTTCAAAGTCCTGAAATCATCACTTGTAACTCCGTTATTGTTCCCCTTGCGCATGCCATCATCTCCATACTTGGTCTTGCTCCAGTGTTGTTCCCTCTTATCCATGCCAGGCCCTTCATTTGCAAGCAAAACAAATGTATCCACTTTAGGCAGCATCATATTCTCATGAACATTAGAATCATTACGAAGAAACGAAAGTACCTGATAATTTAATTGGCGTGCGCGAGCTCTAGTAATTGGTATAGTATATGTAGCAGTAGGGGTTGTGGGTGTAACAATGGTATTGATGTCCTCATCAAGAGGTTAGGGAGCCAGTTATCTCTCCAAATATTAATATTAGAACCATCACACACTCTCCAAATTACTCTTGATTTTAGCAGATCCAATCCATGCAATATACCTCGCGAAGAGAGTGATGCCAACTGTGGGAAAATAGTATCAAGGATAAGTCCCTGGGGATAATATTTTGCCTTGATCACCTTAGCGCACAAGGATTCAGGGTTAACCACCAATCTTCAGGCCTGCTTAGCTAGGAGAGCTTGATTAAATAATATGAGATCGCGAAATCCTATGCGTCCCTCACCCTTAGTCCTAGGTCAATTTATCCCAAGTCAGACAATGAGTTCTCCTCCTATCCTCCTCATCACCCCACCTAAAATTCCTTATAATCTATGATAATTCCTCACAAATCCATGTTGGGAATTTAAAGATACCCATAGCATACATCGGAAGGGCCTGCAAGACATATTTAATCAAAGTTTCCTCCCCACAGGACGCATATTTTTCTATCCAATCCGATAGAATTTTGACAGACTTTTCTTTGGTAGATTGAAATTTACCAGCCTTCATTCTACCTTGAGGCACCGACAGTCCAAGATATTTGTCCTTAAAACCCTCGGCAGTGATGCACAAGATTACCATAACAGTCAGTTGACTTTCCATACTGCAGTTCTTCCCGAACATAATAGAACACTTATCTGCGCTCAATAACTATCTAGTGCTCTTCTCATAAGAGGAAATAATATTTTAAATTGTCAACGCTTGATCAATGGTCCCCTTGAAAAAAATAGACAATCACCGGCAAACATAAGATGGGAAACACCTGGAGCATGCCTATTAACCTTGAAGTCCAGAAGGGCTCCTCTAATACATGCATCCTGAAGCAACAAAGATAGAGCCTCCACCACAAAAAAGAATAAATATGGAGATAAAGGACCCCCTTGCCTGATACCACAAGACGGGGAGAACGACTCCAAGAGTTGGCCATTGAAGCGTACAGAAACTTTGCCTGATGTAACACAAGCCATAATCTATTTTATCCACCCCGGAGAAAATCCCAACGCCCCCACATGCTCTTCAAAAAGTGCCAATCTACCCTGTCACATGACTTTGCCAGGTCCAATTTATAAGCACAAAATTCACCCTGACCATCCTTAAGCGTGCTCTAAGAATGCATACATTCAAAGGCTCTAAGTGCATTGTCAGAGATTAGTCTACCAGGAATAAAAGCACTTTGGGTTGGAGAGATCATACCATCAAGAAGCGGTCTCAGTGTGTTGACGAGACACTTAGAAATAACTTCATAAATAACGTTGCACATACTGATAGGCTAGAAATCTTTAATCAATTGGGGGGTGGGTGTCTTCACCTTAGGGATAAGAACCATATCCGTATCATTTACACCCTTCGACATGATAGCAGTGCCAAAGAACCTTTTTACTGCACGAATAATATCCTCTTTGAGAAGTCCCCAATTTCATTGAAAAAATCTTGCAGGAAAGCCACATGGACCTAGAGCTTTAAGGGGTCCAATTTGAAAAAGAGCATGACATGATTTCTTGATCCGAGAACGACTTACATAAATCATCATTCATATCATCATTAACAATCGGGTGACAAGAAGAATAATAAGAGAAGGATCAACAGTACCATCGCAGGTGTACAAATGCTTAAAAGGGAATTAGTGATTTCATGAATTTCTTCCACATTCTCAGCAACCGTACCACCATTCCTCCTCAGCCTAGAAATATTATTATTTTCGGCTCTCCAGGTAGCCTTTGATCGAAAGAATTTTGTATCCCGATCCCCCCATTTTATTTTATCAATCTATGATCTTTGTTTCCGTAACATTTCTTCTTTATAAAGAAGCTCATCCATGTCCTTAAAAATTCTTTTTCTTTCCAATATAGCATCATGATCATTTCTTTTATACAGAACATCAAGTCTCTTCCTAACCAGCAATATATCCAATGTAATTCCTACTCCAGACATGCAATTTACCAAGAACACTATTCAGATTATTGGCCACATCCTTCAAATCTCCAACAAGATTTAATCTGATCCTATAAAACCATACCCTCCCTCTCCCAATTGGCTTCATATTTAACTATTTTACCTGAGCGAGGAAAACTCAATAATTGAATGAGCAGAGGACAATGATCCAACCTCGCACTAATAATATGAGAAATCTTGCACCCCGGAAATATCGAAGACCATTGGGGGCATGCCACCACACAGTCTAGCCTCACCTTGACATTTTTGTTGCCGTATTGCTTGTTATATGTCCAAGGAATACCATGGAAACCCAAATCAAAAAGATTGTAGTTAAAAAGAACCTTCCTGAAGTTGGCCATCAGCGAAACAGACCTCTTATGGCGAGAAAAATGCTCATTCTGCCACATCGCTTCATTAAAATCCCCAACCATAACCACGACCCAACACCGAGGGGCTTAATTCTTCACAAAAGATCCCACATGACATATCTTTGACTTGCCTTAGCCTACCCATATACGAAGGTACTCCTCCACTTTGTGCCATTAGTAGAACAGGTATACATATCAATGAAGTGCTCACCAAATTTGTTCGGCTCCAGAGTGTAAGTATCATCCCAAAACACTGTAAGCCCACCACCTTTGCCTTGAACTAAAACGGTAACCATATTTTTCATACCCAAACAAAAACACAGATATTCAACATATTATTTACTTTTTGTTATCTTAGAAAGAAAGATAACATTGGGTTGGTGCATCTTAGAGAGATGCACTGATAACCCACAAGTATAGGGGATCGCAACAATTTTCGAGGGTAGAGTATTCAACCCAAATTTGTTGATTCGACACAAGGGAAGCCAAAGAATATTCTCAAGTATTAGCAGTTGAGTTGTCAATTCAACCACACCTGAAATACTTAATATCCGTAGTAGAGTATTTAGTAGCAAAGTAGTATGGAAGTAACGGTAACAGTGGCAAAAGTAACAGTAGCAGTTTTGTAGTAATTGTAACAGTGACAATGGTAAAGTAGCTAAGCAAAGATCAATATGTGAAGAGCTCGTAGGGAATGGATCAATGATAGATAATTATGTCGGATGCGATTCCTCATGCAATAGTTATAACATAGGGTGACACAGAACTAGCTCCAGTTCATCAATGCAATGTAGGCATGTATTCCGAATGTAGTCATACGTGCTTATGGAAAAGAACTTGCATGACATCTTTTGTCCTACCCTCCCGTGGCAGCGGGGTCCTATTGGAAACTAAGGGATATTAAGGCCTCCTTTTAATAGAGTACCGAACCAAAGCATTAACACTTAGTGAATACATGAACTCCTCAAACTACAGTCATCACCGAGAGTGGTCCTGATTATTGTCACTTCGGGGTTGTCGGATCATAACACATAGTAGGTGACTATTGACTTGCAAGATAGGATCAAGAATTCACATATATTCATGAAAACATAATAGGTTCAGATCTGAAATCATGGCACTCGGGCCCTAGTGACAAGCATTAAGCATAGCAAAGTCATAGCAACATCAATCTTAGAACATAATGGATACTAGGGATCAAAACCTAACAGAACTAACTTGATTACATGGTAAATCTCATCCAACCCATCATCGTCCAGCAAGCCTACGATGGAATTACTCATGCACGACGGTGAGCATCATGAAATTGGGGATGGAGGATGGTTGATGATGATGATGGCGACGGATTCCCCTCTCCGGAGCCCCGAACGGACTCCAGATCAGCCCTCCCGAGAGAGATTAGGGCTTTGAGGCGGCTCCATATCGTAAAACGCGATGAATCCTTCTCTCTGATTTTTTGCTCCCCGAACGTGAATATATGGAGTTGGAGTTGAGGTCAGTGGAGCATTAGGGGGCCCACAAGGCTGGGGGGCGCGCCCAGGGGGGTAGGCGCGTCCCCACCCTCGGGGACAGGGTGTGGGCCCCCTGGTCTTGATTCTTTTGCCAGTATTTTTTTTGTAAATTCCAAAAATAATCTCCGTTAAGTTTCAGGTTATTCCGAGAACTTTTATTTCTGCACAAAAATAACACCATGGAAATTGTGTTGAAAACCACGTCAGTCCGGGTTAGTTCCATTCAAATCATGCAAGTTAGAGTCCAAAACAAGGGTAAAAGTGTTTGGAAAAGTAGATACAATGGAGACATATCAACTCCCCCAAGCTTAAACCTTTGCATGTCCTCAAGCAATTTAGTTGACAAACTGAAAGTGATAAAGAAAAACTTTTACATACTCTGTTTGCTCTTGTTGTTGTAAATATGTAAAGCTAGCATTCAAGTTTTCAACAAAGATTATGAACTAACCACATTCACAATAACATCTAGGTCTCATATTTACTCATATCAATGGCATAATCAATTAGCGAGCAATAATAATAAATCTCAGATGACAACACTTTCTCAAAACAATCATAATATGACATAACAAGATGGTATCTCGCTAGCCCTTTCTGAGATTGCAAAACATAAATGCATAGCACCTCTGAAGATCAAGGACTGACTGGACATTGTAATTCGTGGTAAAAGAGATCCAGTCATAGTTATACTCAATATAAATTAATAGTAATGGATGCAAATGACAACGGTGCTCTCCAACCGGTGCTTTTTAATAATAGGATGATGACTCAACATAAAAGTAAATAGATAGACCCTTCACAGAGGGAAGCAGGGATTTGTAGAGGTTCCAGAGCTCGAGTTTTGAAATAGAGATAAATAATATTTTGGGTGGAATACTTTCATTGTCAACATAACAACCAAGAGATCTCGATATCTTCCATGCTACACACATTATAGGCGGTTCCCAAACAGAATGGTAAATTTTATACTCCCCCACCACCAACAAGCATCAATCCATGGCTTGACGACACAACGGGTGCCTCCAACTAACACCAATCCTGGGGGAGTTTTGTTTGCAATTATTTTGATTTGAGCAATGGGACTGGGCATCCCGGTTACCGGCCATTTTCTCGTGAGTGAGGAGCGGAGTCCACTCCTCGTGAGAATAGCCCACCTAGCATGGAAGATATAGACAACCCTAGTTGATACATGAGCTGTTCGATCATACAAAACAGAATTTCATTTGAAGGTTTAGAGTTTGGCACATACAAATTTACTTGGAACAACAGGTAGATACCGCAAATAGGAAGGTATGGTGGACTCATATGGAATAACTTTGGGGTTTATGGATTTTGGATGCACAAGCAGTATTCCCGCTTAGTACAAGTGAAGGCTAGAAAAAGACTGGGAAGCGACCAACTAGAGAGCGACAATAGTCATGAACATGCATTAAATTTAATCAACATTGAGTGCAATCATGAGTAGGATATAAATCACCATGAACATAAATATCGTGGAGGCTATGTTGATTTTGTTTCAACTACATGCGTGAACATGTGCCAAGTCAAGCCACTCGAATCGTTCAAAGGAGGATACCACCCTATCATACCACATCACAACCATTTTAATAGCATGTTGGCACGCAAGGTAAACCATTATAAAATCCTAGCTAATTAAGCATGGCATGAGCAACTATAATCTCTAATTGTCATTGTAAACATGTTTCATTCATAATAGGATGAATTAGGAATGATGAACTAATCATATTTACAAAAACAAGATACGTCGAGTTCATACCAGCTTCTCTCATCTCAATAAGTCCATCATATATCGTCATTATTGCCTTTCACTCGCACGACCGAACGGTGTGGATAATAATAATAGTGCACATGCATTGGACTAAGCTGGAATCTGCAAGCAATTAATACAAGGGAGAAGACAAGGTAATATGGGCTCTTGGTTAAATCAATAATAATGCATATGAGAGCCACTCAACATTTTCATCATGGTCTTCTCCTCTCGACCCCTAAAGAAAAGGAAAGAAATAAAACTATTTACATGGGAAAGCTCCCAACAAGCAAAAGAAGAACGAGAAATCTTTTTGGGTTTTCTTTTAATTACTACTACAAGCATGGAAAGTAGACTAACTAAATATTTTTTTTGGTTTTTCTTAAGGTTTTTCAAACAC